>JAYDZK010000113.1:102367201-102478415 GCA_034509185.1 Euphonia xanthogaster
CGACGCTCTTCCGATCTTTGAAAACTTAGTGTAAGCTTGGAGTATTTCACAGACACACCGAATAAGCTGAATTGGAAGGGACCTTCAGGGATCTTCACGTCCAATTCCTGGCCCAGTCATCAGACCATGTGCTTGAGAGTATTGTCCAAACACTCCTGGAGCTCTGCCAGGCTTAGTGCTGTGACCACTTCCCTAGTGAGCCTATTCCAGTGCCCAACACCCTCTGGGTGAACCTTTTTCTAATATCTGTCTGAAACCTCCCCTGACAAGACTTCAGGCCATTCCCTCACATCCCATTCCTGGCAAATGAAGTAGTGACTAGCAACAGGTAAAGTTTTCATTCAGTTTCAAATAAAAAGCTCCTCAGACTCCTTAGTCCTCCCTGTCAGAGCCACAAGTACCGAACACACAGCTCTTTCCAGGTGCAGATAAAGGCCTCAACTTTGTTTCTGTCACCATCCTTACAAACCACAGCATTTCTTATCAGTGGACCTGCCCAGAGTCCTCCCCTGCTTTGGAAAACAAAAGGTAGGAGGTAGCAGTGGGGACAAGGATGAGGTGCTGGGCCCTCCTTGCTGTTGTGCTTTCAAGGAGCAGGACACTGTTGTGCTGCAAGACAAGGCTGCCCCTTCTCAAGGATGTTCTGTAGCAGCTCCTGGGGCTGGTGGCTGACTGACTGCCTGCTCTGCTTGGTCTTTTGTCGTAGGCGCCGCCAAGATGAATAATTCAGTTTGTCAGGTGAAAATTTAAATTGCATCAGTCACACCTCTTCTAGAGTTATCCTGTGATTAAAAATGACAAACGGGTTTCTATGAAACACTGTTTTCATGTTCTCCTAACCTCTCAACACATAGGTATTTGAAGCTTAAGAGTGTCACACGCACTCTTCGAAATCTGTCTTTAAAATTATATGTTTAATGTAAGGAGGGAGAAAAGTTTCACCTGTATTTTAGAGAAATGAAAGTGTATCCATTTTCACCTAAAATATTGACCTTTCTTGCCTTGCTGCTAGGAACAAAGCCATTGCTGTGCAGGCTTTGCATTTATGCACATGTCTGGCATGATCTCTTTGCTGAGAAGTGATGCTTTTAGACTTGACAAAACTTGAACGATTAATCTGGTAGCCTACCAAAATAGCCTTACAGTAGCTGATAAATCCTGCACAGTTATGGAAATCCATTAAAACCTTAATGTTGAATTGTTAATCTCAAGCAGTAGTACAACATGGAAAACCAATGCACTCCTTTCCTGAAGGGGCACCACTTTGTTTAAATGGCTGGTAACCTCCAGCAAGGTTGCAGCTCCATCCTCTATGAAACCAGCCTGCAGTTTCATCAACATGAAGGCTGCATCTTGGCACTCAATTTTACTCTGACATGTGAGGCAAAAGGCAAAACCAAAGCATGCTGTGGCTCCTGAACATGTTGAAGGAGACACCGAGGTGGCTGATCCTAAACATCCTGGAGCCTTCATCAGCAGGCTACAGGCTCTGGACTGTCAGGATTGCCAGCTGGCACTTGCCAATCATGCTATGAATGGAGCCTGCTTGCTGTTTTTGGTGATGGTGCTTCAGCAGTCAAGCAGATGTTGCCCTACTCTACAACAGATAGCATTTGGAGATACAGGCTCCTGGGTCTTGGTGCGCAGAGTTGCAGAGCTCTGGGATTGAGGATGAAGTGTGTGTCTCTCCAGCCTGCAGGTTTGGGCTGGGGAAACCTTTTGGGCTCAAAGGCTCAGCAGCTGCCCCAGACATTTGGGGATTACAAAAATAACAGCATTTTGTGGCTGTTTGGGTGGGCTTTCTTGTAGTGGGTGTGAAGGGCTAGTGGATGATGAGTCTTTGAACCCCACGCTCTGTTGCCCCTGGGTGTTACACTGCCTTCACCTGCTTTGTTCAGCTTCCTCGGGGTCTTATGTCACATTACCAAAAGTACAGCAGTAGCTTCAGACATCTTCTGCCTTTTTCAACTGTGAAGCCAGTAATTTTCTCATAAAATATCAAGTCCTCTTGAACACTGCAAGAATAGCAGCAGACAGAAATGTTGTCAACTAGCTCTGCTGTTCAAATAATCTCTTACATGAATGTGAAAAACACATTTTCAAGATTGAAGTGCTAACCCCAATTTACTGTTGCAATCTAAAGTAAGATATCAGGCCTTTCATTATTTTAATTCAGGCTCCTGTTTAAACTTTGGTCTTGAATCAAACAGCTTTGTAAATGCTGTTGGTTATAGAGCTCTTTCTAGTATATTTTCCATACAAAATGTGTAAACACATGCAATGTTTATGCATCAGTTTTCAAGCTCTTTGCATTCCAGCTATTGGCACTATAAAAATACATTTCTTGAATTGTTAAGATAATACTACTTTGCCATTTTTACCATTTCCCTGTTAAAAGATGAGACAGTTTTTAAGTGAATGGAAGGTTTTTTAGCCAAAACCCTTTAAGGGCAAGAGGCTTTGATTCTAGTCCATGGTCTTGGAAATTGGAAAAAGAGCTTTTTAAGGACAACTTAGAAGTAAATGGATATTGGATGGATATTGGTGCCATCTCTTAGTGTGTCAGCTGGAAAGTTTAATTATAGGCTGGAAAGTCAGTTAGGGATTAAGGAAAGTGGTAGCAGAAGGGGGTGAATGTTAATGACAGCTGTTTGCTGTAGGCTTCAGTGAGGCAAAAAACATATAGGACATAAGCGTAGGGACAAACATATGCTGGCTTTGAACATTCAAAAACACCAGGCCTTTGTGCCTTGGCACATGACACCAGTTTGAGGGAATTCATTTTACCATCTTGCACTTGTAGAGGGGGGAGAAATTCTTTCTTTCAGTTTCAGAGTCATCAGCACAGGGGAGCTTGTGTTCACAGTTGGAAAACAGCACCTGGGCCAGGGATAAATATAAACTGGGAGAGAAGCATGTACTCATATCCTCATTAGGAGAATGTAGTTGGCCTGAGAGAAGGGGATCCATACAATGAAACATTTGGGCTGAGGCCCTGACATGCCCATGCCTTGCACTGGCTTTGCTCTTGTCCCAGACAGCACACTGCCTGTGCCTGCAAAGACCTGTGAACTAAAACAAGTTAGAAAACTCATGGTGCGGAGTGTAGGGTTTGTAAACATGTTTACCAGGTGTTGCAGACCCACACATGCAGTTTGAAGGAAAATCCAAATCCTTTTGCTTCTGAAAGCAATACATTGGGAAATAGTTCTGCATCTGCTCAGGGTACCCATAAATCCCATTGTACAGGTCAGGCACTACTGCTGAATGTAGAAACACTGCAAAGGGCAAGGTTGGTTACAGCCATCACAGTGTTAAGGCTGAGCCAGTCTTCCTGTTCTGTCATTCTCCTAGGTACTCAGTCTAGGTTTTTCATTCAAGTACATTGTCTGTTCTGAAAATAGCTAAATAGCTTTTTTTTTCTCTTCTATGGCACAGGTTTTTCACTATATAAATTTTGTTTGAATGAAGAGGAGTTGGAAGGGATGTGTGCCAGACTTAAGCTTGCTAGGTGCATACATGACTTAACAAGTCTGCTTTCTAACAAAAACCTGCTTTCTGCAGTAAGCAGATGTCATCCTCTGAGAGGACAGAGAATGATAACATAAGCCATCTTTTGAGAAAAACAAAAATTCCTCAAAAAAAATCAAACACACCCCCCCCCCCCCCAAACCCATGAAACAAACTCCCAAAGGCAACCCAAAAAACCCAACCACCCCACGAAACCCAAACCAAAAATCCAGCCTTTTTGTTATGAAGAGTGTTTGAAACAGATGTGCAATCATGGCTTGTTGGTGTTTCTACTCTTAGTGAAATTTGGATTTATCCTTTTTGTATGTGAGTTTTAAAATTTCCTTCTATTCAGCCATAGTAGTAGCCCTGCTGTACCTTACAGACGACTATGGCCACAATTTTAGAGAAATAAACTCAAAGAATCATCTTCTCCATTAATATTGAACTAAGTTGAACATGTGTGTTATTTATAATATGAATATTTATAATATGAATTTATAAATGAATTTGTGTATTATTTATAATACATTTCATATATTTATAGCTGCACATTATCTTCCTTGACAATTAAAACTTGCAGTGCACAAAAATGTATTTAGTTTAATAAGCTGAGAAACTGTCTCCTATGAGACTTCTGGGTGTTACAACGCTGAGGTTGTTGCAAAAATAATTCAGCCTGTCTGCACTTGTATGTGACCAACCAAAATGAATGTATGGCTGTGGTGTATAGGGTGATATAGTCGAGTGCTTGAAAAATAACAAAATAATATTAATAAAAATTGGGAGCTTTTGGATGCTTGCCAGTTTTGGTTACAGGTGGAGCTGGGAGGTTGAGTGAAGGGGCTGATCCTTGCTGGCTTTAGTGGGTGCTGGGTGGGTGCAGTGGCACATAGAGGTTGTGTGCTCCCTCTCTGGCCCAGCTGCTTCCCACTGAGTAGGGACAAAGGTATTTACACCTCTTGTTCTTGGAGAGCTTACAGTTCATGGGAAGCTGTCTGACGTTGGACAGAAAGCACTTCATGTGCTATTTAAAATGCTGGACAAGAATTCACAGCAGGCATTTCCTGTCATCTGAAGCGTGAGCAGAGGAAGAGGAAAAAGGAAAAATCCCTAATAAAATGCATCTCACTTTAGGGATGGTGAAGCTGAATAGTTGAACCTGTGTCACTTAAGGTTATGTCAGTGCAGGTCAAGTCCTGAACTGCAGATGAAATAATAAGAAATAAAAAGAATCCTTGCCTTTTTGAAGGCAGTACACTTTTACAAGACTGTAAAAGATTACAAATGGGGTGAAACAGGGAAGAACCTCAAATGTGTGTGGTTTGGAAATTGTGCCCTTGATTGTGTGCTTGCATGTGAGCAAAAGAAATCTCTAACTTGCTCAGTCTGCAGGCTGCTGTGGTTTTCTGGGTAGTTTCAGTTTTGGTGTTTTGTTTTTTTTTTTCCTCCAATGGATTCTTCTCTCCTCCTCCCCCTGCCCCTCCAAGTCCCCCTTGGAGAACTCATTAATTGCAGCTGTAATTCTGAGGCTTAGATGCAGTTCTGGGCACACATGACCCTGTCATGTTCCTGGTCTTACTTACTACTAATGGATTAGACAAAAAAGAAAGTCTCAGAACCCCACCCTGAAATATTGCAAGCTGCTTTTCTTCTTAAGAACTCCTGAATATCCAAGCCCACACTTGCATCCACTTAAGCCAGCTTGAACTAGCTTCTCTGCAAGTTTTCAGTTGTCTGAATGCCAGCCATTGTCTACCACTTGGTTGGAATGGAGCAGTATCCTATATTGGCCTGACAGCTCTTTCTTGGCTCCGTGTCCCCAAGGCACTTTACTCTCAGTACCAAAGGTAGGAAGAGAAGGTCTCCTTGGTAGTGTAGCATAGGCTGGGGTTTTGTTCCCTCCTGAGAAACCAGTATTGAAATTGTTCTTAAAATCCATATTAAAGGAATCAGTCTCGATTTCTCTCTTTATTTTTCCATTTTGTCATTGCTAAGGCAGAGGATGTCATTCATTTCATGAGCATATTATGATGCCCAGAATTAACCTGAAATTGCAGTCTTTCCTCACCATTCAACTTTTGGTTCAGTAAGGCTTGAGGCAGTCGTTTGCCAGCATACTGAGAGGAACCTGACACTTCTGTTGCAAATAACTTTTCCCCAAAAGCACTGCTTGCGTTGGAACAGTTTGGGCTCTGGCTTGCAGCCATGGGTTCACCTAAGCATGTTACACGAAGTGACAGGTAGACAGAGGTAATACATATTTTAATGTGCTTGACTCAGCTAGAGACCATCAAATGAGGTAGACTAGACTTTCCTTTCCCAGCAGATGTGAGCTCGCTCTCAATTTATTAATAAGTTGTGACACTGCCAGCAGTGCCGCTCAGGTCAGCTTAATGGCCCCGTGGCTCTTGAAAGTGGACAAGAACTTTTGAGTTCCCGCCTTGTTTGGAAGGTGTTCTCAGCTCCTGTGAAACCATTACAGGAAACATGCTGGGAGTCAGCCTGGCCAAGTTTTTGATGCCCCCAAGACCTGTCAAGGAACTGGATTGCACATGTCAGCAGTGAGTTGAAACTGTAGGTGAAATTGGAAATATTTCCAATTGGTACTCCCTAATCATTTAATAAATATGAGAGTATTGTGGCATGAATGTACTTTGGATACAGGGAGCTGCAGTCGTTCTAGCATAAATCATGTGCACTCCTGTCACTGAAACTAGATCATGTATGATAATAAATGCTTTATTTTTTGAATGATACCCATCAAAAGAGAAGGGATTTTGTACATATAAAATTTTTAAAAAATCAAATTATATCTAGCTAGTAAGAAGGGCTTTTTCCTCACTTTTTGTTGGATAAAATGTGGCTAACTTAGTTTTAATCCACTATGGAGATCCTTAGGCAGCAGTGTGGAGAAAACAGTGTGGGATTATGAATGAATCAAAGGTTAAAACTAAGTTGATAATTGTCATAATATGGTGAAAATATTGAACTCTTTGCTTGCTGGAGGTATGAAGAGGAGTATTGTTTTCGGACATGAAGCTGTCCTTGCAAGCTGTTCAGCATCAGTAAGGACTGTTGATCTTCAGCTGAATGTAGGTTTTGGATGCTGTTGCTCTGGAAAGAGGTGAACTGATGGCAAAGAGAACAGAGCAGAGAAGAAAGAGCCTGAGAGAGGACTAAAAATAGGACTGCCAGAAGAGGCAGAGGAGAGAGTGGTCTGAGGGGCAAACAGCAGCTGTCTGCTAAACCATGCTATGAATCCACTATTGTCATGGTGAGAAGAACTCAGTACATTTCAAGTGGGGAGAACTAGGTCAGACATTTGGGAAAATTTTCCCAAACAGCAGGGCTTGGGAGCCACTGCAATAAACGGCCTATGGGAAACATGTAAACTTCAGCATTGTGGGATTTTAGTAACAGTTGACATAAATATATGTCAGGTAGAGTTCAGGCAAGGCAGGCTGGGAAGGGGACCATGGAGCACTGAAGTCAGTGTGCAAGACGAGCTCCCTAAGTCAGATCCAACATGCGTCCGACGTGCTTGTTTTGAGGTGGTACTTCTGGCATGCTTACATGTCTGTATCTCTCAAAGAAAATGTGGTGACTGCTGCTCTAGGGATCATTAATGCCATTCTGGAGTTGGGGGAAAAGTTAGTTGCTTTCTTGCTTCTTTGCAAACCTCTAAAGTAACAATTCCTTGAGGGAAAAGTGTCTGTGGCCCCAGCTGTAGTAAAACACATGTATATAGTGAAGGTGACAGAGAGCAGAACGGGTTGGAGCCCAGCTGCAGGGTACTGCTTCCCTGGAGCATTCATGACATCCAGGGAGGGGGTGGATTACCTCATTCATTTTTTAGTTCAGATGTAAGGGCCCTGTGAATATTGGCATGGAGTTTTGTGTCCCCATGGAAAACAGACTACAGAGGGAGCAGAAAAGGGGAAGGAGAGGTGAAATGTGACTCTCTCGTTAATCTAGCATCAGACATAGCTCTAGGAGAAGCTTGTGGTTGTTGAGTCACCATTTATGTTGCTCTAGAGTGTAACTGTATTTCCTACATGTTTATTAGCTCCTGAGAAGGTTCAATTGTGCAGTAAGGTATCAAAGTTGTTTGATATGTTAAACTTTGAAATTATAAATCCTTTCTGAGCAAATTTTCCAGTAAGGAGTTAGACAGTTACCCAGTTACTTTTTTATTTTTTCCATCCAAACTAGCATATAGTGTGGAATGTAAATGAATTTTACATGCTGTGACCTGAAGGGTACTGAAGGAAATGGGTTGGTATAAAATAATCATTAGTTACAATGCACAGCAGTCCTTTGTCACTTGGCCAGAGACTCTTGCATAGGCTCCTGCATAACATCAAGAGGAAAGATGGCAAAAGCCACTGTTAATGGACTTGTTTCACTGATTTGGGCACTTACCTCGTTAGCACATGCGACAAGTTTGAAACTCAGCACATTAAATAGGATCTGGTATCAAAGTCTCTCACTTTGTTTCTGAATTGTAGCATTCTCCTTAAATTAAGGTAGATTGTAGTGGCAGAATTAGTGGCCTTCTGTAGCGGACAGAATTTATAGTCTTAAAAACACACCATGAAACATTTAGGAAAGGTATGTTTGAAGAAAAGTACGTGGGGAAGGAAATAATTAGATATAGAGTCATTTATTACAGAGTTTGGGAATTGCAGTATCTGGCTTAATTACCTTCACTTCTCTCAAATTATGAACTTGCTACAGAATATACATATTTTTATTATCATTTAAAATATTCGTTTTCTGTTGAGTAACCTATATTTATGTGACTTACTTTTTTTAAACCCTTGTGATTTAAAAGCTGCAAAGAGCTTTTCTTTTTCTTTCTGCTGCAAGAGTTTGTCCATTCTTCCTTACTCTTTTTTTTTTTTTTTTTTTGTGATTAAGCTGCATTACTGCAACTTTCTGCTTTCTTGTTTCCCCCTCCTCCCTCGTTTTTTGTTTTCTGACCACTGTCTTGTGGGGACGCTTTAGGCCACCTGTCTGTCCCAATTGCCTCAACCCCTTCTGTTCTCTCTGAGCTGCTGTCATTTCTATGTGTCTGAACTCCAAGAAGGTCATACACATTGCAGAGGAATTGCCAGATCTGGTGACATCCATCTTCAGAGACAGCATAATCCAGTATAACACTGGGTCAAGGGCTATATAATGTAATTACTATGGAGCTGTATGTGGAGCATTTCAGGGTTTAATAGGTAAAAAGGGTTAGAGCCTCTTTAAAGAAAGCTATTTTCTTTGTCAGGCTGTATTGGATGCTGGTCTGCAAATCCTTGTAGTATGGCATAGCTGCACAGATGGTGAAAGATTTTGGCTTTACTGGGGTGTTATGTGAAGACACCGAAAGCTTGCTCTTAATTCCCTCCAGAGCTGATTGTGCAGAGGACCCTCAGGACTGAGCTAGCGTGCATTGGGAGGTGTGAAAGGAGCTTCCAGTGCTTTGGAAACATGTATCTAAAAAGGTTCTAAAACATCTAAATCCAAGTGTGACTGGCTCTGGAAGAGAATCCTGCTTTCTGACTGATTTTAAGTGAGATCACTCTACAGATGCCTGGACCCACCATAAATATACTTGTTCGTGCATTTCCGCTGACCAATTTGTTCCTAGAAGTCCCTGCTCCCACACTATCCTCAGATCCTGGTTTGCATCCAACACATGATTTTACAGCTGGTGTCTGTGAGACATTAGGGTTGACTGCTGGTATGTGCATTTGAGTTTTGGGAGTGGGGGAGAGGGAAATGTTGAACCGCATTTTCAGATGATGCTGTGAGATTGTTTTTGCAGTGACTGTGTAACCTGGAGCACACGTGTCATGGGCTAGCTGCTGGTGCCAACTGAGCAGTATTTTTGTAATCTCTACCAGGTAATTAAAGCTCTGGGGAGCATGGAGATCCCAGAAGAGTTTGGGTATGAAAACCTAGCTGTCTGATGCCATGGGTTTGGTTGTTTAGGCACACAAGATTTTAATTTGTTTGGGGAGTCAGTGGTTTCCTGATGCAATGCTCCATAGTGGAAAATCTTTTACTTGATATTGCAGGATGTGTTTTATATTCAAAACCGACATGAATGCCCAGGAGATTAAAATCCAAATATGAAATGAATAATCAATTTCAGAAAGAACAAAAGCTATTACAACTAAAAATACTGTGATGCCTCGCCATCAAGTAGTCTTGCTGCAACAGACTCATTTAGTGCCTTCAAAAGTTGAAACACAGGGTGTAAAGTCAGTGTTAGTATAGGAAGGAACAAAAGGAAAAGAGGAAGACAAAGTAGGAGCACTCTTGTCCCCAGGCCTCAGCATGATGGCTCTCATCACACAGGGCTGCCTTTATTTAACTAGGACTCAGCATGAATTCAGGGTGGTTCCTCTGCATTTTTTTCACTGCCTGTGACTTCTTCCTTGCTTTGGCATCTGCCTGAATTTTTTAAGTTTTCTCAACTATTTTAATCCAGCATCAATGAATCCACCTGGAGCTCCTAGATATGGAGATCGAGCACTGCTCTGGGATGTTGTGGGGAAACCATTGCCCAAGCATCCTGCCTTGCATGACCCAGGTCAGACATCTGCTTCTGAGAAGTGGTTCATGACCCCCTTAAAAAACTGCTTTTAAAGTGCTCAGTTCTGGGGAGGTTTATGGAAAACCTGCTGAAGCTGAGCATGCTGCAGGGCAGCAGTGCCTGTGAGCCTGTGCCAGGGCTGGGAGCTGGGAGCAGAGCTTGCAGCCACAGTGCTGATTTGTGTCTTGCTGGGAAGGAGCGGTGCTGGACACTGGGAATGGCTGTGGCCAGCTGAAAGAGGCATTAGGCTACTGGCTGCAAAATGTCTGTCTTCCTTTCTTCCATCTCCTAACCACGCTGGATTGGAAAAAAAGGCCACAAAAACATAAATGAATTCCCTCCAAACCATAAAAATGGGGGAAAAGTATCCAGTCACTGAAAAAAAATCCAAACAAACCCAAAAAAAAAATATACTGCTACATTGCCTTTAGAAGTAATAAGCTAGGGAGGGTTTAATTTGTCAGTGAGCAGTCCTTTGTGACTTTTTCAAGCACTATTCAGTAAAATAAAGCAAAAAACAAGTGGTTTCATTGCTGGACTCTAATTAATAAGATAAATCAGAAAAGTTGAGATTATATTTTTAAATTACTGTTCAAATTTTCTTTTACTTCATAGGCTCTTCCATCCCTGAGCTGGAATGATAAATGTCTGGTCAGAGGGAGTCAGAAGCCCTTGGAGGAGATGGGCTTGATGCTGTGATTTGTACCTTGTCTGTCTGATTCTCTTGTTTCTGTGAGGTTAGGCAGGTCACCAGCTTGGGAGCACTGGAGCACAGTCTATTTAGGTACTCCACGAAACAAAAAATATTGTTCACAGGTGTTACAGTATTTTGGCCTGAGGGTAGTGTGATAATGTAGCACACCTGCCATGTGTCAGCAACCCCGTGCAACTCTTTTTTTTTTTTTTTTTTAAGTTTGAATTGGTTCTATTTTCTGCTCAATATAAGAGAATATGAACTTTAATGATGTGATGCCTGAAGCACATTCAGCTTCTGTGACATTAAATACAACTTTTAAATAGTGAATGGTGCACAGGGAGCCCCATGTGAACATTTGGCTCCAGAGCAATTTAGAAAGGTCAAAACCTCATGTAAATGTAACCCAAGTAATCAAAGTCACTTGTTTGCAGAAAATCAGCCTGTACCATTGATGGCTGTTTCTTGCCTTTTTAGTTTCTGAAGGAAGTATTTATCAATTGGTTGTAATCAAACTACAACCAGTTTTGCTGTGGGGTTGTTGTTTGGTTTGTTTTTTTTTTTTTTTGCCAAGATTTTTCAGTGAAATGTGGAAATGAGAGGTGAAGTTGGGTGTGTTTCTCTGCAGTGGTCTCATGATCAGCATCTGTGGGATGTTGCTGTATTCTCCATTATGGGTTTCTCCATTTCCTTCTCCTCCTCCTCCTCCTCACATCTCCCTCCTTCCTGTAATTCCCTGTTGTTTCTCACTATACAGGCTTACTAAGTTATTTGTGTATTATTCCTGGTTGCCTTTACCTTCCTGCAATGCAGTGTTTGAGTGGATTAAAGCTTTTTTGGGAGCAGATGTTTTTGCTGAAGTCTGTTATAAGCAGCAGTTCATTGTGTTTCTCAGGAGTCCTGCTTTCACCTTTTGGGTTTTTTTAATGAATAAAACAGCTGTCAGGTTTTGGTTAAATTGTGCATTTCTACAGTTACACCCAGCACTCTCAGAGAGGTGTGTGCTTGCCAGCTTGTGTACGTGAGATCTCCCAGGCAGGCGTCATCTGCAGGAACTGGCTTGAGTGGTGGGCAGTGGCTGTAGTCAATGCTGCTTTTGGAGCTGGTGGATCAATCCTGACAGTGGGGGATGAGGGGGGCAGAGCCACCCCTCACTCTGTATGCAGGGAAGGGTGCAGCAGCAACAGCACCCCAGGCCTGGAGACCTGAACAGAGAAATTAGTAGGAAAATGCAGCTCCCTTCTTCTGCTGGTAAATCCATGTTTGCCCCTGGGGAAAACTGCTTGGATCAGCAGGACAGGTAAAAGTGATCCAAAACATGTTATGATGGCCTGATTTTTCTTCTCCTGTTCAGAAATTAGGGTAGCCTTGGGGTGCTCTAGGTGTTATGACCTCCAGAGGGTGATCTGGTGTTTTTAGGGAGCCTGATCAGTCAGATTCTCCATAAACCTTGTGTGCAAGTGGGACAGCAGAAATGGCAGTGATCCTGGGCTTTATTGCTGTGTGAAGGCCCCCATTCAGAGAGCAAAACAGACCCAGGTAATTTCATTGACTTATAGAAATTAAAGGTAAAGAGGAGACAAAAATGTCACCCTGTGCATCCAGGTGCTCTGAAACAGAAGCGAATACATACATTTTGTGAATTTAGGGTTGTCAACCAAAGTGGAAGTGGCAGCAATATAGAAGAAATATGTTATACAAAGTTGCAAACAGAGAATTTTGCTGCTTTTTCATCAGTATGTAAGTGTCCCATGATGACTCCACACAGCTATAGATAACCTCTTCTTGACTGTCATTATAGTTGATATGCTGTCTACTCTAAATCCCACTTGATGCCAATCAAGCTCTTGCTCCACTGTTAGCAAATGCTTGATTACTTTCTGTCTGCAAGAAGCTTGAATGCATTGCAAGGCTCTTATCAGCCCCTCTTTCTATTCCTTTTCCCAGAGTAAACAAATCCAGCTCCTCAAATGTTTTTCCACTGGTCACATTTTCTAAAGCTGCTCTTGTTCTTCCTACTCCCTTCTTGACACTCTTCAGTGCGTATTTTTCAAAAAAATATGAATCCCAATCTTAAATATAATATGCTGTATACCTCTCCCTGGTGCTGCAGAAGGCAGAACACCTCCAGAATTATGTCCCACAGATATTCATCAGACCCTCATGCTGCTTCATTCCTGCTGCCTAGGCCACATCTTCCTCACCACTTTTTACTTCTGAGGTCCCTGCTGCTGCTGCCATTACCCTTGCAGGAATGCAGTCAGATTCAGCACATGTATGGTTTTCTTTCAGACTGCTTTGCTCTCCTTTAAGTCAGGATGCCAGTGGTGTATCCCAGCCTCATCAGTGTGATACTGAGTATAGATCAGGCACTCTCCCATCTTCCACTGATCCCCAAATAGCTGTGATTCCTGAAATCAATGAGTTTTTACAGGTTGTCATCATGGTGCTGATAACTTTGTAGGCTAGGCAGTCTAGGGTTTGGGTTCTTCTAATCACTTGTACACCTCTCCGCCCCCCACCCTTCCTTTTTCTTTTTGTGATAGCATAAGCTATTTCTGTGCTTCACTCATGAAAAAGTCATGTGGGGCTGTTTTAAAAGCCTTTCTAAAGATAGGCTCTGTCATTTGTACTACTCTACTTCCTTTTTATCAGCTGGGACAGATGCCCTGTCAGAGAGAGTGAGAGAGGCATTACTCAAGTTTGACATGACTTTTTGATACATTAATGTTGGCCATTTGTTGTGTTTTGTTCCTAATCTCATTATTTTTACAGGATTAGAAATCCTTCTGCAGTGTGCTCCAGGAACTTTGATATTAGAAGTCTTCTGACTTTTCTGCTCCCGCTTTTCCTTTGTAAGACTGGATGCTGTGTTTGGTCTTTTCATTTCTTTTAGACCTCACCTGGCCTCTCTGGCATCTGCATAGCAGTGGTTAATGGTTTAAAGATGATTGATGGTGGCTCTCCAAGCACTGTAGGAACCTTTTCAGTGCTCCTGCTGTCTTGAAACCACTTGGCTGACTGATGTGTTTGCTCTCTTCTTCCCTTACTCCATCCAACCTGAACTTGCACATCCTGTGTCAAGTGAAATATGCCCCCATTATCTGGTCCCAGCTAGCTGCTGTGAAATGAGGCACTGGAGAATTCAGCCTTTCTCATATTTTGTAACAGGTCTGGTTTTCCTTCTTATGTATTTATAGAGACTCTCTTCTTATTGTTTGCCACATCTCTTGGTTAATTCTAAGTCACTTGGCATCCTAGTCTTCATTTCTCTGTTGTGTTCATCCCTGAGTCATGTGTCTCTGGTTCTGCTTTGGTGTACAATCCCTTTTTGATATATTCCTCCCCTTCCCAAGTCCTTTCAAAGCTTCTGACAGTTTCTGTCCCCAGGCTTTCTTGGCGAAGTTTCTCCAGAAACACTTGGCTGTATTTTCATTTTGTGGTGGTGCTGCCAAGGGGTGCATGTGTGCCTGGGATAAGGGAGTTTTAGGTCCTGACAGGTAACTCATGTCTGCAGTTCCCTCTTTGTCCCCTTTGGAAGGTGTGTCTGGTGGTTTTAAGGTGCCTTCTCCATCTCCTCCAGATAATATTACTCCTTTCTTAGATGTTGCTTCTGGTTTTCCTTTCATCTTCATCAAGAAACTTCAAAGATATCTGTATCATGCGCCTTCCTAGAAGGCCAAACAAATATTTTAAATCATGCCATATCTTGCCACACCTCCAGCCAGCTTTTTTTTTTTATTGCTTATTAACACCTCCCTGCCCTCCCTGCAGTCTCCCTCCTGCAGCTGTGCCTGGGCCCATGTCCTCTGCCACCACATCTGTTAAGTCATTTAGCCCAGGGCACTCTCTGCTGGCACGATGGCAGCTCATCCGGATGCTTAGCACCTTTCTCCATTAGTTTTCCTCTTGTCTTTTTACTTATTACTTTTTTGACTTTATTTTCATGACTTTTTTTTTAATATGCTGACTCTAATGAGTTTTTGCTTATATGTGTACATTTAAGGTGCAGTAGTGACCACCCAGCACAGCCGGTGTGTTTGTGCACTGAAGCATAAGGGTTGCACTTGCTGGGCTGGAGCCCCACAGCTGTGTCAGACAGATGGGGTACCCATCAGTGCCCAGAGGAGGGCTGGTGCTTCCCCCTCCCCATCCTGGGGAGGTCCAGCCCTCCCAGCTGAACCACCAGGCCCCCAAAGTCACACTGATGCCAGCATGAGAAAGGTGACAGGAGCATGCAGTTGGGAGGGGGCATCCAGTGGCCCGTTTTGGGGTTGTTCCCACCCATGTCCATTCAGGACACATCTCTGCAGTTGCTTTGGCTTGTTGATGTCCACTGAAGTAACTGTAAGGCCAGGGAAGTGTCTCCTCTGTGAGGCTTCCTGTTGCTGCTGGCACTGGTGATGGGTCAAGAAAGAGCTGGTTTTAACTCTTGGGGCCCCTGTGCCAGGCGTTTGTGGCTTGGGTGCCTCCTGCTTGTGAGGGCGAAACTCATCCACATTAAAGAGGATCAACAGAAAATGATTTTTTTCCTAAAAAGGAACCCAAGTGGAATGAAGTGAGCTGAGGTTCAGGCAGTTTGATGAAAACAGTTTATATTTCAAGCTTAGAAGTCGGCATTCTGCTGTGTATTCTTTTCTTGAAACCTATATTGGCATTTCTGTCACTGCTCATTGCAGCAATATTGTTCTCCATATGCTCTTCTCATCAGCATCTCATCGTTATTGGATAAATATGTCTCTCATTATGCAGAAAATTATTTTTGAAGTATGGAATCATTATTTTGTTACATAATTTCCAAATTTGGACCTTTGCAAAGATTTATAACAATCTTCAAGAATTACTGTAATTAAAGGAGAACTTTCTACAAAGATAATTAATCAGATCAAAGAAGCATTTAAATGTAAATCATTAATCCATGCATTACAGGAAATAGTTAGTGGCTATGCATAGTTCATTTAATTATACTTGGTTCAATTTTGTTTTCTCATTACATCACAATTTATTCGGAATCAATTTGCAATTTCTTGTCTAATGTGACTTCTGTTTGCTTAATATAGCAGATATTTTCACTAGCATGTATTTATATATAAATAAAGGTTTATTAATGACTGCAGCATTAATTAAACTGTGGGCTCTGCTGTCAATTAGCTGTGAATTTTGTTGCTCTGTGGATGCAGCACAGAAAGTCTGTGCTGTGAAAACGAGAGGTAGAGTGTCAAGTTTTTGAATGTATGAATTTATACAGTAGATTGGGGCTGTCACTTGCTGCAGGGGACCAGGTGACACAGGGGACAACATGGTCTTGGTTCCCTTATGGAAAAAAGTAAATTATGTTCTCTGAGTCTGAAGTGAGTAATTGGTAATGGAAATGGGAATCTCCCAGCCTGCAATAGGTTGGTAGCTGAAGGAAAGAAGGCCGAGCTGCTGTGTCAGGTTTTAGGATGTAGGGGTTTTGCATAAGTGGTTTGCAGATTTTGTAATGTCTTTGTGTAGTGTGAAGGTAGGAAAAGATTTATTTTCTGTGATTTGGTTACAATATATATAAAATCATTATAGAATGCCATGTTGATTTTTTGAAGTTGTGTTTCAATACTTTGATATTATATTAATATCTATATTCACTTACCTGTTGTCAGCAGCACTAAAACACTGACATTTTAATATTTTACTGATATTTTTATTTTACACTGCTGACAGTACGAACATTTTTAGCTTAAAATTTTAGTAGTCAATTAAAAGAAACTAGTTTTGGGCTTCCCCTCTCCCCCTGCTCCTCCCTTTAATCAAAAGACTTGATTTTCACTCTGATGCCAAATGTACTTTTGCCTTAGACTATCCAGTAATAGCAGCATCTGTGTTAAGTTTGGACCCAGCTAATCCTTTGGAATCTTTGAGTACTGGGTTGCAAGCCAAAGTGTAGCTATCCAAGAGCACATCTGGCTTGCATAGTATTACCTCATTTGTATAAGGTAGTGCTCCCAGTTTCTCTTCATTGCCTTGTTTTCTGTTTGCTGGAAAGGGGAATTTGGTACAGAGGCTGTGCTGGCAACAGAAAAAGTTTAAGGAACTTGAGTGTTTTCTTTCTTCCTGTGCTGAAATTCACATTAGAAGTCGTGGTTTTGGTACATAGCCAGTTATAGTAAATAATCAAATAAAAATAAGAAATTCTCAGCCAGCTGGGAGCTTGATAAATGTTTAGGCACTACCAGCTATTCTGTCAGGTTTGCTGCATACAAACAGAGGTAGCGTAATATTTATGTTGGTAAATTTCTCAAGATTACTGTTATTTCTTTCAATAAGTGAAATTACCTCTTCCTAGGAGGATTGTTGTGCTACTTATAACAAATGAAATGCTGTCAGAGTTCATGTGGATAAGCAGCTGTTTGCTGAGGAAGGCAAGACAACTTATTGGTTTACACTGAGAGAGGAATGTTGTTTCCTGCCTTGTAATTTAGGTATTTTCAACCCTCACTAGATGGAAGGAGATAAATCTTAACAATACTCCCATCTGAGGAGTTTGTAAGAAATGGGATTTGCAATGTGCTTGCTTTGCTTCTGTGAGAGAAGCACCTGTAAGAGAACAGTGTGGGAAGAACAGTATTTTGTTCTCAGTATTTGTTATTAAACATGCTGCATGCATGGGGAAATAAAGACATTTGGAAATGGGCAGCCCTGGGTTAATTAAATCCATCTGCTGTCTGACTAATGATAGTAATATTGTATCCAGGAAATCTCTTATGCTGAAAGATTTGATAAAGCACCCAAAGTTTTCTAATAAAGCGCTCTTAAAGCCAGCAAGAACTCATGGAGCTGGAGAGAAAACCAGTGACTCCTAGAGAGTAACTCAGTATTGTAAGGCTGTGCTTCACTCAGGAATGTCCCAGAAGGATATAAGAACCTCATTTGTTGTTCCCTGAGATTCAAAATTATAACTGCAGGAACAGTAAAACTTGTTTACATCTCATCCTACATGAAGTTGTGGTTTATGGGGTTATTTTAAATGTCCATTTCCATGCCTGCAAACAGACTGGATACAAATGTTCATTAGGAAAGAAGCTACATGGGTGCAAAAATGAGCTTTCAGAAGCATGGTGATGGCAGCTGAAAGAAGACAGACTTTTGCTTAGTATTGGCTGGCAATTGATCCTATAGAGAGTAATACCTCTTTCTAAAGAGAAGTATATATCATACAGCAAGTATGATGCTTGCTTTTTATTTGCACTGCTCTAAGTAATATCACGAGGGGGAAAAAAGTGTTACAGCTTACTTCCCGCATTACTCTTTGTATTGGTCATAGGTGCTCTTTCATATTGTTTGAGCAATGATTTTTGTAGCTCTAAGTTAAGTTTTGGTGACTTCCTAATTCATGGTTTCTGGAAAAGAAAACTGAACACATAGTTTGAGTTTACTGCAATAATTATTTGATTAATTTGGATTTCATGTCATCAAGCCCTTGTACAAAACAGGGTGGGGGTGGGCGGGTGCAAACTTGAGACATTTGTGGAGACCTGAGTGCTTTTAAAGCAAGGCAAATATAATGAGTGTCAGATGAAGAATAGTTTATTCCACATTGATTTGACAGATGGGTAAAGCAAAACTCTCAGAGATTAACATTGTTGTTCAATTTAATGTTTAAAAAGAATGGCTTAGGAGAATTGAACATGGAGGATGGGCTTGAGCAATCTGCATTGGAGGAACTTGTTTAGGCTTCCTTCACAGCAAATTGAAGTTGCTCTAGTATGTGATTTATCACAGCTTAAAGCAGGAATTTAAAATAGGTCAGATGAATCCCTCTCTGAAACGTCTGTTTTTCTGCTCTGCATTTAAAGGGACCATAACAGATATGGACAGCCTGAGTTTGATTAAATGAACACCTTTCTCACTGTCACATTTTAAGACCCAAGTTAATTATTGCTTTTTGTAGATGCTAAGGGCAATTTCTTAAATAACAAATTTCAGAAAGTGTTTTTTTATACAGTTGTGCCAGTTTGAGTGTGGAAATTTACAACGTGTTTCTAAACACGTGTGTCACATGTTAGTACCTTGAAAATGTGGCCTGAAGCATAAATCTGCCATGTATGCTTTCTAGTTTTGCTTCTCTCTCATGCTGTTTTGGCTGGCAGGGGGTGGGAACAGGCATCCCCCCTCCTCACACACAGTGCAGGAGCTGAGCACAGGCTGAATGCTGTGACTTGCTTTGCTCTGCAGAGACGTGTATTCACTGGAGAGCTTAGCCTTGAAAGTGTAGAATACACAAGTGAGTTCGAAAATAGTAATTGGCCTCGTTTATAACATTTTCTGCCAACCAATTTAGCTTATCAAACATTCAAGTGAAGAAAAAGAGAAAGGTTTGTACTTCCCTTATGTCCTATAATAAACTTTCTTCTACTAGTAAGCATTGTAGTGTATACTAGGAGTTCACAGTGACTTCCTAGTAGGTGAATTAGCAGATGTATGTTTTGTGGAATCACCTGTAATTGCACAGTAGCCATAGTTACCAGGTTAAAGAAATCATATCCTGATGACTAACAGAAATAGATTGCAGCAGAGTGGTTTGCCTTCAAGTTGCTTAGTAGCAACCTATTCAAGAATAAGTTTGTGAGATCTGAGAACATATGAATAACAAACATCAACCCTTGGCTGAACTGACACAGTCAGCTTTTTCAAATCCTTGTCTTAAATAAAAAAATCACAGTATTTGTTTTAAAGTTTGGGTTTGTGAGTATTCAGTTTGAGAATTGGGTGCCATCCACATATTTGCAACAAAACTATTTAATTAAAGTAGCTAAAATTTGGAATGAGTATTGCTGATATTTTCATTTTGATTTAGTACTGGACAAAGTTATGTAGAAACATAGACTTTTCACATTCAATGAAAGTTGTATTCCCTCCATTTGAAATCTAACACTTAGAATGACTTAATGGAAGTCTATGTTTTCTTTTAGATGCTCTAGCACTTAGGAAGAAATGACAGAAGCGTAGATGAACTCAAGTGAGGGGGATAGAACAGGTTTTAAGGGCAAATGTATGTTTGCACTGTTGTTGGTGGAGCCATTTCAGATGTTTGTAGTATGTATAGAATCATAAAATCATTTAGGTTGGAAAAGACCTCTAAGATCATCTAGTTCAACTAGTAATATATTGCTTGGAAGCATCAGAAGTACTTGACTACATTTCCAAAAGGGAGTGCAGATGTTGAGGAACTTAAGTCCTGTTGATATCAATGTAAGTGACAAAAGATTTAATTTTTCAAGTGTCCACATGGTTTAAAAACCCAAATTCCACAGGGTTTTGTTAGATTTAAGGCCCAGTGTGTTACTCTCTCTCTATGAATTATGAACTATGTATTCTGTATTTCACTTGCACATAAGTCCTGTGATGTCTGCGTATTACTATGTAGAATTTTTTGCCATCATATTTTTCCCTAGAGTATGGATGCATTTACACCTGGTCTTTTGCACCAGGGAAGCTTTCCTAGGGATCCTGGTTGGGCCGGTGTGATAGGCACTTAAGTTTTAAAAGCTGAGCATAATGAGACTAAAACCATCTAATCTTTCTTTTTGTATGCCTAGCTTACAAATTCACAGCCATGACATTGTACTCAGTAGGTCTGCTCACCCTGTCTTGCAGAATAACCAACCATGACTACAGAATCGGGATCAGACTCCGAGTCCAAGGATAAAGAGCAGGATCAGGAGGAGAGCCCTGCGCAGGAAGGGGCGGCGGAGACCCAGCCGCAGGAGCCGCAGGAGCAGCAGCCGCAGCAGCCGCAGCAGCCGAGTGAAGAGCACCAGACCGCGTTCGAGCAGTTCTCGGCTGTGGCCGCGCACAGCACGCCCGTGAGAAAGGAGCGGGTAAGGCAGCCCACGTACACACACTCACTGCACGCAGCTGGCTGAGTACCCACCCACAGCTCCCGGGGAATAACCAGCCTGGCACGTGTGGAGTGCAAATGTATGTTCAGATACGCGTGGAAGGGTGTTTGATGGGATGCTGTAGATCTGGGCTGGTTGGTCCTTCGCGTTTAAAGGAAAATAGTTCTCATGCAGAATGTTTTCAAATTCTGCCCCCAGTGAGTGCTTGAACAGGAGGGCAGTCTCATTAACTAAGCAGGAAACATCTTTGACCTTGTGTTTGCTTTATAGCAAACAGTGTCAGTTTTTATGAAGCTGAAAATGTTTTCCAAGTTCATTTCTTTTGACACCTGCTGAACACTGATTTCATGCTTGCTTGTCTGATGTGTGAGCCATGAAGAATCTGTGGTCCCTTAAGTTTCTCATGGGTCTGAAATGACTGCATTATAATTACTTGAGCTATTCAGGTAATAGGTTTCAGAAGAGCTATTGCGTGCTTTTCCATTTAGTTCATTGTTGCACTTATTAAATTTCCAGAAGCTGCTTTCTTCTTTCCGTTAATAATTTCCAGTCAATAGGATTAACAGGCATTTTTCTTCATGGGTAAGTGACACACAATTAATGAGGTACCTGCAAATCTCTTCCTTTAGCTTCGTAAGGTTATGACCCTCATCTGATTACATTTACCTTTGGAGAGTGGAATAAGCCAGTCTAGCTCCTCCTCTTCTCCATCCTTTTAAAAAATCTGGCTGTTTGAAGTGGGCTCCTGTTCTTTTACTTGGTAGGGGTAGACAACGCTGGCAAAGCAATTTTGATCTCTCAAATAGATCAGAAGTTTCCTGGAATTAGTCTGGGGAAAAGAAGCAAAGCTTCTCCAAAAGAGATAGGTGTTGAATAAACCAGACATTGATTAAAAGTGTAATTCTATCAGTCTTAGGCATAAGTGTTACTATTTATATAGATGTTTTTCCTGACATCTTCAGTAATCTTTCTACTTCAAGTTTCTTTTCAAATTAAAAATGTAAAACAAATAAACAACAGCAAAGCAACAAAAAACAACAAAATAAGCCTAACTCCAAAATAACCACACCCACAAAGAAATCGCAAACTAATTTAGACACCAAGCCTGTCCACGTGTGTTTAGAGGTGTGGGGTGCTCTCATGTGCTGCATGATCCCAAAGATCACCAGTGAGCTGGTTTATGTAGAAGGCAAGATAGGAGAACTGGGTTAGTGAAGGGGATATGTGACACCTTCCTGCTGAGATTACCAGACTGAATCCAAATGTCCCTGCATTAAGCAGACTGCCAAGTCCAACTGCACTGATCAGCCCAGTGTATTTCGTCGTGCCTAAAGTGTCTGTATCTCAGGAAAGGAACATTTAAATGCAGCACTAAGAGACAAAGCTGTTTGTAATAGTGTCATTAAAAAGCCAGAACTGAAGGATCTTATTCTCTCTCTTGCTGTCTGTAACTGCAGTGAGAGAGTGGATTTTTGGTTTTACTTGTATGATACAACTTTGGGAAGGAAGATTTAAGTTACCAATCCATGACAGTAGCTTTTCTTTGTCATCCTATGCACATAAAGCCCCCCAACATTTTAACATAGCTGAATGACCTTTTCATATTGAGATTAACAGGTATTAGAGCAATGAGTCCTTCCTATGAGGTGTAATAATGCCACCTCACTTTCTGCCTGCCTTCCTGTCTCTTTGAAAAAGAGAAGGTGGCATCACACATGGTTGGGCACCAAAGTTTCTGAGCAACTACCATAAGTAGATTGGATTAATGAGTTTTGCAAGTGTGGCAATATCACTTCATACCCCAGTGAGAAGCTGCAGAGCGTCCAAGATCTTTATTGCTGAATCCCCTGACTCCAAAGGCATCCTTTGAGAGGAGGTCCAGATTTAGAAGGGCTTGAACATAGTGTGTCATACATGAGAGAGATGGTGCTCAAAAATTGCAAACCCTGCAGCAACTTGTGCTGCATTAGAATTTCATCCATAGCACTTTAAAAATACTGCAAAAATAGGACACAGAAACTACAATTAAAAAAAAAAAACCAAAAAAAAAAAACAAAACAGTGTAGAAATACCTTGGAGAAGAATTTAGGAGAAAAATAATCTATGCTTGCAGAGTGAAAAATAATTCACTGTGTACATGGGTCTTTCACTGGCCTTTTTTTTTCCCTGCATTTCAGGATGTCAGGTTACTTTAGGAAGAAGAGACTTAATACAGTCTGAAAGTACCTCAATGCCTGAACATGTCAGCATAGTTTGGGGGAATCTTCTCTAATAGTTCTTGGCATGTTTTGTTCTCCAGAAAAATGAGAGGAAAAGCTTTTGTATGATTTTAACCTAGACACATTCCCCTGATCTTAATGTAGATGGGAACCTTAACAAAAAAATAACCTCAGTAATATTTTTTAGTATTTATAAATAAGCAAAACTCTGCAGTAGTCTTGACTGTCTTTATGAAGGAAAATAATGACTAGTCCATTGGGATTCACATAAATTGCTTGCAGGCTGAGTATGGGTCTAAGGCTTAAATGGATGAGGGCTGTCCTTGTTGTGAATTTTTTTCTCAAGCAGCTTTTCTGTTTTCTTGAAAGAGATTAGTTCCATGCTGGGGTATTTTTTGGTTGTTTTTTGTTGAAGCAGTGGGCTAAACCTCATATGAGAAATGTTATGAGCCACTGGGTAAGACAGTGCATTTTTCCCCATCACTGGAATTACCTTTTACCAACATGTATGCATGTGCACCTTTCCTGGCAGGTTTCTTTTGACAAAACATTCAGAAATCATCACGGCCCCTCTGCCCACCAGCAGCAGTGCAGCTCTGCACAGAGGCCCTAGCAGGAGGCATCTTCAGTGCTGTTTATTTCTTCTTGCACAAGGCTGGACCAGTTGCGAGCTGGCTGTAGATGTGGTAGAAGTCTAGCTGGCCTCAAGCCTTGCTGTGAGCCCAGGGGGTCTCTCCCTCTTCATCACAGCTGCTGTGAGTGTTAAATGCTCAGCAAACAGCTGATCCACTTGCATACACTCTGTCTTCATCTCCGACCAGTTTTCAAGGTATGTGAGGACCTTGACATCCAGGTACAGATCTGGTGTCCAGCTCGGGTTTATCGGGAAGGAGGAATTCCTCTCACACTGGAGCTAGATGGGGGAAGACACGGATGGTGCTAGGCTGCTCCTGGGGAAGAACATTCATGGCCCAGGAGATGCAATAGATTTTGAAAGCAGCTCTTGCCTTTTTATCTTTTAAGCCACACTCTTTTCCAGTTTCCCCATCCAGGAATGCCCAGGAGGCCATTGCTGTGTCCTCCTTGCAGGGAGAGGAGGACTGTGTGGTCTTGCCATACCTCTTTGTAATTTGTTGGGCTTTGGTGGCAGCTAGCACTGTAGGGATCACAGCCAGCTCCAAATTGTCCTTTGCCCCATTGTCAAAAGGCAGAGGAGAAACTTAAAGCTTGTTTTTATGAAATCACTCAGGGACAGTACCCCGTGATTAGAAGTACAGTGTTGTTTCAGGTTATATGATGCAACATTGTTCTGGTCTCAAAGCAGCTTAAAGCCTTTGGATGGATTTGCTCCATTCTCATGAAGGTTTATTATATACAATGAATGGAAACAGACTTGCAGGATTAATTTACAATATATTTCCACTATTGCTTGTTGCTTATTACACTGAAATAATTCAGAGCCAGAGCAGGTTGGGGGTTTTTTGCCTTGTAGTGAGATAACAGAAAGATGTTTTTATTTAACTTAAGCTTTAGCTGAGGTATTACTGCACTCCTGTTGAGGTTTTGTTTGGAGTCTATCAAGGATATAACTGATGAGAAGGGTAATGACTGCAGCACAGTGCTGTTGCTAGGAAGGGTGAAATGCTGTAGAGCTCTTCTGGCTTTCATCTAGAGCTGTGGAGAGGACTGGGGGCTGTGCTGCAACATGGGAAATTCAAATGGTCTGACCCTCAGATAAACCCAAGCAAAAGCAGCCAGGGTCGTTTACTTCTTGTCCCTTTTCCCCACCATGTATTTGTCTTCCAAATAGCACCTACTTCTCTCCAGCTTGAGAGACTTACTGGGCATCAGCAGAGAGTAAAATTCATCCTCTCATCCTGTCCATTTAGCCAGCTGGCTGCACATTAAAGCTGTTTGGCCCCTGACTTTTGTCATGTTTTCTTAACCCTTTGCATGGGTGCTTGAGGAGCCTTTCAGTCTCCCAGGGATGTCAGCATCCCCTTATGAATTCACACTGTTCAGAGGGGATCCATGCTCTCATTCAGGGACTGTTTTCCCACTGACTGCAAAATTAGTGCAAACTTGATGGTGTTTTCCTATTCTGCATGACACCATGGAAGCATCGTAGTATTTAACAGGTACAGGACGTCAAAGTAATATCAAGAAAGTGTAGGAGTATCTGTTCATCAACAAAATTTACTGATTACTCAGTACTTCCAAGACACCAAAAAACAAGTGCAGGAAGCACAAGTGGGATTTTATACCTGTGGAAAAAGTAGAAGCCTTAAAATATTTTCATGAATGTCCCTCCTTCATGGGTATTCTGTACATTTTGGAGGGAGAAGGGAGGGCTGGAAGGAATATGGGATATCTTTTCAGTAAAGACTCTGTCCTGCATTAGGGGTGTTCTTGTCCAAGCCCCCAACAATGTTCACTTAAATGCTTGGGTGCAGTATGTACAGTGAATTGGAGGGCATGATTGGTTTATCTTATTTCAAAAAGTATCTTTCTTTTCTCTTTATAGGCTACAGAGAAAGAACAGGAGTTTGCTGCTGCGAGTGCAAAACAGTTGGAATATCAGCAGCTAGAGGACGACAAGCTCTCTCAAAAATCTTCATCTAGCAAACTTTCCAAGTCTCCTCTAAAGATCGTCAAGAAACCGAAAAATATGCAATGCAAAGTGACGCTCCTGGATGGATCGGAATATGCGTGTGAAGTAGAGGTAAATGGCTTTTTGTCATCTTTTTTTTTTTTTTCATCCTGTCAGGAGATAAATGGTGAAAATTATATTTCTAATTTAAGAAAAAGGATGAATGGCATGCTATTTCACCAGTGCCAAGCACAGAGGTACTTTCATTGTTTTCTCTGGAGGTTCTTGAAGATGGTGCACAGATTTGAGCTAGGTGAGGGATTCTGAGCACTCCCTGAAACAGCCAGAGACTGTGGAATAATTTTTTTGTTGGCACAAGCCACAGCAGAATGCAGAAAACAAAGTATGGGCAACTAAGCCCATAAACAAATAACGATTTTGATCTCACTGGGCTTCTCTTTTCCTTGGTACTTCACTGAGTTGAGTCTTCCATTGAGTCATTGTCCATACAGAAATTCTGACTATTGTGAGATTACTGTGGGCATGAGAGACACCCTGGGCAAGTGGGGAAAATGTCAAACACAAATGGTAGTGAGAATGGAGAGGTTTGTGTGCTTTTCCATGATGTCTGTGAATCACAACTGTGTTTGAATGTTACTGGCAAAAAGATGCTGTGATTTTTCTGTAAGGAAGCTTGCCTTCCCTGCTGGGACTCTGAGAGGAGCCTACTTTTGGGTGGGATGATCTTCGCTGTCACTTAAAAGCCAGTCTGTGCCTTTGGGCAGACCCATACTGAGAGGATGCCTTCAACTCCAGAAGGTCCCAGAAAAGCAAAAAGTGAGCACATTTAGCATCTCAGAGTAAGCATGAGAAAATTCAGAATCTCAGGGTGGACCCTTTCTCCATTCAGTCATTGTCATCAAGGTGATTTTTGGGCACGGGACCAGCCTGTCCTGTTTTAGGTCAGAAGGTCATGCACACAAGACAAGGCTGAGCCTGACCAAGCAGTGGCTGCAGAGGAAGGATGAGTCTTGGAGGGCCTGGCTAAGCCAGCCATCCTTTGGGTAACTGCTGAATTCCATGGAGAAGAAAAGCCACTTGGGGAGAACAGGAGAGTATAAAGGCAGAGATGAAATAGTTTGCAGGCTTGAACGGGAAATCCACAAGAGCATGGAGAAGGAGAAAGAATGGAGAAAAGGAGTACCTGATTGGGAGCCAAATCATGGCATCTTTACAATCATGTTGCGCACAGCCCACTTGTCCTTCAGCTGCTCTCATTTTAGGTGCTTGGGAGAGTGGCAGGTGAGGAAAAACCTTATTTTTTAGTTAAGCCTGGCATTACAGTTTGGGTCAAATGTTGTCATGCTAGGAGTGAGCTGCAAGCAGAAGCTGGTATTTTACTGCTGTTATGGCAAATTAGCTGTCCATGGGGCTGAGTATCTTTTAATTTCACTGGCCAAGTCCCATGTTGTTTCCTTCAGCCTAGGACTGGCTATCTGGACACATCCTTTGTGACTATTAAATGGTTATTTCTTGACCTGCAGTCTCTCAGGTCACTCAGGGATAGTGTGGGAGCCATTAAGCTGGGGGAATGACTCATTCTGGCTTTGATGGAAAGAGTCAACTCATTTCAGCTTTTGCCATTTGCTTGTAAAATGTGAGTCACTTTTTGGAATACAATCAAGCAAATCTTACCAAATAAGATTTCTATGGAAATCTTGTCTAGCAGGCTGAGCTTTATCGGAATCGAAGATGGAGCAGAAAGGGAGATTTGTTATGTTAGATTTCCACTTATGCAAAAAAAATGCTGTTAATAATACTTTTTATAGGAAGTTTCACTCTTTTGCTAAACTTGAGTTCTCTTGAAGCGTAAAAATGCTGGCATATGGAAGCCATCCTGTTTTATTGCTTGTCAGATTTCTCCCTCTGCTTTGCAAGTTCTGAATAGCTCTTGAATAATGTCCAATATAAGTTTTGTGTGAATTTTTTCTACTTACATTGCTGAAATATTTTCAAGTTGTATTGGCTGTCATGAGAAATCATTCTATCTGCTTCTAAGATGATCAGGCTTCCTGGGCAGAATGTAATACTGTTGAGAAGAGAGCTCCTAAAAGGATGACTTTTCAAATGATGAAGATGTAAAACTATGATGATGAGTAGACCATGGGGTACACTGAAACGAAGTTAGTTAGGAGGACCAAATATTTCATGGCATGAGTGTAGCTGGAGTGGTGATACAACTTACATGCCTTAAACAATGTGATTCAGACTTTGCATCTGTATTGATGATACAACTGCAGGTGCTTCTGTGGCACAGCCCACTCTATCACATGGGAATTTTTGGTAGATTCAAAGGAAGTCCACTTCCTACATGCATAAAGTTTAGCTACAGCAAAAGGATGCTGAGTCCAGCCAAGACAAATGATGTGACTTTCGTGTCAAATGATGTGCTTTTTCTCCAGAGAAGTAAAAAAGTATTTACAAAGGGAGGTAGGAGGGCAGGGAAGCTGAGGGTCAGTCTCAGGAGACATCTCAGGAAATGGTGTAGGAGGCTGAAGTTGAAGTTCTACAGAAGTTCTGGGTGATAAAGTTCTGTGTCAGTTACACAGAAACTCAATGCTGCAGCATGAGAAACAGTCCATCATATTTCAAAAAAATGCTATCATATTTTAAGGATCACCCTCAAGTGAGTTCACTGTATCAATTTAAATGGGGGGAAGATGTATATATGCACAAACATACATACATACATACATACATACATACATACATACATACATACAGATATATATGTATATGTGTTATTCTCTGTCAGCAGCACACAAAGCCATGAAGTTTTACAGAATCACAGATTATTATGAGTTGGAAGGGGCCCAAAAGGATCATTAAGTCCAACTCCTAAGTGAATGGCCAATACAGGGATTGAACGCACCCCCTTGGTGTTATTATCGCGATGCTGTTAGCAAGTGTGCTAATCTCAGTTTGTTCTTATATATATATATAAAATATAGAGTATACTAAGGCACCCAGCAAATTATGGAGGTCAGTAAATTCCCCAAGACTAATTCTTTAAAAGAAAAGTTAGAGGGACAGACAACATGGCAATCAGATATTTAACACTTCCATTCCTTGTGTTCAACCCACATAACTGCATCTTTCAGAGTGGACAGTGACCCAAGGTAAGGATGTGACAATTTTTAGATGTGAGTCAGAAATGTCACCTGTGTTATCAGTTCCTTTTTTTCTGCTCCATGTGTATCATGCTTCTACCTACTGAAGGCTACAAAGCAATGTCATCTGGAAGGACCAGAAATTTAGAAACCTAATTTTGAGCTAGAATAATAGCTCTGTCAGTGAATCTTGATTTGGATGCAGGCCAGGTATTTATTTCTCCAGAATTGCATTCCCTAGTCTGGGAGTTGGGGATCATTATAGAATCCATCAGTTACTCTATAAAGTGCTTTGCAAATGACAAATGCTTTTTATGTATGTTAAATATTAATGTAATTTAAAGGAGCTTATTGCTCTCCAGCAGAGCGCAACCTGCAGCTTATCAATTATGCGTTCATCCCACTAATGACCTGGCAGCCGATGTGGTACGTACTCACAAATTGAGACACTTCTGAGGCAAGTTTGGTTAATCCATGATGCCCTTGCTGTCCTTTGTTTCAGAAGCCCCTCTTTCTTATTCCATATTTAATGCTGAGCATTTTCACTGTCTGCTGCTATATCTTTCAATCTCTCTCACATTCAGGGCTTCGCATTTGTGACACTGGGGGTTTTTTTATGTTGTATGAGATGTATGAGGGAAAGTGTAGTGGAGCTAACTTCAAAGCTGAGGTTAACAGGGGGTCATCTAATGTAGTCTCCATTCAGTGAAAGGATCTCTTAAGCAAATACCAGGTAAAAGTTTTCCCTTGAGGCCCTGCAGTGTTACTGCCTGTGTGCTCTATCTGTCCTGACCCAGAAAGTCTTTCATGCAGTAACACATTACAAGCCAAAACCAGGTTAAGGAGGTAACCCAACCTGTTCATTCATCCTCCTCCAAAACCATAAACCACCAGTGTTGCCATCTGTACCCCCAGTGCTGCTCTTGTCCAGAAGCCTGCATATGGTAGTGACAGCCTTATTTCAGAGCAGGGTTTCCTTTCCAAGGTGGGATGGCCACCTGATGGTGCTTCCCCTCCCCAGGGAAAGCTGTTGGCTTTTGGAAAAGAGGTATTTGTACATTCACATTGTCCCCAGTCTGCCAAGACAAACAGCCTCAGGGTAGCTATGTGTTTCTCCCGTGTCATGAAGAACCTGGAGATTTCTGCAGTCCATACTCCCTTCCCTGGGAGTTTCAGTGTGGACCTGCAAGCCACTTTTGCATGGGGAGTTTAATAATGCAGTCAATTCAGAGGGACAAAGCCTGGTGGTTTCCACCTAGATGTTCACCCCTGCTGGCAGTGGTTCTCCTTGGGTTGTTCATTGTGCTCTCCCAGGCAGCATCATGCTCAGAAATATTGACTGCCAAAGTGTTCAAGGACAGAGCTGTGGCCAAAACCGCACTTCAAATTGTCTCTTTTAAGCAAGTTCGACCTATGCTTTGCATTCATTGGTTTGAAGAGCCAAGGAGGAAGCAAGATCCAAGACTGCAAATTAATTTCAGATAACCTAAAAAAGCCAAAGAACACAGTAGTTCAAGTTTTTCCTAAGATTCAAGAAAACAAGCAAAAATAAGCTATTTCTGGGTTTCTTCAGCTTTAAGTAGGAGCTTTCAAATGCTGTAGTACAATTATGTTTCTTCTGGGATTTATTTCCCTTCTTGTCCATATCTGCCCCATCTCAATTTTCTGTTATCTAGACCACTGCATTTTAATTAAAAGATGCAAGTGGAACAAGCTGTCATGCTCTGCATTACACATAGCCTAATTTAAAGTGTCTTTCTAAAACAAGTCGGGATTTGTCTTTGTTGCTGCTCTAAATATATACATGCTGTCACTCACAATATGAGGGCAGAAAGATGTAACATAATCTGTCTAAATAAATGGTAAAATAATTAGATTTAAGTTTGAAAGGCTCAGCTGTCTGAGGCCATTGGTAATTTATACTCTTTCGTCATTCCTGTACCACTCAGACTTTCTTATCATGCAGGCCACCAGTGAATGAAAACAAATGTTACCATGGCAGCCTGTCTGTGGCATCTCTGCAGCCCTACATCAAACAGCAAATTGATGTAGGATCCAGATAAGCTCCACAGCACATGGAGAAACAACATCTCACAAAGTATTACTGTTAACCCCACTTCTCTGTGAGTGGGGGTCAGCTGAGGTGGGAAGGGACTGGTAAAAATACACTGTATATGGGTATTTTTAACTCCAGTTTTCTCAGTCATGCTGCCACCGCAACTTGGGCAGTGGTTCAGTGTCCCATGCTGTAGCCGCTGTTACACATTTGTAATGAACTTCTGGTGACTTCCTCCCTGGTGGAGACCCCACTTAATGGATTTCCCCACACCTCAGGTGACATCAGAGTAGCATGCTTGAGTTTAAATAGCAAGAAGTTTTCTTTTCATACATTTGAAACCAAGACTTGTAACATGGACAGAAGTGGACTGGAGTGAACTGGTCCCTTTCTGCCCTACACAAGCATGGGCTGATAATCCCTTTTGAAGACAAAATGGACATGAAATAAATGGATTCTCTAACAGTTTAAGTATTGCTTTTCACATTAATTTCTCATTTTCCTGTTAAAAAGTGTGAATACATGATGCATCCTTAAAAAATAAGTTACTGAAGATTGTCTTAGGACAGGCTTGAAGGGTTGAGAATAAGCAGAATTATTTCTGCACTGTCACCTCTGCCAGCAATGAAGGAGAGCAGTGGCTGCCTCTGCTGCTTTTCCTGACCTGCAAGACTCCCCCTGGAGGAAAAATCCTCCTGTGTTTCTGTATGATAGAGGGGGAATGCATGGCCCCGTGGTCCCCCTCCCCACACAGTCCCAGCTAACCCCTCCCCAGGAGTTTCAGTGTGTGGACCCGCAAACTGCTTTTGCATGGGGAGTTTGGTAACATCAAATTTCTCCTCGGTTTCGAGGTAGGTTTTAAGGTCAGGAAGGAAACCTTGTAATAAGATGCACTCTGCATTCTGAGGGATACAGTTTTGGTTACCCCCTGCACATTTCAATTGTTTAATGAATTCCACACAGTCTGTTGCAAATGGCTTTACATGCACAACTGATTATTGAATGCAAGAGGAGTTTTTCTAATAAGTCTTTTCATTTGACCTACTCATTGCTTACACTTCACTTAATTTAATGTGAAGACCTTTGTTTTGGGTCTTGTTTCTTCCCCAGGATATGTTTCAGTAAAAGTGGCTGGGTTGAGAGGCATCATCACTGTTACACAGCATGTTTTCTGTCCCCAGACCCTCTAATTAGGGCTGACTTGCATTAGCCAGGGGATTCACTTAAGATCTATGTTACCTGACACATGTCAGTAGGAGTCCAAGTGTTGCCTGAATATGTTTCAGCTGAATAAAGTTAATAAACAGTTCTTCTGACTTGCTTTTTCCAAATACCATAGCCCTCTTTTTATGAGTTAAAATAATTGTCAATTCAAAAAGCATAATGATCTGGAAATCAGCACCAATGTCATAATGATCTCATAATGATCAACTGTGAGGCTGAGAAGAGAAAGGTTTTTTTTCCTTCAGTTTGGTAATTAAAACAAAAATAAAAATGTTTGGGATCCCTTTTAGTGATTATGATTATTGTTCTTATTTCACTGAAGCTAAAGAAATCTAAATCAAAACAAGTCAGGTTGAGCTAAGCCTTTTGCAAATGCCACAAGGCTGAGGAGGTGGGGCTGGAGCATTTCTGCATTGCCAGAGGAGGATCAGGTCCCCCCACAGCTTCTTGTGGCTGGGAACATCTGGGCTGTGTGTTATTCAGGGGGAAGATCTCTTGTAACCTTGGTAGGGAGACACCTAAACAACTAGACAGATATTTTCTCCAGTTCTTATGCAAGTATTTTAGAGACTGAATGAGGAACCAAGAATTAAGACAAAGTCACCCCTTTAGATGTACCAAGTGGACAGCAGGTGGGGCTTTAAATTACGCATTTTGGCATAGCAGAGGATGTGGTCACAATCAAACGCCAGAAGCTTAAAAGAAAAAAAAAGTACGCATTTTCTCCAGATCTACATTTTCTACATCTAATCCTCTTAACTAGTGCCTTTTGTTAATAGTTTCTGAAAATTATTTATGCAGTGAAATGTTGAATTTATTAGGCAAAAATACTCATTTTGATACCTTGGCAGTGCGAGCCATTTTTCATAACATTGAAAACTATTGTGAGCAGTCCACCTACATTGACAAATACTTTCAGCTGCTCTGAAACTGCATATATTTTGGGAAAAAATGGTTAGCTGAAAACTTTCTACTGAAATAGTGCCTCTGGTTCCCTCCCCTTGGGGAACCAGCGGGACACTAGCCAGGCAACAGGAGCTTGTTCTCCATCTGGCAAAGCTTTTAAAAACTAGGTTTGATCATGCACACTCAAACTGAGGTACTGCAAGGTTCCTTGCTGGTTAATCTGTTTGCAAGAGCCCAGGAGAGGATGATCTTCCACCTGCCCTTCACTCCAGACTGAGTCTGGAGTCTGTTGGCTCCAGGGGTCCTGTCCTTGGCATCATCCTTGCTGATGGCATCACCAGGGTAAGACTACATCAGTCTCTTTGTGTTTGTCTTCTCCAGGCTTATTGCCTGGGGTGGTCTTGGCCCCAGAGAGCCTCCAGCTTCTTACTGGAGTGCCTTGTGCAGCCAGCACCCAACCTCTGCATGTATTCTTTAATGACTGCTGGAATATAAATCAAGAAGAGTGGATGACAGGCTTTGTCTTTCCCTTTTCCAAATGGACACTTAAAGCCTTCTCCTGTTTTTGTACAATGTGTACATTCCTCTACCTCATGCCTAACCAGCATAGGAGTTGCTGATTTTCATGTCACTGCCCAGTCACGCTCCTGCCAAGCTTCCCTGCATTTTGTCATGTTTCCTGCTCTGTTTCTGTGTCAATGAAGTGCCTGCTGCTTGTTCCAGTCCCAACCGAGCTGTCTAAATTCATCAACTCTGTTTCTAGTTGCTCCAATTTATAGGTGCTGTCCCCACGTTTACACTTAGAGTTGCCATTTCCAGACCCAAACTAAGTAAATCTTCACTTAGTTATCATCCTCTAAATATATTACCATGTCAAAGAAAATCTTAATGCCTCATACGTGTGATCATTTTTTTTCCAGCTGAGCCCCATGCAGCACTGGGCTGCTTGTATGTTTTCTCATTCTTGTCTGTTGATACAGTGAACAGAATATCATAGACAGGACTGGGTGTTGAAGTATCTGCTTGCAAAGCAAAGTGTTGATAGGCAGCAAGGTCTGTCTCATGGTTTATCTCACTCTAGCAGAAATGGTTTTGATCTGAAGTGGATAAATCTTGGATGTAGCTTGAGAACAAGATATGTTAGTTTTCATGAAAACCCCAGTATTGATGGTGCAATACCATCTAAGGCACCCCAAATCTAAAAGCCTGATCATCCTACTCCCTCTTCTGCCTCAAGAGCATCTTTCTCTGCAGTGTATTTTTTTTTTTTTTTCACTCCAGGCTGGCAATGTAGGTCAGAGAGAGCTCTGTGGCTTTTAAATTCATATGGCAAGATTACTCTATAAATCGGACTATGTTGACAGTAGAGCTTTTTCAGCTGAAAATAAACAAACTGTTTATGGGTTTTTTTTTGTTGATATATGCCAAGGACTATTTATATCTCAGGTAGTGATTGGTTCCCCTTGCTCTGTTGGTACTAGGCTTGTGCACAGATAGTTAGCACGTGAGATGAGGAGAGATGAGTATTTGCTGAATTTATCCAAGTATAGGTAGAATAAGGAAAATATTTGTAGCCACCACTGGAAAGCTTCAGCTGCTGCATGAATCCCAAGAGACCCACCTGAGTTACTGCAGAGTGTCTTGCAGGAGGCTGTAGGGCAATCAGGAGGCATTAAGCCAATGGATCAGCTGCATGTCTAGCTAAAATCCTAGACCAAACAATCTGTGCTCTTAAGAAAGCTGAGTGAGGGGGTTACTTTCTCTGCTGAAAGGCCTTCATAAATGGAATACTGTTTATTATTTTATGTCATGATTTAGCAAATGTATAAAACTAATAAATGTGCTGAGAGCAGAAGTTCTAATTGAGAAATTGTGTCCACTGTTTTTATATTCATTTATCAGAGGGTAGTGCTCGTAAGCTGGTAGCCAACCTCAGTTTCTACAGTATGCATTCTGTTGATGCACTTGGGATGCATTTGATAATCATCACATTTGACAGGTATTTCTGTAGCCATTGTGCATGTACAGACCTGGCTCTCACACTTCCCCATCCAAAAACATGCTCCAGAGTGTTCGTTTTTTATCGAGTGCCCCCAGCACGGTTGCATTGTCATGAAAGGAGTGCTCACTATTTTCCCAAGGATGCAAACTGTGTGGAGCACCCATCAGTACACTTAGAGCTTGTGTGGTGCCAGTGCTGCTGTGATCTCTGCTGCTGATGTAAAGGCAAAAACCCTAATTTGGTTTGATGCCAGAATCGGGACTAGGTCACCAATCTTCTTATTGGGATTTAGCAGTCCTCTGGGTTTTTTTTAGATTAGTGCTGGCTGTTTAGGATTGCCAGCTCAAATGGCATTAAAGAAGGTTGGCCCTGATAAAAACTATGTCATATTATACAATGTCATTGACATTTGCTGCAGGTATCTAACTGTAGCATAGGCAGTGTTACGTGTTTATCTGTTGATCTAAATGCTTGGTTAGCGGTCGACAGAAAAGGTTATTTTCAGGAATGGTAATACATTTCACTATGGTGTATTACAATACATATCAACAAGATGCTGAGTTATAGTACTACCATCATGGGTGAAAAAAAGACAGTGATCAATCATCACTGTATGTTAGAATAACTTCTCATCTACTCTGTTTCCCTATGTGGCATCACTTATATGTGCAAAGCAGTATAAGATAGTGTTATAAATTAAAAGGCAGAGACAGATATGCAAAATATTATTGCAGGTTTTATTTCAAACTATTACTCTATATCAGTCACCTACTGGGATGTTTTATGAAGGTTCACACATAAAGAAGTTAATAAAGAAATAGAACAGTTGGAGAGCTTACATTGATATGCAGTTTTCAGGAAAAGCATTTCTGTACATGAAGTACCTTCATAATGGGGAAAAAAAAGTCTTTTTAATGTAGCTTTTATTCAGAAAAATCTTTTTGAAATTGCCTAATTCTTAGTTCCCTCTACTTTTGGCTAAATATTTTATTAAGTAGATATTATCTGGAGTTTTGACTTGGGACATTTCCAAATGCAGTTTACCATTGAAGTATGGAAAACTTTTGAGATCCAAAAAATGAGTGTATTCTGCTTTGAACATTTTCTTTTCTTGGAGTGTGTCTTTTTTCTCTGTCCATCCTAAAAGGCTGGCAAAAATGTCATGTTCAATATCTCCTACACTTGCTGGCCAACTGCTTACAAACTGGATGAGAGGGTTCTGTCCATCCTAGGGATACATTTATGAACATTTTTGCTTAATGACTATGTGTTATATTTTGAACATATATGTCTCCTCCTCATCCAGGGGAGGGTGACAAAGTTTCTCAGAGGGCTGGAGCACCTCTCCTCTGAAGACAGGACTGAGAGGGTTGGAGTTGTTTGGCCTGGAAAGGAATCCAAGGAAACCTTATTGTGGCCTTCCAGGAGTTAAAGGGCACTTACAGAAAAGAGGGAAAGAGACACTTTACTCAGACAGGTAGTGATAGGATAAAGGGGAACTGTTTTAACTAAAAGAAGGAATATTTACATTAGATGTTGGGAAGGAATTCTTTACTGTGAGGGCACTGAGACACTGGTTGACCAGAGTAGTTTTGGATGCCCCATCCCTGGAAGTGTTCAAGGCCAGGTTGGATGTGATTTCAAGCAATCTGGTTTAGTGGAAGGTGTCCCTGCTTTGGGCAGGGGGATGGAACTAGATGATCTTTAAGGGTACTTCTAGCCCAAGCCATTGGTTTATAATGGTTTGCTTATGCAGATTTTTTTCTGCAAGAAACCAAGTAGTTGGAATAAAAAGTGAATATGAGTTAATTTCTTTTATTTTTAAGCTTGTTTTTTTGTTGGTCTGTGTGGAAGAGGGGAGTAGGGCATTTGTTGTTGGTTTTGTCAATACATATCCTACCTTTGTCTTTGGTGTACAGTGTTGCACAGCTAACTTTGCCAAAGGGTTTTTTCCCTAGAAGAAAAGACTTGAAAATGTTTTGTGGAATGCCTAGAACATGACTCGCAACACACTGAACTTTCAGATGAATTAACTGTTATTGATGCTTCTGGAACTGCCTGTGCCATTTCAGCAAGCACGGTAGGGGATTTAGAGACCTAAATTCCAGTGGTTAAGTCATGTTATGCTCCCAGAAGCTTTTATCCTACACGTAACACATGTGATATTTACTTCAGTAAACCAGAGGAAAACTTGCTGATTTTCAGCCAGTTAAGACTCCAGGAAAGATTCTCTATCCTGTTTTTTTTTTCTGAATTCTCCTTACTTAGCTTCCTGCTGTGAACTTCAGTTGAGAAAGGAGAGATTTGAAGAAATTCAGGGGTTGTTTTCACTCCTGTCACCTTTCTGCTTCATCTTTTTTTCCCTGTGGAGAGAAACTGTGGAGAAGTATAAACAGGGAAAGAGTAAATCCTTTGAAAATGCGAATTCCAAATGTGTAGAAGTCAAATGAAGTTAAACTTCCTTGGAATGACTTTTTCCACTTATCTTCCTTGAGAAAAATTGCTATTTCTTTCTGCTGGCTTCAATCAAGACATGTTCAAAAAACGTCCTCCGTGTTTGGAAATTTTCTGGCCTAAAGTGCAGTGATCAGCTTCTAGAATTTCTCAGTTCAGCTCTTTGGTTCTTGAACAGCTCAAACTCTTTTCAGGAAAAACATGAGAAATGTCATGGTATGTTGATTATTATTTCATTCACAGGTAAAAATGGGCTCCCTACCAGAAAAACTGTGTGAGTTTAGAATCTCTGATTGACTTTCTGTAGATGGAGAAGCAACATGATGTGGCCACAAGCTCCTCTACATTTGGAACTACAATGAACATCCACTTACAAATTCACATCTGTTTGTATGCTTGTATTGTATGCATCAAATTATATACATCCTTGCCTATGCATATTAATTTATTACATATGTGTGATGTTCATATCCCTCCCCCTGAAATTTGATTCTCCATACAAAAGTGATCTTGCAGGCTTGGTCACTTTAGCTTGCAAGTAGTGAGTATTTGCAGAAGTATTGGGGTTTTTTTCTGGGATTTGGCATATATTTTGTGTAAATGGGGTAGTTCATGAGGAAAGAATGAGAAATTGTGTTGTCAGGAGGCTGGAATTCAGCAACTCAGAGACTCAGCTGGGGGAATTTTGTTAAGAAAGTGCTCTCTGTGGTGACTGCAAAGTATTCCTGACAACCAGTTAATCATTTTCACTTGTTTGTGTTGCAAGAATAATTGCAGGAACTGCATCATGGGGATGGAGAAGTTTCCCCTGTGTATGGTTCTTATTTGTTGTCATATACATTTTAGTGTATGGTGTTTTACTTGTGTTTGCTCATAGGAGACTACCGTGCAGCCCATGCAGTGTAGAAAATGAAAGTATCAACCAAATTAAATTGCAAAAAGTAATTTAAATTTTAACAGTAAAATGAAATAAAATCAGTGGTCTGGACACAATTGGAATCTTTTTCATCAAAAAACATTGAAACATTAGAAAGGAAAAAAAATTAGCTAATTCTTTCCCACCAGAAGGAAGACAGGGAAAGGAAGAGGTTAGTACAGCCACATGCCAAAACACATTAGAGCATACAAGGCTGGAGCCAGCCCACACATTTATACAGTGCATTGTTGAGATCCATTGGAAAGTGCAAATGCTAATTAGCAATGTGAACCAGATAACCTCAACATCAGTTCGAGTCCAATTATTCGTACTGGGATTTCATGATACTGATCTGTTTGTTCTTATTCCAGCGATCCTGCCTAACTAGAGTTATTACAGTAATTGTATGGAGTTGGATGCCAGGCTAGAGCTAGTGTGACATTGCTCGCTGGCAGCTTGGCAGCTTTTCCCAGGAAAGCAGCAAGGTCATTTGCATATGTATTTGTGCAGAAAGTTACATGCAAACTCGTCCCTTTTAAAATCCAGGTCCGCAGCTGTGATACATTTTTATCTTGCTGTGCTCCTTGACTGATCAAAAAGGGAAGTTTCAGTTCATCAGGCTGTCCTGACCTTGTGGTTACTGTGCAGTGGAGTTGATGGTTATTGGTGGCAAAAATGAATCCTGTTATAGATGTTTGGCTGTAGAACCCTGTTCTCACTTTGTGTTTTCCCTAGCACTGCAAAATTTGGTCTGAATGTGATCTGTTGTAATTGATTCCGTGCTGCAAGCAGCCCTTGCTCAGCATTCTGCACCCACATGAGACTGCAGCATTGATTGCCAAAGCAGAACCGTCCCAAAGTGCATCACTTTGGAGGCTGCAATAGTTTTCATTTCTAGGAAGCAGAGAGGGCTTCTTGCTGCTCATCAGCTTCTCATCCTGTTTCCCTCTCAGTGAGAGGAGGGTAATCTGCTAGTGAGCAAAAAATAGAGCCTTGAGAATAGACCAACACTCTATCCTGTAATCAGACACTGACCCCCTTAGCACATGGGGAGTTGCACAGGGATCCCAGTATCACGGCTGTGCTGGTTCAAAGGGACTGGAGAGGCCTCTGACACGAGCAGGGCAGTGGCCTGGGCAGGGAGCAGGTGTGGTCAGGCTAGCTGTGGCATTGCCTGGCCAATGCCTTGAAACCCTCTGAGAAGAGAGGCTCCTTAGCCATGTCGACCTACCAGTCCCAGAATGGCATTGCCCCTCCAGAGAGGGTTGGATTCTGTCTGCAAGAAGCCTGAGTACTGACAGGTCCTCAGCACGGACAGCTCTAGCTGGCATAGAGCTAGGAAAGATAGCTGGTCCTGTAGGTTGGAGGTTACCCAACAAGTGAAAGTGGGTCATTCAGGGTGAGGGGCAACAGAAGAGGCTCAGGCTGCCTTATCAGAGTGGGTGCCAAAATGACCTGCAGGAAGACTGCAAATGATTGTGTTTTAGGGACAGGGCAGGTTTGCCAAACCAGGAGCCACGGCAGCTGTAAGACCTTTTGGAGAGGTGGTGCCTCCTGGCATGGGGCAGCCAAGCCTACTGCCTTTCACAGAAAAAAAAATTGTCTCTTGGAGGTGGCAGATCTGAATCCTCATAAATTTTCCTCTGGCACAACTGGCTTCCAGCCTGGGATGCACAATCCAGCCCATAACATTTGAAATCTTCCTGATCTCTTCCCTATATTTTACTGACTCCCAAAGTAATTTTCTGGAGTCTTGCTACCACCTGTAGGAGAAGGAAGTTAGCATCACATCTTTGTATTAAGTTGTTGGTTGCTCATTTTCTATGTAATTTCCCTCGTGGCTTAGCACAGTACAATAACATATGGGTTTGGTAGCTGGGTTGGCACAATACAGGGGTTTTATTACTCAAGGGTCCTGATGGGCAAAAAGGTGAACAGAAGTCAGTGATGTTCCCTGACAGTGTTACCAGCAGGTAGAGGGAGACTATCCTTTCCCTTTTCTCAGTCTTGAAGTGCTGAGTCTGATTCTGGGTTTCCTAGTACAAGGGAAACATGAACATACTGGGCAGAGTTCAGCAAAGGACACAGATATGAGGAAGGCCCTGCAGTATGTCTTTTACAAGGAAAGGCTGAGAGCTGGAACTGTTCAGCCTGGAGAAGAGAAGGCTCAGGGGGATCTTAGCAATGTGTTTCAAATATCTGATCAGAGGGGTGAAGAAAGAGCCAGAATGTGGTCGGGGGTACACATTTGCTACAACAGGGGACACGAAGCACAAAGTGAAAGACAGGAATTTCCATTTAAACAGAAGGAAAAAAAAAATCACTATGAGCCCCCACAGGCCGTGCAGTCTCCATCCATGCAGGTATTCAAAACCCAGCTGGGCATGATCCTGACCAATCTGCTTTAGGTGGTGCTTCGGGAGAAGGGAGGATGGACTAGGCAATCTCCAAAGGTGCCCTCCAGCCTCAGCCATCAGTGGTTCTGTGATTACCATACAGCACAGAGTTTGTGGCTGAAGTGATAACAAAAGCATGTGTTTTTTTCCCTTTGATAATGTTTGCTTATTATAATAATTAACAGCTTATGGGTTTAATAATAATAAAGGAAAACTTTCTTATTGTTCTGCATTAAGAAATACTGAATGTTGTACCTAAATTTTTGCCAATGAGAATAATTGACTTGATAATAATCGTGTTATTCAGGCAGAGCAAAGGTGGAAGTACTTGAATTTTTGAGCACTTCACTCTGTGTTCACACAATCTTGGTCTGGTGATCTTGTAAGGTGATGAGGGTATGATGGAGGGATATGGGCTGAAGAACATGATGTGCGAAGATTTGAGCATGGTGCAGAAGCCTTGCTCAAAGGGGACAAGAGAGCCTTTTGTGACCTTCAGCATCCCAAGGAAGGAGAAACTTAGCATCAAATCTGAGGAGAAGCTGGTGAGAAGAGAGGCTGCTTCTCCTTACGTGTGAGAATTGCTGGCAGGCACTGGCTTGCCAAGTTTGCTGCTGCTGGCTCCTTTCACTGGGAACTTCACAGGAGGCTGTTTATTCCCATTCCAGCTTCAAGAGAGAGCCCTGGCCTTTACAGACCTGCAGGGATGAGGCTGTGAAAAAACATAACATTTTTGCTCCCAGACCTTTGTGTTCATTTATACTGTTTAATCTGTGTGTTGTATCCCTTCTGTTTACTTGATTTCCCAGAGCTTAAGCAAAGCGTCTTTTTTCACATCTGCACATTTCCTTTCATCCCATTCATGCCTGAAAAATATTTCTAGTGGATGCTCTTGCCAGATATACCTTTCAGAATGTTTTTTTCGTTTACAAAGTCAGTATTTTATAGCACAAGGTCTTCTTCTTTTATTTATTTTTTGATCCACGTTTTTGGACTGCTGGGAATTGATTGGCATTTTTGGCATTAAGTTATGATCCACAGTAACCAGCAGACTGTCAATCTTTCATTGTCTTAGACTTGTCACTCCAACATAATGGAAAATGAAGGTTTAGGATGGATGGAGGAGCTGTATGATTCTGTAAGTTGACCTTTCTCTTCTCCTCCCATTCTCTCCCTGCCAAAGCAATGATATTCTTGCCTTTCTTGGCAGGGTTATTTGGGCATGCAGTAAAATAAAAACAAATAACAAGGGCAAAACAGCTCTGTTCAATTGCTTCAATTATATATTTCTAATTGAACCTCCTAATTTCCCATGAATTTATTCAACACCTTCCCTTCACTTTGTTTCTGTGCAATGATGCTTTAGAAACAGTCTGCCTGCTCACAACATGTCAGTACAAAGTGGCACTGCTGCCTATGCGTAGGGGCACAAGGATTTCTCTTGCATTAGGAAGACAGCAGGGGTGGCTCCATTTTAGGCTGCTCCAAGTCCCCAGATGATCAGAGTCCTCTAAATCCTTCTCCCACAGGTCATCTCTGACCTGTGAACAGGCAGGGTGAGGGGCAGTGGTGAGGCTATGATGTGAGGCTCATCCAACACTTGGTGTGTTTGGACACTTATGGCTGTTTCTGTAGGAGGAGAAGTGATCTTGGTCAGGCTTTCCCTCAACCATCACCAGTTCTTATCTTGTGATGGTGAAGAGAAGACCCTGGACAGGAGGGGCTGTTAGTTACATTTTGATTTCTCATATCCTCTTGCACCACCAGCAGGGTTTTCCCCCATCCTGATGCAGCAGGAATTTTGTGGAAAATGACTTATGTACAACTTGGGCATCTTCATACAGGAGGAGGAAGAGGAGGCTACATTGCCATGAAAATTGTTCCAGATTGCAGTAGATACTCTCACTTGCAGTGTGTAGCCAAACAAGAAATACGGAGCTCTGGGGGTTTTCTGGGCATTTGGTTTTTATTACAGCACAGTCCTGCACAACTGTTTCCTGTAATTCCCTGTTAAAATACCATACCTTGCAGCTGCTAGCTACCATTTCTCAAAACAGACATCTGTGTAGATCTCTGTAGCTATGGACTGGCCACATGAAACAGCTCCTGTGTTGGCCTCGAGTGACTCTTAAAATTAAGAGAGCACTGAAGTGCCACAATTCAAATACATGTACATGGTGCACTGGTGCAGACCAGAGTTTTTCAGAGCTGGTGTCCTCTAGAGCTAACCTGCTTGTTTTTCTCAATTCAGTACAACTACTTAGTTTGTTAACAAGTAGAAAAGCAAGAAATTTGTCAAAATGCAGCATTGCTTGCTTACAGCAGAAATGTGACCATTTTGGCTTGAAGTTTCTGAGTTGGTTCCTCTCCACACACAGTATTAAGATCTTTTTTATCTGCCTCTTTCTCTGCAGAGAGCACTGACTATAAAACCACCAACCTCTTGTTACCTACTTTCAAGTTCAGGGCGTGAAGAATTAACTAAACGTTTGTTTGACGCTATAAAGGAGCTGGGGCGTATTTATGCTTCCTCTTACAGCGTGGAAAGCATGTGATACACAGAACAAGGCTCTAGAGCTGTTTCCTCAAATAATGCTGGAAGGCACAGTAAATGAAGTTACAGGAGTGCACTTGTAATGCACTTCTGGGCCCGGTTTTTCTTCCTTGGCTGGAGAACATTTTTTAGGCCACGCTTCAGTTTCTCCATTGATAAAATGTAAAGGATGTTTTCCAGTGTTCTTTCCAATGTACCATTTGAATGCCAGTAAAAATACCAAATTTAACACAAATTAGATTACACTGCACAGCTCCCTCCGTCATCTCTTGTGATGTTTTCACTGGGTGTTAGGCAGCAACCCTCAGTTCTTTCCTTTTTTTTTTTTTCTCTTGGCTTGCTTAGGACTTCTAAAATAGTTTGAGGCCAGCATTGGGCTCCATGGGTTTATTGGCATAGCTGAGTCAGCTTGGATTTTGAATTGCCCTCTCCCAGCCAAGGCTGCTGGGCTGGAAGTGCAGTCCGGGCGCAGCTCTGTTGGCAGAGGGATGTAAATTTGGAGGTGGCATTCTCTCCTCTTTGTTGTCAACTGCCTGCCTTGCCTTTGAAGCAACTAGTGTGTTTCCAGTCTGCTTCTAGTCATGAGTATGCTACAGATAAAGAAACCGCTGCACTGACATCAACTAAAATATTTATGTATGTGTGTGGTCAGAATAAAGTGGGGAGATTTTTTCCTTTAGCTGAGTTGCACTTTGGGAAGCAGGCAGTGATGAAACACAGTGATAAATATGGCCCAAATAATTTTGAATTGTTTACTGTAGTTAATGCATATAAAAGTTGGCATGTGTAGGTTAAAAAGAGGATGTTTCTGTCTGTTTGCTTTTCTGGAGAATTATTTTCTCAATTTCACATACAACACTGAGAAGCAGGATGACCTGAATTTTTATTGTCCAGTGTGATAGACACTACGAAGCTTCGGCTAAGGGCTCTAGATGTTGACAGTGAGAGGTCTTCTCATCTGACATGCCAGCAGTAAAGAAGGTTAGTGGGGCACTGGAAAGCTGGTATTTTACCCAGCTGTGTTCCCAGTCAGGTACTGGGCTCTTCCCATGACTTCTGTAGATGGCATAATTATATTTCCCTGTGTATTAGACAAAGATGGTCCTGAAATCAGTCCACACTGTTACCAAAGCAAAAAGTATGTCCCTGTTTGGTTTTTCCTCCAGTGGATTGCCCTCCCAGTCACAACTCTGATAATCCATGACCAGGAATATTTTGTACTGCTATTTGTTGCTACTTGCACACAAAGAATTGGCTTCAGTTTGTAGAGGTATGACCTCATCATGCTCTTGTAGCTGCAGTTTCTAAAAGACAGAAGAGATTTTCCTGTTGGAAGTTGAAACATGACATATATGTCTTATTTCTAACTCTGCAAGAAGACTTGAGGTCTTAGGAAAAGAGGATTTGCCCCATTCAGTAGATTATTATGAAGCTCCAGGTCAATAGGTTAGAAAGATGGATGCATTGATTTGAATCATTTTGAGGTTACTGGTTTGACAGAAAAGGTGTTATTTTAATGCTTACATTACTTTATTTTGCAAACTTAAGTGTCTTTTTTTGTTGTTTTTTTTGTTATTTCCCACAGAAACGTTCCAGAGGTCAAGTGCTATTTGACAAAGTGTGCGAGCATCTGAACCTTTTGGAAAAAGACTACTTTGGACTAACATACAGAGACACAGAAAACCAAAAGGTAAGCCACAGAAATGCAGGTGGCCTTTGGCATGTGAACATCAGAACTCCCTGAGACACTCCCCAGATAGCTGCAAACAATCCAGAAATTGGTTTTATCTTCCTTACCAAGTTCCATAGACACAGTTTGAGCAATTGTTTTTTTGTGACTCTACTACTCAAGAGCATCTCCTGTGCTTCCCTGGATTCCTTCTCTTTTGGCAATATATGACATAGAAAATATTAATCGTATAGCTGGTGCTCTTTCTAGTATGATTTATTCCTTTACTGTCAAGATGAAAGTCAGATTTACATTTATCAATACACTGCAAAACGTATAATACTAAAATATGGCTTAATAATAGTGGTTGGGACAGAAATAGGCAGGGGATATCTGACTATTCCTGCTAACTGTCAAGATAAGGGAAGGCTTGAAGCCTTGACTTTATCTTAGCATTATTGTTGATTTGACTAGAGACATTAGTCTTCAGAAGCTGTTGGTAGCAACAGTGAACCACATTCTGCTGTCCTGCATTCCAACTTCAATATGAAACAAGCTGTGTATTACAAGTGTTGAAGATGATCTAATGTGAGGGTGTATGGGACATGGTACTGTGAAATAGAGAGTATCAAAGGATAATTTAAAATATGTTGTGCTATTTTGATATTTTAAGATAAATATTTTGACAGAAACCAATACAAAACTTCTTAGCAATACGCACAGTAGCTCAGCAGAGCTCATCAGCTGAAGCTGTTTTGTGCTTGGTGAGGCCTGAAAGGGCTTCCCTGATGGAGCTGGAGCTTCTACTACTTTTTTAGCTGTTTATGTCTTGTGGGAGCAACAGTTGTGTTTTCTAGACTTCCTTTCGTTTCAAATGTATATTATATTAAATAAATCAGTTTTTTGTTTATTTTCTCCCCTTTTTTTACAGACTTCTTTGTTTCTAATTCAGAAAATCACTTAAGGAAATGCTTGGTCCGTGCCAGCACAAGATAATGCCTTAGCATGTGCATAGTTTTGAGTTTTGAGAAAAGCTAGGCAGAAATCTAAGTGCATTTTCAGATATTTATGCTTTCCTATGGGAAAGAGAATCATTATTAACACATGGTTTAGAAGCACTAAATATTTAGAGGTCACCAGTTACTTTACAGAGCTGAATAGTTAAAAGAACAACTGCCTGCCACCCCTTTTATTGATCAATAACATGCATATTTTTAATGTCAAAGTACTTAGCAATTCATCTCCATCCTCTGGCACATAACTTCCAGCCAGACAAAATATGTGCCCACATCCCATGTCATCTTTGTAAACAGAAACCCTAATGTGTCTTTAATTCCTTGGTGCATCATGTGCTTTTGTGCTCAGCAATAGCTGGAGATCTTCAGGCTCAGGTTTTGCACCACGGAGCAGGTTTGGACAGCTGCAAACTGGTTGTTTTTGTTGGGGAGGGATTGTTGTTCTGCTTGTTTGGTATTTCTTTAGTGTTTTATTGTCTCTCTGATACATTTGTTTATCTTTCTTTGGAGAAAGTGAACTTTTTTTTCTGGGCTCTGACGCATTTTAAATATTAATTTGATTCTCTTAGAGGTCAAGACAGCAGAGGCACTGAGACCCCAAGCTGCTGTGTGCCTCCTCCAGAGGAATTTTATCTGCTCCTTGGCATCTCTGGAGTACTAACACGTCACTGGGATAATTCTCCACCTCCTCAGCAGGGGTTTTGACTTGCATAGTCACCACTGCATGGTGTGGATGCGGGCAGAGGTGCTGTGGCTCTGATTTTCCCTGGAGAGCCCCTCATGCCCATGCTGCATAGCAAACATCCCTACTCTGCACTTGCTTATCCTCTAGCGAGTCTTTTCAGCCTTTCCAGGATTGGAGGGAAAAAAAATCAATCAAAAACACCTCTTTGTAACAAACTTGTAGAAATTCAGTTTTCCCTGAAGATACTCTGCAAAAAGATCTCTGTGGGCTCATTTTACCAATTCCTATTTTTTATTCTTTATTTCAAATAATTCAGGCCCTCAAAGTCTGTGAAGGTTAATAAAAATCCTGTTTCTACCCAGGGCCACATCTTGAAAATTAGTGTTAGCCCTGCCTACTGCTTCTCCAAGGAGAAAAGAATGGCAGGGCTTCACATGTTCTAGCTTTGACTCATAGCACTGTTTTAAAATAACATTTATTGTGTTTGCTAATTCAAATTGAAAAAAGGAAACATTTTCTTTGCAGAATTGGTTGGACCCTGCCAAGGAAATCAAGAAGCAGATCCGAAGTAAGTTTGTTATTGTTGCCCCCTCCTACACGTCTCCCCATGGGGACAAAGCATATTTCACAGTCATCTTTTGTATCCTGTCCCAAGTCTTTAGCAAAGGAATTATGTACATCCTTTAGATTTTTTATGCTAGGATGATGGTGAAGCATTACTGATGCTCATAACATGTGAACTTGTGTTGCTGAAAACAACTTGACATTTGCAGTGATGCAAAATCCTGAAGTTTGACATTAAGCAATGTAACCTTAGGGACTAGGCCATGTATTTGAATTATTTCTTGCATTACTGATATTTATATCATATACAGAAACACTCTTTGTGCCCCATACTGAAATAATTCATTGACACAAAATATTACTCTATTTAAAATACCTTTTCTTTCTTCATTTCAGAAGATTGATCTCTGTCCCAAAAATGACCATGAATTTTCTAATTCACATTAATCTTTTTAAAAGCTCAGTTGTTATAACTAGGCATCTAGTTATAAACTTAGTATAAGTTTGTACTAAAAGCAAAAATCTATATTCTAAATCTATATTTCTATTTCACTTTGTGGCTTCATATATTAGAAATTCAAAAACGGCTCAAAGGAAAGCCTTTTTGAGACTTCTGGGTTCAAAACTTGACTTGTATTTTTTTACTTCCCCTCACTTTTAAAAATTTACAAAATGTCTGACGTCTGTGAGCACAAAAGCCCCAGTATTTTTTTTTCTTTGCACGTTTTGTAAATGACCTCTTCTAGCACTTTTGCTTCCATAAACAAATGTATCTGGTAGTTCACATTAATTGGGTAAAGCCTGGCAAAGAAATCCCTTCCCTCTCCAAGATTAAAAGAGTTAATTTACACTGGTGGGAAAATTTCCACACTTACTATGAGCAACTTCCCCTTTCCTCAGTATTATTTTCACTACAAGTAATTGATCTGCAATAGAAAGTAATGTAGATTTGCCTTTTTTAAGTCTCGTGAAGGGATGGCTCTGGAGAGGAAGGTGCTTTAATCCACAATGAGTCAGTTTACACAGATGGTCAATGCAAATAAAGCAGCTCAGCTCCCAACCACATATTTGAAATGCATTTAATATGTACCCAAGCCATGAAATAGACAATGAAAGGTTGTGACAGTGGGAGATTAAGCAGGGCAGAAGAGTCTCATTCAGGACTTGAGGCAGTGGACAGTTGTGTTTGCAGAAAATGACAGTAATAATTTGCTTTTTCTCACAATTCATCCCAGAAGTTTGGAACAGGCCAACAGAGAAAAGCAGTGCTGTTCCCCATAATGCTTTCCAAAGCATATATATAGTCCTGCTAAACTGGCTGAGTTGTACAACATGCAGACCACACCGCTGGGACTTCATCCCAGTGGCTGAGAAAGGTTCACAACTCGTTAGTTATATCCCACTGACTTGCAGTGTTAGGATTAATTCCAACCCCGTAAATATGGGGTGAGGACTGCTTACTCCTCTATCTTAACCATCTGTTCCATTATGATAGGCTTTATCATAGGTTTGATTTATTTTTTGTGCCAAGGAATAGATTTACAGGCCATGACCCCTTCCATCAGTTGTGGAACAAGGTGTCACCTCTTGCTGCATTCCTACCTTGGGGATGGTCTGCTCTCTGCTGGGACCATGCCCCATCCTTGCTGCCAGCCAAATCTTCCTTTCACCATCTCATATGTCCCAAGAAAATGGAAAAGTCCTTAGAATCAAGGATTTCAAAAGTCTTGCCAAGAGCTGAACTCCTGATGGTTAACATCAAAACTCTTCTTGCACATTCATGGAATCATTGAATCATTTGGATTGGTTTGGACCGTAAAGATCACCTAATTTCAACCCCTGCCTTGGGCAGGGAAACCTCCCACTAAACCAGGTTGCTCAAAGCCCCATCCAGCCTGGCCTTGAACATTTGAGATTAGATGTGTGGATAACCAAAGTGGATGGGACCTCCCATGGGATAAAATTTCCTTGTTGCTTGTAGAACAGTGTGGTTTGGGGTTTTGTTATTGCTTTTCATTTGCATTCAAGTCATGTGCTAGTGTAACCTAACCCTTTCTTTTCAGAATAGCTTCTAAATTTACCCACTATGTTCAACTCTATTTTTAAATCTTGATAGTATTTTTTTTTTACAACATTTAAAGGTAACACTCCAGAAATAATTTTGCCAACTCTGGAGATACAAACCAGTATCCATCCCATGGGTCAACTAAATTTAGTGAAATAATTAAATAAGAATTCCCCAGTGCTATGTACTTTTGCAGTCATACTCTCTGTTTGTCCTTGCAGTTTTGTCTGCACAATAATTTATGTCTGCTGAAGAAAGGAGCTATGTGCTGAGGCAGCACTCTGAGAGGATGCTGTGAGCTGATTTGGGCAGCTAGACCTCAGCACATCACCCTATTCCAGAGCCCATTCTCACTCTGGCTTGTGGTCTCTGTGCTTGGGGTTATTGGTTTTTAAAACTTGTACAGACTGTGTGGTGCTTACTTTGAACAAACCTTGTTCTCCGACTGAGAGCTTTTTTAGTATTAGTAATAAATATCTGCTCACTCAGAGTCCTCACTTCAGTGGAAATCCTGCTAAATAAGAAAAGAGCTGTAAAATCTGATCTAATACAGTATCTTCAGTATGATGTGTGGGAAAAATATTCTAAAACCTGTTCTTATTAATTGCTTGTCTGGGATATTTTTAAGTCTGCTGGTGATTGAATAGCATGAGCATCTCTGTTTGCATTTGCAGTGTACTTTCAGTCAATCTATGTTTTTTTCCAGGTGGTGCTTGGCAGTTTGCATTTAATGTGAAATTCTACCCTCCAGACCCTGCCCAGCTATCTGAGGACATTACCAGGTGTTTTAAAAATTAAATACCTTTTAAGAAGTGGCTTAAAAGCTGTTCCTGGTAGCACTTGCACTCTAATTATACAAGAAAAGAAATATTTTATATTCCAATTGTCTCTCTTTTTCATTTGAGCTTATGGAAAATATGCAATACTTTGACAAAAAAGATAGTGTGAACAGTGTCTGTCCTCTGTGTTATGAAGTATTTTGTGTAGTTTAAGCCTAAACCCCAGATATTTCAAAATGTATATTCCTTTGAGTTGATTTTAATATTCACAAAGATGCCTGATGCCCATTTTTGCCAGTGGTAACAAGTTTTTCCTGTGAGTAAAATCATGACTATGAAAGGAAAGAAGTGAGATAATGTTGTAGTTTCATGACCATACTGAATCCAAAACAGAGCAAGCACTGTACCAGCTACTTAGGGAAAAATGAACTCTTTCCCAGCTGAAGCCAGGATCAATGAGAATGAGCATGCATATGCAAATTTTGTGTATCATTTGACAAAGTAAGCAATCGATGTGCATGGAATAGAGAATATGGTGATAATTAATAGCTGCTCCCTTCTCTCCAAGTCGCTCAGTTCTGCACTCTACACCTCTACTCTTTGGTTTTGTATTCACATTGCAACCACAACAACAAAAAAATCCCAAAACCTCACCTGATTACCTCCTTGGAAAGAGGCACAAAAGTTATGATCCGTGATGAGTTTTTGTGCCATCAGCAAACTGTTCCCCAGCCTGTTGCAACATTTGGCAACCTCTGAATATTTTTAACCTTCAGTGTTTTATGGACTGCTTGGTGCTTTTAAGGTACCATGAAGCCTTTGGCCTTGATCAGGGTCCCCTACTAGGTACTATGCAGAAAGACAGTGTGCCAAGAGTTCACAATTGAACAGAGGACTTCCAAAGGAAAGGATAAAGGCTTTATTCCCCTTCACACTCCTGAATTTCCCCTGTGAGTTCTGCCTTTGCCACCAAACCAATGCTCTTCACTTTTTTTTCTGTTTTCATGTATCTGGTGAAACCTTCCACTGCACATTTCTGTGGTTTTAACAGCACTTACTGTTTAAATGTATTTTTGAAAAAGCACAACATGTTGCTGAAGAGACAGCTTATGTTTTTTGAATGACTTGGAGTTCTGCTATTCTTAAGTGAACACTATATGAGTTTTAATTATTTTTTTCTCCTGAAAGAATTATCAGGTAGTTTTATATATAAGTGATTTATGATAGAAATCTAGTATGTTTAATGGGTATTTCTTCATCTAGCTCACTAAACAAAGTAATAACTTTATTTAGGGATCTCCATGCTGCTCTATAAAGATAAATTAGGTGTTTCTACTGATAAATTAGGCAAGAGCTTGGGGTATTGGGAGTTCTGGGATCGTTTTTACAAAATTATTATTGTCCTTGTGAATGGCTGAAGATCTCTGGGCTTGGCTGTTTGCAAATGCCTATTGGAACTGAGGCCTCTTTCCAGTGCTCGGGCAGTGCTCGTTTGGGAGCAGCGGTGGAGGAGCCCTGTCTGAGCTGCTTTGGGGCTCCCTTGCAGGTACTACCTCTGCCTGCAGCTGAGAGATGACATCGTTTCGGGCCGGCTGCCCTGCTCGTTCGTCACGCTGGCCCTGCTGGGCTCCTACACCGTGCAGTCGGAGCTCGGTGACTACGACCCCGACGAGTACGGCAGCGACTACATCAGCGAATTCCGCTTTGCGCCAAACCACACTAAAGAGCTGGAGGACAAAGTGATCGAGCTGCACAAGAGCCACAGGTAAGCACAGGGCATCAGAGTGAGCTCCAGCCTGCTTCAGGTACCATCTTGGTGCATCAGGAGATGTTGAATTCTGCAGTGGTGTGCTTAATATTTTTCTGGTGAGACTCCTCTGCATGTCTTTGGATAGAGAAGAGCTGTGCAGTATGTGAGTTAGCAGGGTCTGCACTAGAGCTGTGGCTCTAGTAGGCAGCCAGCTACATGAAGGGTATGACTATAGTTCTGACAGGCTGAAAATGTTTCCCAGCTGCTGGATTTTCTTTTGGATTCTGTTTCCTTAATATTTATGCTAGAACTGGTTACTTTTACACAGGGGAATGACACCTGCAGAAGCTGAGATGCATTTCCTGGAGAATGCCAAAAAACTGTCAATGTATGGAGTAGATCTCCATCACGCCAAGGTATGTACTTTGGTTCTTTGACTGGCCGTGTCTCTTGTGGCATAGTACTTGAATCTGCACGGACTCCCTGATTTATTTTTTCATGTATTTTTGAGACAGGAATTTTGTGGGATGAATCATGTGTCAACATGAGGAAAGGTGACTCATGAAGTACGCATAAATATATCTTGTAACCATAATAGAACTTATCCTATAGATTCAAAGATGTTGCACATCAACTTTCATGTTGATTAAACAAATGATATCCTTGAGGAAAATACTGGGTGGATGAGGTGGTAAGGAAGGATTTTAGAAGCTGTCCAGAGAATGGTGAATTTTCTTTTCATTCAGCTACATTTTCCAGTTTAGTAAGGCCAACCATGCTATCTTAACTGGATAGCAGATCATTTTTATGCTGCAAAGGACTTCAAAGCAATTATTTAGCTGTGCTGGAAACCTAATCAGATTGATGATAATGGGGAGAGAGCAGCTTGTCTCTTTCCTGAAGTGGGGTTGTTGCGGTTGACAGGGAGAGCAGTAATTCTCCTGGAAACATTCTCCCATGATCAAGTAGTTTCTCTAATCATCAGCAGGCTAAGTTATGAATAAAACATGGTCATTCTTACTGTGGCTGGAGAGAGTCACTTGTATTGATTGTTGGATTTTTAGTTTTAGGGTTTTTTCCCCAAATAAATAATTACTATTGTTTTCTTCACTCTTCGGAGTAAGACTAATGGATTTTAACATTTTTGAGGTTAGCAAGCATCCTTGGCAAATGAATATGGAACCAAAGAATCCTACCCTGTAGAGGGAACCGCATTTTCTGTAAAGGTCAAATTATTGTGAGCCTTGTTTTTTGGTGCAGCAGCTCCTTTCAAGAATTGAGATAAATTTACAGCCTGGATTTTGAAAGAGCCTGCAACTGTGTCCCTAGGGCATTTTATAGGAGCTGTACATGTGTGTTACAGAATTCAAGGCAATCTTTTGTGTTCTGTTAATTGCCTTCACTGAAAATGAAGAATCTGTGTACAGCTCAATGGACAACATCTACCAAGAGGGAAGGCACTGCCTTCCCTGTATCCTGCAGATACACACACTGTCTTGAGGCACATTTGAAGCAGAGAGAAATGGATTGGCAAATGTCACTTGATAGCTTTTTTCACAATGCAAAAAGTCCGAAAACCAGCAACTAAATGGACTGCTGTTTCAAATAAGTTACAGGCTTTGTTACTGAAAATTTTACATAACATAGCATTAAGGCCTAAGTATTTTTTCAGAATATTGTAGAAAAGCTGTGAATTTTAAGATGGGATATTATAAAATAACCATTTTATTTATTCTTTCCTGAAAAAGTATTAGTATCCTGGTTTGCTCTTCTTTTTTTTTTTCATATTGAAAGACTCAGAGCAAGAGAGGTTAGTAGAAAAGCTAATCTCTCTCCAAACTGATGTTCTTTATTTTAAAAATCTGTGGTGATAACCAAGATGTGTCTGTCTGTGGGAGCTGAAGGTGGGAAAAGTAGACTCTGCGTGAGAAGTCATGTTTAGTTTTAATTAAGTCTGCCAGTGAGATTTGATGATGTCAGGCTAGGGAACAAGTATCTCTGTGCATGTCTTTTGGAAGTCATGCCACAGCAAATGTCTCTACGTAAATGTCAATTCATTAAGGTTATGCCAATATCTTCGGTGTTGGACAGATGTTGGACTCACCAGCTTGGATTAAAACTAGTTCTCAGTTATCAAATTCAAGGCTGTGATGAAAAATATATTCAAATAGACAGACTTGTCCTGTAGGCTGTCACCATTCTGAGGAAGCCCACCCCATCTGTATACAGAGCTAGAGGGATGTGCCTTGGACATTACAGCTAACAGGTTCCTGTCCCATGTAACCACATGGCTCCTGAAAATAGCCAAATTCTTTTATTCAGGTTTCATTTTACACTAGTAGTATTATATTGGAAAACAGTCTCTGACACCAACAAGTAACAGAAGTCTTGAATAAACCTAAATTTGTGGTGAAGACGGAAATAAGGGAAGAAGGCATTTCTCAACAATTTTTGAGAAAGTGTATAAAAAGAAGAAGCCCCTTGCACCTGCAGAAATGTGCCATGTATGAGCACACTTGCATTTCAGACATTCACTGGGCGGTGTGATTATTGCAATGAGACGTTTTATTTTAGAATGTGTTCAGTGTATTTTGATATTGCTCTTTGCTTAGGAAAGTGAAACTGAAGTACACTGAAAAAAATTAGCTTTGTCTTTTCTGTAGTGCATGATGGTGATACCACACATGAGCTGTATTTAGGAAAAAATCTATCTTTAGGTGGTGATACCATCATTGTTGGAACATATGTCCTCTATTGGTGTGTTTTCTAACATTGGAGTGACTTCATGTCACTATTTCTATGTTGTGTTTTTAATTTTTTTTTTTCATTTCAAGCTGTGTCATTGCTGTTTCATCATGACTGACCATGCATACCATTGTATTTGTCTTGAAATGTAATCAGATTTTCACCAAGTGCCTAAAAGATGTCTGGCTGGGAAAGCCAGAGGAAAATTGTGAACTCATTTCATGATTATCATCGGGTGATATCTTCATAGCTTCTGCAATCAGGTTTTTGTGACTTTCGGTTATTTAAAAACAATTTGTGAAGAACTCAGTACTTTGAAGTGGATTCTTCTTTTCTAAATGAAAAAACAGTAATAGAAGATAGTGAAGATTGGTTTTAGACTATTTGAAGACTTCAAAGGAAGGAAAAATCTATATTTTTTTCTTTAAAAAACCATACTTATGGATATGTTCTGATAAGATTGTGGACAAATCTTTTGTAGTGCTATTGTGTCTGAATTACAGCCTCCTGGCAAATGTAGGTTATAGCACAGTCACGGTCACATACTTTTAAAAAAGAATCCTTTCTGGTCCAAATGCCCAACTTTATGCCCACTGGGCATTTCAAAGTGAAAATACTGAGCAAAGGCTCAAGAGCATTAAAGAAACTAGCAACCCTACTAAAGCTACCTACTAAAGGTGAGTAAATTACAGAACAAAAATTTTATCTAAAGATTCACAAGGCTTAGTCGTGGAGATGAGCGATACCAGGAGAAGTAAATTTTTATGCTGTCATACTTACTTTCAATCTGGTATTTATGCTAATAACACTTTCTTATTATGCTAATAAAGCTTTGCTATATGATTGATGTATTTCTTTTAATGACATCTAAAATTTTCCTCCTCCTTTTGAAGTCTTTGTAAAATATAAGGAAACATTGGAAACCCTCAGTTTCCTTCACCCTGCCCAACCTTACTATTATTTGCATGAATGCCTTCAGTGAGGAGGGTAACGCTTAGAAATCAGGTCACTACAGCTGATGCATTAAAAAGACGTAGCTCAGATAGAAACACAGGATACAGGAATCTGTAGTTCTGTAGGTTGCAAGGATAGAAATACTCAACAAAGTGCATTTCTTGCTGTTCCAGGATTCCGAAGGAGTGGAAATCATGCTAGGAGTCTGTGCAAGTGGACTCTTAATATATCGAGACAGACTCAGAATAAATAGATTTGCCTGGCCAAAGGTTTTGAAAATTTCCTACAAGAGGAACAACTTCTACATCAAAATCCGACCAGGGGAGGTAAGGGCATCCTGGTTCTCTTAAGTGGATGAGCCTCTTGAAAAAACATACATTTTTACTGATTTGATTTGTTTTGTCTTATAAGCTTTTAACACTCCTCTCCATTTGTATGTCCTAATTTATGCTGATTTTCTTAGGAAAGGTGTATCTCTTTAAGATACAGGTAAAAAACAACTTTGGTATTTTTCTGTTTAAATCCATGACCTAATATAAGGAATAAATATGGCCATCTGCACATTAAAAGCTCATCCATATTATGAATACTTTGGGCATTTAAGGAGTATATTGCTTATTCATGGAGGGCTTGTTATCGTCCCTCCTACTGTACATGCAACTGGCATTTATCTCAGCCACTAAGAGATGTAGACAGGCCATACCAACCTTTATGAACATACCAGACCAGTATATTTGCAGCACTTTGGGTAACTGCACACACTAGCCCTCCCAGGCCCCGCAGGAGCTCCTGCGCTGGCTCTGGAGAAGGGGATGTGAAACCTCGTACAGTGAGTGCCCTCTCGTGGCTCAGCCGGATGCGAAGCAAATACCGACCTCATGGGCTGAGCATGCGCTCTCCCAGAAATCATGGATATCATGGAAGGGTTTGGGTTGGAAGGGACCTTAATGATCATCTAGTTCCAGCCCCTTCACCGTGGGCATGGACACCATCCACTAGACCAGGTTGTCCAAAGCTCCATCCAACCTGGCCTATAAGATGATAACTCTTGAGAAATTCAGGATCATCGCAGGTGAAGGAGGATTTCCGTTTTAAATGCTGGTATAATAATTGGCCTGTAATAGGTGAAATCCCCATATCCATTTAGAGTGTGGAGCTGTATAGCAGGACAGAAATCACTTAGATGAGGACTGGCATTTCTCCCTTCATGCAGCCATTGTCTCTGAGACTGACTTCATAATTGATTTGGGAAACTTGCTGGGGCTCCCCACCCCTGCGCCTGAGCCTTTTTTAGAGTCCTAAACCAAAACCCACAAACCTACATCTCCTGCCCTTCACCAAACACAGTTTTAGTAACCAAATTTCTAGCCTTCCATTTGATTTTAAGAACCCAAACAAATAGTCATTGGCATTCCCAATGCCTGCACTGAAGCTCTGCACGACTGCTACCCTGTTGAACTCTGCTGGTCTTGGTACACAGTATCCTGTGACCAGGCCATAGTTCCAGTTCCATAATCAATGCAGCCTCTGTCCAAATTACATTTGATGATAATGTGATTCACTAACCCACATCATCTTTATTATTTTGTTATTTCCTGTCTTATTTCCCTGTCAGCTTCCATAGGGATCCAGAGTTCCTTGCAAGTGCCTTTCTGTCTGTCTTTCCCCTCTCACAGCAACTCTGTTTTACCTACTCAGCTATCTGCATGTAGCCATCAACATGTTACAGCAGATTTAGCTGGCACAGCTTCTGCATCTGAAATATATAAATTTGAAGCACAATCTAAAGGGGTCTGTTTTTATCTCTGGACAACTCTTTTCAATTAACTGTCTTGCCTCATCCTCCTCAGATGAATTAGCTCTAACCACTGTGATTTACTAACGGTAGTACTTTCTCTGTAAATATCCTTAATATAAGGCTGTGTGAGACCAAATCAGTCCCTTGGGACTATTGCTCACCTCCAGCTATTACCAGACTTCCCACTGTAGTTCTAACTTGTGAAATTAAATCAACAGGGTAAAACACTTGAATGATGTTTTTTCAGAAGTCTCCCAAGTCCTAACTGATCTCTTTGTTACTCTAGGGTATAAAACATCGCTGTCACCATAAGGAATCTCTTGCTCATTACTAGTGTTTCCCCCCAGAAATGATCCTCAAAGGTTGCCATAGATTATCGTTTGCAGCTTCTTTCCCAGAATTCTTTGTGTAGAATATAGATATATTTGGTTGTGTACATGGGCATATACATTCGCCCTTGCAATGAGGTGATACAGACAGAGGAAATGAAGATGAACCTGTGTACACTGTCTAAAAATAGATGCACAGCATCAAAAACATACTTATTCTTTTTTCCTACCTAGTTTGAGCAGTTTGAAAGCACTATTGGGTTTAAGTTGCCAAATCATCGTGCTGCAAAGCGCTTATGGAAAGTGTGTGTTGAACACCATACATTTTTCAGGTATGTGGATTTCTTTTCCTAAAGGTGTGATGTAAAACGCAACCGAAAATATCAATTTTGCCAGCAGAGATAAAACCTTTCAAATCAAGTTGTCTTTTTGATCATGAGGTACCTCTGAGCAGATAAAGGAACATTATTGCTTTTTCAAAATTTGAGATGTTGCACCCAAATTATTCATACTATTTCAGATAGATAGTGCTTAAAATCACCATATGGTCCAAATTAATCACTTTGCTTTATCTGTGCCACAATATTATCAGCTGCTGTAATTTAAAAGATGAAGGACTCTGCTGCATTACTGCATATAAGCTTGCATAGAGAGAACAACTTATATGGAAGATTGTTGGGGGATGTGGGTAAGAGTTTAAAAGAGAAGAATTTTTTTTAATTATATATGAAAGTACAGACAGTAGTAGGTCATGGGTTTTTTGGTCATCCAGAATACACAACCCATAGCTGTAATTTTTGGATTACTAAAGAGTTTTGCAGCTATTTTTTGACTTCTAGGAAGAACGGAGAAAAATGTGAATAGTGAAATAAGTGCTGTAATTAGTTTGTGCTAAGATAGTCACTAAACAGGTACTGTAAAAGGCAAACCCAAAAGGGTGAGATTTTCAACAGTTTGAAAGGGTGTCCAGTGCTTAAGAACCCTCTGTGGGGAATGTTTGGGGGTACTGAAGAATTTCCCTCCTTTCTTAAAACTGTTGGTTCACGCTGTCTGTACATTCATATGAAATGCAGTCTTTGCAGCAAAAGATCTAAAGAGAAATGAAGTGTGCATTTTTGGGGTATTTTCTGATTTTTAGTGAAAAATAAATGTCTGAAGCATAGATTCCATAGCAGGAGAATGGCTTCTTCAGCCACCTGCCATGCCCAAATTACAGAGGGTGGGAGAGCTCTAACCTGAAAAATGTCTACACCCCTGTGAATGAATACTGCCTGTCATTCACTGGAAATCAGTTCTGGCCCTGTCCTCAGCATAACATCACCATGTTAAATTTGAAGAGATACATCTGCATTTCAGCCCAGTCAGGGCCTCTGGTACAAGGAACACCTTCTTTTTAGTTTTGGTAATTAGAAGATAGTAAATTTGATTTTCAAGCATGAAGGAACTGAGTGATTCTTGCCCATTTGGAGGAACTCAGATCTTCAAATGCTTTAGCTAAGTGGTTTTGTCATGCTGTATAAGGGGCCTCCTTTGATTCCCTTTTCGCCACAGACCGCTGAGGCACAGGTTTCGATGGAGAGTGATACCCAGCAGTCGTTTTCTCTCCTCTGCAGAAACAGTGGACTGATTTTGGAGGAGGAGGAATAACAGGTGCACTGCTTGGTGTGTTTTAGGCTCCTGCTGCCAGAAGCACCTCCAAAGAAGTTCCTCACGTTGGGCTCCAAGTTTCGCTACAGCGGCCGGACGCAGGCGCAGACGAGAAGAGCCAGCGCCCTCATAGACCGTCCTGCACCTTACTTTGAGCGCTCCTCTAGTAAACGTTACACCATGTCTCGCAGCTTAGATGGGGGTAAGGTCCTCTCAACTGACCTTATCAAACATTTATCATCACAGTGGTCACTGCTTTAGATTAGGCGTAAACCGCATCATCTCCTCTCCGTGAGATTTGGCTGAGCACAGGCTGTGAGTACCTGCGCGTTCGCTGCAGGGGTAGAGGAGGAGGATGCAGAGAAATTCCGTGCTGAATGTACCGCTGTGGTCCTTACCAAGTGTTTGGCTGGAGGATGTCCTTTGGAGCCCACTCTTCACAGAGCCTCTGTCCTTGGCCTCATATCTGCTTCCCTGATTTGGGGGAGGAACGGGGTGGACCTGCCTGCCCAAGAATGTCAGGCTTTAATACTTATTCAGGGTTTGCATGAGTGACTGTTTGGGTTTTGGTTGAATCTGTGATTTTCTTCTGTGTAGGTTTTTCACTTACTTTTGTTACAATCCAGAAATTACTATTTTTTCCCTTGAGTAATAACACTTGATTCCAATTACCTCACATCCTTCTCCCATGAGCACTGAGACTTTTATCATACATTATTTTCGAAGGTATGAAATGGAGAGTAACAGACACAGGTTAATAGTACATCCTTCCTCTCTTTATCATTGCTTCATGGAGGTCATGGTTCTGCTGCTGACTTTGGTTAAATCAGTGTGTAGTTCAGAAGATCAGCTACTTCCATCAGCTATTACTGTTGTCAGCCTTTGAGTAAAAAGAGGCTTTAGTTTTGTAGTTTATTTTTGTAGGAAAAAAAAAGACTGAGACTAAACTCAGATTCATTATAGATTTAAGAAAAAGGTGATTCTCTTGCAGAACATCACAAATTGCAATGAGTATAGTTAGTGGTGGGGATGGGGAGAACCTTTGATTTAAAAGTACATGTGACAAGCCTTTTTCTCTCCCTCTGAAGGTGCTGCTTGTCATTGATTATTTTGGAATATTCTAATTCTGATGTGCTTCTTTCTCGTTACCAAGCAACTGGTGACCTGATTGCTGTGCATGTGTTTCAAAGCAGAAATTATCCTTCTGCATTATTTTGTTTGTAACATCTAAACAAGATGTCTCCCTCTACTCCCTTTGCTTTCTCCTGCCTCCTAAGCTTAATCCCAAGAGACAAGATTCCTGAGACACTTTACCCAGCATTTGTTAGACTATGCAAGGTTTTTATGATGTTAATTTGCCTAAGTGCAAATGGGGGAAAGAGGTTTTTTAAATCAATGCTTATGATGTCTTTGCTAGCATTGTTACTATAATGCAGATGTGTCTGTAACATTCTGCATTGTGCTTACATTCTGATCCAGATGCCAGTGAGTTTATAAATTTAAATAATCCTATTGGTTTAGAAATTAGTTACAGATGCAAGTGAGTTTATAAATTTGAATAATCCTATTGGTTTAGAAATTAGTTACCCAGTAGTCAAGAGCAGGGTCTGGGCATATGTTAAAGTTTTGATTACATTCTATCTGTAAAGGTACTATTTCTTTCAAAATAACTTTTATATATTTAAATCTGATTAATTATTGAGCACTTGCATCCTAAAATATTCTGGTTGGGTCCACTGAACTGAATGTCATCACTTCGCAGAATTTTTCAGGATAATGAGCTCGCCTAACTGGCAGACTTTAGTACTCAATAATACAAGGATCACATTTCCTTTTTCTCAAGTATTTTGCCTGTGTTATATCAATACTGTCATTTTCTGAAATGCAGCATGTTACTAAATCTGCATTTGATCTGCATTTTTATATTCTGACAGATTTTTTAAAAAAACATCTCTTCCACCCCCATGGTTGATGTCATAGCTGGTTCTCCTTATGTTTCCTGCCTGATAACTGTGGCAATGCATTGCTTTTTTTTATGTGGTGTTTTACTACAGTAGTAATTTTAACAGCTTGCTAACATTTAACAACTGTGTAATGCACACATTAGCTACAGTAATGTGTGTATACACACCCATAATATATGTATATGCATATAAAAGCTATGAGCTTCAAGTAAACAGTTTATTTAAATGTATGCACATGCTTCTGGTTTCCTGAAACATGACGTAGTTGTGTTTTCAGTGTAATCTCAAATGTTTTCCTAAACCAGCTTTTTTTAATTTTATGCAGCTTCTCAGCAAAAGCTCTTTCAGATTATCCCTCTTTAAATATTTGCTTTTAGCATCAGTGAATGAAAACCATGAAATGTACATGAAGGATTCTGTGTCTGCTGCAGAGGTTGGTACTGGCCAGTACGCCACAACAAAGGGCATCTCTCAGACCAACTTGATAACCACTGTGACTCCAGAGAAAAAGACAGAAGAGGACAAAGATGATGAAGAGGGCAAAAAGAAGAGAGCAGAGGAAGTCACCCCGATTTCAGCAATACGCCATGACACCAAGGTAGAATTTTCAAGGTTTTGTATTAAAACAGGGCTGCCTTGAGAGTGCTTGGAGAAACACAGAATTTCTAGGGAAGGGGGAGAAAGAGGAAATAAAACTAGTTCTGTGAAAGGAAATATACTGTGTGTATATACATGTCTTGAATCAGTGTTTTTGTAGTCCTTTCAGTTTTCATATGATGTTGTAAAGGTTAGTTCCTGCCTTGGACTTTTTGAAATATGTTTAACAGTCAGAATGGTGTTTTTCACACAGCATTCAACAGCTCTTTAGGAAATGCCCAGAAGTAGCCTGGCGGTGCATGTTTGTTCTTCTGGTTATCAGTCATATTTTGACTTTAGTATGGCCATCCTGGTTTTTATTTTGACAAGGCAACAAAATAGTTCTGTATTCTTGTATGTAGCTCTGTGCTTTAAACTGTTCCTCTTATACTTCTCATAACACTGTTTCCTTGCATGAATTTCAGTGGGCATTTTTTCTCTATTTACTTCTGGATATTAATCTGCTGTTACAAGCAATTTTTTTCTGGCTTACAAAAGCATTTGCTTCGCTTGTTTGAAGTTTCTGTTAAAGAAAGCGTTTTTTATTGATGGCTCTCTTATCAATTGTTAAATTTGAGTCATCCTTCATCATCTTCAATCCCACCACCACCACCACACACACATACACACATGGTTGTGCGTAATAGCTACTGAGATATTAAAACAGGGTAAACCAAACAGAAGGATGGAGAAAATAGTAAATAGAGATTTACAGTGAAGAGGAATACAGTAGAATAACATTCAGAAAGTGTACTGTGGAATGCACTTGCTAAACAAGTAAGGTTTACCCTCGTCTTTTAGGAAAAAAAACCTTGATACATTTATTTATATCCACAGAACTGTCAACTTTGCATATGTTAGAACCTGTATTTATCATATAAGGCCACAATGAACTACATAGTGAAAGGATCGAGTCCTCAAAAAGAGTTGCAGTTAAGGTACTGAAAACCAAAACCAAATTGAGTTACTGAAAATTGCGAATGAGAAAGATTTTTTTGAAAGTGTGTGCCATATTGTAGCATTTAAAAGATAATCCCTAGAAAATTTAACTGGGGTCTTCTTAAAACTCCATTAGTTTCCACGTGGAGAAAGACTGATGAAAATAAAATATGTAGAAAACACTCAAAAGAAGCTAGTTCTGTTCCAAGTGTTTGTTAATTTAAGTCAATGGAGGGATCAGTTGCGTTTTGAAGATCATCTAGCTATTCCTTATATATGGCTAGAAATACTCAGAGATATTTTAGGACACTAATTTGATGGAACTTATATATGCACAAGTGATTGATTTTTACCCCACTCAAGAGATGAGTTCATTTTAAACCATCATAAATAGAGTTTCAGTTCTGTAATCCTACAGAGATCTCAGTCCTGCTTCCACATGGACCTGCTAACAGATTTATTTGTCATCATAAAGAGAGTGTCTCAAGAAACACAATACAAGCTCAGAATCAAATCCCTTTTAAGGGCATATAAATGTTTTAGGTATGTTTTCCATTAAGACATTTTACCTTTGTTTTATCCATGTGTATTGAAGTACCAGAAGTTATTCTAAATATTAACACTGTAAAGATGTTAGCAAGTGAATAGTCTGAATTAGAAAAAAATACATTTACTTTGGATTTTTGTCTTTACAGTAAAGAGAAGTTGTATTTGTGTGTGTATTTAGCTCACACAAAAACCTGTGAGTCCATCAGCATTAAGTTTTGACTTATCTTACTACATTAAGCCCATAAAGACATTTGTAAGTGGTTTGAAGCTAGGCTTGGTTCTGATTGCTTGGTTTGGGAATACAGAGTCCTTTAATTGATAAATTGTTAGAGAAGAGAAAAAGGGAAATATGAAAGAGGAAGGAAAGGAGTTCTTCCATGTATTTGCTTGGCTTATGTCCCATTCCTATCATTAATATACCTGGTAATGGTCAGGCTTAGTAGCAATCTGTGTCTAAAACTTGGATCTGCTTTTTGCTTCCAGTTCAGCACCAGCTTGAACAGGAGGCAGATGCGGTTGTGGTCTTTAAGTAATTTTGCTTTTGGGAGCCTGGAGTGAAAGTGAAATGGCTATTATAACTCCCTGGGGAGATGTAGTACGGATGGAGCAGCCCAGCCACTTAGGATTTGGTCATGGATCCAGTGGGCCACTTCAGCTACATGTCCTTGGTGGATTTTGGCCAAAGCATCTCTGATCCATCAGCGTTGTGGCAGATGTGTTGTACTGGGTATACATTTTGGTGATGACAGTGGTTTTTGTCCTACTAAAGAGCAGCGGTGTCTGCTTGCAGGGAGCATGTGAAATGACAGTCATTATTTCCACTGAATCACCTCTCTCCTCCTACCAAGTTTTTGACTTCAAATGACCTGGAAGGCCAGTTGGATGCCCTACAAATGGCATATCAAAGCAAATCCTGCTTGTTGGTAGCCAGTATTCTTGGCATTGTGGTAAAACTTGTAGCAAAAGCATCAGAGGCATTTTTTCCTCTTCACTGTGGGTAAAGGTAACTATTTTGGTTATGAGATGTGGCTGTGTTGGGCAAGGACTTCCCTCTAGCCACCCCCCCTTCAGATCCCCAGTGAGGGATTATGGGGTCTGCTGAGCCGCAAGTCTCAGCTCCCTTCTTTCAGTGTACGGCCGAAGAGATGGCAGCATGGAGGGGCTGGCAGCGTGCGTGGCTGGGAGGGGCTGAGCCCCCAGCACTGCCTGCTCGGGCTCACGATGAGCAGAGGTGAGGGCCGGGCTCTGGGGATGCCCAGCAGGGGCCAGTGGTGGGAGCCATGCTGAGGAACCGGCTGCAGGGATATCTGTTGAGCAGTTTTTTTCCGTCAGGAGCATTGATGAATGAATTTCTGCTCCCCCCACCAAACAACAATGTGTTTTAATTTGGTTTATGGCCTAGATTTTTTTTTAATATTGCAGTCAAGGAATTTAAAGTCCTTGGAGTTCTAGTTATTACTGCTGAGGTTGTCCAAGGCATAGATGGGAAGCATTTGGCCCCCATCAAGTCTCCTCCTGACTTCAAGAATGCTGTCACAAGTAGTGCTGATATTAGAAATGTTTCCCTTCTTTGTTGCTCTCCATATACTTCATGTTTGAAAACTCTTTATGATTGGAAACCAATCCTGCAGTAAGTGGAAATTGGCAACACCTGAAACTCCCCATGTGGCCACGGAGGCTTTTGTGTAAATCCTGTGCTGCAGAGGACTAGACAAATGTTGAATCAAGAAGCGCCTTTTGTAAGCTGGAAGCGTGATTCACTAATACCTGTGGTGTGTGGCATGGGAACATGCACCGTTCAGTTCAGTGGAAAGCTGTGGTGTTAAAATACTGTTTATAATTTTAAATATATAATATATATTATTTATCATCACGGGAGAAAATTAACTAATTACAGTTTTCTTTTTGTCCTTTTGCTTTTGCGCCTTGTTTGCTGCCCTTTCTCTGTCACCAGCCATCTTTGCTTGGCACTGACTCCCACCACTCCTCGCCATCCTCTCAGCCTGGCCCCCATGTATCTTCAGCAAAGCTTCGCAGGAGATGCAAGGAGAGCACTCGGACAAAGTCCTTAGGCTGTGAGACCCCCAAAGAGAGTGCTCCAAAACACAGCGAGTCGGAGCCAGACTCTGACAGAAAGGGGCGAGTTTGCTCCGCTGAGCAAGACATGGCTTTTGGCTACAAGCAAAAAGCCGGCAAAGGCGGAACACTGTTTTCCTTCTCCTTGCAACTTCCAGAGTCATTTCCTTCCCTCCTGGATGACGATGGCTACCTGTCGCTCCCTAACCTCTCCGAAACCAACCTCCTGCCTGCCAGTGTGCAGCACTACCTCCCCATCCGCTCCCCCTCCCTCGTGCCTTGCTTCCTCTTCATTTTTTTCTTTCTGCTCTCTGCCTCTTTCTCAGTGCCATACGCCCTCACTCTCTCCTTTCCTCTGGCTATGTGCCTCTGCTACCTGGAGCCCAAGGCGGCCTCCTTGAGTGCCTCACTTGCCAATGACCTGAGTGACAGTTCAGAGGAAGAGGTGTGTACCTCGGCATCGAACACACTCTTTTTCGTGTTCAGTGCTTCAGTCCTAACCAGTGTTAGATTGCTGCAATAGTGGTCCTACTTTCAGAGCCTCATTTCTGTCTGTGCTGATATGTTAGAAGGGATTTTTTTTTGTTTGGGGGTTGTTGTTTTTTGGTTTGGTTTTTTTTTCTCCTTTTTTTTTTCTCATGCTGGGAGCACAGCTCGCAGCCCAGGGTTAGGCACAACACTGTGTGGAAGAGGCTTGGCTTGAACTGTGTCAGTTCATTTAAAGTGACTTGCACTAAATGATAAGACCTTTTTCTTCCCTCTATCAGTTTAGCATAGTTTTAGGGTTAGGATAGTTATCTAAATAGTGGGTATTAAGTATCATTTTTTGCATAATTACTGAACATCCAAATATATGAATATGTGAATATGTATCTACATTTATTTATATGACTAGCTGCCTAACAATGATGAGCACCCTCACCATCTTCAGTATGTTTGAAGTCCAGATAGACTCAGCTTTTTGTAAAAGGCTATCAGCTGTAGCTGAACCCCAGAAAAGGCTTTCTGGTCCAGCAAAACCTGGATCTCGATTTTCAGCCTTGATCCTATCTCTGCTGCAGATTAAATTGTTTTCCCATGGTTAAATCCAATGTATCAGTGAGGGGTCAGATTGGGACAGCTGTTCTGCAGCTGTTGCAGGAGCATGCCATGTGGGCTGTTTTGACATTTGCAGTGTTAGATTAGCACTGCCAAAACTGATGCCTTAAGCCACCAGGGTCATCACGGGCAGATGAACCAGCTGCAGTAGGAGGCTGCAGTGGTTCTGGGTACTGTGGATGTGATGGTAAATCCAGAAGTAGGAAAGGAATCTGCTTAAGTAACAGAGTAACTGGCATCTCAGTTTTTGCTGGAGCCTGATTATTCTTTGTTGACAGAATAAAATCATGAGTTCAGGTTTTCCTTTATTTTCTGTTTTCTTCTTCAACTTCAAATACAAAAGTACGGTTTTGCTTTGTTTATAAAGAAGAAAGCCCAGATCAGATGTTCACAGAGCAGCTGGCCATGTAAAAAGCCACCTTGGCCACTTGTCAATAGTCCATTGCAGTAGCTCTCTTCAATAAACCCGCTTGAGCGTTGTCATCTGCTGCTGTTGGTTTTGTAAGACTTGGTGCAGGATTTAATTTCCTTTTTATGGAAAGCCAAAAGTCACATCAGTTTGTCTTGTGAAAACATTGTCTTTAAATGCTTTTGGCTCTGTGATGCCTTGCATCTAAAAAATAATGTACAATTTCTGATAAAAGGCATCCAAAATGCTGCTGTCTTATTTCTTGTCTTTATTTTGAGACAGCATTTAGGTCTTAATTTGCATTAGCTCTGCACTTGGGTTAATCTAATAGCAGTAACAGCATTAATATATTTCCAGCTCTAGAGGCAATAATGAGGCAATGTTTATGTAATACATTAGTCTGTTTCTCTTTCAGAAATGAGTGCTTCTTTTTGTTAGTAAAGTTAGGAAGTATTGAGCATAAAAACATCTAAAATAGGCTTTTTAGTATCGCTCTTTTATGAGGATGATTACTCTGGCAGTGCTTCCTAGCAGACAACACAGACTTGTGCCTAATCCACGGGGTATTTCTTGTTCAAAATATTGCATGAAAGTGAATATGTTTTAAACTCAGGCATGTCTGCATTACATTGGCAAAACAAATCACAGCAATTACAATCGCAAGGTAGGAGAGGTGCAGCCACAGCACGTCAGGAGAAGCTGCCTCTGTCCTGCTCCAGCCCTCGCCTGCCTGCCAACCCCACCTCAGCCGTACCTCAGCCCGTCTTGGAGCTGAGCCTGGCCTTTCTTACTCTTCACTCCAGAGGAGACCTGCCTTACTCAGCCTTAACTCACCATTCCCTCCTCTGTGATAACCCCAGATCTTTATTTCAAGTAACTCAGTAATGCTGACTTCGACACCATGGCTGCTGATTGGCTGATTCGCAGATATGTATGTTGCAATAAAGCAAGCTTTATGCTTTATTTAGGCTGTCATTCCACTCATGGCAAAAGAAATAGGAATGTTTCCCGCCCCCCACAGTTCACAAAAGATGGCACACAGAGATTCAGAAGACTACAGCCAGTGTCCTGAACCAATGCCTTACATTGCTGAGCTTGTTCTCCCTTGAGCTATGCATCTGGAGTTAGTCCATGCAGTCAAAGACAGAATCTCACCCCTTGGAATTCACTAGCTTCTGTGTTTTTACCTTAGCAGCGAATTTTCTATTGACTTCAATTTCCTAAAATGAGCCCTGTATGCCAGACTTGTGTTACAGTGCCTTGACACAATTTTTAATTCTTTTTAAATGCCTAGATGCATTAATTCCTCTTTGTTTCTTTTTATTTTTGTAAACAGGAGTGACAATGCATACTTTTTTTTCTATTGCCATACCTTTACAATTGCCTATAATGTTATAAAGACAGATCCTTTGTTAATAAAGAAACAATTTTCTAGCACTTTAGTGAAAGCAATTGGACCTGCCTAATAGACTGCTTTGACATTACACTTCCATTTAAAAATAAGTGTGGCCTGTCTCAAGAGTGGTCATGACTTGAAAAATTTCATGTAACTTGCATTCATGCACTTAGCAAGTAGTGCAAAATGCTTGTTTATTCTTGTCTGTCATACAAACAATACAAACTCTTCAAAGAATAAAAAACAAAGCTATGAAAAAAAAATCAAAACATTGTCTTACAAAACAATGGAGTTGTCAGAAAATGACAAAAAATCGGAGGAAATTCAAAGCTAAGATTGATACTCCATCCACCAGTAAGTTGTTCTTTTATTCTTGTTCATATTGATGGGATTGGAGGATGAGATGTGTTGTCTTGGCTTTAAATTGCCTGCCTGGGTTACTGTCTGAGGACCACAGAAAAATCACTAATGGAAACCAGAGCTTTCACTTCTATCAAAACAACTTGGATGCGCCAGTCTGGGGCAGTAGGGTGCACTTTATTTCTAGTTTTCCATATGCTTACCTGACATCAGAGTAGTTTTTTGAACTCTTTTCTCAGTCTGTAGTAACCTCCACTCCACCTCTCTCTTAATCTTGAGACTTGTGCTCTCCACTAAAATGTTCTTCATGCAAAGCAGGGATAGATCAGTCTGTGCAATGCTGTGCTTTGTTTCATTTTTATCACTCATACCTAGTAAGTGTTTGGGGGATGGGGGGAGTTACTTTTGTTTTTCTCCTGCTTTCATCCATACTCTTAAATGGAATGAGAAGTATTTTTTTCTTCTTTTAATGGCAGTTTTCTTTCTTTTTACTATCATTAACAATTATCAGCTGCTCTATTGGAACCGAGTGGGATCTGAGCCTTACCATTACTCCACAGACAGACAGTAGATGGGCTGGGGGTATGGTTATTTGAACTCCTTGGTAATGCAGACAGCCTCACAGTGTATAAATGTGGAGACAAGAATAACCTCTGTACAAATGAGGGGCTGAAAGTCAGATGACTGTTAAAGTAGCTTTTTTTTTGTTGTTGTTGTTGTTGTTTTAAATTATCTTTTTCCCCTCCAGATAAAAATTTAACCACTACTTTATATTGGCTAGAACAAAAAATTAGTTCAATAATTTTGTGTAAAAAATCATTGTGGGAGGAAAAGTTCAATTAGAAAATATTAGTCACGTTTTTTCCCCTTCTTTTTTTAAGCTACTTGGTTTTCTTAAGGAAGAAAAAAAAATCTGCTATTCAAATAACACTTTTCCAGTAATGTTTTGTTTGGCTTATAAATTTGTTCCAGTAAAGCCATATACTGTGTACAGTACGCCTCGAGTCTTCCTCTGAGTCTGTTCTGTTTACTAATATAGCATTTTTATTTTGCTTCTTTGACATGTGCGTTGTTTGAAAAGCAATGCTAATGCAGTTCACAGGGATGTTGAGTTTAACAGTTCCCCATGTGAGCCGCGTGTACTGATGAGCTGGGTTTATTCTTTATTCCTGCCTTCCTCTCGGGACCTGGGTACTTGTCTAACCCAATAGACTGACAGTGAGCAGACGGATACTGCGGCTGATGGTGAGACCACTGCCACCGAGGTTTGTACAGCACCCAGCACCCAGCTATGGCAGGGGAGAGCATTTGGCCTCGTCTCTTCCCGACCTGGGCCTGGGGGCTAGACCGCATGTCTGCTACGGCAGCTCAGGGTCCCTCCCTGCGCGCGTGTGCATGTGCGTGCCTGCAAGCGGGAGAGCTTTGCCAGGACAGTTGAGTTTCCAGTGCTCCCTATGGGCTCCTCTTATTCCTGAGTTTGGTTTGGAAGATGCAAGGCGTCTGCGTTGTGCGGTTAGTGGGGCAGTGGCGGTGTCACCCGCACCAGTGCTGCCCACCTGGAGGGTTCTGCTGGCCAGATTGTGCCCTGGGAATTTTGTTTGCTTGTTTGCTGTTATACTCTGAAGCCTGAGTGGGAGAGTGGGGAAAAGACAAAAAAAAAGCTGTTTTCAAATTTACTGAATATTCTCACATTTTAACTACGTGAGTTTTTTCTTTAACGTAATTTCACATAGGGCCTTCGTATGTAATTTTCACATGTGGCCACTACTAGTCCAGGTATTCTTTTCAAAGGAGAAATGTAAAATGTTTCTATTTTCCTTACACTAAGAAGCCTCATATCCACAACATGGTACATAGACTGTGCAGGCAAATTCAACCTTATGTGACTTCACTGAAGTGCATATAATGCTTTCATAATTAATATGATTGCAGCTGCAAACATGAGCTGAATTTCATCTGACATCTGCTAGAAGACAGAGTCTTACCACAAACACTACTCTAGGTTTTCAGAAGGATCTCATTAATATTTGAGACTGTTAAAATTATCTTCAAGGGAAAATTTTCTGTATGACACGTCAGGACGATTCAGCCTTGGCTGTAAATAGAATAAATTTGAATGGAGTTGTAAAGTAATCAACAGATTTTCCCATGAGTCATTTGTCTAATTAGGACTATATGAAAAATTAACAATAAAATAGCAGCATGGGCATTAAAAGAATTCAAACAGTGCGACAACATAAAGTCTGTTGAGAAGAGTCAGAAGTACAAAATGCTTTGAAGTGCTTCTTCCACTCCTAGGCCTTGAGCACTACAGAAAGTAAAACATAATCATAAAATTGTGACATTTTAAATGTTCAGTTTATAACTCAAAAATGTGTGTTAATATTCCTAGTTGCCATCTTTATTTAGAGGAGAAGATATAGCACATATCTGTTGGATATGGATACCTGATTTTCAAAATGTGTGGTATATCTGCCACCTGAAAATTGCACCCTTGGAAACAGGGCTGCTGGGGCAGTCCTTATGGTGTTGCTTTTGAAAATGTGCACTGAAGCGGATGTGCGTGCCTTTCCAGATGATAGGTCCTGAAAGAATATATACAGGCTAAATATGAAATAAAATTATAGAAATACAGAAAGGTATTATGGTTAGGGAAATAGCATTTTAAGCAGATAAAATGTGCTTCTTTCTGTAGAAAGTGTTGCTAGTTGTTTGCCCATGGTGAGTTTATGCTAAACTTTGCTTGTGGCCCAGATTATGTCCTATGTGTAAATTCTGGGATTATAGAATTCCGAAGCATTTGCTGTTGCTGTTCTGTCCTAGACTAGCTGCGACCTTGGTGAGAAGGTGCAACTGCTGCTCCATAGATAGAGATTTATGAATGTGGAGTGTGGCAGTTTTTGTAAAAGGAAGATGTTTACCACCCCTTTGATAACAAAACACAAATTTGAGACGTGGACGTTTGCTCTGATTTAGGAAAACTGTGCAAAGCCAGTGTGTCTACTCCTTCTCTTTAGTGAGGAGAAAATGGGATTTTAACCTAGTGTGTACCTCTCACCAATGTTTATAAAGCCTTCATTCGTACAAGTGGGTAAGGTATTGTTTTCCAATCTTTCTCATGCTGGCAGTCGGATCAAGAGGAGGACGGAGATCTAAAAGCACAGGTACAGAAAAAAAAGGTCTAGATGTTGCTCAGGTATCAATGTTGGAGGTGTTCACCTCTTTCAGCATGTTACTGTTGGTTCTCTGTGAAGAAATGTGTAGAAACAGCATTTTGTATCCTTTCAATACTGTGTCCCTTACTTTTCCCTTTCTTTTTCACTTCTTTCAGAATAGTCTGATTAAGCGAATACAGGGTGAAAATGTGTATGTCAAACATAGTAATCTTATGTTAGAGGTTGGTATTGGTATATACCAGTGCATGTACGTACATGTGTGTTAGTTTTAGTGGTAAACTGTGGATCTGCACTATGATGCATGAACTGTGTACTCCCACCTGCTAATATATTTTTTCTCTCAGATTATGATGACTCCTCTAACTTGTACTATCAATATCGATATATGCGTGTGCCTATATGTGTGTGCATCCACGCACATATGTATGTTTGTTTGGAGCCTCTTTGTCAGGTGCAAATTATAGCAATATGGATAGGCTCTTTAAGAGTGTATTTAGACTCACTTGTACGAGATATGCTATGCTGTTCTCTTTCAAAATGCCACATTTTCACAGAGTGTTGTGTTAGTGCTGTGCTCCCCGGCTCCCTGAGCTGTTACTTCCCTCTATACTAACCAAGTTGTGTGTTTTGGCTCTAAATTGTGGTTGGCTTAGGATGTATCACAAACTGCTCTATTCTTTTAAAACCGTCTAGGATCTAGACAAAACCCAGGAAGATCTGATGAAACATCAGACCAATATAAGCGAGTTGAAACGCACCTTCTTGGAAACCTCCACAGAAACGACTGTGTCTAATGAGTGGGAGAAGAGGCTTTCCACATCTCCCGTTCGGCTTGCAGCAAGGCAGGAGGATGCTCCTATGATTGAACCACTAGTGCCTGAAGAGGTTAGCGTGAGCTGAAAGGCTTCATTATGTATTTGTCTCTGCATTTTTACTTATAGCAGCTCTGACTAGATTAGAGGCCGTAGTTAGAGGCCAATCTCTGCTTGCAGGCACTCCCTTTTCTCAGGACGCAGGCTCTAGCAGCAAAGATGGGAGGAAGAGCAGGTACCATAAATATATACATATATAAATATATGTGTATATAGAGAATTAAATTCACTGGAAGCCGTGTGGCAGAACTGGGTCTCTCTGAAGGTGCAAAATACAGGCATTGTTGCAGGTTCGGTGAGCTTGAGGAAGTCCAGCCATGCATGAAAGAAACCATGAAAGTGATGGAGAGAAAATTTAAACAATGGTGACTGGTTGGGAGAAGGGGTGTAGTGAGACAGGTGGGGGCTATGGTGCCAAGCTTGAAAAGAAAATACACAACAAAGGGCAGAACTCTCAGTCTCTGAAAACAGGGAAGTAATAATGGTGATAATTAGACCTTCTTGGCCAGTTCCATGAGGAGCCTGATGGTTGCTGCAGTCTGCTGTATACTGTCATTGAAGACCCAATGCAGATTGCTAAGTGTCTGCATTTTCCTGCAGTGTGCATGTGTGAAAAAATCTTGATCATTGTGCACTCTTGAGATGCTTGTGAGAAACTTGCCAGTTTAAAAGCTGGTGTTTACTTGATCTGTAGGTGGATAAGGACATGTAGGGCTAACAAGGCAACATTTGTGTTGCAATAAAATACATAGTGCACTGTCTTGGCTTAAGTCCAATGGAGCAGAAAGAAATAAGCTTGTGTGGTCTGCCTGAAAGGTTTTTTTTTTTTAATTCTATTATTAATGGATATCTGGTTTCTGTCTCACAGGAATTATCTTTATGGGTTCCTCTCGGTTTTAGCATTAGAAACCAATAAAAGGTCATGAGATTTTTTTCTTTGCCCACAGCACTGATGTAATGTTGTAGGGAACGTAGTAAAAATTGTCTGGAAAGTGTAAATTGAGTGTTCTGCTTTCTCACCTCAGAGGTTGGTGTTGCAGACCCATAACTCTGGGGAAGGGCATCCCTGGAGGCATGCAGGTAGCAAGTGTCAGCATCTCCTCACAGGGAAAGGAGTATTGCCAAGGAAAGGGGTCTCCCCTCCTCTTCTCCCACGTTATAGCCAGTTGCTGATGCTGGCACCAGATGTGCATTACTGTGGCATTCAAGTTGGATTAAAATACGTAAAAAAGCAGGCAGTGTGCTCAAAGCTTCCCTTTTGAGGGGAACACAGAGGAGTTTTAGTGTTGCTCCTACTGCCTTATTCAGGAATCATAACAGACCCTACAAACAGGTTGGTTTGATTGTAGTGAAAAATAAAGGTTTATCCTCCTAAAAATTAAAATTGTAAGTACAACGAACAGGATGCATTTATCATAATAAAGATGTAAGGAACTGTTGGAAAGGGTGGCTGGCTAAGCCTGAATCAGAGGATTGCGGGGGAAGCAAACTTAGCACTACTCTGTTTGTTTATTATCTTTATTACTTTAGGAATGTAATAAACAGTTTTAATTAAAACATACAAGCAGTATCAAAGTATTACAGAGCTATGTAGGCTTCACCCTGAGGAAACACATCTGAATTTGACCATTCATTTGGAAAGGTAAAGGGCAAGAATTATACATGCATCTAAGAAATACATCTGTTTCACAGAACCTCATCCAATTGAAGGTATTTCTGTGGAAAATTAAGAGCAGACTTGAGCTATCAGAGCCTCACTCTGAGGCGACTTCTGCTGTAGATAACACCTGGCCATTCCTTTGGTCCCAGTAAGTGAGATGGTTTCAGTTCACATGTCCTGATGAGAGGGGATTTTTTCAGGAAAGAGCTGAAGCCATCCATAGGTCAAAATCAGCACCTTGATGTCTACTAAGAAATGCAGAGGCAGTCAAGATAGTGTAGTGCTTTCTGCTAGTCAAAGAAGTTACACATTATCCACTTCAAAAATATGTTCAGTGCTGTTACCTGTAGCTCCTTTTATAATAAAATGAGAACAAAAGAGAAAATATGTCTTTTCAAAATGTGACCTTCAAGCATGTGGCACCTGAGTGTTTGGTCAGTGTGGCTTCAAGCCACTGGTCACCGCTTGGTTTCTTAGAACAGATGGGGAAATAATTTGGTTTTCCTTAGTAATGAAAAATATAGTTTTAAATATCTTCCATGATGGTACCCAGATAGCTATAGAACATGAAAGCCATCATATTGACAAAGTCCTTAACAATGTTTAATCTGACCTGAATTGGATGAAACAAACACTTTAGGAATGAAGGAGTTGTGCATCTCCTCACAGTCAGGCAGTTAAACTATTTATCCCTTTCTGGTTTTGCATTTCTCTTTAAATTTCTATCTTTCCTCTTGAGTATATGTACCCTTTTATCATGCCAGTCATAGGACTTCCATTGGCATATCTATTGAGGATAGTATTTAGTGAAGTCACTAGAAAGGGTTTGGCAAGAAACCCATTTTGCTCTGCAGGGACTTACTTTCTCTGGCCAAATTACAACAGTGGCCAGCCCAGAAGGTGGGCTCAAAAGCCTTGGGAAGTTCAATCTTACGTACATTTAACATTTTCCCGGTTGTCCAAGATAGAGATATACTCTTAGTATTCTCATAGCACTGGGAAAGCGCTGATGGGATAAAAGTGAGGAGATTTCGGTGTCACACTACAGGATAATAGAACAGCAGTTAGCTCCCTCTGTAGGAAAACTGCTCCTAAGGCTTCTAATACCATCAGGGAAAAAGGGAGAGCTGAAATCATGGCTGGGCACACCTTCTGCCTGCTTCAGCAGAGAGGGCTGCAAACTCAGGAGAGAGCCTTGCCTGGAATGAAGGTGCAGGGGCCTGTTCTGGGCTCTTGGTGGAGGTTGTGTAAGCTGGCATCAGCCCCAGTTAAATGAATCATATGAAATGAAACAAACACAGTGCATCCACACCTGGGTCTTACTCAGTTTAGTGGGTTTTGTGCTACACTTGTGCATACCATTTCTATGTTCATGTCTCCTTTGCATTCACCATAGAGAGAGACTGATTTTACTTCTCATTGGAAACCTCTGTGCTGCAAAATGATTCTCTTTAGTTCTGTTTCCTAATTTTCCATGAGATTAATAATTTGTAGAGAAATATGAGCTACTGTGAAGTATAGTATATATACCCTCCATTTACTAAAATCGTTTATTCCCCTGACATTAGACCAAAGAAGAAACAGAAAAATCAGAAAAACTCATATTTTTGCAGAAGGGAGGTACTACATTCCTTGAAATGCAGGTAAAAACAAACAATACTTCATTGGAATGCAGTCAGAAAGGATGGCAATGATTTATTATTTTATTATCTTTTTTCCTTTCCAAGCCCTCCCTTTTCATATTTTTTTATTGCTATTATTTAATAAGTTCCAGGCAGAGATATAATCTGGAGACCAAATTCTGAGGAATGGGTCCTCTCCAGAGCTTATGGCTTCCTAATGGAGACTGATTTCTCTGCCAGTTAGAAATCTACTTGCACGGTGCAGTTTGGATGTTGTTTGCAGTTTGCATGCATTTCCAGCATAAACCTCACTGAGAACGTTACGGTGAATGAGGCACTTCTGTCACGAGAATGCATTTCCTTTATATTGTCGACTGAATTAAGATTATGCTGAGTGATGGTGAACTTTATATTTTTATTGGTTTTTCTATTAGCCAAGTGTGATAGAGAAGAAGCTGCAGGAAGGAGAATCTGCTGGCACTTTGGTTACTTCTCATCAAATCATTATCCAGAAAAGTATCCCATCATCCCTAGAGGTTATTTTTAATTCATTTGATTTTAAACTACATCATTTGCTTAGTTAAATACAGAAGTTAAGGTCTTAAAGTCAAATAACTGGATGCTGATTGCATAGTCAAAGCAAATCACATTTGCATGAGGGGGAAAAAAGATGCTGCAATTAAGTTTCATTCAGAATTTTTAGTAGCATGCTTAGTTTATACATTTTGCTGTGTTGTGCTTCTCTATTTAAACAATCCTGAAGGGCGCTGATGTTCTAATGAAAACAAGGAAATTCAGTGCAGGCTACGTACAGAAGAGTGCTATTCTAAAACGTCATTAACAGCATGTGTGTAGCAATTAGAATACAGTTGAATGGGCTTATTTGCCCTATTTTTGTAATTTGTTTTTGGCTGTAGCTTTGTGAACCACTGCAATATGTGATTTTTAACCACAGGTTGACTCCAGTCTCCACTATAATTATGTTCTGACATGCTATTTTGTTTCAAACAAATACAGAAATAGTGTGGCAAAAGTGATATTTTTGGGTCCATGTTATGTGGACCTCTGAAGAGAGAGAATATGCAAAGAAATCATATTTTGCCTAAGGTGATTCTATTTATTTGCTTGATAACTGCTCTAAGAGGTACAATGCTAGAAATTACTACCTGCTTTCAGAAAAAGCAACATGATTTCTTAAACGTCTTCATAATTTAGAGCTCCTGAAGTACAGATAAACCTGCAGATATTCTAATTTAGCTTTTATATCTCAAATATAGGGCACTGAGGATTGGGTTATAATAGACAAAATACCCTCTGAGGTAGTTGATGGTGAATCGGAAAAAAATCTGGCATACAAAGTAGTGACTGTGAGCAGTAAAACTGCCTTTCCACCTGAGATATTAAAGTCCAGTACCATTCTAATGCAGAGCTTTGAGGACTTGGAAAGTGAAATACAATCCAATGAGGAGAATAAGCAGAAAGTGTTCACCCTAGGAAAGTCCTATGATACCGTATCTGGGAAAATTGTAACCATGACAAGTAAAGCTAAAGAGGGCGAGAAAGCAGTACAGCCTTCAGGAGAAACTTTGCAAAAACTGGAAAGGGAAGTTCAAGAATCTGTGAAAATCGTTCCAATAGTGGCCAAGTATGAAGTCCTCAAGCCTGTCACTGATGAGAAAGCCAGACGGGGATCCGATGTGCAGAGCACGAGAAGAAGGCTGTCTGACTCTCTGACACCCATAAAGGAAGCAGAATCTCAGTTGCAGAGTCCTGAAGAGGAGAGTTTGAAAAAGACCCTAAGGATGGACCAGGATTTGCAGTTACTTGGTACACTGGAAAGCTTACAGCTTGGCAAAGCAGAAAAGCATCTTGGCGGAGAAGCTGTAAAAGCAGGGGCGTTTGCCCGGACAGATAAGAGCCTGTCTGAGCGGAGATATTCCAGAGAACAGCCATTTACCATTGCTACTGCTCACTATGTTACTGAGTCGTCTGCATCAAGAGTAGTGGTAACAAGTGGCTTTGACTTCACGCCACGATTTAAAGATAAAAGCATGACTTCTTTTAGGCAATCCCTTCACACCACCCTAGCTTTGAGTTCTCTTGCTGCCTGGCTTTATGTTGACAGCAGCCAACCCGGCTTATTTTTTTTTCTCTCATATTTTGAATCCGTCTCACAGTCTGAAGCAGACATTATATAAGGCTTTCAACCTTTCTGGTTTATGTACTGAAATTCAGTATTGCTGCTGTGGCTTGTTAATAAAAGGAAAAAAAAGGTTTGCTTGAACCAGCAAAACGCCAATGCTAACAACTACGCTTTGTAACTATTGCTAACTACAGCCATTATAAAATCGCTCTGATTTATTTTCCCATTCTTTTCCTGTTTCCAACCTCTCCGTGCCCCTGCAACCTTCTCTCCTTTTCCTCCTTCTCTGCCTCTGGTTTTGGCAATTAATATGTCTGTGCATATGAGTCTGCCTTTTTTCTGTGTATGACTCTACATTTCTTTGTCTATTTAGACTAAACAGTCCACCAGTGAAAAAACCTTGGATGGTTCAGATATCTTCACTTTAATAGAGTCCGCCAGAAAACCAACTGAGTTCATAGGAGGGGTTACTTCTACTTCCCATACCTGGGCTCAGGTGGATGCTTGATTCCCTCCATCGATGTCATAACCATGCACCAATTACTTTTGCTTTTCTCTTATTTTGTGGTTTTTTGCACAATATGGAACTGTACAACTAATGCATATATTCATGTGTGTTTTCTTTTGATTCAATGGACCACAACAGAAGCTTCACCAAAAAGGGAAAAAAAAAAAAAAAAGGCAACAACCAGCTTTTCTTTCATTTCATTTTATTTTGGTCATTTTGTGGGGTGCTGTATTTTGCCTTTGTAAAACTCACACAAAAATACCAAAGAGAAGAACACCAACATTGAAATTTCTCTTCACTTTTAAAAATTTTGCTTCTTGCTTTGTTTTACATTTCCACTATAATGATAACATCCTGAGAACAAAAATCCATGCAACGTGGGAGAACTAACTTGGCAAAATATAATGCCCATTTTTTAAAATTCATGTTCACAATACATTAAGCTTGGGTGCTACTGCAAATGGTGTTGTCTGCTTCTGATGCTGAGGGTTTTTTTCCTCCTTCCCTACAGAGAATAGACACAACGACGTCTCAGGAGATAACTTCCAGTGACATGAAGCAAGCAGTTCAGCCGGATCAGGATACAGTGCAGAAGGTTGTACAGGAGACTGTAGTTGTCAAGGAGAGACGTGGGATGGAGGTGCATGCAGGCGGGGATCCTGCTAAAGTGGCCGGACTTACGCTGGATGCCCAGGCTGAGGCAGCGTCGGCGGTGGCTGCCGGCGTGAAAGGGAAGGAGGGCTCTGCTGGGACTGAGGGGGCGAAGGAGGAAAAAAGGGAGGAGGCTGGGAAAGCCCTAACCAAACAGGAAGGAGTCGCTGCCGCTGCTTCGTGTGAGCAGGCGGAGGAGCACAGAACAACAGTCCAACTTTCAGAGTCTTTGGAAAGAAAACCTCATTTTGAGGTAACTTGTTGTTAAATTGGTCATGTCTGTGCTGAATTGTGAATGTAGGCAATAGTAGGCTAAGTTAATTCCTTTCACTGAAAGTAAAGTGTGCCCAGCTTGTATGATTACACTTTTACAGAAAGCAGGTTTTTTCTCCTCTTATTTCCTCCTTGCATGTCCACCTGCAAGGCTTGCTGCTGGTTTCAATCATTAGTAAAATGCCATGCATGTTTTACTTGTAACTGCTTTTCATGCTGTAGAGAAATACCAAATTTCATGGCATTTCATACAACTGATAGCAAGATCAGCTGGCATTCTTTTTGGGAAAGTCCATCAAGGTTGGCAAAGTTCACGTGTCCCCAAAGACAGGAAACAGATTGTTTTTTCCATGCTTGGTGCAATTATAAATAAGTGTACTGTGTCTTAAACAGACCATGTTCCTTATTTTAGCCCCATTAGTAGAATTTCAAGAGCTGTTTTGTGCAGGGCTTTTTCCCCAGAGATAAAAAGACTAAGCCTGGACAGAATTCATTCTCTTGTAATTTTAAGAAAATGTAGAATCACAGATTCTCAGAACAGTTGGGGCTGGAAGGGTCCTCTGGAGGTCATCTGCTCCAATCCCCTGATCAGACAGGGACATCCAGTGTGAGTTGCTGCCCAGGACAATGTCCAGAGAACCTCTGAGTATCTTCAGTGAAGGACATTCCACAATATCCTTGGGCAACCTGTGCCAGTGTTCAGTCACTCTCACAGTGAAAAAGTGTTTCCTGACGTTCTCAGGGAACCTCCTGTTTTTCAGTTTTGACCATTGCCTCTTGTAATATTTAGAGCATTTTGGACTTTGTTTTCATAAAATCCAGGGAAGTGCTAAATGTTGCCAGCATTGTATACATGAATGTACCACTGTAATTAAGAGAATTTTTTCTTTTTTTTCTTTTTTTTGTTAAATGCAGAACACTTTTTAGTTATTCTTTCTTTGCCCCAAGCAAAAGAAAATTGTTCTGAGAAACCATAAGCTTTGCTAAATGTTCCAATTCCTTCTTTCTTTGTTCACGCAGTCGCCAGTTGTGAAGACTGAGACTATAAGTTTCAGCAGTGTTCCCGCTGCTGGGGAAACCCTTGAAATTTCAACAAAGGAAGTGCCAGTAGTCCATACAGAAACAAAAACCATTACATATGAGTCTTCTCAGGTAAGAAATTCTGCGAAAGACATGGTCTAATTTAATGTGCCTTTAAGGAACCCATTTCTTCACCCATCTTTAAGTGTATGCTTTAGTGTGAACTTTTCTAAGTTGTTCAGGTATTAAATATTAGCATGAGGAGGATGTACATAAGAATAACTTACATGAGGGTCACTCTCACGTCCTGGATCACGTCCTGGAATGTTTTCCAGAACATTGATGAAACTGCAGATTTAAAAGCTTCATCTTCTCATCTGTGCTTTCTGAGAGGAAGGACAGCCTCCACATGCACAGAGAAATACTGACACATGGTCACATTAATAGCAGTTTTTCCCTACCATAAAATACTCACTTTATGAAGATCTGTAGAAATAGGGAAGTTTAACAGTCCAGTTCTTGATTCCCTGTGCTTATGATCATTTTTTGGTGAGTGGTTTTCTTTTCTGGTTTCTAGGTGGATTGCAGTGCTGACTCTGAACCAGGGGTATTGATGAGTGCACAAACGATCACATCTGAAACCACCAGCACTACAACTACTACACATATCACCAAAGTGAGTCCTCAGAAAACAGGGAGCTCCTTTTTCACCAGGGTGTATGCTATCTTAGCTTTGGTTCTATGATTTATTTCAGATAGGGAACATGTTCTGTTATTCTCTTGACAAAATGTTGTAAATTTGCCATAAATACTTGTCTTTATTCACCTGTCTTTGGCTATGCTGAGTTGATAAACACATCATCCAATGACTTGACATAAATCCTAAACCCTTAAGGTATGTCTATGCAAGCACAAAACTTTGCTGTACAGAAACACTTGATTTAGCTGCAAATGCTACCTGGAACTGGAAAGAGTATAACCACATTGGCATCATATGGTAGCCTGGAAGGAATAACTTGTCTGAACATGAGGCTCCATTGACATGACTGTGCCTTTCAGCCCTGAGATTAGCACATAGTGAATCTATATCCTGTAGCCATAACAGGACATTCAGTCAGCTCCAACACCTTGGCCGTGTTTCTGGGTGGTACCCTGAGGAACTTGCCCACAGCCAGGCCGAAAGCTCATCTGCACAGACAAACCATGCTGGGTCTTCCAGGTTCTAAGGTAGCATTTAAATAACTGTTCCTGCCTAAATAGAAACCCTCTTAGTGCTGTGACAGCTCTCCTACCAATGTTCACTGAGAACAGGATTTCATCTTTCTGCAGTGAAGTTCCCCAATTAGTAGATGAGCCATGCAAAGGCCATGCCACCCCGTATGCCATTCTGAAGCAAGCAGTTGGACTTAAATAGGTCTGAATATGGGGCTGTCTGTATTCCCATTCTGTTTTTCATGGGAAAAGTTTGCCGTTTTTAACATACAAGCCTCTCTCTTGATGCATGTGCAGATTAACTCAAATTATAAAACTACCTATGTTGGAAGGACATCTGGAGGTCAATAGTCCATTCAGAGCATTCAGGCCAACTCCAGAGCTGCTCACTTGCAGTCCAGGTTGTCCCTTCTTTGAGCTGTTTCGGTCCAGTCATGAGAGGGGTTCCTGCACTGATCATTCTGGGGATGAGTGGCAGCACTCTAAAGTGAGTTACTAACGCGCATTTTTGTCCCTCCCATCTAGACTGTAAAAGGAGGCATCTCAGAGACAAGAATTGAAAAACGAATAGTCATCACAGGAGATGCAGATATTGATCATGATCAGGTAAAATCTACAAACTGCTAAAAAGGCTACCCTGAAGACTGCAAAAGAGAACATTTCTAAACATTGCTTTGACAGATATTATCAATACTGGCATGCCTTAATTAAACTGGAATAGTAGTTAAATCAGTGATGGTATATTTCATATTTTAATCATTTTCCTCATTTGTAAATTGTGTAATATGTCATGAATCTCTCCACCTTGCTATTGATCATGCATGTTCCACCTCCTTTTTGTTTTTGCCCTTCTGTGGTTTCCTTGGGATAGGCGCTGGCTCAGGCAATTAAAGAAGCCAAAGAGCAGCACCCTGACATGTCAGTGACCAAAGTAGTGGTACATAAAGAGACAGAAATCACACCAGAAGATGGGGAGGATTGACCACAGGTAAGAGGACCAGATGATTTTCCTAGGCATTTACTGGGCTGGCATGTTGCAGATGTTGTTTTCCTACCATATTTCACCTTTAACTCTTCACTTTCTCTCACTGGCATTTTCAAGTTGCTGGTTATCAGTTCTGATATTTGAAAGTAAACCACATTCAGCTCTAGACATCTGCCTTCATTAAACAGTGCCAGCTGGAGAAAGAGAAACTACTCATTTGCTTTTGTTGGCTCTCTGAAAAGTCCTTATTGTCCATGCTTTGTTATAGTCTAATTTTCTACTTCTGAAGTCATAAAAAATCTGTTGTCTGCTTTTGTGTCATTTAAGAACAAAACCAATTTGTTCTTAAAGGTGTGCATTTTTGTTTAAAAATGCCAAGGGAAGAAACCTACAGCTGCTTTTCAGATGTCTTGTGCAGATATGTTAAAAGTTATTCCCAACTTGCAAAGATATGGTCCAACTTTCTTTTAAACGCAGTGAATTAGTTTGTCGGTATTTGGGTGTCTTGGCTTTCTTGTACTTGAAAGAACATTTAATGTTTTAAAGCAGCATTGTTTATCAGGATGAGATGATAATGCAGCTTTCCTTGCATCTAGCTTTTTCTCAGCAAAGGCATGCTCTCCAATAGTGGCTGGCTAAACAGACGTCTCAATATTCCTGTATTTATTCTGTGTGCAGAAACATGTCATGCATACTAACCTGCTATGCAAAAGCTCTTAATGCCAGCACCATTGCACAAATTGCTTTGAATGCTGTATGCAGAAGGGGAAGAAACAGCTGCTTGTCAGATTTGTTGAATCGATAGCAGCATTTTATTCTTAAAACAATATGTATTCCCTAGCACTTGGTGTAAGTAACAGAGTATAATGCACAGCACCTTTTGAAGCTCTTTGGCTCTCCTGCTTTTGGATATACAGGCCCTAAAGAAAACTGAATTTCAGTGTCAGTAATTTATTTGGAAGATGGAACCAGTCACTAAGGAGTGAGTAGCTGTGATTCTTGTGGTATTCTGCTAATTGTTTCAGAGACAGCTCAATGTGGCTTGCTTAAAAGTCTATTGATGTCACTAATTCTTTCCATTGGCGTCAGTGGACTTTGGATTTGGTCCAAGTTGCTTATAGTGCGATATGCCATTTTCAAACAGCTTTTCTTGTATGAACAAATTGACAAAATCTCTTTTGCAAGAGAGTACTTGCTTTGAATAATTAACTCAGTTCTCTTTTCTGCAGGAATAACCTAGAATGCATATGAATCCAGACATGCACACCAGTAGGAATACGAGAACCTATACGGAGTCTCAGTTCCAACCTGACTGACTTGTATCTGTCTATGGAAAATTTCAGTACAGAAGAATTGATCTTGACCGTTAATAAAGAAACTGGCAGAGATACCTTCCCATAGAAAGCAATCTGAATCAGCAGCAGTTAAACAATATTGCATGAAGCAACAATAAAATTACAGAAAAGCAGCATTTTTAATTTTCTTAAAATGTCTAAGTTTTCAGCTTTACCTGCACGTTCATAAACAATATAAACAGTGATCTCATGTAACACATAAACAGTTCATGCCTTTCACAGTTTCTGAAAGTCTAAACAAATTAAAATTTGTTAGGTGGCAAGCCTTTTGTTTACAGATATTGTAAATGAAGATTACCCCGAAAATGCTAGAAGCTGTATAGGTACTGTGTATAATGTTTTACCACACATTAGATGTGCCAATAACACAGTTTATTCAGTAAACAACTTGAATCTTATATTTGTTTAATCTGGTTTTATTACTGCCCGATAAATGATGATGAATCTTTACTCTTATCAAAACATATAAATGCTTACAAAGTGTGCTTTGTATACCTGACTGAATACCTTATGAGGTAGTAATGATTTTAGTATATTAACTTTAATGATTTTTGTCAGCATTGTTCAGAGTCAGCTTCCAGTCACCCTTCACAGATCCTAACCTTGTAAATTATATGTAGTTATTTTGGAGAAAAAAAAAATCTGTATTTTACTTAGTTTGCAGCTTTAGAAAATTATTAATCTGAAATAACCGTGATGGTTTTCTATTGATTTCCCTTTTGTTCTCAGAGGAAAAAAAAATCTGTTCGAGAATCTGGTCAGCATTTACTATCTAGTTCTGAGTCAAGCCTTAACCTGTACAGAACGTCCACTGAAAACTCGCTAGTGTCCAGCTCTAATACCCACGGAAGGGATAGCGTCCATTACACTGTCAGCTGCATCACAACACATGGTGAATGTATGTTTCTGCATAGTGAAATAAAAGTGGTAAATGCATCTGAAATCGTATTGTTCTGTGTCTAAAAGCACCTAGTGGTCCTTAGTATTCAAAACATCAAAATGTTATGTTTGTAAGACACCACAGGTTTCACTCATGTGCACAGTAGATGTGTTTTGTCTTCAGTGGCTGACACTGCACTGTGCAGACAGTGGGAGTTAGCGGAGAATCCAAAGGGATGACAGTGTTCACCTTTGGGCATATGTTTGCAAAGGAAAAGGACTGTTTGGTTCCTTCTGTTTTCTCTGGTTGTGTAACATTTCGCCGAAGCTAAATGAAGAATTTTGTTGTTGCTTAGAAAGTAAAGGCCAGTAGCACTTGATCCAGATCCACTCTCTTTTTGTACTTTGGCTCTGAAACATGGATAAAATTCTCTTTAAAGCAGTATTACTTATTGGTTCCTTTCTTTTTTTTTTTTTTGTTTTGTTTTGTTTTGTTTTGTTTTGTTTTTTGGTTTGGGTTTTGTTTTTTTTTTTCTCCTTTGCCACATCTCACTGACACCCCTAGGTAGTTTAAGAGAAATTTGTAACAATTAGTTCACCCTTCAATCTGTGTTTCCTTGCAGGATTGAAAGGCAATGGGTACAAGCAGACTTTTCAGGACATAAAGGGCCAAATTTGCCCTTCATTGTTTACACAAGGCTCCCTCCCATTGAAGTCAATGGATTTGCCTTTAGTGGAGAGCAGGATTTGACCCAGTGACTTGTTAATAAATGTTTATTTTCATAATTTAGAAAGAAAAATAGTATATATATAGAGAATAACCTGTAGATAATAATTAAAAGTAATATCCCAAGGCTTTTAAAGCTTTGCCCTTAGTCTCCAAAACATCTTCCTTCCACTAGCCATTCTTAATGCCTTTAAATCTGGAGTGCTAACGATGTAACCCCTCCCTGCCCCGCAGTCATTGTTACCTCTTGCCTAATGACCGAGCAAAGCTGATGGTCTGTTGTGATCTTTGATGGCCCTCTCCTCCTCCTAGCCCAAGACCATCTCTGTTCTCATCCCCCTGAGTGACAGTAGGCTCAGCTCTCTGGTGCTGCTGGTGCCCAGCGGAGGTCAGGGCTGGAAGAGATCCTCACCCTGTCTTGGCCGGTGGCACACCAGGTCCTCACTACTGCATCAGGAGTTTAAAAATAGACTCTGAAGCCATATTGATCCTCCTTCAGGTGCCCCTCATGTTGTCAGCTAAGAAACAGCATTGTATTACCTCAGAGAGACACGAGGCGATCGCACAGCCTTCTCTCCAGAGTTAGCATTATATTTTAGCATGGCTTGAGGAGATTGTACTCTGGTGATCCTGCACAGTATGTACGCTGTCTAAAGATACTGCATTGTAGGAAGTTAGTCTCCTTGGAAAGGACACTCACCACTAAGATACTGCCTAAGCGCATATAAACTATGAGGAGATGAGAGTGGACAGGCAAGGACGTCTCAGTGCCGCTGTTGGTAGTAGACCCTTGTTTGGGGGATGGTTCCTGGAAGTTATAGCTTTGGTTTTTGTTAGAAACTGTTTCTTGGGTTGTCTGCCTAATGCTGTGCCACATGAAATAAAGAGCACCTGCCTGTTTCTACCAACCATCTTTTGTCTCCGTCTCTTCTCATTTGTTGTTGGTCTTTGTCTGGCTTCTCAACACGAACCAGCCTGGAAAACAAACCATCAGTGTGTTACTTGTGGGCAGCATCACCAACACAGACACTAGCACGGGAGCCAGCCTTACTTGCTACAACTGGAATCCCAGCTTCAATCCTGAGAGAACTGACTAGTCTGAGCCTTTATGGTAAGGGCTTTGCACACCAGGCAAGAATGGGCATAGCCAGTGACCACAGCAATAGTGACCATTACACATACAGAAAGAGTGAATACATCGCACTGACATTTTTAAAGGCTGTTTGGAATTCCTTAATATTTATTCCCCTGAAGATTTTTAAGGCTGTTAAAAATAATTAAATGGCAAGTAATGGTGTTTCTGTTCTCAAGCAAATATAAAAAAAAAAAACATTTAATGAGCTTCTAAATCCATATACTAAATCAAAGCAAGGGTTTAACAGCTTAGCCTTATTTCTTCTCAGAGCAGATTTAGGCATTTGGTGAGATGATGTGCTTCATCTTCACAACAATTTGTATCTGCAAAAATGATAGCTCTTGATAAATAGTTCTTCATGGCATATAAATTGGACATTGAGTCAAGGCTTCAGTTTGGCAGTCACACTGGCAAGTCTTGCTGCAGGTTTCTTTCCTTACACCAGAACAGTTCTGTCAGTCAGATCAGAAAACCCATTTACAAGCTTCACCTTTACATCTTCACAGGAATTAAGGATGAGATAAAGAAATACATTCAGCTTTTTTATACCGGAGCAATAATGGTCAAGATTCTTCAGAACTAGGAATCAAATAATTCTTTTTAATAATGTTTCCTATTGAAGGTTTGTGACATGCCTGAGGATTTGCTGAGATCTCCTGCAGTCCTATATAGATCCCAAGGTACAGTGGTGGTTTGAGGTACTGTGGATGGGCTATGGCTGGACAAGCGGATTGCTTTGAGTAACCCTAACTCTATTTCTTATGTTATTTTTAAAGGAAGAAAAATAAGCACTTTTCTTAAATCTATTGATTCCAAAGACTATATCGATCTTACACTGCCAATAGTGGGTTTCTGTGCCTTTTGTCACTAATGTTATGCCACATCAGCAAAGTCTGCCCGTGGTTGCTTCAGTGCCTCAGAGCAACACAAAATATCAGCCTTCCTAATTAAAACTCGGTCATACCTAAAATGACTATTATTATTTATGCATCTTGTAGTTCCATCTCAAGGATTTACATATAGATAAACAATGGAACATATTGTAGTAAGTATTTCTAGAAAAATATTTTCCATATGTTTCTGTATTCACTAACTGTAACCAGATTATTCCATTACCTTGGAATAGCGTTAGCCCTTGTTCAGACTGCACATTAGTCTGGTTTATGCTTTTTGTTTCCACCTCCACCCTTTTTTCTGACTCCTATTCAACATCAGTCTTGCTCCTCAGCTGGAACTAATGTTTCCTGTAAGGGCTTCTGGAGCAGAATTTCAAAAATCCTTGTTAAAAGGGAAACCAATGTGTTCAAATTACACAAAAAAAAGTCAGTCAACTTTCTTCCATTATCTCATGTTCCCAAATTCAGCTATAACCTCCATAAATCAGTGACCTCACACTTGCAGCTGAAATGACCATCACTCACTGTAAGTAGAATTAATGGCCTGTCTTTGAGCATGACTACAGTGACATAAAAGGGAAAAGAAAAATGAGAAAGAGTTCTGACATTGGGAATTGTTTTCCTTTTTAAATATCTCTACAGTCTACCAACTCTACTTTCTCCAGTACAAAACTTAAATTACAGACCTTTTATTCTTGAGTGGGGTGGGGGGTTTTTTGTCCAGAGTTGGCTAGGAATTTCTTTTCCATTTTCTAGAAGTATCTTTGCTGTCTGCTGTGGTAAGGTGTACCATGACTCTTGACTTCTGTGCACAACCAAAGCTTGGGCAATGTCAACTAACAGGAGATGCAAAAAAGCAGACCCCAGAACATGTGCAGCTTTCGAGCTGCCCGAATTACAGCCCAGAGGGTGTGTTTGCACACAAGCCTTGCCTTACAGTGCACATGTAAAGTACTGGCCATGTGTTACTGGGTGGATGATCCTGGGTGGCTATAGTGTAAAAGATACAAGATTAGACAAAGCACATTAAAGGGCTCAGGGAAGGGTGTATCATAAAATGTACAAAAATGCAAAGAAACAAATTAAAGCAATATACCTGAGTATACAAAGTAAATAATTAAGAACTTTCAAAGCCTTTTCTAGTAGGAAATGTCCAGCTAATACAATGTTTCCTTAAATCAAGAGTTTTTCTAGCCCAGATGTCTTTTCTCAGTGGACTTAGGAGGCTATTTCTCAGACATACTGGTTTTCTGGCCAAACAGTTGATGCATTTGGCTTATGAAGGCTTCTAGAGGCATTTAGATTCCTGCAGTCCTATCTCCAATCAATGTACAACTTAGATAGATGTGAATCGTTTTATATAGTCACAGAGGTAGTGTTAATTTAACCACTCATCTTTAGAGCTCCTAAATCCTAAACTACCGGACTAACACACACATGCACACTTTACCAAAGAACAATATTTGTTCTAAGAGTATTTTGATTAAATCATCCTTGGATATCCATTAAACAACAGATTTTTGTTTTGGTTTGTTTCTTTCCATTCAAAACACCATCTGGTGATTGACATGTAACAAGATTTTTTTTCCTGCAATTGGATGAGATGTCAGTACAAGTACCTTTTGACATATCATTCTATAGAAAGGGAACAGCACAAAAACACTGCAACATGTGGCCTGATATCATAGAAATAAATGACTGACTTGAATACCTGTGTGATATGGTTCTTGTAATGAGGACACATCTGCTTACTCTAGGAAGACAGCCTGTAATAGTTATCCCATCACTTCCCAGTTATTTTAAACTCTTTTTGTCCCTTCTTGCTTACTTTCATATTTTCCAACTTAACCCACCTGTGTTTGATCTGGCAGGTTTCACTCTGCGTCTTTTCTTCTTCCAACTTTTCTCCAGCTTTTAAGCAAACTGCATCTGATGCTTCTCTTTCTATTCATTTTGCTGTTTTACCACATCTATCAACCTTCTTTAAAGTCTTTCTAATTCTCTGTCCTGCAGTCTTCCCAACTCATCCATAACCACTTCAACTCCTACAACGATGATACGTCCAATCCTTTAGTGCATATTTCTTTGCTTTCATATCTCTACAAATTTCAGTCTTGGTTCATTCTGCTCATCCCTGGTATCTTTCCCATGAGTGATTTTATCAAGCAGCACTCTCTGATATTTTTTTATAGCCACTTTCTCCCTCTTCAACCTTCATCTGATCTCTTTCAACATTTGCTCATTTTCCCTCACTTTGACACTTGGACCTTTCATGTTTTCTGGTCCATTAGCTTTGATGAGTTATCATCTGCTTTCAGACCTTTCAAAGCCCATCCCTACTTTCTCTGCTCCTCTTTCTGACCTGTTACCGAAAAGCATGCATGATGGAAATGCTGTAGTTTGCCTTCAGTACAGTAAACATTCTTTTCTCTAACAATATTAAACTACACTCTTCTATTTAAATAAATCCCACCTCCAAATAAGCCAATCTATGTGCTGCCTGTTGCTTCTACTTCTTTCTGCATGGCCTCTTGCCCATACCTTCCAAGGAGAGCATAATTAACATGCAGAATTAACAAGCAGAATGACTATTACCAGCCTATCTACTTCCTCTTCACTCTCAACTTGCCTTTTTCACAGCCATAGAAATATTTTGTCTACTTCAGCTCCTGACAGCCTCAACACATCCTCATGGTTGCATCTCAAGGGATCTTTCTCCTCACAGTATCAATTTTATTTCCTAGATTTTTAGTTCCTCTTGTGGTAAAAATGTCTGCTTTGGTCCCCCCAAGTATCAATGTCACATCTAGGATCATGTTGTCGACATTACTTAGAACTGCTCTTTCCCACTCTTGAGGCCAACCTGTTTTCGCCCACAAGATATAGCACAGCAGCTCTTCTCCAGGCTCAGGCTCAGGCTCAGGACCAGTACTTTTCTGTTGTCCCCCATTATTTGCCCTCTCTGTAGACACATTCCACATTTTTCTTTCTCAATCCTGTCCTCCTCTGCGCTCATTTAAGTCCTTCTGACTCTCTATCCACTCTTTTAGCAAAGGCCCTCCTTGTTTCATTCCACTTTTCTGTGGAAACCTTTGGAGCTCGTGGCATGCATCCAGTCTTCCTTTACACTGCCTTGCTGTGATCTCGCCCAAGATTGTGGATTCAGCCAGCCCATATTTCTGTCTAACTTCCTGAAAGGGTTAGTATTGTTTCTCTTCAAGCAATTTGTGTGTATTTACAGCTGCAGCACTGTTTAGTAGAAACAGCTCTGTCATGTATGTTACCACATTAGAACTTCTGTGTGAAGGCAAAATGGACATACCCCCAGGAAATGTGATATTTTTTAGTGTATTTGAATAAAGGGGTAAAATCATTGCTATGTTGACAGATAAACTATTCTGGAATAAACTGCCAGTTTTATTTCCACTGATAAAAATGCCCATGACCTAATGGGCATCTTCACTGGGGCCCAGCATTGTAGTCTCTGAACTGGAGCTGGATTCTACCTGATCTGCTCAGAGCAAGGGCTGAGGAACAGGACTGTTTCCTCCCATTCTAGTACACATGACCCTACATAAACCTTAGGAATGCAGTGAAATGTTCTGAGCCATGCAAGCCAGGCTGCTGTGACACAGGCTGAGCAAGTCAGGTATCAGCACACTGATTACACGCGTCGGCGCATTTGTACTGAAGTGGTGCAGCAACACCAGTCATGCTACTAAGCTCCCCTTCAGTGCACTTAATGCTGCAGGAGGAAGGTGGCATAGCAGAAGAGAGGCAGGCAAAGCACAGGCTCTGCCATAGCCTTGTGGGTGACAGAAACCTTGGCTGGCACCCTGCGTGTCCCATCTGTGTTGCGAAGTATGTCAATCACCCCCAATTAAAGCTAATGGATGTTGAGACAACAGTAGGCCAAATTGGCTACCTACCAAATTTTTCATTATATGTCCTTGTTTTTCCAGAAATATATGTACAATGTGGGGAGCTGATTCCAGTTTCTCCAGTGAAGTATGTTAATCTCCTATTGACAATTAACCCTGCAGTATCAAGGAAGCCACCTGGGGCTGTGGCAGGCCAAACCCCAATGCTCCAGTGATTTGGAACAAGGTAGTTTTTTTTTTTCAAAAGAAAACTAATTTGACCAAAACTAAAAACCTGCCTTTCACAGTGATGTGAAAAGATCCCACCAACAGCCTTTTCAAAATTCCATTAAAAGCATCAGTATTGTTGACATGTTATGGTGGCAAAATCAATTCCTTCACTTTGTATGATGGAACTTATTTTTGAGCCTGAGGAGGATGATACGGCTTAAAAACAAGGTAATTGGTAATAGTTCAGGATCAAGAAAGCTGCATCTTATGCCTGAGTCTCAGTAAAAAAAAATCTTTGCTATCATGTCAAACTCTATAATGTGTCTACAGCTTTCCTTTGGACTTCTTTGAGGCAAAAACAACTCTGGCAAAGGGGAAGAAAAATCTTGTGTCTTCTCATAAGAGAACAACCATGTGGAAGAACACTACTCCCTTATTTTACTTGCACATACCTGGAGGTATGTGCAAGTAAAATAAGGGAGTAGTGTTGCAGCAGATGGTGATACAGAACAACAAATAGCTATGTGTGTTTTGTAAAACTCTTGGGTTTTTTGTTCAGGAAAATGAGGTAAGGCAGACAATGCTAATGCAGAACTTCTGTAAAGGTAACACAACCAATGTGTTTAAGTGACACTTGGTAAAAAAAATAAATCATACAAAATATACCACAGGTGTAACAAAAAGTTCAGATATACAAGATACCACAGCTCTTCTGTTAGCATGTATCCTGTAAAATGTACTCTTAGTCGTAAATTACTAGCATTGCTGTCTCCAAAAGGAGTAAAAATAACAATGGACTAACATGCCATCTGAAACAGGCATATTTCACCTTTACATGCTATTACTTGAAGAAGTAATTACTTTACATGCTATTACTTGATGAAGAGAGATAAAAATGCCATCCCCATAATGTTGCTAAATTCCGCAGCATGTCCTCAGGTTATATAATACTAAACTGTATCTCTAATCATGTCTTTAGATACCAACAGCTGTGTTGTTATTTGATGATATTTTTAATGTATGCCAGAGAGGAACTAGGGAATAGAGTCTATATCCAATGCCTGCACAGTTGCTGTGCTGATGGCTCAGCCATGAGCAAAAATTTCAAGGAATTTCATTATGCAGTAATATTTGCATTTGTATTTTCCCTCTCAAAAACAGGCATGAAACTACAAATTGTGAACGAGATTGAAGCATTTCAACACTAAACCAGTAATATCTTCATACCTACATGAAACTATGCAAAGCAGCCATTGCTGAGACTCCCAAGTGATCTGATTTCAGCTGTAAATATTTGATAATGAGACTTACCTTAAATTATCTGCTTGATCAAAGTAGCCTTGTGCACTCAGCTACTCTGGCAAATAGATTTGTTATAAGTCAATTAGTAAATTTGTCAAAATTGATGCATGCAATGTTGGCACCAACAATCAAAACTCACACACCTCTTGCACTGTTTTGCTGGTGGAGAGAGAAATAATGATCTTTTGAGACAATGGTAGCATCTAAGACCTGCTAATATAGGCGTCTCTGCATCCATTTCTCTCCCAGAGAAAGAAAAAAATAAGTGAAGACAGCAGAATTTCCCTCTTGATTCTCTTGGGAATACACTGATGGATAGAAGTCATAATCCCATGCAGGCTTTGCTTCTGACAGGGCAAGACATTGTCCTCAGAAGATTTGGTATTTGAGAGCGCTGAGGGCCCTGGATCTGATGGTATCTTTTGGATCTGGTGGTGCCTTTTCTAGCAGGTTTTCATCAGTCTCCGGGCCAGCCTTTCCTGCTCAGTTACACTGTAACTAATCTAGAACTGCACAAGGGAGAAACCTGCCTCTCCTGGTTCTACTTCCTATATCTCTCCCAGGTGTTCTGCAGTGTTTCTCACCGTTATGCATTATGGACCCCTTGGCTCTCATCCTTCTTCTAACAAAGTTTTCAGCTTCATCTCAGTCATTTTCTCTGTGATGAAATCACAGCCACACTTCCTGTTGAGCTTTTCTGTCCCCTTCCTGGTACAAAAAAAAAACAACAACGCAAGTTGAAAGACCTTACCAAGTCTTTTGTATTCAACCTGCAAATATAATATCCCTACTACCTTGATGACAGAAATTTTCATAGGCATCCATATCCATGTAAGGTGGCAGAGAAACTTCCCTCATGCCAACTCACTTGTCAGCCAATACCTGTGGCCTGCCCAGAGCCTGCTATGATGGCAGTCAGGGCTGGGATCTTTCCACGTTATCAACACCCATGCACTGGGTCCCAGTCCCTTTTCTGGATATGACTGAGTATTAATCTTTCTGTTAGCAGAACACAAATGCATAAAATAGCTACTTAAAAAGAAGTTGAAGCCTATAAAATATAACACCCTCCTCTACTATGTTCTATTTTTATTTTTATCAAATGATAGCTGCAAAATGTCTATATCTATTTTCCAACAATTATTCCTTACAAATTCATAGTTCTTTATTCCCTGCTGCTGTGGCTGATGAGCAGAAGTTCACAAGTGCAGCATGCGTTAGTACTATTGCCATCAGAAAACAATTTTCAGTCTGTATTCAATATATCCCACTGCAAATATTAAGGTATAAATAATCTCATGGCTGGTGCAGAATCAGTTGAATATTTCTGCCAATATACTTAATAGGAACTTCTTTTAGCCTGAGCTCAGTCATTTGATGTGCAGAAACAGGCATCCCTCTCAAACTCACATGAAGGTGACTTCAACAGTAAGAAGCATGTGCCTAGCTCCAACACAGCAAAGGTGAAAAGAAGGTCAGTACCTTCCCTCAGAGAGTTTGTATTTTTGCTTCACTGGGAAAGACACACCCATCACTTCACAACAGTGATCTGCTGTCATTCAGAGATAGCTTCCTCCACAAGTCCATTTTGTGTGTTATGCTGGTCATCAGCATGGCTTGTCAAGATCTTGCTTTCGCAGATGACAGGACAGCCAAAACATTGACAGCAATTCCTTTACTTCTCCTTTCTCTTTATGTTTGAAATAAAATTATTGGGTAGCTCTCAGATCAGCCTCAGCAAATGACAGGGAAACCTGTCATTTTGATTTGATATTATTTTCTGTATCTTTGTTCCAATGCAAGTGCAAGTGAATTAAGTATGGCAGTGGCAGTGAGAAGGCACAGCTTCCAACATATGAGAGGAAATCCCACTTGGGAGACTTGGTCTCAAGACATGGAAATGTGTAATGTGAGAATTAAAGCATGCACATTCCTTTCTACAGTGCATATTCCTTTTTATGGTGCCAGACAGGGAAAGAGTTGTGACAGACTTAGAAGGAAGTAAAGCATCTGCCTATATCACACAGGTAAACATAAATATTTTTCTCTAAAAGAGATTTAATGTGGAAATAAAGGTCTGTGTACCCCAAGGTCTAGGACTCAAAATAACCTGAACAGATGGGTCTGAAGGATGTAACCCTAAAAGAGGGTTAGATGAAACAACAGATCTATGACAGATTTAGCAGGTTGTACTGAAAGCAGGAGAAGTAATTTGGAACAGAAAATTTGCAATATGTTTGCACTCTAACAACCAAATTTGTGAACAGTACTTGCTAGATATGTTACTTTTGTTAGTACAAGATTTGGAATCTGACTTGAACGCAGATGAGAAAAGAAAAAGGAATTCTGCTGTGGCAGGTTTTGTTGTGGCAGCAAACAGAACTCTGCAAGGTCTTCCCATTTCTATATAAAACCTTCTGGGATTTTAGTAAACTTTATACAGAATGTATACATTCCACTGTTAGCAGGAACTCAAACTATCTCTTAAAGCCCTCTTGCCCTTTAAAAGTGTATATCTTCAAATGTTGCAGGAAAATGTGTAGTATTTCTCTGAAGTATGATCTTGCCTCAGAATTTTACCCCAGAAGACCAATATTCCTTCAAACAAGATTTTTTCCACCCAATATCTGGCAGTAAAATCACTAGAGATCAAAGCAAATCCTAGAACTACAATATCAGAGCAGCCTCACAATTACAGCTATGAAAATCGAGGCCTATGAACATGACAGATCTTTCAGGGCCCAAGCTGGTGAGGTTTATTTTACCATGTGAAGGTAAGTCATGAGGCAAATATGCCTTTACTTTGTCAATATTTTTTTTCTTCCATGGGAAACTGTAAATACACAATCTAGAAGCTCCTGACCACGCCTCTAGGTTTAAGCCAGTATATTGAACCCAGGTTGTATTGAACACAGGTTGTATATTTGGCATGATCTTTGCTGACCTCTTTCACACTGACACGCTGCAAAAAGACAGGAACTAATAACAATTAAGTTCATCATCAGTAGAGTATATAGTTTGTTTTACTACACTGTCTTGAACCCCTGCTCATGGTCCACGGCTTCATTTTGCAAGATAGAGAACACACACAGACCAAGAATGTGGATTCTTCCACTAAACAGCTTACAGGCAATGCAAGAGAGGACTGCTTAGAGACACCTAGGTGAATAGAAAGGCATGTGAGGGATAAAGGATCCCAGTGCCCATGGCTTGTCTACTATACAGAGTTTTAAAAGGGGAACTTTTAAGTAGGACATGAGAAACACTTTATTCATGCTTATGGAGACTTTCCAGAACAAACTCAAAATAGTCCCACAACGACTGAGAGAAAACATAAGGTAAACTAAGAAATTAAGATGAAAGGTTTGATGACTGGACTAGTGACAGGACATGATTGTGGGGGCCAATAAGGCAAGGTAGAATGGAGCCAAAGATCACAGAGAATTTTATTCAGGGAAGACACAAACTCAGTAATCATGATTGTGGCGAGTTTTTAGATAAGCTTATAAGGATGAGGCAATGGGCAGTTATAATCATTCATCAACAAGGAGGTCACTGACATCTGAGCATGAGGGTCCTTGAGAAGAGGAGAAAGACATTCAACAGACAACAGTAAGCCAAAATTAAAGACGATGCTCTATAGGGTCCACATACCAAGTAGCCAGGAGATAATAGAAGGCTCAGGTGAGATTGAGTGCTCCTAAAGTCACAATGGGTGAGAATATTTGAAAATAAGAAGACTAGAAAGTAAAAACTGTTGCATCCTCTCTCTGGTCTTTCTGCACCGGTGATCTTGAGAGGGAAAAGGCACCAAAATTTTTCTTGAGTTACTGCTTATGTAAAACTTCTGTGAGCAACATATTGTATTTTCAGGAAAAGCAAAGTAATTAGCTGAGCCGAATTAATGATTAAATTGCTCCTGCAAAACGAGCAAGCAAAAAGTTTTAACAGTGTGTTAGAGGACTACAACAGAATATTGCTGAATCAAAGCAGCCTGCAATGCCTAAGGCTGTTATGACATATTTAGCCTCTGTATTGACAATACATAATCCTGTGGCTCTTTAACTGTCACAGCAAAACATGCAAGTATATATAGTACTATTAATACTCAGTGTAGTAGACTAATAGACAACATACCAAACCAAAGCTCTAACACATGCTCTGACTTGTGCAGTGCATGAAATTCTTAAATATTGTGATCATTAGCAGCCTCTTCTTGAGTATCACATGCAGTCTTGGGCACCACAATATGGAAAAGACATAAAGCTATCAGGGACATCCAAAGAAGTGCCATGAAGCTGGTGAAGGATCTCCAGGGGAGGCCTTATGAGGCAGAAGTCATTTGGTTTATTCAGTCTGGACAAGAGGAGACAGGGAACATCATCTCACAAGGGAAAGCAGAGGGGCAGGATCTTCACCCCGAGGGTGAATGAAGCAACAGCTTCCAGGGAAGCAGTCATAGCACCAAGCCTGACAGAGTTCAAAAACCATTTCGACAGGATGTGATTTTTGGGGTGGTCCTGTGCAGGGCCAGGAGTTGGACTTTGGCGATGTCTCTGGATCCCTTTCTATGCAAGATATTCCATGATTCTAAAAGTCTGTGTGTGATTAAGCTACCAAGCTGTATGCTAATAAATTCACTTTTTTTCTTTTTTTTTAGTACACAGCTACACCTGAGCTTTAAAGCTAGCGGGCTAATAAAGGCTACCTCAGGTTCTTCTGAAACACAACGGCAATTATGTTAGCAAAAGAAAATCCCTGAGATCTGTATAGCACTTATATTTGGTGATCTTAAACAAACAAAAATTTTTCCTGCTATTTTTCTCTAAATTTGTATTTGGACAGAGTTGCAACACAGTTAAGTGCAGATTTTATGTGTTACCGTATCTCCTAAGAAGCATTTGCCCTCCCAAGTGCAAAAGACACCACATGGGTTAAAAGTGAAATGATTTCTGGAATATTTTGTGGATGTCATATACATGTGGATGTCATATCTTAACAGAGGGGCTTCTGCTACTGAAATTAATGACATCTACAGAATCTATGTCAATATAAGAGGTGAAGCTTATAGCTGCTGTCATTTCACTCTCACTCCTGCTGTGTTTCAGTCTGTTTGAAAGACACCTCTGAAATCAGGGCTCGTACTGCTAAGGTACCAATTGTATGCCCTAACAAATTTCTAGTGCATGCTAGGACTGGTTTCATAGGCACTGATGGGAGAAATTCACAGAATGGTGTCATCGTTTAAGTCAGAAAAAACAACCACTTTCTCTCACATGGGTGTATTTGAAGCAAGAGTTATCCTAGAACTTTGATTTGCTTAAATGTGTATGGAAACTTACTTGTCATTTTAACAGCTCTGAAAGCTAGTAAGTGCATGCACCTAGAGGCTGACAAAAAAGAACTTGGTTTTACTTCTATTAATAACAATTTACCTTATTAACACAGGAGGAAGTCTGGAAAATGCTGCAATTACAAAATATCTCTAGCTTAAAATGCGCACAAATAATCTCAATTATCATTTCAGTGAGTGCTACCATGATGGACAGCACTGGCCAGCATGTGGAAACTTATGCTTTGACTGTGGTAAGCTCAGAGAATGAGAGTCAATATGCAATAGTGGTGTACCACACACCTGCTTTATTTGCACATATATCCCCCCAACAGGTAGGAACATCCACAATGGCTAGTTGCATTTGATTTAAGGAGTGATGATAATTGGGATGGAAAAGTTTGTGAAGGCACAGAATCTATTTTAAAGCACTCTAGGCTTTCCACCTGGCACCCACCATTAAAGGATTATCCAGTCTGGCAACATTACTTTCTGTAAATTGGACTACTTGGCAGACAGTAGGCAGAGCCAGCATGTTAATATTATGAAAATTGTTCTCTATCCGCTCCATCCCTATCCCATTTGTCTTAGGTTACATACAAATACTGGGACCAAGGAGGGACTGTAAGAATTGTTCCTGAACTGTGCATGTCTATTATGGTATTTGTGCAAGGTTTTTGAGAAGTTGCTGTATCTTCATTGGTATTACAGTTGGATGGTTAGTGACTTAGTTGTGAAACTCTTCTAGGGTTTTCCAAGAAGAGATTCTTATTTTGGCATATGTTTCTCTTCCACATTTATGAAACCAGCTGACTGCTTTCATATCAAAATAAAACATGAAGGCAGACTGCAGAATATAGAAAGCAGAAATGGTCGCTTAGCCATCGACCTTGAATTCTGTGTACAAATACAGACAGAATGGTAAATGCAGGTTAGTTAAGCTGCCAATGCATAACATAATCAGTGTACATTTGCAAATTCTGCCGCATGTAGAATAAGTGATTAATGTAAGTCTATTTTAAAGCACATAACTCTATTTCATAGCACATTTCAAGCAAAAGATTTCTTGTATTACCACCACAGGCTGCAGTTGTATCACTCACAGTTTTGGCTGAGATGTCAGTGGGCATTTAAGTCCCAAGTATGTATGAGGTAAAGCAGAATGAGTAATGTTTGGGATGAGCATAAGGCATGATTGTCATTAATCTCTTCATTCTGAGACTGAGCAATGTTCACTTGCTCCAAGTAATTTGGCAGTCACAGCTGCCGGAAATATTTATATGTGCTCTGTGAAAAAGGCTCTAACAGACTGTAGTTATAAAGCATAAATTGTTCAAACCAGGCAAATGTAACTTCTACTTATTTCCATGGGACTAATAATTCACACAAGCCTGTAATTTATTGCAAGTTATGCTTCCTGTACTTCTTGTAACTTTTACGGTATTGAAGCACAGACCTGAATGTGGCTGAAAAGTCCATGTGCAGTTGAACTCAGTTTGCAAAACACACACACAATACTGGGTACTCAAGCAGATGAAAGAATCTTGATCAAACATGCTGGTAAGAATAGACTGTTTTGGCAGGAATTTTGACAATCCTGTGGCTGGACAAGTCCAACTGTACATCATTGCACTAGGAGCAGCAGCACACCACAGCCATTTTAGGCTACCACTTTAGTGTGCAGTAGCTATACCCCATGGATCTTTTCCAATTTTCCAACCACTTTTATACAAACTTGGAATTGGAAAATCCAGAGGTTTCCTGCCTCAGTCAGAAGCACTTCTCAGTATTACAACTTCTTGCTGCAGCAGGCAAACTGCAAATTAAATTGTTTGCTATACCTGTTGCACTATACTTTTTTATGTTCTAGTCCTTCCATTTCTTATTTTATTAACTGTGTTTACCCATCTTCCTGAGGACATACTTTATCCCTGGGGACCTTGTACATTAGTTGCATGCATCTAACCCATTATCTCAGAAGTCAAGGGCAGATTATTTTCCCATAGGTTAAACATCACAAGTTACACTATATTGTACTTCTGCAATGGTAAGCAAAGCCAACCTACAGCTGTTAGGGTGCCCTGAAACACCACTGAAGGGTGCTGTGTTTAAAGTCAATATGGAAACACAGGTAGATCTGAGCTTCAGACAGAAAAATTATTATGTTTTTTGACACTAGACTTCATAGGACACTAGATGAAAAAAGGAATTTGTGGAGTATGCTCTGGTAATACCAGACTTTTAAATAAAACAAAACAATACAAAACAGCCAATGACAACAACAACAAAAAAAAATCCCAAACAACACCAAAAACCAAGCAACCAAACACAACAACAACAACAACAAATCTCCAAACCCTAGTCCCTTTGCTTGGAATACTCTGTTCTGGTAATTCCCTGTCTGAGTTGACATAAAAGATGCAGTCCTATAAAAGCAAAATGAATAGGGCTCCACAAAGAAGGGAGAACTTAAACTGTTGTATATGTCATTGCTTGTGGGCATCTGTCATATCTGTCACCACGGTCCATACTGACAGCAGAGGAAGGTGTTTTGTTGGGCACTACATATTGCTTTCTTATAACTGCATATATTTTTTTGTAGTCCAGTAAATACTGAGGACTCTTCCAAGATTCTGTAAGATGTTGAGTAGACAAGGAACAACAGAAGGAGGAGAAAGGGGAAGAGCTGCTTAAATTGTGCTAAGTTAGTATTTCCAGACATATTTATCTTTAGATCTCTTAGCAATTTATAAAACTGTGGCAAGGCAATTTGTTTAAGATTGCACAACAGATGTATTGATCACGGTTGAAATCTATTATCCTTAAAAAACACCTCTTTTTCTTCTGGATATGCTTTTGAATTCAAAGTCACAGCCTTTAATTTATATGTATTTGGGAGATTATTTAAAGGGAAATGGCTTGTACGTACAAAGTGAGTGATTGGAAACTGTTTTCACTTACCTCTCCTGCCTACAGTTTTCAGTTAAGTTGACTGTAATTTCTGATCTTATGCAAAACTTTTTCTTTTGTTTCTGAAACAATGAAAATCATTCTTATCTACAGTTTATATACCTGCATACCAGTAAAGATTTCTCTGTAGCCACCAAATCCCATAACCAACAGTTAAAATCCCTTCATATTGAAGTATCATGAGGTCCAAAAATGATAACAGGATATCTTTTCTTTTGGGCAAACAATTAGCTACATGATATAAAGATGAATCTTACACTAATAAGGAACACAGAAGAAGATCCAGACTAGTTGACAGGGGATTGCTTTTGTTTTAAACATTAAAACTAATAGGATTCAGTATAACCATTGTCTTTATTCCACATTGTTCACACAGGGTAGCACATGAGGATACAAGTAGCGTCAATACATTGAAGTAAAAAATTAAATACTGCTTTTGCAGAATCCAGTCCTAAGAAAGTAGACAAGGCAGTACTAATACTTATACTAATTCTAATACGGGATTTTCATTTTTCTAAACTCCCACTAAACTAAACGGAAAGCCAGGGGTTTTTTCCTCTTCTAAGAAATGAAACTGATGATTTACAGTCATAGCTTTGGATTTATCAGAAAATAAATTCTGTTGCATCTGAAGAGACCTTGGATGTGTTCAGTCCTGTCTTTAACACTGCTTGACAGTGTGTCCCATGGAAATCAATGGGAGCCATTCTAGGTACTTTTGTGGATGTTGGGTGTGATCTCTGAACACTATGGCATTTGAAAAGCTCCTGAAAAATAGAGGAGCACACCTTAAAAAAAAAAAAATCCCCAAATGCAGGCTTACATTTTTCTTTCATACTCTAACATACAACTTTTTAATGTTCTTCAGACTACTAGGAGATAAAGGTAGGCAACATTATAATTTAAAATCCCCTTTCCCCTCTCCCTTAAAAATGCACTTACACTTCTACTTTAATTTGGTAAATTTATTTCCTAAATTCTTTGTACAGAGCCATAGAGAGGGATATTTTTTGATGGGTTTAAAAGATTATTTCACAGCTCTATGCATTTTTCTCAACCTGAATTTTATAATTTTTTTCTGTATATGAGGTGATGTATATGAGGTTCAAAAGTCAATGTTAGTCAATAAGCCAGTTTATCTATGCACTGCATTATAAATTATGGGACCACATCTGCTTCCCTAATGAGGGGTAGTATTCTTACTGACTATGAGGAGAATGAGCTCAAGCAAATTTCTAGGCAGCAATTTTTCCCAGGTTCATTCCTTTTCCTAACAGGCCTATGGTAGTCTCAAGATGTTTGTGTGCACCTCAGGTAACACACATAAATATGAGAAATAAAGTCCTCCCTGCAAAAATTCATTGTATTCTTCAACTGGGAAGTGACCAATGTCCTGTATCTGCATTTATGAACAGAATAATTGTACTTAATATGCAGGATCGTGGCATCTCCATAATTGTGCTGACTTTCAGAAGAGGCATCTTGATGGCCTAATAGCATATCCTCTCTCCTTGAAGACCACATATTTTCATCAACTTGACATTGATTCAAAGTGCTTTTCATTCCACCAGTCCTTTATACAATTATTTGTTCATTGCACCCCTTGCTAAGGGCTGACCCACATACAAGGGGAAGGAGCTGTTTCTATAGATCAAGCAAAAGAATAGTCTGATTTCTAGAAATTTAGGATTAGAGCTTTGGTAATCTGAGCGACTGAGCAGTTAAGACTGCATCATAATGCAAATACACAGAGGATCACAGTGAAGATTACTAAAGTAACCTTAATTCTTCCTTCTTTATCCATGGAGTGCTCAACTTCAAAGCACTGCTTTTCTTTTAATGCAGGCTTTTGGCAGTTGCAGGATGTCATAGACTGGCAAGCCAAAAAGAACACTGTAACCATCTAATTTGACAGCCTATATAAAACAGGACACAATGTGACTTGCTGCTGTTAGTTTGAGCCAATTAACTAGGGTGTGACTAAGCGTAACTTTGAAAGGCATCCATTTTTTCACTTGAGGATTTTGAGAGATGAAGAATCCATTAGTTTTCTTGCTGGTTTATTCCAACAGTTAATCATTCCCTCTGTTTAGAAATAAAGTATGCATCATTGCTTATCTGAATGGTTTAATGGTCACAGCTTTCAGCTTCAGACAATTCAAGTCTTTGGACTAAAGATCCCTTTATTTGCTGAGTATTTTCTCTCCATAAAGTGTCTTAGTCTCTGTAATCAAGTCATCCCAATGCATACTTGTCGAGAAAGATAAACAACTAGTAGTTCTGGAGTCTCTCACTCTAAAACATTTCTTACAGCCCTCCAAATAATTTTGAAACCTTGAAACCTCTTATTTTTTCATCCTCTTCAGAACATGGGAACCAGAAATGTGCTGTGTTTCAACAGATGAGAGACTGATACCCTCACGAGTCCAAACAAAACCATGCACACCTGCCTCAGCTTACCCAGATATATCTAAATATTTATATACCTATATATCTATACCTACACCTATTCTTTTTCTCGGGCAAAAGTTATGCAGCCTTTTTGGGACAGGTACAGACCTATTAGATTTATGAGAGTAATTCTATTTTGTGATATCTGTTACATTCTTCAAAACATTAAATATAGAAAAAAATTACACAACAACAAGGCTTGCTGCCACCAACAGTAGAAGTAAAACAGACAGTGAGGAGAACACTTTGCCACCTGCCACTGTTCTAAGGCTGGGATCCATTGTAGGAACACTGGTCCTTCACCCAAGGATGTTCAGACTATCCTCAGCCAGGGGGACTCTGCTAGTGCTGTTGCCTTTACTAAATCTGTGTCAGTCCAACCTTAGATTTCACCTTCCTACTTCTGGTTTATTTTCTGCATTTGAGGCTGCTAGACAAGATTCCACCTTCTGCAACTTCCTACAACCATGGGGCAAAAAACATCAGCAAAAAGTGATATCTAAAACAGTCTTATTGCTACTACAAATGAGTCACATCTCAGAGCTGCCTGAAGGCAAATTGTAAAGCTTGTTCTTTGGAGAGGAAAAGGTTACAAGCAAGAGCAGGCACCCGAAGAACTTCAATTTCTCTCACTGTGTTTGCTACTACTATTTGTATTCTTGCCATTAGAAGGAAGATGGTTTAAATAACTGACATCACAGAAAAAATTAATTCCTTCTCCTGGACAGCTATTGCCACCTTTAATATTAAAAAGTCACTTCAGGGAAGAAAAATGAATACCAGAGTTATTCTTTCCATTTATGCACTTTTAATAACTGGCAATGAAGGTCGTGTGTTTGTCCACAGAATTGAAAAGCCAAACCTTAGTTCCTTAATGTTGTGTGGTATCAGGATGACTCTTTCAGCTTTCTAGGCTAATTTATTCCATTAAAATTAATCAAACACTTCTTCCATTATCTAATTTCTTAAAATTCTTGAATGGGTTACAATTAATTATATTTAATTGTTTCAACAGTGCACAAAAGGGGGTTTTTGCTTCTAACTGGAGTACAGTTAAGCTCAAATTGTTTTGTGTGGTTATGGTGAGTTTGGGGGTTTTTGGTGATGAGTTACTGCAGCGATCTTTAATGACTTAGCTGTTTGATGAGATCACTTCTGAGAGATCACCACTTTCATTATCAAAAAATGGTTTCTACACTTTCTGCAAATATTCAGATTCAATAGTGAGATTGAAAATGCAGGTATTAACAGTATAAAATCTTTCTGATCTCCTTGGAGAAAGGTGCTGAAAAAGGCTTAAAATGTACAAACTAAAATAGCAGAAGTGCTCTCCATTCTAAAATTCACACATTTAAAACATCTGTGGTCATTAGCAAATGTGCAGCAAACCCGATAGGCTGTGCATAAACTGTCACACATAAAGCCACAGAGCTTGCTCACTGTAACGAAACTTTCCATCTCTCTTCACGCATATCAATGCCAAAAAAAGCTCAACTGCTTGGGAAAATGGCAGCAGATAAGTGCCTGCAATGAACTAGTGAAGCAAGCAGCTGTACCACCCAGAAGCAGGCAAAACTGTCTTTTAGGGGGTGCCTGATTCCTCTCTGCTAATGGCATTTTGTGTGAGGTTTATGAATGCAGGAATACTGGTTATCCAGTGATGCGAAACTATCATGCTCTATATTGATTTCAATTTTTTTACAGAGCATTGACTAACAAATATAGCAATGGGGAATTAAATGGGTTGTTCTTGCTCTAAACAATAAACACCTAACTGTTTTAAAAAACATGAGGTTGACAAAGAATAAGGTTGGAGGGGACTGAGGGCTGTAGCTGTGAGATGACTGATTTTTCAATTATAGTCTATCCATAATTATGAGGAACAGTTTCCAACATTCAAACACAAGATAAAAGCTTGGGTTTTTTACAAAATAAATACATCACAGTAAATAGTACTTGTTTGCATTTGGCAAGCTTGGCTCCTTTCAGAAAATGCAGACTATGCCACGTCCAAATGATTCTATCATTTGGAAAAATGTCTTCAGTAAAAGGGTCATCAAGTATTGGAACAGGCTGCCCAGGGAACTGGTTGAATCACCATCCTGGAGGTATTTAAAAGACATGTAGGTGTGGCATTAGAGACATGGTTTAGTAATATACTTGGCCATGCTGGTTTAGCAATAGGACTCAGTGATCTTAGAGGCTTCTTCCACCCTAAATGATTCTATCATTAAAATTCAAATGTGAATAAAAATCATTTTTGCATAGCCATGATGAGATTCATGACATCTTGGTAACCACAACTCCAGCTCAAAAAAGAGTTAAATTGCTCTGCTCTGCCCATTCTAATGCCAGCAGATAATTCATCCAAAAAAATTTGTGTGCCCTACTTACACAAACAAACTGGACAGCGCATAAATAATTCACAGAATGGCAGCCTCTTTTATTAACTGCATACTGACAGACTCTGACAGAAACATGAAACATGGCTGAAACCACCATATAGGACCAAGTTCCATAGGTACTCTGTAAATCAAAAATGCACCTGACCTGTGAATGAAAAATTTGTTCTTTTTTGATAGATCAGGCACAAGGAAGCTGTTATACATTTGTGGACCAGCTGTTTCTTAGCAGTATGTTATGCTGCTGGCAGGTCCTCAGTACAAGCAAGAATCAAGCAGAGATACAGCTCTCACCAAGTGAACATTAACTAATTCACCAAAAAGCTTTCTATTTTTCTTACATGTGTAAGTATGTAAGAAAGTCAAGAAGGTCAAGAAATACCCAGGTTAAAAAACAAATGTGTAATTTTAAGCTTTTATCCATTTGATACCATCTTTACGTAGGATAATATATATATAAATATATATCCCCCTCCTTCCTTTTTCTCTGGGACCTCTCACATCTGTTCAATGCTCTCTTTCCATTGGGTCCTAGACACTGCTATTCCTTAAAGTCTCTACTTGTAGCATTTTTTACCTTCAGCACCAGAATATAGGATCACGACTGAATCAGGGAGGAAGGAATCAGGTAGGAAGACAAGGGCACAAAAGTAAGGAAAGACAGAGAGAACACCATGGGGAAGGAAGAAAAAGTGAAATTTCATTATATGCTTCTGGCACTTGGCACTGAAAAGTGGCCTCCATCCTTCTTCATTCACTGTCTATATGGTTCTAATCAAATAAGTGTCAGCAAAGTCAAGGAATTGGGCCAAGAGTAAGGTAATTGTCAATGAAGGAGAAAGAGAAAGGAAAAAAAAAATGGAAAAAATAGGAGGATGAGTGAGATATAGGGGACAGATAGATAAAAATACTGAAGAAAGAGAGTCCAAACCCCAAATATTAAAAAATATATACCCCTAAAAGGGATAGGGGGAACAGGGATGGGACATGGAGACAGGATATAAACGGGGACAGTAATAGGGTGTGTTATTATGCAAATTACAGCTAGACCTGACTAGGCTACGGGATGCCTTGTGCATGCGCAGAGTGTGAACTGCCACGTTCACACAGCCACATCTTTCTACCTTCCAGAAGTCTTGACAATCATCTGTCTCCAGGCATTACTATACATGACTGTAGATAAACACACCATAGCAGTAGTAGTAGAACTAATTGGCAAGAAAAGTATGTCATTAAAACGCTCGTCTACTTAGAATACAACAGTATTAAGTAAGATTTTACAGATCAGGTTCTCTCGACAGGACTTGTGTCCCTTCAGGCATTGGTGCAAACTGCAAGCTCCAAGTGTTGTTCAGTCATTTGGAGGGTGGCATGGCCTCTCACCACCCATTTGTACAGCTTAGCCAGGGGCTGTGCCACCAACCTCCATCATCTATGCTCTGCTCCTCCCCAGTTGTCTCTACTATATCCTCTTTCATGGGGATACTTGAAAATACAGGCACGAGTAAGCGATGAGAAAACATGACTAACTCACACGCAAATTTCTGCCGGGAAATTTGCCAGGTTGCTATGGGAAACACACACTGCAAGGAGCATCTGCTCCCTGACTTCCCTCCTCTGTCCTAACACATCCCCTTACACTCTCAGGAGGTTTTGCTTCCTTGCTGACACATGGGAATATACTAACAGGGTCTATGATTCCCTTTCACAAATACTGGATGATTTGTATCTTCACCTTTTTTTGTGCACTCAGCCTAACAAGAAATCTGACCCACGGAAAATCTGTGTCCTTGTATGACGGTCAATTCTGCAAGATCAAGATACAATCTCAACACGTGAAAACTGGCCATAATATCATGATGTTTCTATTGTGATTTGGAACACACAGACATTATAAACCTAACCATTTCCAACACACAGGAATCCACAGACACTTAATACAAGTTTTACACTAGTCATCACCTAGAAAGTGTTAGATGGAAGCTTCCGTCTTCCCTGCAGGCCATCTCCAATGTCTCGTGCATGGTTACACAAAGTGGCACTTGTCATTCTTCCCTCCTGTTACACAATTTTCTAAACAAAACAAGCACATCCTACAAAGGACTCTTTTCCCTTACAGATATCCCTGCAATCCAAACAGTCTGGAAACAGCCTGTTGGTTCAACATATCCACAGCATCTACAGTCTGGCTCATCAGATATGAAAACAGTAGAATTCTTTCAAAGCTTAAATGTTAATCTGTGCTATCTGGGTAAAGGATAATTTAGCAGGAAGAGTGTTTCAGCCAGATACATGATTCAAACACTTTTTCTGCAGAAGGGTATTTTCCAGTAAATTGAAAAAATATTTGATTTTGGCAACAGACATGACTACACATATTAGCCCACAGACATGCTAGCGGAGATGTGATGGGTTTTATTCTTATGCTTCACCTTCAATAACACATATTTTCAATCCCAGGTCTTTTCATCCAGAACTTTTGTGACATTTGCCTTCTGTCTCTTGTTTCCAAAACCTAGTGCAACATTCTTATGTAATGAAAAATATGACATACTGTACTGGGTTTGTGTGACAACTTTTTGGTAGTGGGGAGGAAAACAGAGGTAACTTCTGTGAAAAGCACTAGAAGCTTCCCCTGTGTCTGACAGAACCAATGCCAGAAGATTCCAAGACAGATTCGCTGCTGGCCTAGGCTGAGCTCATCATTGAGGGAGGTAGTGCCTCTGGGATAACATAGTTAAGAAGTGAGGGCAAAACCTGTGCAATAGAGAGATAGAAGGGAGAATACATGAAGGAAGCAGCTGTGCAAACACCAAGGTAGGTGAAGAAGAAGGGGAAGGAGGAGCTCAGCACTGGAGCAGAGATTTCCCCTGTTGGGCAGCCCATGGTGAGGCAGTTGGTTGCCCTGCAGCCCATGGAGGTTCATGGTACAGCAAATATTCACCTGCAGCCCACGGAGAACCCCAAACTGGAGCTGGAAGAATCCCAAATGAAGCTGTGACCCTGTGGGAAGCCAGCACTGGAGCAGCCTTTTGGCAGTTGTAGACCCATGGAGAGAGGAGCTCACACTGGAGCAGGTTTGCTGACAGGACTTGTGACCCTGTAAGGGACCCACACTGGAGCCATCTGTACTTAAATGAACTCATTCCATGGGAAGGGTCCCACGCTGGAGCAGTTTGTGAAGAACTGCAGCTCATGTTGAAGAAGTTTATCAAGGCCTGTCACCTGTGGAAGGGATCCCATGCTGGAACAGGGAGAGAGCTTGAGGAGTCCTCTCCCTGAGAAGCAAGGAGTAGCAGAGACAATGTGTGAACTGACCCCAGCCCCCATCCCCCACTCCCCTCAGCAGCTGGCAGGGAGAAAAAGGAAGAGAGGAGAGAAATGCCTTCCACCATTCTTTCTCTCCCCTGCTCAGCTGACCCTGATGTTGGTGGGCACCAGGCATCCAGCCAGAGTCAACCCACCGCACACAGATAGTAACAAACTTTTTATTTTTTTTTTTTTACTCTCCACAATCCACAGTTACTGAGTTAGGATATTGAACATATGCTTCCCCTATTTTAGTATCTCAGTGGGAGCTACTAATGATACAATTTGAAACACACATTCAGCAGTAGCCTAAGATACAGAAAAGCAGAGAGAAAAAATGGATAGCTATACCTTTTGTAAAGTACTGGGTTCTTTTTTCAATCACTAGTTTAATTCTGATTACTCACAGCAGAGCCTGGCCCTAAAAGCTAGGCATATCCACACTGTCAGGTACAGATAAAGCAGGAAGAGAGAGTGTTATCAAAATGAAGTGGGGTCATTTGCTGGTCAATGTGGTAAACCAGCAGCTATGTGTTTCTCAGGAGCAATAAGGTTATTGCAGGAGTGTTTGGGACACTGCCGAAGAAAGAAATAGCTTGTTGTGAAATTGTAAAAGAGAAGCTCCTTCCAAAGCGGAGAGAGTTCTTTTACAGGATTCAGAAATACTTCAAAGACTTCATGCAATCATCAAATGGTTTGGGTTGGAAAGGAACCTAAAGATCATTTAGTTCCAACCCCCCTGCCATGGGCAGGGACTCCTTCCACTATACCAGGTTGCTCAGAGCCCCATTCAACCTGGCCTTGAACACTTCAAGGAATGGGGCATCCACAGCTTCTCTGGGCAACCTTTTCCAGTGCCTCACCACCCTCACAAGGAAGGATGTCTTCCCTATATTCAACCAAAATATCCCCTCTCAGTCTGAACCCATTACTCTTTGTCTCATTTAAGACAGTTAATTCTGCCTTCTGAATGTAAATTACCAATGATACTACAAAAACAAGCCTGGAAGTTTTGACTGCCCAGGCAAAACAGGGACTTAATTTCATTATATTTAATAGGGGTTGAGAAAAAATTATTTAAAAAACCCAGCAAAACAAAGTGATCCAGCTGGACCAAAACTCAGTACATGTGTCAGTGCATTACACAGAAAAACTCTCAGAAAATAGTCCAGGAAGGGGAAGGAGTTATCAATGCAATGAAAAAGGTCAATTTGCTGCTCCCAGGAGATGACTCCACTATTCCAGTGAGTTCTTTAATTCGCAGTACTTTCCAACACAAGTACTTACCGATTTTTTTCCCAAGCAGACATGTTGCATTTCACACTAGCAGAAGCACTGTAACGTTTTATTCATGTACAAATGATTCCAGTGAAAGCTGTGCCATCAGAGCAAGCATCTCATGAGATGCTTTTTGGAAAGAAAATCGGAGGTGGGAGATGAGCAGTGCAACAAAAGCCTTTATTCCTTCCTAGCGATCGTGTTATGCCTTTTAAAATCCAACCCCCCCGAGTATTCGCACCAGGGAGCGCAGGCGGGTGTGGGTGGGCAGAGCTGTTCCGCGCTCGGTGGCAGGCAAGGGACACATCAGGGGCAGCATCGCTCCCGCAGCTCCCGCCACCGCAGATCGGAAGAGGGTAGGGGAGGGAGAGAGTGT
>JAYDZK010000113.1:102479697-102532411 GCA_034509185.1 Euphonia xanthogaster
GCGGTCACGGGCACGGCGGCCGCGAGAGCCGGCGCGGGGAGACACCGAGCGCGTCCGGAGCAGTCGCAGCCCCGCAAACACCTCCCTGCGGCTCTTGCGGAGTTAGCGGCCGTGCAAAAAGCGTGTGGAGGAATAAATCTGAATTGCCCAGTGGAATAAGTAACCAGAGCTTTCTTAAATCAGAGCTGGAAACGCTCTGGGCGAGTGCCTGACCCGCTCCATTCGCAAAGGAACTAACTTCGTTCTTTGCCACTTGCACACCCCTGTATACTCCGCAGCCCTGTTTTCAGCCAATTGCTTCTATAATTAGTTCTCAGTGTCGACAGAATTGCAGCAAAATGCATACTGTTTCACAGGACGGTGCGATTGCTGCTAGATTATTAGCAGAGACATTTTGCTGCTTGCTTAAAAAGACAGCATTTTTCCATCTTGCAGAAAACTCTAAAAAGATCCCATTTAATAGTTGTTTGTCCTACCATCTTCAATGCTGGACCGATAGATTTTCCTGGGCCAGCAGAACCAGACAGCTCATAAATATATACAGTATTGCTTTCTGGTTTTGTTTCCTTTTTTTATATTTCTAGTATTTACAGACTTATTATCTAGCTATCTTAAAATTTGATTATTAGGTCTAAGAAAAGAATTTTGACTGTCCTTTTTTTACTTTTTTTTAATTTAAATTTTTCTGTGTAGCCAGGGACACTTTAGCAGAGGTGCCAGACCTGCAGAGCCAGGTGTTCCCATACCATGTGAAACACACAGCACCAAGAGTTGCAAACCTGTCATCATACCTGTCATCTGCTCCTGTTTCATATATGGTTATGGATAAATTAGAATTTAGGGAAGAAATTCCCAGGAGACTTGTGCCAGGTGGCACAGGATTTGTTCCAAAGGAATAAATTTCCCTCCTCTCCACTGTGTTTCCTGCTTTGGCACAATTAGCTGTCTGTTGGGATTGAATAATTTTAAATTATGTGTCTTGCATTATCCTTCTGTTTTCTGGTATCTTCATAGTTTGGAAATCTGGTACACTTGTCCCTTTCCATGGTCTTGGGTGAGCATCCATCCCTGTCCCTGCTTTTCTGTCCTTTGGGATGTTTGGTCTGCCTGCCAGACCCTCTGCTAGGCTGGCTCAGCTTTCTGGTTCAGCAGAAGTCTGATCACCTTCTTGATGGGTTGGTTAGTGCATTAATTGCAGTGATTCCTGGGCGGGGTTTTCAGACCTTTAGATTTTGTGCAAAGTTAAGTAGCAGGAAAGTGGAACAGGGAAGTGCAGTAGCCATAGGAAAGTAAACACATGGAGTTGTCCTCTTCAGTTGTCTGTAGTGTCACTGAAAAATAACTGGGTTTTTTATCTAACTTTAAATAATTGAAAATGCTGTTTTTTAACACTCAAAAGAATTTTTGGAATAGATATTATCACATATTGAAATGTTATTATCTTCCCATCTTTCAGGCTGAAGGTGGCCCATTCTGAGATTAATTTAGTAATCATTTGCTTAGAAAACTTCCCGCATTGTTCATGGTAAGGCTTATATTTGATATTTCAAATTTAGTTTGTCGTGCTGACTTATTTAGAGTATTTCTTACACATTTTTAGTGTTAATATTTCCTTTAGCTATAATAATGGCTTATGAGTTGGATCATTTATTTAATGAGAATTGGAGTTTTAAAGAGAAAATTTTCAATTTTGTGTAATTTAATCAATAAAGATTTGAATAATTGTAAATTGTGTAACCTAAGAAAGACCTTTATACATTCACAATTTTAAAATCAGTTTCAGAGTAATGCTTTTACAGTCTAACAGGCTTTTTGTGGTCATTTTATGCAAAAAAAAAAAAGTTGGGTTTTTTTAAAATGATGGAAATTATTTCATCTCTTGGGATTTTGTGACTTAGAGTGCTTTATAAATGTTACAAAATTTTCCTGTTAATTTACAGGAGTTTTTCATCAGTATGTCTGAAACCATTAAATATAATGACGACGATCACAAAACTGTGTTCCTGAAAACATTGAATGAACAACGTTTGGAAGGAGAATTTTGTGACATCGCTATAGTGGTTGAAGATGTTAAGTTTAGAGCCCATAGGTGCGTGCTTGCTGCCTGCAGTACCTACTTCAAAAAGCTTTTCAAAAAACTTGAAGTTGATAGTTCATCAGTAATAGAAATAGATTTTCTTCGTTCTGATATTTTTGAGGAAGTTCTCAATTACATGTATACTGCAAAGATTTCTGTGAAAAAAGAGGATGTAAACTTGATGATGTCTTCAGGCCAGATCCTCGGTATTCGGTTTCTTGATAAACTCTGCTCTCAAAAACGTGATGTATCTAGTCCTGAAGAAAACACACAGTCCAAGAGCAAGTACTGTCTAAAAATGAACCGTTCTATGGGGGAACCCAATGATACCCAAGATGATGAGGTGGAAGAGATTGGAGATCATGATGACAGTCCATCAGACGTGACAGTGGAAGGCACTCCCCCAAGTCAGGAAGATGGTAAATCACCAACCACTACCCTGAGAGTGCAAGAGGCAATTCTGAAAGAGTTGGGAAGTGAAGAAGTTAGAAAAGTAAACTGCTATGGCCAAGAAGTAGAGCCTATGGAAACTACAGAATCTAAAGACTTAGGATCTCAGACCCCTCAGGCACTCACATTTAATGATGGCATAAGTGAAGTGAAAGACGAACAGACACCAGGATGGACCACAGCAGCTGGGGATATGAAGTTTGAGTACTTGCTTTACGGTCACAGGGAACACATTGTATGTCAGGCTTGTGGCAAGACCTTTTCTGATGAAGCGCGTTTGAGAAAACACGAAAAACTACACACTGCAGACAGACCATTTGTTTGTGAAATGTGTACAAAGGGCTTCACCACGCAAGCTCATTTGAAAGAACACTTGAAAATACACACAGGTTACAAGCCTTACAGTTGTGAGGTGTGTGGGAAGTCTTTTATTCGTGCACCAGATCTAAAAAAGCATGAAAGAGTTCATAGCAATGAGAGGCCATTTGCATGCCATATGTGTGATAAAGCTTTCAAGCACAAGTCCCACCTCAAAGACCACGAAAGAAGGCACCGAGGAGAGAAGCCTTTTGTCTGCAGTTCCTGCACTAAAGCATTTGCTAAGGCATCTGACCTAAAAAGGCATGAGAACAATATGCACAGTGAAAGAAAGCAAGTTACAGCAGCCAATTCCATCCAGAGTGAAACAGAACAGTTGCAGGCAGCAGCCATGGCTGCTGAAGCAGAGCAGCAATTAGAAACTATAGCCTGTAGTTAAAAACTAAAGGAGGAACTTTATCAGAAATAATATAAGAAATGAAATGGAGCAAAATGTGTTGTTGATATACATTTAGACTGAGAATCTTTTCAACAAAGCATATTTTTAGAGGATTTGAATGTTACATAGGAATACATTGCATCGCTTGGTTAGGTATGTTAAAACATTTCAGAGATGAGTATTCTTAGAATGTGAAACAGTTTCGTTGTCACTAGCAGTATAATGCACTAATAACTGCTTTAATTTGAGAATGTGATCAAGTTCTCTACAGCAGGATCATCACTGGCCAATACTTTGCTTCCTCCAGTATGGAATACTGAATACAATGTAAACATTGCAATCAGTGAGAATCAGTGAGTTATGCTTGCAAACGCTGAGATCTCAAAAATCACAAACATGGAAAGAAATGGTTTGGTTTTCATAATTCTTAGGTGTTGTACCTACAATTTTTTTGAGAAGCATACACTGAGTCCCTAAGCTTTTTAATTCTCCTTTTTTTTACCTAATGTAGGTTGGTACAGCAGAATGTAAAGGAGGATGGTAATTATTATGGAATAATTCTTATTCCATTCCTTAAGATATCCTCCTATTTTTATAAAGGTGGCAAATTTTAATGAAATAGTTGCATTCTTGAAAAAACTGCATTATTCACAGGGATTCTGGCCGGCAAAGCAGAAGTGTCATGGCATTCACCAGTCCCTTCTGTGGGCAAAAATGTCTGCCTCATTTGTTTTTATGTTCACTTTTATACAGGGCCCCAGAGGTGGGACTGGGCTGCAAAGGAAAAAGGGTGGAGCATGGAGGAGACATGCTCCTTACTCAAACCCAGTAAAAATCAGTAAAAGCTAATACAGCCTGAGATGGTTTTTTATTATGCAACTTCAGGTCACCTCACCTAGCACAGTGAAGGCAGAGGAGTATCTGCAGGAGCAGGTGACCAGGTGTCACTGCCAGACTCCTGAAGCTGCAGCCATGGGTGTCACATACCTGCCTGCAGGGCTCAGCTGGGGTTTGTGTCCTGGCTGATCATACAGCTCATAGGTCCTGTTCAAGTTTAAAAGCTTCCACATTTTGACACACCACCCCTCATCAAGAGGGGGACTTCAGTGGGTGAGGTGTGTCATAATTGATCCTGGGTGGGTGTTCACTATTAGTCAGTTGCTTAGTCTTTTTTTTTTTTTAACCAGCTGGGGTACATTCTGATAACAATAGTTAACTCACAGAGTCAAGAAAATAAGTGGTCTTTGGATTGCAGTCTGCTACTTGTGGTTTCAAGAGAAGACACATTAACAGTGGCAATGTAATCCAAAGGTATATCGACCCTTTATTTTAAATTTGTAAATACAACTGTTGTGTAAACTTCATTTGAAGTTGGAATGGACAAAAAACACACTTGGGCACATGGTTGGTAACATTGGTCACTTGCGATACCTATAGCATATCAAAGTGTTAGACCAGTTTCTGATAAGTTACTGTGTGGTAGATCACATCTTGCTTTTCTAAATAGAAATTTAAAGTAGTGTTTTTGGAACTGTTATATGGAACTTCAGTTATTGAGGGGTTTTTATTTGGTTGAGATTTTTTTTTTACAGCTTCATTTTATTCATGTATTCATCAGGTTAAGCAGTTATCTTTAAATGCCAGTAATTGTTCAAACGCTGGTCTGTAAATAAAACATGACCTTAATATTTTAGAAAATGTAAACTTTGGACCTTTACCAATATATTTTTTTAAAATGTTGCTTCATTTTACATTCAGTAATATTAGTTTGTAAACAAACTATACATTTTGTACCTGTGCAACATCAGAGGATGTGTATTCATTGCATTTTATTGGTTCTCTTGAGGAACATGATAAATGACCATTGTTAAAATGTTTTACTGTATATGATCATAGATATAAAGATAGTAGGTCCAAAATAGGATCTACTTTTTTTTTTTCTAAATATATTTGTCTTGCTATGTTTTCTTATCTGAAATTGTGTGCACTTCTTCCTCGGTAAGTTGCGGTTGAAAAGACTGTACAAAACAGATTTGTTGTGATGAGAGTCAAAAGTGTAAAATGTGAAGAAAGTAAATTTTCTCAAGGTCTGCTATGAAGAATGCAAGAAACCATGAGCTTAAATTACAGCAGTAAACAATTACATTAGCCAAAAAATTAAAATATTTTAATAATGAATCACTAAAAGAGAATGCCTGGGGAGATACTGCAATCTCCAGAAGTGGTAACATTCAAGAATAGATTAGAGAAACATCTATTAGGAATGGTTTAAATATGGTTAGTTCTGCCTTGAAGCTGAGGCATAAGCTCCATAACCTCTCAAGAAGATCCTCATTAGGATTTTTTTGGAAAGTAATAAATTAAAATGGAGCTCACTGGGACAATAGACACTGGAGTGGAAAGACCAAACTCAAGTATTACAGTTAAAGAAAATGCTGCTGACTTTTGAGCACAAGTAATCAAGTTGTGAATTTGAAATGGTTATAGAAAAGCAGGCTTTCATTAGAAGGCTCACAGTGGAAAGTGAGAGCGTTGTGTGTTACATCAGAGTAGATTCTGCTTTTGTTACAGCTTATAGCTGTAAAAGTTACAGGTGTGGAGGGATGGAGATATTCTTAGCTGTATATATGTTCTTGTTAATGTATTCTAAACTAGCCTGTCTATTCTGAAGGAATGTTAGCCTATATATATTGTGGGGGTGTGTTTGTGAAGTTCAGGTAAATTTGTCTGCATCTTACAATGCTACTGCTCCCATCTCTCTCCTGTCTGTCCCAAAAGACACCATGCACAAAAGCAGGTGTGCATCAGCTCCCAGCCAATGATGTTTTCCAGCACAATAAGCTGTAAGCTATGCGCTGTGTTAATTGAGGAATGGGCATGTTTTTATTTTTGCTTAGGCAAGGACAGCAACTTCTTTTGCAGTTTGAGACAGTGGATGAGATTCTGTCCAATTAATGGAAATTTTGCCGTTGGTTCTATTGGGGCCAGACTAGTCTAACATTCCCTAGAAGGTTTTTTGTTTGGATTTTTTTTAAGAGAAAAAGGAACAAAAATAACACATTTTGAACTGCAATATCTGCTTAATTTCATTCTAATCATATTAGCCATGGGTATGCTGCTGATTATTTGGATGACTCAGTTTGGAAACTAGAAGTTCAGGAAGGAATACCTTTCAGCCCTTCTCCACTCCCCAGCCCTTATTTTACATACTAATCTTATCAATATTTTGAAAAATATTAGAAAATTAATCAAATCACAATTGAGTGAGTACTTGTGGGGTTTTGTTTTGTTTTTTTTTTTTCTGCTTTAATCTTTTACAAAGGTTTAGACCTGGTGATCAGAATTTTAAAGCTTGTTTTGTGAAAAGAAATTCCTCATGCTCACTTCAGTAGCAAAAGTTTGAGGTCAGCTTCTATTTGTTCCAGTAAGCTACAGAATGCTAAATACTCCTCAAAATCTTGCCATTTAGGTAGCCAAAGTGGAGTTCTTTTGAAGATCAGGCCTTAGTTTTCTAATACAGAGATTTTTTTTCATGATTGAATTAAGTAGGGATATTTTAAATTAACAGAGTTCTGTGAAATACAGAATAAAATATCAGATTATATCAGAAAGTCTACCCTAAAGTTAGAGTATACTATTAGTGGCAGATTATCTTTTGTTAAGTATTCTATTAATACATACAGCTATGGTGCTATAGAGAAGACAAAGCATTTATGAAAGAGACTACATCATCTACTGTGTGCAACAGATGACTTTTCTGAATGTAAACATTTACAGATAGGTACAGAACAGGATAATTCTGCCTGAAGAGTAAAGACAGATCTAAGGAATTTTCATATTTTTCTGTTAGTCCTTAGATCACAGTAGTGTGCCCAGTCAGCCAGAAATGTGAACATTTCATTAAAAATTCCATTACAGCAGTTGGTCTGTCATTTGTCTTCATATAGATCTAAAACAATTATAGTAACATTCTTATTCATTTCAGAACAGATGGAAGATTTCCCTGAATAGATTTGTTAAATATGTGTCATAAGAGTTGAGACACCTATTCTCAGGAAGTATTTTTAAATATCATGCAAGAAATCTGAAATAACTGAATAGCTAAAAATAGTAATTTATACAGTACTGATATGTTTTCCAGTGTTTTTCTCTCCACTGTCCTTCTATATTATTTTTATTTGCATGCCCTGATCATTTAGATATTTATAGAACTCTGAAACTTGGTGAACTTCAGTGGTTCCAATATGAACAGCAATGTAACTCTTTAAAATAGAAATAATATTTTTGAATCTGGTTAATACATAAAAATACAATACTGGTATTTTTACTATTTAGTAGCTGAGCATCTAATTTTATAGGTTAATCTGAAAAACATGTGGACTGTATGAATAAAGATGTACTACATCTGATCTGTTTGGTATAGGGGTATCAGAAACCATGGCCAAAGCAGAACTTCTGGATACCTGTATCTCAGATTCTTTCTATGATTTTTTTTTAATAAGTCTATAGTTTGAGGGCATGAGTTTGTAAAATGAGTGATACTAACAAGAAATTAGAATTCTTACTGAATCAAAATTCCAAATGTATTTTCTTTTTGATAATACTGAGCCACTTTAAAGTATAAAGGACATTACTACATGCTACACATTAGGCAATAGATAGATCTAAAGTTGTATTTTCATTCAGAAGTAAAATAAATTCAAAGATATGCATTCAATATAGATCATCTTCATGAAATCATTAAAACATGAGAGCACTTTTTCTCTTTTTCCACCAAAGCATGAAAGTTTTTATTTTTAGAAAAATGGGTTTTCTGATGTAAACCCATTCTGTTAAAAACAATAACCAAAACCACCCAAACCCTACAGCGCTTCCCCTTGCAGTTTACTGACCTCCTCCCAATGGTGTGTCTTTACATTTAAGTAATCTGTATATGCAAGCAACATAGAGTATTTTTGTCTTTAAAAATATTCTAAAGACCAGGCTTCCCTGTGTCTAAGTTTTTACTCTTCACTAATAAAAATCCTTTTTTTTTTTCCATGGTAGAGGGTACCACAAGCAGTGCTTACAGGAACAAAGCACTGTTGTGGCATTGCAAATTGCTCAGACAGGAGAATGGAGTATAGTGGAACTCCACTAGCTCCACTGGGTGGAGCTTCCACTAGGGTCAGTGGAAGAACAGCCTCAGTTTGAGCAGCTTAAGCTATTGTAGAGAAGCCTCCTGAGGCAGCAGCTTAGTGTTTTGACTGCCATAGTGAAACTGCAAACTCTTGCTAAAAGGGGTAATCTCATTTTCTCTTTTTCTTTCTTCCTGTTATCTTTTACACGATTCCTTCTTCTTGTTTGTCTCAGATTTAGTGGCTTTTATGGCTTTAGAGTAAGTCAGTGGAGTGATCTTAAATAAGAAAGCAATTCAATGAGTTAGTTTGAAATTGAACCAATTCATTAGGTTTGATCCAAAGTAAGTGGCAGGAGCAGGTTGCTGGAGTTAGGAGAAGGAATTGAGCAGGGTTTGCCCAACTTTGGCACCACATTAAATGCAAAGCAGTGAAGCACAGCACGTGTTGTGCGGTGTTTGTGAGAAGCTGCCAGGAAACAGAAGGGATCAGACACCATTTCCTTGCAGCATCCACTGCTGGTAGACTTGTGGGATTTTGAAGAGGGTGATCTGTGTGTGTGTCACTTCTGCTTTTTCAGGAGGATTGAATTTGGGGATTGAAGTTGTGGGGGCTATTTTTGTCTTTCTCCTTTGTTGTTTAAATTAATCTACTCCTGTTTGCCTCTTATCCAGCAGTTCTGCACAGTCTTGAATGGTGGCAAATTGCTCAAGTTAAGGGAAAGGGTTCATAATAAAAGACAATAGGTATTTAGGTCACTGAAGGACAAAACTAGAATCCCAAAAGTATGGGAAAAAAGCATTTTTCAACATAATTTAATCTTTGCAAGTATTAGAAGTAAACAATATTTGCTTCATAGTAATTTACATTTATTGTAGATTTGGTTTAGATGCCATGCTGGGAAAAGAAAAATAATCACTCTTTTTAGTTAATGCAGATAATTTATACCCAAAGAATAGGACTGGATTCTGTATTTCACTAGGTAATGTCAGCTAGACTGCTTTTATCATAATTTGATTTTCTGCCTTTTCAGTTTAGGGTTCTGTGGGAAACCTAAAGTTTGAATGATTTTGGCTTTTTTTCACCTATAAATATGAATCTGTTTAAAGGCCTGTATATAAAAATTGTAGGTTTTCTTACATTTCCACTTGGTACTTGACATTAATGATTTTTAAATGTAATTCTTGAGTTGTGTAGCTGAGGCTCCAGAAGGCATTCCTTGTTAAGAATTGCCTTCTTTCAGTATAAAGTTCTTCCCTGGAAATGAGTTCTGCTCACTATTTCTCATGGTTCTCTATGCATTTAGCAAGATTTTTTTTTTCCCATTTGAAGTAATAGCAGTTAAATATTTCTTTTTTAAAAGGTACCTTATTACAGCTACTACTGATTTTGATATTTTACTGATACATCCAGATTTTCCAGTAACTCTTATAACTAGCATGGCCCCTATATTCTTGCTCTTAAAGTATAAAATAGAACTTATACCAGGATTTGGAGACGTAAACTTTGTAATGCTGGCATAAGGTTCCAATTTTTAACTTTAAAGGGCTGTACAGAAAATCTTATACTCCTGAAAAGCAGTAAGATCTCTTTGGCTGCTTGTATTGGAAAGAGTTGATATTTCAAAGCATTTGCATATGTGTATTCTCTTTGTGTTTCTGCATTTTTTTATCTGAGATCAAATAAGGGAAAATAATTCAACAGTCCATTTGGAAAGGAGGAAGGAGCAGCTCTACCCTTTTGTATTTCAGAGGAGTTAAAGGTCTGAACATAACTGGGCTTGGTTACTAGACTAACAGTTATCTACAACTCTATATAGTAACAATTAAAACTTCCAGTTTTAAAGAGCCAGGTTTGCTTATGCTCAAGCTTTGCAATTCAGTCTGCACAAAAAAAGCAGCCCTGAAGTACATGAGAAATGCTTACTTTAAAATGTCATTGCTGCCATCATAATCAGAGGTATGTTAGACACAAATGTTTTAATTGAAGTGAACAATTACCCATTTTAAGAGTCTTAGTCAATGTTTTAAATCTGAGGTATAAGATTCATTTTCCACTTCAATAATTAACTTCTATCCAGTTGTGTGACTTTCTTGCAGATCTCCCATTATTTCAAGGACAGATTAAATGGAATCAGACAGGAGCTCTGATTTGATGGATGTGATAAATTCTACCAGCATGGGATTGTCCTGTTATAGATGCTTTCCAGATGGACATGGATTATGCTCTGAGCATCTTGCTGACATAATTTAAAGTTTTAGAACTCTACTGTTTTATATCCTGTCTTTTGTATCAAGGTTGATGTTTTCAAACAATTTAAAATTCACATATTTATCTTATTTCTTCACACTGCTTAATTTTTAGCCAAGCATGATGAAATCCCCATTCCTTTGCCTTTATAGGACCAGTTAGGAAGCTGCATTGTGTATTTACCATTTGTATTTCATATTGCTGGGATTCAGTATAATTTCCCTATTCTCAGTTCTTGAACAATCAAAGTTATTTAGTAGCCCATTCAAATTATGACTTTGGTATTTACATTTTACTGACCTTTTTTCTTTTCTTTGAGCATTAAATTAAGCATGTGGTTTAATATTTAGGTTTACTTTTGTCAAAATATATAATTGATAGATTGAGGACTCTAATAGTATTTTTTTTCTAAATCTGGAAATCTTCATTCACTCTAAAGCTGACTTTTCTTCTCCTTAACTCATTGGCTAGCTGGTCTGCCGTGGGTCGTAAATGCTTCTCTCCATTTAATTTCCTTGAAAACTTGAGAAAAAGGCACAATTTTATTACTTGTGTGTCAAGTTGCACACACCAATAAGCTGTGGCATGATCAGAGTCTTAAAACAGTTTTTATAGAAAGAAGAAAGACACATACAAAAATATTCACTTTTAGTGTAGTGAATGTTTTGCTGATAAGAACAGAAAAGGTTTGAAGATGAGAATTTCACTTGAAGGAGACTTCCAACTCATCCTATGTATTTTCAGTATGGTGCAGAATGGTATGGCCTTGTCCATGGAGACATGTCAGGAGACACGTCACACAAGAGTGGTTGTGTGTGATGTCCTTGTGAAACAATCTCTGCCTATGTTTCACAGTGTCTCTACTAGATCCCAAGTCATTAGCCAAGGACTGAACTGAATTCCTTGATGCATAAAAGAATTCCTGTGTGATGGAAAGACTCTAAATTTTGGACTGTGACTCATTCGTCTGTCTTGGTGAAGGGACTGACAACCAGCAGAGGTGTGGCAGGTGGTAACAGCGATTACTTTCGCTCCACTGCACAGTTGTGTATGTAGTAATATTTTAGGTGAGTCATTGAATCTTTTATTTAAACCTCCTGAGGTTTATCTAGGTCTTTTTTTTTTGTTGTTGATTGGGTTGATTTTTTTTGTTGATTTTTGTTGATTTGGGTTCAGCTTCTCTAATTTTGACTCCTGTTTATAACAGAAAGATGTCAATTTACTCTATGGGACTGTTTGAGGATAATCATTAATGGGTGCAAGGCATTCAGATGTTGTGAGGGTGGTGATATAATCAGCTAGAAATATTACCTAGATGGATGTGGGTGTTTTGTGATACCTTTACAGGCTCTGAGAAGTCCTGGGGTGGATGCATCTTTGTGATACTTTAAAGAACCCAAACAAACAAAACAAAAAAACCCCGCAAAACTGTAGAGCTATTTCTCCTAGACTCTAAAACTTTTTAATATTTGTAAATCACAGCCCTGGATTACTATGTAGTTTATCAGCTTAATTAAGAAAAATGAATAGACCAATGGATTAAAATACTATTTTAATATACCAACTTACCAATAGTAAAATACTATTGGCCACACTTATCTTTAGTGGTATTCACTTTTTGCTGTCTTGGGAAATGTTGCATTTCTGGCTTTCATGGTGTCATCTTTTTGGCTGCTGTGCAGCACTATTCTTCTGAAGCACTCATGGAAAGGTAACTGGCTTTTCATTTCATTATTTTTTCAGGACAATGGCACTTGTGTCTATTTTTATTTTTCTTTTCTACCTTCTCAGTTTAGTCTCTACGTCTATCTGTTAGAGGTGTATTAGTCAGAGAGGTATTAAATGTTATATTTCTAAATCTAGTATGCTGACTATTGTGATCCCTGCTGTACAGATTGCAATTTGACATTTCAAATAGTCATCTAATATTTAGATATTTCTTGATGACACCCAGTAACAATTTCCTCTAAACAGATTCCTTGCAGTTTCAGATGTAATATATTGCATCTTTGCTAGTAAAGATTTTTATGTTAAGCTTAACCATAAGATTACAGTGACTGTAATCGCTTTTGAAGACCATTATGATCTTAGCCAGTATAGCAAAATACATCAAATAATTCAAGCAGTTTCCTAATCATATTGCTTTTCCCTCCCAAAAATCTAGATTTGATTATTAATGTATAAGTGTGGGAGGAAATAAAGAAAAAAGGCTCAGGGATAATTAGTTCTCAAAGTTGAGTAAAAAAAACATTTTACGAAGTGTAATACTTTTGAATGTATTTGATGTAAGGCATATGAAATCTTGATTATCTCTTTATATTAATTTTATTATAGAATGTGTTCATTTATTTTTAGGTGATTCATTCTGAATGATTCTTTTAGAAAAGAGTTTAAAATACTACCTCTAAAATGTTAGTTGTACATTCTTGTTAACAAAACGTGGAAACCTTGCACATCACTAGGTGGAAAGGGCTCCTTCCTGAATAGAGATTTACTAAGTTTCTAACCCTATGTGACCAAATAATTGTTCTCAGTCTATTAGAATAAAGGGCTTGCTTCAGATCTAAATCTACAGAATTATGAATAGCATGGATGATTTAAAGTGACATCAGTCAACATAATTTTTGTAAATCTCTAGAAATGTTAGCTATCTGTTAAAAAAGCATTAAAGTTTTTAATGAAGTACTTTATAAGTAAGCCAAGACATCCTTAAAAAAATATTTAAACCTACATACCGAAGAATTTTTACATCCACAGGTGTTATATGGAAATCAGTAATTCCTCACTTAAAGATTAATAATTTAAATTATATACAAGGCAGGGACTGTATGATTACTGACTAAAATTTACACAGATGTTTTTGTGTTTTTGTGCTTCCTATTTCATACATGTTGATGGAACATCTTTAAATATATTGTGTTTAATTATATAGTCTCCTTTTTACCAATATGCTTAATTCTCAAGGGATTTTTTTTTGTATAAATGGGCATAACTAGTGTTGTTTTCCACTTACCTGAAATTGAATGAAAAAAAAATAGTAGTTTACTCTTTGTTTCGGCCGTTGTACTGCATTAACTGTACACTCTTTCTGAGGTGACAGTTCACTATAGACCTCTGTCCTGTGCAGTTATTTCAGTGATTTTTTGGATGAAATTGAACTTGTGACCCAATCCAAAATCCAGAAATTAACTTTATAAGAAAAAGAAGCTCAAAAAGCTTTTTGATAACATTTTTCCCTCTATCAGAAAACATTACTTGCTGTTAGCTTTTAATTTGAGCAGGAAAACTGAAAACTCTAGAATAAAATGTGACTGGTTTGAGTTATTTATCAGATTAAATACAGATAGCAGTTCATGAAAGATGTTCATTGGCATTATTGTTAATGAACTGGATTCTTTCACCAAAATGTTGTAGGTTCTGTTACCAAGTTGCATACACCCACCTAGAATTTTGCAGGTTACTTACTTGGATATCACGGAATTGTATTTATTGCTTTAAAAATTTTTTATTAGCTGCTCCACCATCTCAAAACACAATCCCTTAGAAACATCCATATAATTTGAGAATGTATGTAATAGAAATACACCCAATAGATTTTTTAATTTAAGTACTTTAATACATTTTTTTAATGATAGATAACTCTCCATCAAGCATTAAGGACCACATAACAGATGTATCATAAAAATACCAGTGTAGGTTTTCTTGCAGTCTTTTCAGAATATGGATTAATCATGATTTTCCAAAGATTATGGGGTATCCTTCACCTTTCTTTTAAGAATACTGAATATTGCTGACTGCATTCGTTTCTGTATTTTGTGTGCGATACTTTTACTAGAAATTCTTCTAATTGAGTTCTTACATAATTGGTTCCTATACTTAAGGTGAATGGGAAAAATGATAGGTGAGAAAAGGTTAAAATAGACATTTTTGAAGTCACATTTTTAAAGGGAACACCATTCTTGAGCAACTGGGGGTATGTTTATGTTAATTCATTCAGTTGCCATCTGAGAGAAATTAAACTGATCCCTGAAATATAAGACAAAAGAGGGAAACAAACAACAATAAAGAAGCTGAAATTGCTAAGGGAAATAAAAGGAATATCCAGAAATTGGATACTAGAAATGGAAAGTGAAGATAAATCTGCAAGGCATTCCCAAGGAGAAATGATGTTACACACTTAAAAAAAAAAGGAAAAATAAAAAACAAATGAAAAAACCAACAACCCCTCCCCTCAAAAAAAACCAAAAACAAAACAAAACAAAACAAAACAAAAAAAAACCAAAAACAAAAAAACCAATCCCAAACACAAAAAAAACCAAGGAAAAACTACCACCAGATGATTAGTTTAACTTTGGCAGTGATGCCACTCTTGAGTTCTTGTTGAAATATATAAGCAATATTATTTAAGGAGGTCAGTGTTTTACTTTACCTGTATTTTAAGAATAAAACCTTATTTTGAGACTTCAAGTATTCCAGGTTAATTGGAAAATTCTGTGTTTATGAAATGCTTGACTATGAAAAGAACGAAATAATATTGTAAGAGTATCACATTTTCATAACCTAAATGTAACCATTTAGGTTATGAAAATGTGATTTGAAAATATTTTCATATTGCAAACATATACATGCAAAAATGTATGCTTTTTTTTAATGTTCTTTCTATAATTTTCACTGATAATGTTTTTCAAAATCCCTCTTGCAAGTTAGGCTTAAAGAGGAGAGTTAGTTTTTGTAAAGTTTGTTCCATCTGGCTGTGTGTTTCTCACTTCTGCTGTAGAAGTTCATGGTCCAAAGGAATTCTGATTATGGTTTGTGCAAACAAAAGTAAATTAAACCTGAAACATAAAAGATGGTAGGTAGGAAATTTTAAGTAGTTTTCTGCTGTCGACCCTCATCATCTTTCTTTTATTACTATTTATTATTTTCTTTACTGTTTTGCTTTGATGTCATCTTTTATGTGCTGAAAAATCCATGTTGCCTCTTAAAGTGCTGCTGTTGGGTACAGCTGGGTTAATGGGCCTGTGGAATCAGAGTATAAATTCCTCAGCATCTGAGCTTTTGGAAGCAAAAATGCTGTGACAAAGTACGGTTTTGCTGAAGCCTATTACCACTGCTGTCAGCTTGCAGTGAAAGAAGCGCATCCCAAAATGTCAGGCAGCGGGGCTGTTGCCGAGAGGGGTAATTAGGAGCAATTAGCCAGTCTCCCTGCCGGGCAGGTCGCTGTTGCCTTTCTCCTTTTTGCCCTTACCCCTGTTGCCACTGCAGGGGAAGGAGTTATGGCAGTGATGGTTCCCTGGAGAGAGAGGGAGTGTGTGTGTGTGTGTGTGTGTGTGTGTGTGTGTGTGTGTGTGTGTGTGTGTGTGTGTGTGTGTGCGTGCGTGTGTGTGTGTGTCCGTGCGGGCGCCCCGGCCCCCTCCCCGCCCCGCCGCATTGTGGAGGGAGGGACCGCGGCCGCCTCCGCCGCCGTGCGGGGCCGGGCGCTGTCCGTGGTTCTGAGCCCGGCGGGACGGCCGCTGTCCGAGGTGCTGATCCAGCAGGACTGGGTGCTGTCCGCGGTGCTGATCCCAACAGGGCCGGGCGACGTCCGGGTGCTGATCCCAGCGGGGCCACGAGCTGTCCGAGGTGCTGATGCTAGCGGCGGCCGGAGCTGTCTGAGGTGCTGAGCCGTGCTGCCCGGGCGGCACCATGGTTTTCGCTCCAGGTAAGGGCAGCTGCATCCCGATCCCAGCCGGGTAGCCTCGCAGGAAGGCCCCGGCCCTGCCGGAGAGGTGCTGCGGGGACTGAGTAATGGGTGAGGCAGAGCTGCCAGCAGGCAGAGGCAGGTAGGTTCAAACGAGGATGTTTAGTTTAGGATTTCCTAGCTGTGGAGCCAAAGGTTATGAGGGTCACCCCTGTGGTTCTCATCAGGGACAGGAGCCTCCTATAGAAGTGTGCAGGGTGCTGTGCTTGTCAGACTGCACTAAAGGGTCACGAAGGGGGATATGGCCTTTCAGTGACTGGAGAGTCAGTCCCCCTCTGCACCCACACTAGTGGGTGCTAATATGACCATCCTTGAAACTCATGAAGATAATTTACAATTTTCTTTTCCTCTTTCCTCCCCCTCGAAACAAAATAAGTATTTGAATGAAAGAGAACAGAAAGTTTGTTTAGTCCAGCTTTTACTGGAACAAAATTGAAGATTTCAGCAGGTCATGTCTAATGTGAGATCTCACTGTATAAGAGCGCAGAATCTCTAGTGCATAGTATACTTTTGTGTTAACCCATAAAATAAGCAAAACTTATTTAATAAGCAATTTTTAATTGGATTTGGTACATTCTACTTGGAAATAGGCAGTTGGTTGTTCAGAGAAGGATGAGAGGGATGAGCGGCCCAGTAGCTCCAGGGTGTAAATGTAAGTCATGCGCAATATCTTCTGTAGGGACATGACTCAAAAATAACTTCATTAAAGATGTATAACTTTCAGTAAAATTGTGGGTCAATAAAAAAGGGAAAGCAAACACTGCAACTTGACAATGAATAACTATTAATACCTTTGTTTTGCAAAGCTAACAGAAGTTTTATCTTCCATGAAATTCTATATCCAATCTCTGAAAGGGTAAGAATCCAAAATTTTTACACTTTCATATTTAAAAAAAATAATGGGACTGACTTTGCTAACCCAATTCAGTTCAATTTTTTTGAAAAAAATAGTATCTCTTTTCAACAATCTCATTAATTTTGTCTATTTAACTGCCTGGTTCCTCTCTAATTTCATACATTCATATTTACATTGTGTTCTGAAATTGGGAGCAAGTTATTTATCTTAATAGAACGATCCACTGCTTTTTGTAATACACCTTCAGCATTAGTGGCTCCTTCCTGAACTCCTTTTGTCTGTCACACTGTTACCATTAACTGTACAAGTTTTTTTAAATGCTCTGTGAAACTGGAATACTTCAGGAAGAGATTACCACTAAAATAATGAAAACACGCACGTTTTTTCTCCAAAGGCTGACGAAGAGCAAACCCCAAAGCTCATTAATAACTGCATGAATTGTTCTTTTCACAACTCTAATCCATAGACAGAAAAAAAAATCCTCTGTCTAAAATTGTTTTATATAGTCACTCTTCAGTTTTCCTTTACTCAAAACAAAGCCCTTGGTCTCCTTGCAAATGTTGCCATAAAATACATAGGGCAACTAAATGGGAATTTGTAAAAGAGATGATAAAACAATCAATTGTGTTCAAACAGAGCAAGCCTAAGTAGATTCCAATTTTGTATTGCTTTTCTTTCCTGCAAATCAACTCTGCCCTGACATTATCTCTTCACCAGATTTAAAAAAAAAATAAGAGGTTTATGCATCTTTAGTATCTTCATTGTACTTAAGGCCATATGATGTAAAAATACTATAAGTCTGCTAAGAAACCGACTTTCATTTCTTCAGTCAACTTTCTGCTTTTATCTCACTGTGATGAATGACCTCATTTTCTGTTCCATTTATTTGTTGTGGTGTGAAGGGAGAGGAAGTAAAAGATTTATCTAACTGTAAATGGTTAGGGTCAGAATTATAAACTTCCAGGATGGGATAGAAAAAATAAAACAAAACAACAATCAAGAGAAAATTCTTTTCCAGAAACAAAAATTATGGAAGTCATTTACCTGACAACAAAGAAAAGATTTTGCACATGTAAAGGATGATGGTCTTTTTCTTAAGGTCTTGGATATGTTATTTCAGAACTCTGAATTAATGTGCTATATTTATAAGCTGTTAAGTAGAAGCAGCTTATCAAGTTTAAATAACTTTTTAAAAGGTGAAGCTGACTGATTATTTACTGGATGCATTCTTTTCTGTCAATGTTCAACTCCCTAAAACTTATTATCTCCTGTGTTGAAAAAATACCACAACAAAGCAGCACAAAAACAAACAAGCTCCAAAGAAGCCTGGCAATTACTGAGATAGAAAGATAGATAGATAGATAGATAAAATATAATAAAATGGCCAGTGTTCCATGCCAAAATTTGACCTCCTGGCTCATTTTAGACAGTGTACTGCTATTTGTAGGTATGCAAAAAGGTATTCTTAATTTTCTACATTTATTCATATTCTTCCTTGCCACTTAAAATTAACATTGAGATTGTTTCAGAAAAGGAACTATGAGTGCATTTTTTCTTTTCTTGGTTTAATTGTACTGGGGCTTCATTGCATTGTCTTGTGCTGATTGATTAATGATGTGCTGATGTATAGGAAATGCAGTCCAAGCTCTGTGAGATGTTTGGCCATTCATTTTCCTGGATAATTCACACATGTTGTGCTGCCCTTAGAATGGGGGGATGACACATGAAATTCACACAAGCTACACGTTACAAGGTTTAGTTCCTTTAATTTTCCTGAACTGAAATGCTTTAGGCAGTTTGAAATGTAGATAACAATAACTATTTAACAATATATTATTTTAAATTGCATGTAAGGATGTATGTATGTGTGAGACTGCAGTAGAGAACCATGAAATTTCAAGGATTAGACCAAAAAGCAGAGAGAAGTCATAATTTTGGATTGGCAGATCTTCTTAAGAAGTTTTTCTTAAATTTTCTTTAGAAGATGGTGTATTCCAGAATTTTTAAAATATCAGTACCAGATTAGCCTATAAAATATTGCTACAAATAATCCCATAGATTAAATATATGTCATTGTGAGATAGGAAATGAAGAGGTATTAAAACATTTATTTGTTCTAACGCATTAGTAAAACTTAGATTATGCAGCAATGTTTCTGCTGGTAGCAGATCATTAGTTTACAAAGATGTGATCACTTCCTATATCAGCTTTTATCAGATTTAACAGTAACTTTAAATGTTGCTAATCAAACTACTTTTTTGCAGACTTTCACTTTTCCAAAAATTACCTTGGGCATATTCCTTGCTTCTTTTCATTTCCAAAATGTTTCCCTAATGCAAAGATTTAAAAAATACTCTTTACTTATGATTTGTCTGCAATACAAAGGTGTTTTTCATGCTTCGAGAATTTTTTTTGATGCTATTTTGCACAAATCACTCAAACACTTATGTCTTACTCTTACTCTGTAAAACCATAAATAAAATAACCAAATAATAGAGTCTCATCACTGCCATAATTGTTTCATCCCGTACAAAGCTGTGATTTTTTTTGGTTTTTGGGGTGTTTTTTTTGGTTGTTGTTTATTTGTTTGTTTGTTGGCATAGTTTATTTTAGAAAGGAATCCATTTTGAACTGAATACCTCAAGAAAGATGGGAATATTTACATTGACAGGTTGTTTCAGGTCAAACATTCCCTTTCTTAGGCTTGGATCTGCTTTGAATCATGTGATTTCATCTTTTAGGTGAATCTTGTTATTTTTCAGTGTAATTTGAAGAATTCCTTTTACCTGACAGTTTCTCTATAACTAGAAACACAGATGCATTACTCAACACCCTATAGTTCTAGAAGAAGGAGGGGGATATAGCCTTAATTTTTGTATCAATATTTTTGTATTAAAAAAAAAAGCAAGCATGAACATGAAGTTTAAAGATAGACATTAGAGAAGTCAGAATGTTCACAGCTCAGTGCCTTTTTCGTGCAGCAGCAACACCAGCAGGTTTATCAACGAGCTTTTCATCAGCGCAGCTGTTCTTGACATTTTTAAGCTGGGAGCAACACAGAAAACTTGTATAATGACACTGAAGATCAGAAATGCATCCTGTACCAAACATTTTAGGAATCTAATTACGTTGCAATTGAAGAAATAGCAGCTGCATGCTGAAACAGATGTTCACTGGTCTGAATAGTCCTGATCTTCTCCAGTGGAAAAGCTGGGATAACAACCTGTTGTGTTGCAGAATGTGAAGATGTGAAATTTCTTGACATAATTTTTCTTTTTTTTTTGATTACAGTGTTACAGGTAGTATTACAGATTCCTGACCACAATATCCAGACCAAGACAGTATGGAAGGGCCTGTTCATGAATGCAAAAATTGCTATCAATAACTTTACTTCTTTGAAGGTACCCTGTTGTGTGATATCTCCAGTGTTTGTGCTGACTGTGGTATTCTGGCACTCAGTTATGCAGTGCCTTTCATCCATGAGAACAAGACAGACACAGTCCTTGTCCTTATTAACTGCTGTGCTACATTCTGCTAATGCTCTAAGTTCTGCAGCCCCCCCCAAAAAATCCCTAATAAAAAATGTAAAAGTGTATACATATAGGATTCTTATTTGATAGCTTAATGTTGATAAAGTCCATGCAAAGGACATAATTTGAAAGTGAAAACCAAAACTATTTGTCAGCCTCATGCAGTCTGATATAATTGAGGTTTTGTCCAGTATTTGTTAGGGCTGGTAGTGAGCATTGAGGCCAGTTGCTGCCCAGAAGTGTCTGAATGCATTTACAGCTCTCAACAGTAGTTCAAAGTGTTTGCCACCTGGTAGGAAGAAATCATATAGGAGGAAATTCCTTATTCTCTTTTGCTGAAGAAAAATGTGTCTTGTGCTGACCTTTTCCCAGTGACACATTCATCTTTCCCCTGCTGTGAAACTCCACTAGCAGACCTCATTAGTGAGGTGAAAGAAATTTAGTTCATAGATATTCAGAAATGTGATGAAATTAGCAAGTTAAGAAAACAATCTGCAGTCCTAGGTACAATCTTTCTTTGAAGTACGATTCAACATAGTGTTTAAAAATTGCACAGAATTTATTGTTTCAAATAATTTTTAACAGAACTGAAGGCTTGAATAAGTGAGGCTGGCACCTTTCACTTCACTGTCACTGGATTAAATCCTATTCAGGTTAGGTGTGAGAAGAATTCTGTTATCACAGTGGCTGTGTATGGCCTATATTTGGAGGAGTTGTTCATAGTTGGGGGATAGTGGTAATAAGTGATATAGTCCTTATTAACATCCTTACTGGAACTGTTTATTGAGCAGGAAAGTAAAATCATGAATGTAGAAAAGGAATGAGTTGCACTGACCTCTGGAGTTTGTCCCTCCAAGTCATTGTTCTTGCAGGTGAATTGTTCTCTTGTACTTGTTAGTGACATAAATAATATCATTCCAATCTTATAAGTTTTATTGTGCTAATAGAAATAAATGTCCTTACTGTAAAATACAGTGACCAGTAGATTTTTTTCTATACCTCCAATCTTGTCTATTAAAGATTTTAAGAACATAATGCATTGCATTATGTTACAAATACTAGGTTAAGCAAAAATTATTTGCATGAAATGCATTCAAATTTATTTTTGACTATGAAGTTTTTTGACTATTAGTTGGCCATCTGAATCATGTCTTTTACATAACAACTTGTAAGATTCTACAAAAATTTAGTGGATGTCAATTGGAACAGAGTCTTTACTGATGTTAGCAGAAATGAAAAGCTGACCTGAATAGCCCTAAAATGCTTCAGGTTCCTTTAGAGTGTCTTGCCATGGAAGTCAGGGGAGGTTAGCTCTGTGTTGCTGTTGTCTGCCCTTGCAAATCCTGTAGTTGTGTTTCCAGAAGATGCTGTCTTCCTTCCTTCAAGAGAGTTTGAATTTTTTTTGCCTGAAGAAGTAAATTGAGCTGTGTTCTACTCAGGCATTTCACTAGTGGTGAGGCAGACATAACCTCCTGTGGATTACTTGCGTTTGCTTCATTTTGTAGTATGCATATTTGATAGAATAACCCTGTATTTTCTGTCTTTGGGCAGTGAATCCACTCATGATTTATCAGTGCAGAAGGGTTGGATATCCATTATCCTTCTGTTAAATACATGCAGATTGACATTACGTTTTTGTCTTGAAATAAGTTTTCCTAATATAGCAGAAAATATTTCTCTGGGAGGACAAAGAATCAGTTCCAAGAGTGGAAAACAACATGTGATGGCATCCTGCTGTAGAGAGATTCTGTCAGGATTACAGCTATGAAATTAAAAATACTAAAAAAGGGTTTCGCTCTTTCTAGGTACCTTTTAGGTTTATATAATCTGTGATTTACTTTCTGTCGTGACTTTGTGTATATACATGCATGTGTATATGCCCAAGGGAATTGTCTGAAGCTTTGTCAGGGGAGATTTAGGTTGGATATTAGAAAATGGTTCTTCACCCAGGGGGTGGTCATGGCACTAGAATAGGCTCCCCAGGGAAATGGTCATGGCACCAAGCCTGACCGAGTTCAAAAGTATTTGGAAAACACTCTCAGGGACATGGTGAGACTCTTGGGGATTGTCCCAAACAGGGCAGGAATTGGACCCAATAATCCTGATGGGTCCCCTCCAACTCAGCGTATTCTGTAATTCTGAGATTCTACATATACATATATATGAGTATATAAAATCTTAGGCTTGGTTGCTAATAGCTGTATTTACAGCTTTCATACTCCACTCACATTCTAAATAAACAGGGAAATTTTCCTGTACTTCTGTACATGTGCAAATTTAGGGCTTTTTGTGGGGGATGGTTTTTTTCCTGGGGGATTTGGGGTTTATTTTAGAGCTAGAGAAGAGTTCTGCTTCACCTGACATTTGGCCTGACAATTTTTGACTCTGAATAATCTGGTATAAATTGAAATATATATAAAATGTAGCAGGATGTTTTCACTGGCTAAAGCAGAATGTTTTTACAGGTTATGTAACCTTTTCCCTATTTTCTACACTTAAAAAAGAAAAACAGGTTCAGATATTGCAAATTTTAATTAATCTGTGCATAGTTCTTTAAGACCAAAACTCACAAAAAGTTATAGAAATACAAACACAGCAGCTAGCAAAATAAACTTCCATTGAAAACGCACTTTGCTTATGCTCTATAGCATGGATACTGAAAGTCTTCTAACAAATGCTGCGTTTCAATGGGGATCAAAATGAGCTTTTTGATACAGATTCAGAAGACCTACATAAATGTTATCTAGATTTCTGTGCTTAGTGTTTTCTTTTTCGCTGGGAATCTCTGAGCACCTGAACTGTAGAAAATAGAAGGCAGAGGGGGTCAGATGATGAGTGGTGTCATTCAGGGCCCCATCTTAGGACTGGTGCTCTTTGATACCCTCATCAATGACACAGGCAGTGGGATTGAGTGCACCCTCTGCAAGTTTGCAGATGATACAAAGTTGAGCTGTGCAGTTGGCCCAGCAGAAGAATGGGATGCTGTCCAGAGGGACCTGCACAAACTTGAGGACCTCATAAAGTTCAACAAGTCCAAGTGCAAAGTACTGCACATGGGTTGAGGCAACTCCAGAGATGAGCGCAGACTGGAAGAACTCATTGAAAGCAGCCATGCTGAGAAGGTCTTGGGGCTACTGGTGGATGAAAAACTGAATGTGAGCCAGCAATGTGCACTTACAGCCCTGAAACCCAGCCATATCCTGAGCTACATCAAAAGTAGTGTGCCCAGCAGGTCAAGGGAGATGGTTCCCCCACTGCGCTCTGGTGAGATCCCACCTGTAGTGCTGCATCCAGCTCTGGCATCTTCAACACAAGAAGGGCATGGTCCTGTTAGTGTGGGTTCAGAGAAGAGGAAAAAAAGATGAACAGAAGTCTGGAGCACTTCTCCAATGAAGGCAGTTCGAGAGAGTTGGGGTTGTCCAGGCTGGAGAAAGGAAGACACTGGGGACATCTTCAGAGAGCCTTCCAGTGCATAAAAAGGGCTTATAAAAAAGAAGGAGAGTGACTTTTTATATGGACAGATAGTGATAAAACAAGGGGAAATGGTTTTAAATTAAAAGAGGGAAGGTTTAGATTAGATTTTAGGAAGAAATTCTTCACTATGCGGATGGTGAGGTACAGAAACAGGTTGCCCAGAGAGGTTCTGGATATCCCATGGCAGGGAGTTTAGAATTAGGTGTTCTTTAAGCTCCCTTCCAACCCAAACCAATCTATGATTCTATGATAAGGGTCACCTGTATCTGTGCCACTGGACCTCTCCCACCTTGGAAGAATTACAGCTTTTGGTGTAGAGAGGTTTCTTATTTTAGTATTTGAAATGTGTTCTCTAAAAGAAGTAGGAAAATTGTGCAGATGAAGAGAATATAAATTTTTCATTAACTTTGAAGCAGCTGGTCCCAGATGCTCTTTAGGGAATATCTTCTTTTTAATACACTGAACTGCAGCCTAAGACTCAAAAACCCTGTTAAATTAATCTTAGTTTACAGTATTGAATCCAGACATATTCCCTTTGGGACCAAAATCTGAGTATCACATTTATGCGTTTGGGTGCGGCAGAATTGTCAGTGACTAATATTTTGAGCTGCGTTCAGTCTTCAAAGCTGAAAGACACAGTCCTTAAAGAGTGAATTTATTCCTATATGTGAAAATACCTGGAAAATACATAGACTGAAGTGTATAATCTAGTTTTAGTTAATATTATTGAACTATGGCAAGAAATCTTACTAAAACATTGAAAAAATGCCCAAGAATAGATAGGTCTCAGCAATCTCTTAATCTAAAAAAATTCATTTTCACTGGCATATTTCAAATAGTATGAAATAGCTTGCTGGAGTCTGTAAAAAGATAGCTTTATATACAGCAAAAAAAACAAAGAGAATTCCAGATATTCTTATCTCTTAAGAAAGAGTAAAAACTCAGTGGGAAAAAAATTACAAAACCTGAGTTGAGATATAGCTAATGTCTGAATAAAAAGGTGCGATGAAGTATTGCTCTGTAGATATTAATATGTCCTTTGAGACAGCTTATCTGCATTTCTCCTCTCCTCTTTTGCCCTTATATTCCTACTCCATTTGTATGCAGAACAGAGTTATTCCAGCTTTATTCTTAAAATTTATTTTGAAGAGCAAAGTAGTCTGCGCTGGTCCCCTTCATGATACAGTCCCTCTTCCACACTGGTTGAACAGCAAGAACTGGGAATGAGGTTAGGGCAGAAAATAAACCTGAACTGAACCTTAACTTTTCTAATGAAAATCAATCCCTGGCACACAGCATGTCAGGAAATTGGAAAAACACAGGATCCTACATTAAAGGACTTCTGGCATTTCTGATATGTTCAGTCCTCTCTTCCTCAAGGAATCAGGGTGAGTACTGTCTCCTGCTGCTTGACAGCCATTAGTCAGGACTTCACAGGGCTCTATTTTAGAGCATGAGAAATGGTACTGGACAGAATTAACTCTGATGCAGTTAAGAATACATTTATTACTATTTTCTTTTATTTTAAATATTAAATTTGTAACTTCATTATAGGACCTTTTAATGGAGTCTCTGAGCTCACACCATTACTGACATTGAGACAAATTGGATTTCTAATTCTGTAAAATAGTTTAATGACTCTCATGTGCAAAGTTGGTTTGTGCACGTGTTGGAAAGTCTTCAGCCCTGGCTGATTGCCATGTTCATTCGCTCTGGTTGTAATTAACATGACTCATCAACATTTCCTGATTGTGAATCTCTTCAAATTACACTTCTTGTGCTGAAATCCCAGCACCAACCTCTAAAGCAAATCAAAGAAGGAGATTTTTTAACCACTTCAATTCAAAGGTTATAAAATATTTGCCAGAGGAGGCTCACCTGGAACTTTCATGCTGTGGCCAACAAGATGGAGAGATACGTTACTGCCTAATGGCAAAGGGAAGCCAAAGAACTGAGCTTAGAAGAATATCAGTATTTATGCCAAGAATGTTACTGTTAATTATTACAACATTCACACATACATGATGTCATTACAAACCTGCCAAGTTCTGTAAGGTTTTTCAACATCTGTAGTTTATAAACACAATTTACATAACAACATGCAGCTTTCTGCTGTATGCACAGCCCCCATGCATCCACACTGGACCTTCTGATGAAGTCTAATCATCATGGTCTTGTCTACTTATACTTTCATTCCATTTAAAATTTTCATTAGTGCTGTCAGCTGGGTTATAAAAATTACAGCAATAATTTTCAATAGAATTGAAATAGATTTGCCAGAGATCAGTATTTTTCTTGAATTAATAATAGTAATAATAATAATTTATATTTTAAAACTAATTCTAATGCTGCAGTGTTGCAGGAAAGAGTAATAATTAATTATTGCAATACAAAACAATATATCGCTAAATCAAAAGGTAAATTTTTAGTTAAAGACTATACCTGCATAATCTTATGTAAATTTGAAGAAAATTATGTTTACTTCTCGGCTCTTTCAGCTTCAGAATTATTGCATAAATTTAAATTATAGCTAACAGGGCAGTGCATTATGCATAATTATGAGTTTTAAATTGATCAGAAGTTTATTTAGGGGAATGTGGTTTTTATTCTTATTTTTAGATACAGTTAAAGTTCAAAGTGGTTTATACAACCTACAGGAAGAATAAACATTACAAGCTTTGAGGAAAGGTGAGTGTAAAGGTCTTTAACTCCCCACTGTTTATTGACAGCATTGGTGGATCTGGGATAGACTTGCATCTTTGCAAGATCATGCCTGTCCTAGTTTACCTTCATGATAGTATTCCAAATAATCCTAGGAAAATGTACAGTAGGGAGCTTAGATGTTGATTCAAACATATTAGCCAGTATTGAGTGTTACTTATTAGGAGTTTTTATAAAGGTGTAATAAATTTAACTTCTAGCTAGCTGAAAGAAAATAGCCCCAGGGGATATCAACAGAAAGTGTGGGAGACTACTTTGATTGCAGGCTGGAAAGGAAGTGAGTCAGGATACTTTGAAGCAAGTGAAGTGTATAAATGAGAGAAGGCTCATGTGCAACCAAAGAGAATTTCCTAAACATTTGATCTCTAAATGCTTTTTCTCTTAAGTTTTTTTTTCCATGTATAACTTTCTAGAATATTACATAGTGTAGAAATACCTCAGAGGATGTAAAATCTTACACACAAGGAGTTCTTAGACTTAAATTAATATTAGTTCTATTAATTGAAATTATTACTTGGAATTTACTTCAAATATTTTTATTCTTTTTCAAAACTTCTGCCATATTTCCCTTCATGGGGAGTATCCTCAAGCAAGCCAATTTCAAGGCACTGATACATGCCACTAATTTTAGGTAGAAGTGGAGTATGTGACTGATTCCTGCAAGAATTAGTCCAAGATTTTGATGTTTTTTGGATCTCTCAAACTGTATTTTGGATTGCAGAACCAGACCAGTGTTTAAAAGTTACTTTTCATCTGCTGAGTTATTTGGCATAAAATTTACGGAGACTAGCACAAGGTAATAAAAACATGGTAAAGAGGCTTCATCATGTGTTGATGATAAAATTGCTGCATTGTATTTAACATCCCTTAACCCAGATATTTCAGTTCTCTATTTACAGAATTGGGGTGCTGGGTATGAGGAATGAACACCCAAAGATAGAGAACAAGACACCCAAAGATAGAGAACAAGTAAAGATTTTCTAACATCAAGAGAAAAATGTAGTCTTTAGACAAGGATAACTAATAGGCAGCATGTGTTTCTGGTGTTGTTCAAGCTTTTCCCAGAAATTACTTCAGATGACCTATTTGTCACGGAATTTTAACTTAACAGTTATACTTCAAATCTTAATAAATGGTAGATAAAAAAATAATTATATTTTATCATCCTAGTAACTCTCATTTAGATTAGCTAAACACAAAAATCCTAGCCAGCATGAGCTATGTCTTTTTTTTTCACTTGACTGAAAATGTGCAGTTCTTAAAGAAACTAATTCATTCTATAGGCACTCAAATTTCTGCCTGGACGTCCACAGCAGTCTGTATTTCAGCAAGGTAGACATCGATATCTTTCAGCCCAACCCCTTTGGGATACTTGTATGAATCATCTCCACTTTCCTTTCTTCTTGCTCAGAGTAGGTCCAGTGTATCAATAAATAAGTGATCTTAGAAAGCAACTATCCAACTGCTTTCCTTGAAATGAATAATTGGAAGAAGAGGGGATAGGGGGGATGCTTTTTTGGGGAGATTGCTGTTTACTCATTCAGGAAGTGAAAATTGTGATTTTTCATGGCCTAACCAGCTAAAATCCCAGGAATGGAGTAGGTTTGTGGTTGGAAGGGACCTCTAAAGGTCATCTTGTCCAGTTCCTAGTCAAGCAGGGTCATCTAGAACCACTTGCCCAGGATCATGTCATGTTGGACCAGCTGTAATAGATACAATATACCCAGGAGAGCTGGATGTTTGTTTTTGACTGCTTGAAATCTCGGCAGTCCAGCTCCTACAAATAATGGTCGCAACACTGGCTCAGACCTGGGTCAAACACAGTGTCAGATATCACCCTCCAAAATAACTATCATTTTCACTTGGTTTCTAATTTAGATGGTCCACACAAGCTGCCAATGGTCTCATTGTTCACATCACCCCAGGCCAACAGCTTTGATTCTCTCTGTGTCTGAAGCCAATTATCTCTTGTTATCTGGGTTGCTATCATCCTAACCATTTTACACAAATATTAATTAAGTTTATTCAAGCTGCTTCATTTCCTTTCTGTGCATACCTAAGCCCTCAGAGGCTGGGCAGAGGTAGTCCAGAGGTTTTGAGTTCTCTGTTCTTGGTTATCTCAGCAAATAAAAGAATCATCTAATGAGTTACAGCTGAGCAGACATACTCTACATCTCACTTATCTGTGTGCTGCTTTCAGACAGGTTTTGCTCCTGAATAAACAACTGAAAAGCCCAGGGAGAAATGCACTTGAAATCTCTTTTTGTTCAACTGACTGTTGCTATGGATGACCTTTCTAAATTAAAAATATTTAAACAGCAGATTTTGTAGATTAATTGGCAAGGACCAAATAAATAACGAAGCATCCCTAAGGAGAGCAAACTGAGTAATTTTCAACAGCGATATGCTTAATGACAGTATGTTTTCAATTATGTATTCTGGGGGTTTGTGGCTTTGAGGATTGGCAATTTTTTTACATTTCATATAACCTCATTGTCTATTCCAACATATTCATTTTTGTTTAAAATTTTGTTTATCATTGCTTTTGTTAATACATTATCTCCTGAACATCAGATGTGTTGACTGATCTTTTTCAGCCAGGCAAGAAGACTAATTAGTTGTGTGAAAAAATGTGAGTTCATATTTGAGTAGTAAAGAATTATGTATACTTGATCTGTTAAGTAACATTTAATTCCTTCCAAAAACACACTGTTTCATGTGCTGAGGAGTGGAAAAAACTGCATCAGGGAAGCTGACTGTTCCAAGAATTCAAGTGATTTTTTCAGTCAGCTTTTCCAGTTTAAAACACTTTTTCTATGTTTCCACAGGTTTTAACCTCTTACTTGTCTTTACAGTGATGAGTACCCCAGACCTGGGCACAGCACACCAGAGTCTGACAGGGGCTGAGAACAGGGGTAGAATCACCTCCCTTTGCTCCTGGCCATGCTCTTTTTGTAAAGACCAGAATACATTTCTAGGCTACAGGCCATCTTATTTCCAGCTTTTTGTCTACCAGTATCCCCAGGTACTTCTCCACAAATCTGCTGGTAGTAAATTCACCACCTAGTCTGCATTGACATCGGGCTTTACTTTGACCCAGGTGCAGGACCTTGTCTCTTCCCTCAAGCATATAGCATATTCCCTAAGGAAAGAAGTGATTATTTTCTTTCTATGTTAAGTTTCCTTGAAAAAAACCTGAACATTGGGAATTCATCACAATTTCAGATATGCACCTCTCATAAAAGCACCTGATCTTTAATTTACTCTGTTTGATTTCTCTCAGGATACAATTCTTAATATATGTAATTAAAACAGACAGTACAAATCCTATGTAATGAAATACTTGAGCATAACAGTTAACTAAGAAAGAACTGAGATGAGTATCTTTAAAAACTTTAAAATCAAATCTAGTGATGTCAGTACCACCTAGTCTAAGCATTTCAATTAACAACTGATTTCCTATATGTCGATAAGTGTACATAAGAATTATTTTTTTAAACAGTATCAGCTGTGACCATTACAGACCATTCTTTGTTGTCTAAATTGCCACTTATGCTAGGAGTCAAAATACTTTTAAAGAGAAACCTCTTAACATAAACTACTCTTCTTCATTACCAGATGTCAGTAGTGATACTACATTACTTCATTTTTCTCTAGATTTTAACACTTTAGCCAAACAAGGAAGTTTCACATAAAAATATATATTTGACAGGCTGTCATAAGAAATGTTCTCTGTTTTACCTACAGGAATCTGAGTATTTCTTAATGTTTTGCAGATATTTTTAAAAGTCCATCTAAGGACTAATAAACTGCACTAAATAAAATCTTATGCCCTGAAGTCAATTGGCATTTGATGGATGAGGGCTTTCAATCTGAAGTAAAAATAAAAAGAAATGTTAATGAAACAGTGTTTTTTTTCCGATGTGGTGGTGAGGCAGTACATGGCAGGCTTGCAAAATAAAGTCCAATTCCCTATCCAGAAGCACAGCTCAAGTCAAAATGGATGTGATTCACAGCTGGATGAGAAAACCTTCCTTTCCCATCTTACTGCATAACACATCTGTTCTTGTTTCAGTTGTGAAGTCACAGCTGTCCCCTGTGCTGGGGAGTGGGTAATTGAGCTGTATGACTCAAAATCTCCCCCTTCATTCAGTCCTGTGGTGCTGAGCACGCACAGGCACTTTCCTCCCTAATTCATCTTCAGTATTGGCAGGTTTCCTATGTAATAAACTGTCCCCAGTCTCCCCCCCTCCTCTTTTTCTGTCCTTCATGTTTTCATGGACTAGCCCCAAATTCTTAGTTCCTTTTCTTTTTTGTTTGACTCTGGCAGGTGAGAAGCCAGGGCAGGAGCAAGATGAAGTTAAGCTGCAGATTGCCAGCAAGCAGATTGTGCAGACTGCTATCCTCCGAGCAGTGCAACAAGTTTCCCAGGAGAGCCAGCAAAAGGAGAAGCGAACAAACACTGGTACAAGCCTCCAACTAGAAAGAGGAAAACTAACCAAGAAGCGTGAAAAGAAGTAAAGGAGGAGATTGGGGTTTTTCCACTCCCTTCTGCAAGTATTTTGAGCCTTCTCTTTAGTATCAGCTGTATTGCTAGTGCAATGCTACTGCTGTAAAGCAAACCAAAGTATTATCACACCTAGACATAGGGAAAAACTGCAAATTATTAAGTGCATTAGATGGATGACTCCATATTTATGCAGTGCCTCTTAACGGAAACAATAACCATAGCTGTAAAAGTAGTTTCAAGCACAAGCTCTATGATATGGGCTTATTCTCAAAAGCTTGTTGCCAGTGCACTTTCATGCTAAGTTCTGCGTGCACCATTTACGTCAGTTCAGCTGGATGGACTCTTCTCTGCATTACTGGGCTCACTGAGGCTCTCTTTGCTGAAGAAAACATTTATTGGCAGGTGTAGCAGAATGCTTTCAGGCTCCCTTGAAACACGGGTTTGTACTTTGCTTTGATTAGACATGAACTATGTGAAATGGCAGTATAAAGTGTATTTGGTAAGTTCTGTGAACCAGTTTATTTTTTCATCTTGGGGGGAAAAAAAGCAATCCAGTAAGGCTGCAGTGACTGTGATCTATGACTATGATCATATATCTATGATCTACGTCTTTTTTTAAAAGAAGTTAAATACTGAAGTTTTAGTCTACTTATTGAAATACTTCTATACTTCTGCATAAAAATCACTTGTGCCTCAACTATTCCTTTTAATTTTCTTGATATTGAAAGAAAGGAACTGATGCAAAGATAAGGAATTGGCCAGAATTTGCTCCAGCTTTGCAACTTTGCTGGGTCTTGATTTACAGAAAATGAAGACTAAAGTGTCTTTAAAAAAAGGGATGAAAATATACAGTATCTGAATTCTGTCATGGTAGGTATTTCTCACCTGCTGGGTGTAAAGTGACTTTAGATATTTGCAGTTGTTACATATTCAACTTAAATAGCACTGCGTGAAGCTGGTGATACAGAGCTTATCCCTTCAACTGCTCTGTATAGCTGAAGAAATCCATGATGTTTCTGAAAATGCAAATTAAATACATGTACCTTTCACTTTTATTGCTCCCTTTGTGTAATGATGATTGCACTATTATACATATGAAATTAATAACCTTATATTTAATTCTAGAATTGGCTTGTAGCTCTGCTTCAAATGAATTCCTGTAGTAATACACCTGGAAATACAGAGAGGAAGATGCCCTGCAAAACTTCCTTAATGGCTTTTCTACTCAGCCAGATGATCCTCAAAGAGACTGTGGGTTAAATAATTGGCTATTACTGTGTCCTGTTGCTTATGTTAAACGATTTTGGGATTCCTTCTCCTGGACAGAGGCTTAGTCATGAATAACCACATACTGTAATATAAAAAGTCTTTGTAATCTGCTTGGTTTCTTTTTTTAAATTTAACAGAACTGACTTATACAAGACAGTGATTTAGCTCAATCTTCTTTCACTTAAAAATGCAAAGAGGAATCCAACATGATTGAAAGGGTTCCAAATCATCTGGTAATGAAAACTGACCTGGATTCCAAGTACACAGGTGATTCACTTCTGTTGACACTGCGTGAATTTTTAGTCAAGCAAACTTTGAAAGGTGAAAGTAGTTGGGTCTTGAGGCATGTATGTATTTTTGTAATAGTAATTTTTTAACCATTAGCTTTTTCACCAGTTCATCTTTGTTTGGAAGGTAACTCTTTTCTAAGCACTCTTTGCATTTTTCTCTCTGAGAGCCTGAGAAAACTGATCATGAATAAAGGTTCAGTTCTGAGGCTGATGAGCAGACAATTCTGGTGGATGAGAGAGAGTAAACCTGTTGGAGAGACTCTGTGGCGCAAAACGGTGTTTGCCATGGACTCACCATGCTGCAGGAAGGAGAGATATAGAACATCTCCATTTCTTCGAATTTATTTTACTTTTTAAATGCTTTTTGTCCCCGGATATTTGAAATATGTTTGGATTTGGTGTTTTCTTTTGTTTGGGTGGTTTTTTTTGTTGTTGTAGTTGGTTTTGGGGTTTTTTATGTCTTGGTTTTTGTTACTGATAATTATGTTAATAACCTTCATATAGTTTTGAAACTGTTTCTTTTGATGGCTTTTTTTTTTAATTAATCATTTTGAGAAAGGAAGGATTTCAAAAACCAGTGAGTCCAGGCTTTTGCCACTACTTCATGTGAGCCTATTCCACTCCTCCTCCCACTGTGCACTTCTACAATGTCCCTTTACTGTCCCTTTTCTACTGCCCTAGTCCTATTAGGCACACTATTTATTACCCAGCTGTTTAATAGTCATGTCCATTATTGTCAGAATACCGATGCCATGAGAAGACTAATATCTTGGAAAATCAAAATTGGCTGGGAGCCTTGGCTTCTTATATGCTTATTAGACAATCTCATGAAGTAGTGTGTGCTCATGAGGTTTGTAGTAATTGATGCATTATTCAGTGCAAAAGAATACCTATCCTAGAAATACAAGGCAATTAAAAAGGTATCTATAAGTATTAAAAAAACCTTACCACTTACTAGCACTTATAGTGGTAAGTAAAATGTTGTACAAATATGGGAAATTATATTTATCACAACTCCAGAAGAACAGAGGAATAACGTGTGTGTGGCTGTCCTGCACTGTGCTTGCTATGTTGTCATTCAGGTTGATTATGACAATTTTATTATCATATTGCACTCTTCTTTGTAAGGTTAATAAAGCAGCAATGCCTACATGGAGATTCACATGGCCACAGCAGGATGTTGTAACATTACTAAATGCCACTGTACATCAAGTTTTTGGTCCTGTGTGGTTACACCGGAAATCTCTGCTCTAAAATAAATAAAACCAATAACTGTGACTTGGAAACAGCCATATTAATTTTATCATTTCAGAAAAATAAAAAAGCATTCTGTGATAATATTGTGAGTTGGAGATTCTTGGGCGTTTATTCAATAGCAAACAATAACCTAGAAGTCTTACTGACTCTACTCAAGTCAGGTATGATTATTTTTTCTGGTGATATTTTTTAAGTGTCTCAGATTGCTTTGTAACTATTCTTAATATGATTACCATGAAATATGCTGAAATTGTTCTTTAAATGTGTGCCTATGTCAAATACACAGTTAATGTGTCATTACTGAAGGCTTTTCTGAAAAAAAAAGTTTAATTTCAATTAGTGGAAAATATAAAAGGAAGTAAAATGAATTCTTGAAAGAATATGTGATTCACCCATTCCTTTGGTTATCCACTCAGGTCTGAGAAGAAATTAAATTAATAAAAACCTGACTCTTGACATAAAGTAATTTTTCGCAATGTGTTCCTACAACACAGGGATCAAGTTGCCAAAACTGTTTGTGGGAACTGGGGGGAGAACCTGAGCTTCTGGTAAATGTCTTCTTCACTGCTTCAGTAAGGAGTGAGCAGCAGTACTGACGGAGCCTGATGAATGGATTTTCTCTTCATTAGGTTTTGGTGCCTCATGATATGGTCTGGCAGAAACTTTTTCCCAATTTTGGGTAATAGGTTTTTAATTTCTGATGCATCCTGCTGTTCAAAGCAAGTACAAGTAAGATCTCTATTCTTTGCTTCCAGAACTTCATTCACAACACCAGGTGGACATGCATGAACTTTTTTTTCTAAATATCATCTTTCCTGGATTTAGTCAACATGCCCAGTGATTTCTTTAATCCCTAAGACTGAATGGGTGAGCACATATATTATCTGTGTGCTCAGGGACCACCAAGAAATAGATACATATTTTAAATTCATTTGCTCCTAAGCTGTTCTTGTCTGCCAGGCAGATTTTCTTTGTTTAATTAACATAAGGAGCTTTTCTTTTCTCATCACTTTTCCTCTAGTGACTTGATACTTGGATTTTGTTACACGAGCTTGCTAGTTTTAACACTAAAACAATAGTTCACATTTATAGTTTGGGTTTCATTAGAACCCCTGTGGTGTTACATGTTCCATTTTGGTGTGTTTTTCTTCTTTTCTTTCACTAAAGATGAGTAACAATAAATGATGTTCTAAAGAGAAGGGAGTTTGTGTGGGAGTTGTAGTTGTGTTGGCATTTTTGTGGCTGGTTTTTTTCTCGTTCAGTTGCCTCTAGCAGAAGACCACATGGGGCAAATCATCATGAATCATTCACATGCACCATGACAGTAGCTCAGTGTAGAACGTGCACAGAAAGAGAGAAAATTAACTCTTACATAAGCTGGAAACTGAATCCAGCTATTCTAAGCTAATCCTAAAATGTTAGAGCAAGACACTCCTGATAGCTTTAAGGAAAATATTCCATGTGTGCTTTGACAGTTGAACTCCATTTAGAAACACCATCCAGTGAAGACTGTAATTGCTTGTTTTGTAATATGACATGGAAAATGAGTACTACTGTATTGTTCTGAAGACTTAAATACAACCTCCTTGTGTCTGTGGAAGATTTTGAATTGTGCTTTTTGGCAAGGTGACCCATTTGCTCCTGCCCTATGGAGCGAATTAGCTGCTCTTCTGTGTGCGCATGGATCCCAGAAGGTTTAGCTCCTCTCTTCAGTTGCTACAGTAGATGCCCTTGCCTTGTATTTGCTTAGTAAACATAACTCCTACTAATGCTGTTCCCCCTCATTTCTTTCCCATGAAGCAGCTCATTCTAAAAATCCTCAGTTACAAGACTAACTGTAGAAGCCATCTGCTTCCAGAAATGGGAGAGTGAATATAATAAATCTTCTTTGCCTCATTGGAGGGATATTGGCCTTTTCCCATATCTCCCTGTATGTGTCTATTTCCAAGGAGGACAACTCTGTTATCCAATGCTTCCTTGCTATCACTGGCTGATGGTTTGCCTATAAAGTTTAGCCAAGTGATCTTCAATATTTCCTTCCAAGGAAAAACTGCTCCAGAAACAGAGTTTGCCCTGACTTGTCACAGTTTATTAGACCCAGCTGACTTCAGCTGATGACATATATGATTTAGTTTTTTATCCCCTATAGTACAAAAGCAGACTTTCAGGTCTAATATCTATATTGCTGAGGATCTAATAATTTTCTTGGTACTCCACCAGCTGAAAAAGTTTATATATGTTCATAAAGTAGAGCTTAAAGTAAAACTTTTCAGATCATCTAATTCTTCCCATCATATTTCCCAGAATCATAAATACTTTTATACAACTACGTTTTACTTAGCATTACACTTGCTAAATCTATAGGCAGGAACAAGGAGTCTTGTTGTCCTCTTCTGTTTTGATCCCTGAGACCTGCAGGGAGTGTCAGAGCTGCACTGTTTACAGCAGTGACCCTCTCAGTGCTGAGCTGCTTTTGTGGCTCTTCTCTTCACCACGCGTTTCTTTATTTTTATGTATGTAGTTCCAGAAATCAGTCAAATCAGGAGACCCACAAAACAGGGATATCTGAGATACCAGTGGTGCAAGAATCAAGTGTGTCCCCACATCTTTCTCAATTTTACAGCTTTTCAGGATCAAGAAACATTAACATTAACAGTCTAATTAACATGGACTAGTTACAAGGCGATCAGTCAAAGGTTGAACTCAACAATCTCAGAGGTCTTTTCCAATTTAAAGGATTCTGTGAAATCAGCCCCAGGTCATACCTCCTTCTGGCAACTAGCTGAAGGAACACAAGATTTGAATTCTCCATTTTTTCGCAGCACTTGAGACACTGGGATGCAACCAAGTGAAGAGTTATTTCCGCTCAGGAGGTATAAAAACTCCTCCTTCTGGTTGCAAAAGGTGTCTTCAAAGGTCAGTCCCTGTGTCAGGTGACAGCTTGCTCATCACTGTGCTCAGAGGAACTGAGTGTACGACAAAGCAACATCTCAAACTGGGCTCTGAGGAATAACACTTTGCAGAAGACCCTGGGCTTTCACATGATCAGGATAGGAGTACTCCTCCATGAGACAGAGAAGCAAAACAAGATGCTCCTTCTGGGGGCCTCTGTGCTGGTCTTTTGTCCGGTTTTGTTTCATTTAAAAGAGAGAAACTTAAGACCTTGAGTGCCCCATGTTCACTACCTCACTACCAGGCAGGAAAGCAAACACAGTACACTAGCAAACAAGTTGGAAAATCAAGGCCACTCCAGGGAAAGTTACCTCAAAAAAAAGCATTTTCTTCAAGGCCAAAGTGGTAACTTGACCACTGCTTTGGTAACTTGACTTGTGCCTTCAGACTTTCTCCCTCTCCTTTATAATGTAAAGAAATACAGATTTATGCAGTGTCAAGTTAAACCCCACTCTTTGGTTGTTTTGGGTTTTTTACCTGCTTACTTTTTCTTTAATTGGCCGTACTTTTGTCTGTCAAGGTCACTTCTTTAATCTTTTTTATCTGTAAAAGATGCATCAAAAAAAAGGATTGGGTTAGTCCTGTAGTCTCTGTTTTAATCTCTGGGTTCCAGTATATCTGAGGCAACATATTTTTCCTCGATTTAGGCAAAATCCTCTGCTTTGTTTGCATTTTTTGTTCTTCAACAATTTTCCCTGTGCCTGTGTTGTGTGTAGAAGTAGGATCATAAAACCACTGCCGCATTAGAATTTTGAAGCTGTGAAAACTGATGTAATGTTGTACATACTAAAACATTACTTCCTTGAAAAAATTCCTTACTCCTGGAAATCAGATAATACAACTCCATCTGCCCTGGTAAGAATTAGGTTAACATCTATTTTGCCTGCTGGCAGGCTAGAGGACTTTTTGTTTCTTTCCTTCCTTTTTTTCCCCCACCCTTTTCAAATATCTGCACCTGAGGCTACTGATATGATTATTTGGGAAGCTAAACATCCAACTAGGGAGCAGGGTGAGAGACTGAGGATTAGGATCCTAGCTGAGGTGAGGGGACTGCATACGAAGCTGACGACATGTAAGTCCAGGATCTGTGCGCCCTGCGACATGGAGGTACGATAACAAACAGCCCATAACAGATTATGATGTCTGGATTCTACAGCTTTCAGAGTGCAGACGGTGATGCTGTCAGGAAATATCAGCCCTCGCTCTCTGAACGTCTGTCACATTTCATTAGGGTGCCCAGATGACTGTTTCCTCCACTGCTGAGGCTCGACAACAAATAACAAATGAGTTCTGCTGGTAATTGCCACGTTCCTTATTATTTTGTGATCACCTCATTTCACTCAAGCTCCCATATCTACAGAGGCAAAAAATACTTTCACATAGGAATTTTCATGTTGTTGGTGACAACAAATGTGTTATCATGCAGGGAGATGCCAAATGCTCTGCAGAAGGCCAAAAGAAATCCATTTTCCTCTCAGTATGTCTCTCTAGAGGAACAACACATCAGCCTAAGGCTTCAGTGTGCATTTGCAGACACCTACAGGAGACAGACATCTCCTCTTTGTTTTGTGACTGTCGCTTTTTGTGACTGTGTCTCTCCTGCTGTCATTTTGCCTCTACTTTAGACTGAGACTCCAACACTGGAGTCACATGGAGAACAACAGGGTTATAAAGAGACATGACGAAGCCATGGTTTTGGCCTAGCTACACAAAAGCAGAGCTAAAAACTCTATTTCCTACCCAATCTTTCCAGCATGCAGTAATGAAGCAACAGGGTTAGGGGCGCTGGCTTCCTCTGTTACATTTCCTTCCTTATCAAAATATTAAAGGACATCACCAGACCACCAACACTGAAAGGAACAGGAAAAAAGGCCATAAATGGGCATGGAAGACTTTTGAAAACATCAGTCCAAACTCTGAGGGGACACTAGAAGTACAGGGATGCTCTGAGGAAACCATTTTCCTACAGATGTACCCTACAAATCTTTATTCCTTTATGACATAAATCATGGTGTCTTCTGGGGTAAATGAAACAGCAGTCTCTTTTGGGAAAATAAATTATTTACCAGCATAAACTTGCCCAGACCAGAGCATATCCACACTACTCAGTCTTTCTTGCCTGCTTTATGTGTGCATTATGCATGGGAAAAAAGCCCCAAACATCAAATGTAGTAATTTTGCTGTAAATACTCTGTGATAGCTCAAATCATTAATTTTTGGGGGTTAGGGTTAATGCATGAAAGCAGAAAGCCTGTGTTGCAATATGAAACCCACAACTAAACATATGGGTCAGACTGTCAGAATTGTTTTCACAGTCAACTCCATCCCAAAAGTCTTGCACACTGCTCCTCGTTGTTGGTGGTTTTCTGACTAGTCTTCTGCTTGTATTTGTGGGAGAGAGAGACAGGTTGGTGCCAGTTTTGTCTTTTTTAAAAAGTCTTTTGCTATTAAGGGGAAACCATTAACTTATCTGGAAACAAAGAAAACTTATTCTGGCTGGAGCTGAAAGAAATCAAAGGGTGCGACAGCAGCTGCACTTTTGTGTTCACAGTTGGTACGTGGATAGATTCAGAAGCCATTAGTAACTTCAAAACACAAAGATTTCTAAGGGTGTTTTCTGGAACATGTCAGAGCAGGAGTAGCTGATAAATATTCAGTAGGCTCTACTTTTGACAGGCAACTTTCCTGGTACTGTAAATGAACTCCTTAAGATCCTACTCTCTATCAGCTGTAGCGGTCCTAAAATCTCATATGAGCAACTTCTTGGTTTAACATATATTCTCAGCTGAACCTCCTAGAGATAAATCAATGATAGGGAGAAATTTTTTCTCAAGCAAATGGGGTAAGGGATTTTATAAGTCATCTCTTTTCACATACTAGCTCTACCTGTCTCTGTGCAGAAAAGGCAGCCTGCCAAGTTAGCCATTATGCATCACTCAGGGCAAATCAAGAAGAAAAGCCAAAGGCTCCAGCTGGGGTTTAGAAATTGTACGTGCGTATGTTTTAATTGCATTAAAGGTACATGGTGTTCCTGTGAGAACAGCACCTAGAGGGGCACTGGCTCTAGCTCATTCCCATTTCGAAGTCTGCAGTCTACCTGTTTCTAAAATTACCTTTGAAGAGTGATGCAAATAAATCAATAATTTGAATGAGCTATAGAATATTTCTCCTAGGAGCTGAGAAACTATTATTCATGTTTGCCTTTATTTCTGAACCCAGTCACAGTTAATGAACCCAAGCTCTTAAAAATCCTGGCAGGATTCTCACTATCTTGAAAGAAGTCTGGATTTTACCCAATTACACTTCCAACACTGGCTGCAAAGCTGCAACTGCTGCTTTCACATTGTACAAATTGCAGTCCATATTTTGGCAACAAATCTTAAGCAACAATGCACAATGAGCTCAGCTGAACCCGAGTTACCCATCTATGTGATCATCTGGGGTCAGTGGTGAAGTTTTCTTTGCTTGACTTCCTGAGAAAGTGAGGTTTACACGCTCACATTAGCTGTCAGGACTTGTGTCTCCTGAAATCTTTTGTATCTGTTGGCCCATGCAACAAAACCTGACAGAAGGGTCTCGGGATGTGACACCCCTTCCTGCTCAAAGATGGAGCATCCAGGGAAAAATAGTGGGGAAGGCTTGATTTTGAGGGATGCTTTAAGGAAAAAGCAGTGCTCCTGAGCCTGCTTGAGCTGCACACTTTATATAACTTGATTACTCTAGGACTTATTTGTAACAGGTCTTACTTCATTGTGAGACATCTCAGTACACCTGTGCTTTTGGAGATTGGGGGGTTTTCTTGAAGGTTTTGAATTCTTTACGTAAATTACAGGAATACCCTTTATTTGATACCTAGACAGAATTATTTGCTATCTAAGGAAATGTTTATGAAAGGCAAATATTCTCTCCTTAGGTACTTTAACAAAGGAAAGGAAAAATGAAATTCCACTCATTTTCAAGAAGAGAAAAGGAGAGTAAGTTCACATATTAAAAAGGAGAGAACAATTTGTTACTAAATATGGGAAATCATTCACTGCATACACTATTCTTCATATAAACATGGTATTTCCTGCTTTTATCAGGTTTCAATAATGCTTAAAACTTAGTAAGACACACACACAAATCAGAAACAGTAGCTGCAATCAAAGTTTTTCTTTTATACCAAGATACACAAACAAATTGCACTTCTTTTTTTTCCCTTCTCCATTGCAATTATGAGTTTTAGCCAAAAGATGTATCTACAACCAAAGAACTTGTTATTTAGTCTTTGTTGAAGCTCACTCTTCAAAGAATGCATTACAATATGAGCTGCAGCAAATGCAAGCTCTGATTGGTCTTAAGGTCCAGAGTAGCTTCTCATATTGTAAAAGAAATAGTATAAATTGTTTATTTATTCACTGAAGACTACTCTCTATCCTTTTAATGTATAAAATAAAAATTGCAGCTATATATTTTTTACCTGATTCACAGACAGAAATACCAGGAACATAGAAAAGTTGTTAAGATCCTTTAGCTGCAAATGCAAAATAACTACTCAGTGAAGATATGTCTCAGGATTTCTGACCATATAAGAAAAACAGCACTTGTGGGCTGGAACAGTTGGAAAATGATTGAAAATTCAAATGGTGGCACCATATTTTCCCATGAAAATTCTTTCCTTATTGGTCACTGATGCTGGATTTGTCATAGTTAAATTACTGTAGTCATTCTCTAAATTTTTAAATATTCCCAACTCTTATAAATATTTTAATAACTCTTAGGAATATTTTATATTTCTGTGAATTGTGGAATCAGAGGAAAATATGGCTTGCTTAAGAAGTCTTGAATTCCTATCTACAAAGAGAAGTCAGCAATATAAGAAATTGGGATTTTTAACAGCCCACATAGCTCTGTTTTTTGTGGATGCTAGAAAAAAAAGGCTATTTCATCTGTGTTTGCAGTGAAGCAGTCCAGAAAAGGTCAGTATCTCAGAGAGCTTTCTGGCAGAGGTTTTCAATTTAGGTTTAAATTTAGTTTTCCTTTTGAACATTGTTTTAACCTCAAAAGCACTACCTTTCCCATGTGATCCTTTCCCAGGGCTCCCATCACGGAGCCCTGCAGCTTCCTCAGCCATACAGGCAGCACTGCACTCTGCTGTGTCATGCCATGCTGTATCACTGAGCCCCCCTGAGATGTCTCATGCATTTTTGCATGACTGGTAGCTCTGCATGGAAATTTTAGGGAGCTCTTGCGGCAGTGCCACCATAGACACAGCTGCTCTCATCCTCAGAATGGTTTAGAAACATTCCCAGCAATCTTTCGGACTTTAAAATTTATTTTTTTTTTAATTTATTCTCTGATTATTTAATTTTGTTGTGTGCATTTCACTGTGAAGGTAACCAGGCACCGGCACAGGTTGCCCAGAGAGATTGTGAAGTCACCATCCCAGGAGATATTAAAAAGCCATCTGGACATAGATCTCATCCTGAGCAACTGGCTCTCCACAGACTCTCCCCCCATGCATGAGCCAGGGGAGGGCCAGCCGCCTCCTGTCCCTGCCTAAGTAAAGCAGAGACCAGCTCGTGGCCAGGGACATGGCCATGAGAGAGGCCCAGGAGACCTATCATGGGTGGTGATGGCAGATAAGAGTTCGTGTAATATGGAGGGGCTTGACAGCTGGTCTGCAAGCAAAGATTAGTTAACAGAAGAAGTAACAATTGATGATTTTTGAGTGTATCCATAGCAAGGAAGAAGACAAGGCTGTCAGCCTGGAAAGAGATTAGAATAGATACACGAAAATTTCTGTAAGCTAGACTACGTCCCTAGGTAGATGTGTATATGTGCCTTATTAAATTTCTCTTAAACTTTTGCCAATTATATTGACGCTAATTGCTTTGCAGCAATGAATAAAATAAGTTATTGTGATGTAGTCAATGACTGAAGATCATGCTCTGTTAAGAGTATATAAGCTGGAGAACACGCACAATCAAAACCTTTTTCTTCTTAGACCCTAATCACGTGTGTATGTCACATCCAACCTAATATTGACATTGTAACACCTGTGACTGCTCCAATTTTAACATTAGCACCCATCTGCAAGGAATTAGTCAGACATAGCCAGTGTTTGTCCACTCTGCAATTCTGTTTATAAGTAACTGTTCAAGTTTTTTTGTGTAGATGATGTGACAGGTCAGTTACTGCAGTTGTTAATATTTAGTGCCCTTATTTCAAAATCAGGTTGTCTGCCACAACAGGTCTGTATTATTCCCCTTTGGTGATGTAGAGCAGAACCCTTTTAAATCAATCAGTTATAAAGAGAATATTTTCCTGTGCCCTTTACTAAAGGAAATGTATTCTAACTCAATGCAAATGGGATAAAACTATTAAAAAGATATTTCCTAGTCCAGACAAGGCTCTTGGGTTTCATTCAGTCTTACATTACAGTATTTTATGTTGAAATATATTTTTTTTTCAGGAAATTAGTAAATTCAATATGACAGAGTCCATAAGTAGGACTGAACAAGAACTCATTTTGGTGTGTGTCCTTCTTAGCTGGACTGACTAAGCTTCTTTTTCTAAAGCTGAGCTTGTAGTCCAAAAGTGCAGGGTGTCAGGCAGTTGCCATGTGAAACACAGCATTGCATGATGCACTGGGAAATGACTAATGGGGCATGGTCTTGTGATGATCAATGTTTTTCCATAGTCAAAACTTGTACTTCTGCTGAGTCTCCCATCCAGAGGGTACAAGTAACCCATGGGAAGTGCAGAGGGGAGAAGATGAGAGCAGAAGGGCTGGACTCAGCTAAAACCAATCCACACCTCTCCCTCCCAGGTCACCTCCAAATAATGGAATGGAAAAAGTCCTGTAGATGTGCACCACCAACCTCCCAAAAATGAGATAAAGAGTGGCAGAGCCAGGGCAGCCTTTTCCTCAGCATCCAGCGCTCTGCCTTTGCAAAGGAATGGACACAAAAAGATGAAGTGCAATGGAGGGCTGGTGTTGAGAAGCTGCTATTACAAAGCTTGAAATAAAATTTTAAATGATTTAATTTTAAATTATTTTTAGGTAGAAAGAATTGAATGTTTTTCAGTGCAATTTTAATCAAAATATAGAAAAAATTGTTATTAAAATGCACAGTTTATGCTGAATGCATTTAATAAAAAAACTGACTCAGCTTTCTGGAGGAAAAGTCTTTATAGGAATCACTGATATTCCCTGCAGGGAAAAACACCTCAAACAGACAGCAGTTACAAGACAGAACTAAACCTCTATGAAATGGTTTAAACCTCTTAATATTGGGTTATTTCTGGCCACCAAGAACCGAGCCATGTGGGAAGTCTTCAAAAGTATTTGCCTATCATGCGTATTAAGAGATAGTAGAGAACAGACATATTTTCATAGTGAAGTTTTTTTCCAACTTAACACAATCTAATTGTAGAAGTAACAACTCAGATTGAGTGACAGAGTTAGTAAAGATATTTTTGACATATTAGTTAGTAAAGATGTAAAAATCAAAATAGTGATGTTTTCAACTGTGAATAATTTTTTTTACAAAAAATTTGAAAGTTACCACTCAATGAGTAGGAAAATAATCAAGAACTAAACCTAAGAATGGTCCAGCATCTTTTGGATGCATTTGTGTGAATCATAAAATGTGCTTCATTTCACAATGACATTGGCTCCAATGTAAAATACATATTTTGTGTTAATGAAATTCATTCTAACACTAAAGTGGAATTAAGTTACCTGTGTGATAATATAGCCTATTTGTCCTGCTGGCTGTAATTTTCTGTGTATTGGTCCCCCGCCTCACCAGAGGATGATTTATCTCAATTTCACTGTCATCCTCTTAATGAAGTTAGCCAAGGTCCCCAGTATTAAATTACAGAGAGAACACAGGCTGGCCATTTGGAGGTCTAAGCTCTTTAAACAGCCGGTTCCTTTTTGGGGCAAACTTTTTTATTAAAGATTTATTTTGTCTGGCCTTTGTGAATTACCATCAATTTGAAAGTTTTTCTAAGGTTATTCCCTGAGAGGAAGTGGAATCAATCCTTGCTGCTGCAGAACTGTTTCTTGTGATATAGTTATCAGGCAACCTTTAAAGAAATTAGATTGTGGTCAAGTTTCAGTCACAGCCATATTATGTATTTTTTTTTCAATATGACCACAGTCTGGCTTATTTTAGAGCTGTTCAAAATGGCACAATTAGTGTACCAGGATGGTGAAAGGCTGCTGCACATAGGGGTGAAGGAAGAATAATCCCCTGGAGCAGCGTCTGGTTTGGCTGGCCCACTTGGCTGATGCAGCTCCAACAGAGTTCCTGAGTTCCTGCTCTTCAGCCTTGGGTGTCTTCACAGTCTTGGCATTTTCTGAACCATTTCCTGTGGTGAAAAGAGACCTGCAAATATGCATCCAAGAACAGTGCTTCTACCCCAAGCACTTTTTGATCTGACAATTTAGTTGTCACTGGCAGCTCATGGGCCATTTTCAGAGGCTCTCTATTCAGTGTTTTTCAGGCCAAATATTAAAAATAAAATATTTTTTTCAAAATTTAAATTATTTTTAACACTGTACATAAGATAATAACATAGGATTAGAGAATGGTTTGGGTTGGAAAGGACCTTTAAAGGCAACCTAGTACAAACCCCCCTGCCATGGGCAGGGGAACTTTCCACTAGACCAGGTTGCTCAAAGCCCTATCCAGCCCGGACTTGAACACTTCCCGGGAAAGGGCATTGACAGCTTCTCTGGGCAACCTGTTCCTGTGCCTCACCACCCCCACAGTGAAGAATTTCTTCCAAATATCTAATCCAGATCTAGTCTATTTCCGTTTAAAGACATTTGCCCTTGTTTTATCACCACATGCACTTATCAAAAGTCCCTCTCCAGCTCTTTTGTAGGTCTTTTTGGGCACTGGAATATGTTCTAAGGCCTTCCGAGGACTTCCTTGATCCATCTCTTCTCTAAGATGAGCAACCCTCGTTTTCTCAGCCTGTCCTCATAGGAGATGTGCTCCAGCCCTCTGATCACCTTCATGGCCCTCCTCTGCACTGAATCCAACAGTTCCACGTCTTTCCTCTGCTGGGGATACCAAAGCTGTATGAAAAACTCGAGGTGGGCTCTCACAAGAGTGGAGTAGAGGGGCAGAATCACCTCCCTTGACCTGCTAGCAACATTTCTTTTGATGTAGCTCAGGATATGGTTGTGTTTCTGGGCTGTGAAGGTGCATTGCTGGCTCACGTTGTGCTTCTCACCAACCAATGAGGCAACAGCTAAAGCTTTGAAAAGTGTATAGCTTCTCTGAGCACAACATGCACATTAATTGGTCATTAATTAGATACCTAAATTAATCTTTGTTATAAATGGCTTTCCCTGATCTATGAACATGGGAAATTTGGGGTTTTTTTTGCTTACTCTGAGTGTTTTTCTATAGCATAGTCTGGGGTCCTGTAAAAAAAACATTTTAGATCAGTTTATGTGAATATTAGATTCAAAATTTGACTGTCTAGAAAGAACGGGAAGATTTCCTGTGATTCTTTGAGAACTTTTCCGACCATCATTTCTGAGGCTGTTTTTTTTTTTTTGTTCCAGAGCACTTCAACCACTCTCCCAGGCTCTAACCCAATTGTCTCTGATTCCTGCGGAGTATCCAACTGAGAAGAGACAGGAGTGGTATGAGTTGTCTCATCTCTCTTTGACAGCTGCAGTTCAGCCTCCCACATCTCTATCCCATCTTTGCCAGTCTTCTCCAACAGCCCCAGAGTGTTCTGTGTGCCCTTGGTTGCACCTCTGGAACACGCAATTGTCTCTTCTAGAAAATTTAGGATGGGCTGCAAAGCTGGGAGAGGTAGTAAAAGGCTTTTTAATGGGACCCGGCTAATGGTGGCAATCCTGATCACCAGCCATGGGTTCCTTTACTTTACACAGGAGAAAAAAAATCAACATCATCTGAATTATGTGGAGGGTACCCCTCAGCCCTACAGGAATATCCTTCACCTTTGTTTTTCATCTACTGTTGTCTTCACAGATCAGAAATGAGTTGGAGCCATGCTAGCATAGAAAGCAAATGAGGAAAACACAGATTTTCAGTGGTGTTCTGTTCTTTTCATCACGTGACAAACAGAGAAGCTTCTTGCAAGTCCCCTCAAAATAAAATAATATGATTTTGATGTTTAAGAACTATGTTAAATAACTTTTTAGGTTGGCTGCTCTGGAGGTGAAATAATGAATTTGACATTTAAGGATAGTGATGGCAATTACTGTGCTCAGTTACTGACACTGAGAAGGTACTTGCTTTATTGACAGAGGACTAACAGCTTTATTAATATTCATTCCAAGTCAGAGGCAAGTATCCTATTGGTAAGTAGCTCAATAGTACCCATCACAATTTATAACAAGAAACTATTGATCATACATGACACTCCCTGATGCAGAACTGAGGATTTATAGTGCAGAGAATACATGGGGATATTAAAGTCTTTCACAGTGAGCTGAAGACAGACACATAGGCAGACAGAGGATACTTACTTAAATGTTAATTAAGAATTTTCCACATCAACACACCTTTTCCACTTCTTGCCACTGCACATTGAAATACCACAGGATACTTCAGATCATCATTTTAATTTTGTATATTTAGCATAATTCTGAGTATTTTAATGTCTTCTGTAGATAAAAGATCATAAATATTTTGGATGAAGATTCTTTCCAAACACACAATTAAATTATTTCAATTATTTTGGCACCACTGGGCTAAGTCTTTTGAATAACCCTTTTTCTAATTCTGATATATGATGCACACAGAGGAGGAGGGAAAGAGGGGTTTTTCTTCTTCCTCTTGGAACCACAAGAAGATGGATTTGTTGAAGACTGTGGGAAGAGGGGAGAGGGCTTTCCATGATAAAGATGGAGAAGACCACCCTGTGGTTATTGAAAATTGTGTACCCAAGCATGGGGTACATATCATGACAGGAAAGACTTGGCCTCAAGAAAAAGTGAGCAGGAGTGCAGTCAATAAGAAGATTCATGTACTTGCACTATTTCTGGTAACAATTGAATCCTTTCAGAAATGGCAAGAGAGACATTTGAGCAGTCATGTCATTTACGTAGTGGATTTTGTACAGCTGGGACCTGCATTTTTATGCCTTTCGCAGGGTAGCAACAAAGCTGCTGCATTACCCGGAAAAGTAAAAGAACATTCTCTAAAATGCTGGCCAGAAAAAGAACTTCTCAGAAGTTACCTAGGGGAAAAATTCTGAAGCAATGAACTGTTGAAAAGCCAGAAAGTAAAACTTGTTCTGAAGTCATAATGCTAAATAGAACAGGCTTCAGAGTTGGAGTCTTATGGCTGACGTATTAAAAACCAAAAACAAACAAGCAAAACAAACCAAACAGACAACAACAAGAAAAGCCCAACAACAACAAAAGGTGTTTTCCTTAATAATGGCATCTGGACAAATCTGTCCTCTAAGTGGATTCTCCAGTGTCTAGTAATTTAGGAGGTCCCACTGCAGACTCCCCTCGATGGCCTGGGCAGCTAGCTGTTTTCACAGACTTTGCAAGACCCTAATTTCTCTGTTTGCTAGACCTTTGTTAGATCTAAATGGAAGCAGACAGCAAACTTCACCTTCCCATTTCTGTTGCTCTGAAAGCCTTTTAGACACATACTAAGAGAAGCCTTAATTTGAACATTTCTTTTAATGGAACCTGGTAATGATGCTTTCTGGTAATAAAATTTGTTCATCTCACTTATGAGTCTGCTAGTGATTCCATTTACGATTTTCATTTTGAGAGCCTGTATTTTGTCTGACTTCTGACATTTTAATGTGGTCTGAACTCACAAAATTTTGGCCTTGCATACTAGGAAAATCAGGACCTTGGAGAGATGGCAAATCAAACACAGAATCGGTCAACAGTTTTGAAATTTTGGCTTATGTTCATATAAAAATTAAATGAAAAAAAAAAAAAAAGAGGAGGAAAATCGTGAAGCCTGTGAGGTAGGAAAAATACCTATTAGTGAGAGCGGTAGGATTTAGGCTGCAGTAATTGCATCAGACACAACACTTATGAAGACTTTTTGGGAGGCTCTACATCACGGTCTAAGCACGGTCAGGCTCCACTTGAGGGTTTTTTTTGAGATTATATTTGCCTATAGCATCTCTAAACCAAAGGTCTGTTTCTGGGTGCTTGATTATCCAGACCAGTGTCTGCTACACACTTCCAACATGTGGCTATACTGCATGGTAGGGACTGAGAGCACTTCTGTGTCCAACTCAGTTGTTTAAAAAAAAAGTACAGGACACCTTCCAATTCCTGATTGTTTCAGGCAAATCTCACCCTCATGGAACATGGGTAAACATTCCTCACGAATAGAAAGATTAAGGTACAGTTAAATATTAACAACCATCTATATTCTACTGCTTTTAGGTCAAAACATCAAGAGCACAATTTTATTCCTTGGCTTCAACAACAAAGGACAGTGATTGTTGAAACTCTCTATATATGGTTAATGTGGGGAATCCTAAACCACAGGCTCGTGAGAAGATTTAGGTTAAAAAGTGTGAAATGTTATGCAAAGTCCCTCTGAATGGTCCAGGCAGAGCAAGTGGACAGTGTAATGTTCAGCAGCATAAACCTGTGGCTGGACCTTTGGTGTGCCAGACCCTGCAGGCTTGTGACAGCAGGAGTGCCTCAGCCAGAAATTCAGGGTAGAGTTCACAGTGCATTGCTTAGCCCGGGGGAAATAATGTGTGTTACCAATGCTTCCATGAGCTTCTTAGCAATGTGTCACCAAGTTACCTCTGGAGAAGGCTGCTGCAGGCTGCTGAGTTCTGCGTTCTGTGTTCTGCTGAGTCAGGTCAAGTAGTTCTGCCATCTTAAGGTGGTGATTTACTTTTGAATAGGATGCTGCAACATGCAGAGGCAGGGATTGTGCTCTGCCATGTCCCTCGCCCCGTGCTGTGCTCCTGCCCACACTGCACTCACGTCGGCCACACAGTCACAAGGCTTGAAAATGATGGCCTGGAGGAAAGAACCACAGCAGCTTGGCTCACAGAGAGACACATCTCTTTAACTAAACAGCCTCAGGTGATTCTCTGGTGACTACTGTCGCCAAATTATGAAAGAAAGGAAGGAATTTATGTTCTTTTTGTCACGGTGAACTACTGACTTATACATCTAACTGGTCATTGCTAAATGCTGGAAATATGTAAGGGCTACCTTCGGGAAAAAATATTTGAGTGTCCAATAACATTTTGCTTTGAACTGATGTCATTTGGAGTCAGAGCAAAGAGAACAAAAATGAAAAGGGTAGGGTTATTTTTACAGCCTGAAATATGGTATTTTAATTTTAATTAGGTGAAGAAATTGAGGAGATGCTTAGAGAGATGGAGAAATAAAGGGTAAGAAAGGACAGAGACAAAGAGCTATCAGGCATAATGCTCAGAGAAATAGTTATACCTGTAATACCATGTAATTATTAAAAATTCATTGCCCTATAATGCTGCCAATAGGACTTGGCATCATCTGCTCCTTAGCTTTTGTGACAAAACAGTGAAAGCTGCTCATATTTTTCTTAAAGTATGATACGACTGAGAATGGTCCAGTAAAAATTAATTTCATTAACCCTTTGAGGAATAATGTGGCACCAGGCACGGGCGGCTTCCTCCAGAGACCAGAGACAGACTTTGGGAGACTATGACAGAGAAATTTGAGTGACGTCTTGACCAGAGCCGCAACAGAAGTCTGTGAGTTGGGTTATTATAGTAATGAAACTGCTATTTTTCCCATAGAACAGCACAATGGAAGGTTTCCTTTGTTTTCCCAGAGGGAAGTTGCTGTACCCCTGAGAAGGAGAAAATGTATCTCTCTAAGTAACTTCAGTAAAATCCAACAGAGAATAAATTTGCAAGCAGTGACATGTGACATGAAGTTTTCACACGGTATTTAATTAGAAACTAAATTTATGGTCTAGCTGTTAAACAGAAATAACATCCTAATTCATTTCAAAGCTTAATTGAAAGTCACTTCAAAGGATTCCAGCATTCCTTTCTCAAAATGTTTTAAGAGTCTGTGTCATTAGGCATTTTAAAAAGTGTTTTAAATCTTTTCTCATAATCCCATGTGTCCCAAGCTTGATTGTAGTTTTACTACTAAATCATCAAGGACAGAAATGAGTCTTTGGGATAAAAATTCCCCTTAAGGTTTTATGGGTTACTGATTATGTACGTACCAAGACTATTCTACTATGTGTTTAAAAGAAAGAATAAATCTTTGCTGATCTCTTTGTAGAAGTTAGAGAGCACATTTAACTTTCCTTAAGGAGAGGTATATTGTAAAAACAAGGCTGGCACTGGTTACTTAATCCTTCATAAGCTTAGAGTTGGGCCAGCTTCCTTTCCTTTGGAACTCAGGGTGTTTGGACCTTTTTGTTTTGTTTTGCCCTTCCTCATTGAGGTGTCAGACACCTCAGCAGCTCTCTGTGGGCATTTTTGGGCAGCCCGGCTGAGAAGGGTCATTGCTGTGCCTGTTTGAGAGCTCTTGAAAGAACTGATGTTTCCAACACCACTTCTGGGGAAAAACTCTCCAAGATTTTCTTAGCTGTAGGGTTTTTGGACTCAGTCTTGGAAAGGGCAGCACTGAATGATTCAGGTCCCATGAACTTTAACAGGCACAGAAAATGAGCAATACCTCCCAGAAGCAGCAAAACAGAGCAATGGGAAGGGGACAGACAGCTGAGAAGGGTTTAGTTGAAAGGGCACCTCTGGAAATCATCTAGCATTTGTATGAACAAGAGGGTGCAGGATTATGCTCCTTCCATGGCTGCTCTGGCATGGAAATCCTCACAATCCTCTGCTGAAAACTTATTTCCACCATGACCCTGAGAAGTATTTCAGAAATCTTTCTTTTGGGAAAGAGTTGTGGCCAAGTGGTTTTAAGCAATCATGTTTCATAAAGCTGTTGAAAAAACATACTGAACTTACACAGAAAACAAACTGACAGAGAATCTGTTAAGATATATCAACAGTTGAATATATTTTAATTCCTGATTTTTTTTGTTTCTTTGTTTTTTCTCTTGAAATGTGTCTCAAAGTGTAGGAAGGCCAGAAGAAATTCACAGAGAAGCCCACTGAGCTCTGTGCATCTGGGTCAGCCCATACTTGCTGTCACCCAGCGCTGCTGACAGAAGTATCCCATCAAACTATATCCGGATCTGGTGGACCTTCCCCTAATTCAGAAACAGATCTTTTACAGCCACTCTGGAGTCTGCACTAGAAAACAAGAACAATTTGCTCAGGGATGCTGTAATCCGTTTGATTTCTGAGCCTTATATTAGTCCGACCCGGCTTGCTCTGGACTCCGGGCCAAACGGACTTGCATGGACGAAGTAAAAGACGAGAAGTGCTCTCTGCCACGTGGGGACGAGTGTCCCTTTTATTAGCTTGAGACAGGACACTTCTGGTGGCAGCGACCACCCAGGCAGCAA
>JAYDZK010000113.1:102532511-102584056 GCA_034509185.1 Euphonia xanthogaster
TGCAGGGGGGTTTTCTACCCCAAGTGATGGGGGCGGGGAAGGAGGACCATGGCCAATGGGGTAACGTTGGGGAGGGGCGAGGGGAGGGACCACCCGTGGGACAGACTGCCAGGGCATACAGAAACCAGGGGGTTATGTGAGGGAGAGACCATGTGAGGGGGAATATGTGACCCAGTAACATTTTTTCCAACACCCAGTGCTAACAACTAAATAACTATTTAGTGCAACGCAACACAGGGAGACAGCAGTTATTTTGCACACTTCATTGTTATTCACAGATTGTTGTGCGTGTCCAGAAGGGCAGTGGAGACCCTGGAGGGTCTGGAGCACAAGTGTTACGGGTGCAGCTGAGGGAGCTGGGGTTGTTTAGTCTGACAAAAAGGAGGCTCGGGGGGCACCTTATCACTCTTTATAACCTGAAAGGAGGGTGTAGTGAGCAGGGTACCTGTCGGTCTCTTCTCTCAGGTAGCAAGTGCTGGGATGAGAGGAAATGGCCTCAGGTTGTACTAAGGAATGTTTAGATTGGATATTAGGAAAAAGTTCTCCATGGAAAGGGCTGTTGAGCACTGGAACAGGTTGCCCAAGGAAGGTGTAGAGTCACCAACCCTGGAGGGATTTAAAAGGCTTGTAGGTGTGGCACTTGGGGACATGATTTAGTGGTGGACAGGCAGTGCTGGGCTGAGCAGTTGGAATTGATAACCTGAAAGGTCTTTTCCAATCTAAATGATTCCATGATTTATGTGGATGCACTAAGATAAAAGTCACATGAAGCACCAAAGACCAATGCATTGCTCTAAAATCACTGAGTGATGAACTGGGTTGCAACTTTCCAACGCAAAACTTTTGTACCACACCTCTATTTCTGGAAGAAGAAAAATTTAACTTTATTTGAAAACCTGCCCACACAGCACAAACTTAGAACCAGTCCCCAGATAAGTATTTCTCTGCAGAAATGATTGTGCTGCATCCCTCCGGTGATAAATACGAGAGACCCAGCCCAAGGGGGAAGGAGAGAAGACAAACAGCCTAATAAAGTACTCATCCTGAATAATTCATTGGATTAAAAATGGAAAGTAATCTATGCATTTAATAAATTGTGTTTGTATTAATTATGTGGAGGGAAATGAACAGGTCCTGAAGAGTCTCCCTGAATCTATCGGTCAGTGCTGGAGCAATGACAGAGTGATGCCAAGGCAGTGCTGGGACAGTGCTGGGCTGCTGCCAGGGCAGTGTCAGAGCAATGCCAGGGCAATGCTGGGCAGTGTGAGGGTGATGATAGCTCGGTGCCAGGGTGAAGCCAGGTAGTTCCAGGTTGATGCCAGGGGTGCCAGGACAATGCCAGGTCGGTGCCAGGATGATGCCGGTGGTGCCAGTGCAGTGCCAGGGTTCCAGGGCAATGCCAGGTCGGTGCCGGGGGTGCCAGAACCATGCCAGGTTGGTGCCAGGACCATGCCAGGGGTGGCAGGGCGATGCCATGAGTGACAGGGCCATGTCGGGGGTGCCAGGACCATGCCAGGGGTGCCAGGAGTATGCCAGGGGTACCAGGACCATGCCGAGAGTTCCAGGGCAGTGCCAGGGGTACCAGGGCCATGGCAGGTTGGTGCCAGGGCGATGCCAGGGGTACCAGGACCATGCCAGGTTGGCGCCAGGGCCATGCCAGGGGTACCAGGGCCATGGCAGGTTGGTGCCAGGGTGATGCCAGGGGTACCAGGGCCATGGCAGGTTGGTGCCAGGGTGATGCCAGGGGTACCAGGACCGTGGCAGGTTGGTGCCAGGGCGATGCCAGGGGTACCAGAGCCATGGCAGGTTGGCGCCAGGGCCATGCCAGGGGTACCAGGACCGTGGCAGGTTGGTGCCAGGGTGATGCCAGGGGTACCAGGACCGTGGCAGGTTGGTGCCGTTCCTGTGCGCGGGAGCGGCGGAGGCGGCCGGCGGTGCGATGGCGCCACCTGGCGCCGCGCTGCCGCCATCGCAATCGCGGTGTCTCCGCGCCCGCCCGCGTTGGCAGCGCCGCTCCCCGGCCCGGCCGGGGCCGAGCGAGGGGCGGGCACGGCGCTGCCGGCAGCACCTCCGGGAAACGACGGTAAAGCGTGAAGGGAGTCAAAGCGAGCCCTGCGGCTCTTGTGCTGCCAATGAAACTAGAAATTATTTATTGTGGTAAAACAAAAGTCCAATAAAAATGTGCAGCTCATCAGCAAAATTTTCTGTGTTTTCAAGCTTTGTTATTCTATTGCTTTGAAGACTTAATCTTCACTGAGCCAAATAATTTTGTCCCTCTTAACCTATCCTTGTAAGTGCTGTTAGGTGTAAGCAGCCCAGCTGCCCCATGGAAAAAAAGTTTTTCATTTTGTATAGCTGTATGTTTGTTTCATTTGGGCTTTGGCTTTTTTCTCCTCTTGATTTAGTTCTGGGTTTTGATTTACTGTTTTTTAGCTCTAAGAAATTAATTTTTCTGTCCAAAAATCAGATGTGCAGGAGCGGAGATACCAAGCTGCTATGGTGGGGCTGCATTCCCTCGAGAGCTAGTGATGCTTCAGAGTTGTTGGCTCCTGTGTGCCCCCTTGTTTTGGGAAGATGCTTGAACGAAATGACTCACAGTCCTTTGGATGCTCACTGCAGCATCTGCATTTTTTGAAAGAGCAAATGCAGTTTATGCCATGTCCTAAATTTTTCCTGCTGTCACCTTTATCCACTTGGAATTTATATTCATTGTATGTTCAGGGCAGAGCCAAGGCTGTTAAAAATTACTCTCTACATTTTCAAATTTCTGAATTTGTTAAAGCATTTTACTTCCTAGTCTGTTAAGCCTCATTTTCCAAGCAGGCCTGTTGTGAGGCATCTTTATGAAGACCATGCAATCTAAAGATATGCGGGCTTCTCTTCCATGCAGAGTGCCTTTTATCCACCTGGCATTCCTCTCCCACCTTGGCTGACCTTAGCCTCTCGATTTGAGGACCACCTTGTCCTCCTTTGCTGATGCTCCTCCACATTACTAGAGGAAAGGTGGATTTTGAGACATGAGTGTATTATGCAGAGCAAGGATTAAGCCTCCTGAACTTCCAGAGGCGCCAGCATGGAAAACTGCAAACTCACAAGTCTCCTGTCCCACCCTGTGGTGGATCTGGTTACTGTAATAATTGGGGGTGTTGTGAAGATCTCAGGAGGAGAAAGTGTGCAGAGAGGATCCAGGATCAAGAAGTAGGTGAATATTACCTTCAGGAAAGTATAAAAAAATGGAGGATTCCTTTCCACAGCCACTTGTCTACAAGGACCGAGAAAAAGAAGCCAGGTGTGTCTCCCCTCCAAGGTCATTTACAAACAACTCCAGCTGAGAGATGGAAGAGCAGCAGAGCAAGGAAAGATAGTTATATCCAGATGAAGTCAGAGATGGGGCAGAATTGCAACCATGGGATGGCAGCATGGGCAGACCCCCAACAGCATGGAACAGGGGCTAAGGGAGAGGATTACAAGTCAGGCAATGTTCATGGTGAAGATCATCTTGTTTGATGAAGACAATGCCACTGTGGAAGGTAATGATCTCCTGTTGGATGTCCAGATGGAAATTACATTGTCCTCAGAAAGCTGCCTGTTCTGTAAATCTCAATTCATGGGCAAGCCAAGAGAACAAAAATCCACCAGGGAAGTGTTCACAGACCTGCTGTGAATTTCCTCAGGATCTTGAAAGCATCTGCCCAGCTGATTTCTTGGGACAATTTACAGTTTGGGACAGGAGTGCAGCAGCAAGGTTCAGCCAGAGGCTACGGGTCATGGTCATTTGGGGCTATGTCCATCACCTCCTCCTCCGAGGCACTGAGCAATACCTGACACAACCTTTCCCCTGAGACTGGAGAATGCCAGTGTTCAGAAAGTCTTGTCCCTGGGTGCCCTGTAATGTCCCCAGTGGCCCCTATCACTATCTCCGAGCCCATCCCCAGATAATCTCTCCTAACACCTTTTCTAATCTAATCTAAATAGCTGCTGGCAAACCCACTGATTCTGATTGTTAATTCTCCAGCCTCTCTGCTCGATCTGGCTGCTCACACAAGGCTGTCCCCTTTCTACCAGGGCAGAAGTCACACGTCCCTGGGCATGGTGAGAATTAGCAGCTTTCCAGACGATGGAGGTAGGACTTAGAGGGCATAGCATGGAAGTAATGTGTCATCATTGTACCTGGACAAAAGATACACGTTATGATGGTGAGATAAACCTGTACGTGTGTGGAAGAAGATCACATGCATCCAAAACAAGGTTTGGAGCTTGTTCAAACATTGAGTGCCCCTGCAAACTTTGAAAGGCTGGATAGGAAACAAGACTTTGCCACCAAAAACTCATCGAGGAGACTACATTAGGGAAATCAGGCACCGTACAAATTCTGTCTTTCCTTCTTTCTTTCTTTTTTGGGTAAAAATACTAGAGCCCAAAATTTGTTTGGATTAATTGGGTTAATTAATTTGTTTGATTCATTTTTTCAGTATATGTTTTCATAGAAACACATGGACATATTTTCATATTTTCATTCCTCATTCTAAAAAACAGTGCTAATATTGTTTTGCTGTAGAATTTTCTAGCTATTTTAGATATAGTTGATAAGTGGGTCCTTTTTTCCCACATCAAAACTCCCACAGAGCAAAACCTGTTTATTATTAAACTTCTGGATGTTTGGGGTAGGTTTTAAGTCAATTCAACGTAAAACTGCTTCAGATATGTGAATGGTGAAATTAGCAAAAGCGACAACAAATCACAGATATTCCCTTTTCATGACTGGGTCAATTAGTTGAAAAAACCCTAATTAACACACAGTGTCTTCCATCTCGCACCAGCTCCTGTCTTAGGTTCTCTAATTGCCTGGGAAAAAGTGTCTGCACTGAGAAGCTGTGACATGGAGGGGAGAAATCAGAACTGACACAAATTCAGTTCTCCGCTGCTGCAGGTAAACAGGAGGCCGGCTCACCATGCCACACTAACGAGTCCAATTATCGATTGAAACACATCCGGCTTGCCATGCTCCTTTTTGCAGCTTGCTGGGATCATGCAACCCAGCTCAATCCAACAGGGAGAAACCTTCCCCTGCTCTCAGCCCAACGCATCTAACCCTCCCCCAAGGCTGCATTTGTCACCAATTAGGGTGACACCTGACAAAGCAAACCCTCCCTGCAATGATCTGTTTTCCGTTTACCATGCTGCAGTAGTTTGTAAGAAAACTTACCCAGAGAAATTAACATTGCTGTTAATGGAAACATGCCATGGAAAACTTGTTGAATCATAATTAACATGTTAATATGGATTGCCTCGGTGATTTCTTGTAACAAACAATTCTGTCCTTTGAGATATATGGGCTGGATCTTTCTCAATGGTGAAACAATATACCTCTTTCTCCACTCCAAGGTAAAAATCTACCTTCAAAGCAACCTGCAAAAAAGCCAGGTTACAAGCTATTACCTTGAAGAGGACTATTCAAATATACTGTAGAAAATCTGAAAGGAATTTCTGACAGTCTGCACAATGCTGTGGTCCTGCAGTAATCTTGACTTGAATGAGGTGTTTTCACTTCACCAAAATTGGGGTCAATTTCCTTCCCAAGGGTTTCTTTTCCTTTGCACTTACCCCCTGCCTTGGAAGGACTATAGCTGCAGTCCCACAGGCAACCTGGTCAGTGTTTGGTTTCAGAGACCAGGAAGATTTGATAGGCATTCACAAAAGCATTTAAGCTTTCCAGTTCTCATTTTGACTGCCAATTTAAGCTTGTGTGGGTCTATCCAAACACTGGATTTAACTTTTTAAATTCAAAGAGCTAATGTTTCATGGGTGGAAATCACCTTGAAACACCAGTTGTGTAATCTGTCAATGGGGAGAAAATAGATGCAATAAATATTTGACAGAATATGCTAAGGACCTTTACTCACACTTCTGCAATCACTTCCAGTTAATTTCTGGAGGATCCTGAACATTTGGAGACTGGATTAGCCTACTGGCAGTGCTCTTCAGGGCAACTGTTACCCAGGAATCATTTCCAAACTTAGTTTCCTGGATAAAAATGCACCACAATGAACAAATATGCAGCTACCACCATACCGTCAGCCCAGAGTGAATCATTTTTCACAGCAAGAAACTATTGAAATTTGAGAAGATTATGGATCGCAGGAAAAGGGCATTTCTATAAATAATTAGATTAGAACCAACAAATATGAAACTTATATTGAAAAATGTGGCTGTTTATGAGATGTGATCTGTGGTTGCAGCTAAAAGAAATGTTCAGGGGCAGATTTCAAAAGCAATGTGCACTTTTTAACTTCCTTCTGCCAAGAGAAAAAGACTAGGTTTTGGGCTAGAGCAGAAGCCACACTTTTTTGTGTAAATAGGCATTGTAGGGGACACAGCACCAAGAGGGTTTTATGCCGAGGACCCTGAGATGAAAATTGCCAGGGAAACTGCAACTTTTTATACAACATCTAATGGTTCTCTTACACTTACTAATGGCCAGACCAGATGCACGTACAGTGGGGTGCTGCACAGCAGCCCTGTGGTCTCTGTGGCTGCTACTACAGCACTGGTGCAACTTGGGCTGGACAGGGATGCTCCTCAGACTGGTGAGAACAGGATCACAGAAGGAACCAGGGAGCCCCAAGACTGAGGATGTGCCTCAGATGAATCCCAGTGGGGCATCAGGATGCAGTGTCCCTGCCTCCCTGCATGGCACATGGGCAAGCAGGGCACTCTGGCTTGAACTAAGCACACTCTACAGCTCAGGCATGGCCCAGCCGGGTCCAGGCTCAAAGCACCAGGACCACATAAAAGGGGTGACTTGCAAGGAGGAGCTCATCCGTGCTAACACAGCATGGCCATAAATCCAACAGGCACAGGATGCCTCTTTGGCCAGTGTTCAGAGCCAGGTACTTAGATGGTTTAAACTAGCATGACTGTTCTGGCATTAGTGGAGTCATGCAGATTTAAAGTGGCTGAAGACACAGTCCAATTATCAGCAAGTAACCACATTCTGAGGCTGTAATTTCAGCCTGAATAAAATATGAGTGGTTTATGTGACAATTAGAGTTTTCTTGTTAGAGTGATGGCCACAGGAAGCCTCATTTCCCTCTGATATAATGCACATTACATTGCACCTACCTACCAAACACATAGGCCTGCCTGAGCTGTCTCTGCTGCCACTTTGTGTGCTTTTTTTCTCAGCTCTGACTCTGATTTTTTTTCTGACATGCCTTCCTTGTTGCTTTTCCAGTTGCAGCCACAGTGCTGCGCTGTGCAGTGCTGCCCAACCTGCCTTCCATCACAGACTCTTCCCACTGCTTTGGGAGAGGCCACCAGACATCCTAAAGCAGAATGCAGAAGTATCCCTGGGGTACCAGTTAAATGCAGGTACAGGCACAGCACAGGAGGGCAGCCCCCAGGTACTCAGACAATCTGAAGACCTCAAGCTACTCTACCCCTTGGTGGTACCCACCCTGAGATATTTTAACTGCTCCTTACCTGTAAGCTAAACACCTGGGCATGCTGCAGCCAGATATCTGAAGTGAAACCTCTTTTTTATTAGAACAGCAAATCTCAGCAAATTGTTTTTGCTCCTCTCTGGAAAGTAAGACAATCACACTTCAGAGCTCAAGGCTTGCTCTTGTTTTCCCCACAGTGTTTTCTGCATCACAGTCTAGACATTACTACATTTACTGTGCTATCCATCTTTCAGTGCACATACATGTTCACCCTTTTGCACCGTCTGGTAATCCCTGATACACCCCATCACTTTATCACCCAGGAAAGCAAAGAAGGAAAAAACATAAGGAGCACAAAGGTGCTCTATGGGTTTATATTAATTAAGCATAGCTTAATCACTTGATTTCATTGTTGCAACATTTCTATAATAAGTCTATACTGAATCATTCAGAATGTTTTCCTTAATAAGCACAATAGCTCTATACCCACCTGTGAAGAAAGGCAGGCAGGTGTGCAGACCTACTTCAGGCAACAGGCTCCAGCTGGGATTACTCATCTCTACCACCCACAGCTACAAGAGAGCAGGATGTGCCTCTGTTGAGGGACTTGGTAGTCAGTGGTTCTGTCTTAACTGAATTGCTTCTTAAAGTTTAGAAGCAATCCAAGGAAAAACTGCACTGTGATCAATGGGAAGCAGAGATTGAAAGGAAAAGGTACTGTGACTGCCAGTAGTGTGCTCATAACACTTGTGGTTAGGGGGGGCTCTTCTGTGGGGTTCATTGCCCTTTTTGAGAGGAGCTTCTCCCTGTGCCCTGGGCTGACTTCCCTCTTCTCTTAGTTACTTCCCGTATGTTCCAACTTTTTCTTAGGTTTTATCTCTTCTTTAAATGCTCCTTTTCTAAGTGAGTCCTGGAATAGAAGTTAAAAAAATCTGTTACTTGTGTGTCAAAACTCTTCCTGTTTTGTTTTGTTTCTGTCCTATTTTTTTTTCACCTGCTTCCTCTGCTGTTCTCGCGCATTTGAATCCTAAAGCCTCTCCAGGATAAGGCCAAGTTCTTTGTGAGTTGCTGGAATGGTGACTTTACATTAGAAGCTCTCAGGGATTGTTTTAACATAAAAAAGGCGATGATGTTTCTTCATGTACTTTGTGACTTATTGCTGTTATCACTTGCACAACTAATGATGGCTTGATGTGTGGTTAATTAAGGAACATTCGAAGTGTTTTCTCTTGCTGTGTTTGTGAAATATGAATGTCGGAATGATTCCAAACTGTAGACAGCAGAAATTCTCAAATAAAAAAATCCTAGAAGGGGAAACTGTCATTTAAATGATTGCTACTTATTCTGGGAATGCATAATTAGGGTATACAGCTAAGTCATTTATTGTGTCTTGTACCATAAGTTTTCTAAATCATGGTGAAAATCCTTGCATGAAACAGTGATATGTTCCAGAGAGCAGAATTTTTGTTTCTGTGTCACTTGAAATTATAGAAAAAAATTATGAGGAGCACAATGCTTTTCAATGAAACCCCTATTTGACATATGCAAGGTCCCATACTCAAATAGAGGATTAGGAAGAAACAAAAGGATTGTGTTGTGGTTTTGGTTTTGTTATATGCTGAAAAGAACCCAGATAGGTTTGAATCTGAGAAATGATGCTTTCTCCAAGTTTTTTGTCTCTCTGCCTTAAAGTACAGGATAGTTGCTCTTTGGAAAGTAGAACTCAAGATCAGCAGCCATGAAAGAAAGGTTTGGTTCTTAGGGTGCTGTAGTGCTTTGTCACGTGTCTGCCTTTTGAGGAATTTATGTAATAAATTGGAGGTAATACTGGCAGCAGAGTGGTGAACCAGAACCACTGGGGCAATGTCTGGGCCCTTATCTTATGTGAGTGACTGAGGAGAGAAGACATACCTGAGCAATGGGTATGAAAGTCAGAGTGTGCCCTTTTGCTGCTGCAGCCTGCTATGCTGGCAGGTGTCTTGCAAGAGGTGTTGGATTTGTAATTAGGATAAGAGTTCTTTATACTGCAAATTATGAAGGCGTATGCATCCTTTTCATAGTGTACCTATTGATTTGGGGTAGGATTTGCTACCAAACATCTTGATATACTTCTGTACAAACCTTCCTGTCTTCTGACTTATATTGCTACGATTGATTCCTGCTAATGGTATTTCTGCTCCTGTACAAGCAATGTGTTCTTGATGCCTCTTTCTGGAAGTGCTAATCAGCTTTAAGCATAACCATCTCTGCCCTGGAAATAAGAGTCACTGACATTAAACAGAAGTAGAGGAAACCCCAGAAGTGGAACAGTTTCTTCCCTGTGTAATGCAATGTTATAACAGGCTGAGAGAGGGAACATTTCAAGTAGCAAAGAAAAAGAATGACTCCAACCAAAATAGCATTATCTTTTCATTGTCTGTCAGTGTGTTCCCCCCTAAAGTTGGGAAAAACGCCTGTCTCAAAAAGGAAATGGCACAGTATGTCCTCTGAAGCTCTTGGTGGCAGTGAAGTGTCACAAATATTTCAGTGCAGAAACTGCGATGGGATTCTGAACATCAGGTTGAGAGTGGAGTCTGAGGACATGTAACATGTAATTTTCCTGTGCTGGCCAGAGGCTCCACTGTTATTCTTCTGCATTATTTACACCACCTGCCTTTAAATATCACACTGGGGATTTGTCTGTGGATTTTCTGTTTGGTTTGTGTTTAGATAGATGGTTCAATAATGAAGGTAACCAAAAGCAAAGTATATGTTACACTGAAATCCCTTCAGCTTTGCTGTACGCAGTTGCAGCCCCTCACCTCTCTGTACATCTTTTTGGATTCGTGTTCAAGCTGTTGAAATGAACCTGATATAATTCACAGCATGATCCTTTGAGAGTAGGAACACTGCCTTTTTCCTCCCCTTACTCTCTTTCAGCAGGGATGCAAATGACTGAGTACCTCTGTTTTGCTAAGGAAAGTTAATGCCGTAGAGGTCAGAGTAAAGATGTGCTGTCAGCAAACACAAGGGAGAACCAGGGCGCTCAAACAGAGGATTAGGAAGAACCAAAAGGGTCGTGTTGTGGTTTTATTTTTGTCCAAGTGTTTTTCCAACAGTGTAGCGAAGTCAGAGATGAAAAATGTAGGGCTTTGGCTGCAAACTGGCCAACATATGCCTACCCTGCACTACTGGCTGCAGCTTGGTAAATATTCCCATTCCCCATCTTCCTTGTCCTGATGGTTGCTGCTGATAGCTGCTGACAGATAATTAAAACTGCTTGGTGTAACGCTGTCTGCAAGTGTTTGCAGAAGTGGAGTGGAAGAAAGTGGAAGTTTCACCTAGGGAGATTAGAGGGGAGGAGATCTTTTATGAAGACAGATGAATTCAAATGCAAATGTGTTAAAAGAAAGCTTGTAAATTGCCATTTTCAAAATGGATAGATAGGATTTTGACCTCTGATAAAGATTTCCAGTTTATCTTTATCAGAGAAAGAGGCTTCCCCCCTCTTCCATCTCCAAGAGGGAAATTTCCAGGTGCTGCTGAAAAAGATCAGTCAGTTGTGATTTATGTTTTGCATTTATCACTTTGTAGGCTTTGTTCAAAAAGATAATAATTACTTAAATTACCCAAACAAGACAATTCATTTCTTCTATTGGCTAGTATTGTGGGACTCTTTCATTTTTAATGGGTTTCTGAGTCACTTCAGATGTTTCAATGCTTTTTTTATTTGTTACTTGTAACTCACGATTTACAGATTGCTCCATGGCCTTTGGCAGTGCAGATGGTTTTCCTTCTGCACATCACCATGGTGCTGAACATACCTTACCTTTTCTTCTCTCTTGAAGGCTGGCATTATGCAGTAAATAATTACTGGCTCAATCACCATTCTTTACTTAAAAAAGCAAACTACTTTGAGGATGTTGCCACAGTAGCCAGTGAGCCTATGTGATCTAAGTGCTGCAGTGATGAGGATTGTGGGCCTGAATCTTAATGCCTTCCTAATGGCACACCTAAGGTATCTGTTTATGGACTCACTTGGGCTTGTTCATGTGTTATCCTATTAGTTCCAGCTGTTTGCTTCCAAGGGATCACTGCCTGGACCCACAGGCTTTTTTCTGCATCCCGGTACCCTGCTGCTTCCACTTGCGACTGACCAGGACAGCTGTAAACTTGCAAGGTACAGTATGAGCAGGAGTGATGGGGCTGAAACACAGGTACCTTTCCACTGACAAAATCACAGTCCATCTGTGGTGTTCTTTTTATTTCCACTTACTTTTCCCCTTGCTTTTCCAACCTCTTCTCCAGAGGGAAAGCAGCACTTTGTGTTTCTGTGTTCAGGTGAATACTTTCCTCACTAAATATTTCAGAGAAGCCTTAAAAGCTCCAGACTGTCAGCAGAGTTTACTTTCTTAGGGCAGCTGGAGTGCCTGTTTTTCACACACATCTGGTGGGCAGCATAACACAGTCAAATCCTGCCCAGTAAATTTGGTGCTATGGGGTAGCTTAGCAGAAGCTCCCACAATAATAAGGGTTGCTGGCTAATCAGACCTCTGCTAGACTGAGCTGTTCTGCTGGAAATACCTCATGCTTTTCCTGGAGAAGCCTGGAAAAGCTGTGTGGCAATCCAGGTCCGGTCATCCTTTTGTTCTTAGCAGAATACACAGCCTTGTCTGCCCTGTTGCATTCTCCTCTTAGTAATCCTACTGCAGAAGGAAATATGCTCTGGCACATACCAGAGGGCTGGTGTAAATGTAGAGGTAACAAAGATACCACAACAAACACACAATCCTCCACCCTGCCCTGAGGGGTGCAGAAAGCCAAGGGATCTCTGCAGGAGCTGGGCAGCACTGTGCAGTGTGCTGTGAGCTGTGGAGGGCAGTGGGGACAGGCGGGCTCTGCTGATGCACAGCTCCACAGGAGTGGGAGCAGCTGCCTGGCTGAGGGGCAAGATGCTGTCTGCATTGTCAGCGTGATGTTGTTAACCAGGGAAGTGATTTCTTTTATGCGTGGATGGGAGCAAACTGTGGTCCAGGAAAGTGTTTGCATGGCAGTGCCCCTGGCAGCTGGTGGTGTCACTGCCTGCTCCAGAGACTGCAGTGACCCCAGGGCAAGCACCTCAGGACCTGAGCCCAGAAAGTGAGCGTTATCCAGTGTGGGTTTGCTTTGAGCACAGCTGTGATATAGCAGGGCAAAGATTCATGGTGACTTCTCTCCATGATCCCTTCCAAGTGCAAAGGGAAGGATTAGGCATTTCAGGAATTTCGAGAATGAGGCTTTATGCACAGTTATGTCATGTCTTCAAACAAAGAGTGGAAATGTTTAAAAAGATAACTTGGTGCATGAAGTTATTAAATGCTACTAAGAAATAGAAACAGAACTGGCAAAGATGAGGTATGCTTGTACAAGCCTGCATGTTTTGTTGTTTTGGTTTTTTTAATTAGAAGCACCTGGTGTATTGACAATATTTCAATGATGTTCTGCTTGGGGCTTATTTTGAGGAATCAAATCAATAGCAAATCACATTAACAGATATTGCCAAGCATGGCAGTATTACAGCTTGTCTTAAGGTAAATCTTGGATCTGTATGTGAGGTTTAGAAATAGCCTGGCATGGTAAAAGGAATGTTTGAGTCAAAGAGCTTATGTTTAAGCAGTCAGGGAAGATAGCATTTCTCAACTGCTTCTCCCCTCCTAAATAACTGTGTCCCTCATAGTAATTGTTCCAATTCTGTTCTGTGAACTGTGTCTATGTAGTTAATGAAAGTTGAAATGGGAGCTAGAGAATGAAGTAGAGTTCTGAACACCCATAATAAGGTAGAATTAAACGGTGGGACCAGAAAGCCATATCCCTGCTCACAATGAGTAGCATCTTCTTTCCGTTCTACCCTCATTAGAGAAAAAAGGACTACAGAGACTCAAGTTCCATTTAATATGAATTAATCTATCAACAGTCTGGTCTGGGATTAAAAGAGGAATTAATTTTTAATGGAGCATAAACACTTTAAGGGTTTTCAATTTTTTCAAATATATTCCTTTCCCGAACAAAAAAAAAAGGAGGTAAGTGCTTAATGCAAATGTGGGACTGGGTAACACACAGTGAGAATGAGGGGAAGTTGATTTAGGTGAGCAAATGAATTTTCAAATTGAAGGAGAGGAGATGGATGACAAGAGAAGTAAAACAAATAGCACATAATTAATTCTCACCATTTTACCTAATGCTTTGTGACATGGCTGTCGCTAACATTGTCAGAAGCTATAAGTGAAATGGGATTCAAAATTTTCCAGGCAGCAGTAATCTCACTGTGTTGGAAGAATATCTTCTAAGATGTGTGTCCCTGGCTATATACAACTCAAATATACATGAAAGAGGAGCTTAAAAAGCTTAAGTTGTTCTGTAGTGACTTTCATCTTAGATTGCTGCTCTCATTCCATCTAGCCATATACAAGCCATGTGATTTTTAAAATTGTATTTATTTTTATGTGATTGCTCTCCAGGGCACTATATAAAATTATAAAAAGTCCATTGATGCATCTATCAGTTTTACTGATTCATTTATATATACATCATTGGGATTTTCTTTCCCTATTTGAAAGCATTTGTTTTCCCTGCTAATGCACCTGAGGCTGACAGAGCAGAGATTGGCTTGTGGTTTGTTATTTAGGATTTCCCCCCAGCGCCATTATATTTAGGTAATGCTCAGCTGGGAAGGAACTGCTCAAATCCAGCAGGTTGAGAGGGGAAGTGAACAGAGCTGAAGGGCAATAAGGAGTAGAAAATAGCAGAGAGCAGAAAGAAAGGATCAGAGCTTGGTAGATGGCCAGAAAGGAGGAAAGGGAGAAAACTGAGGCTTGAGTTTTTTCCCAGAAGAATAATTAAGGAATTTCACGAGGGAATAGATGGGTGATGGACCTTTCCCATCTCAGCATAAAGTAAGTGAGGCAAGGAGCACGGAGTGCAGAGGAGTGGAGGGAGTTGCACAGGGAGCTGCTCAGCTGCAAAACCAGAGCAGGTCAAAGGCACTGAAGATGGTGTTGTAAATCCAACAGCAGGTAGATATTTAGAAGATCTTGTCAATGGAAACAATGCATATGAAGATCCAGTCAGAAATGAACTTTGTATCATCATTGCACAGGCCTTACAAGTTTCTCCAGCTGGACTTTTACTGAGGAGAAACTAGTTACCATGACTGCAAGTGCAGTTAGACAACTTCACGTTCACGTTGGACCTAGAGATTCTTTGTTAAATTTTCAAGCAAATAATATACTATTATCAACCCCAGCTGATCATGTTGAGTCCCTATCTGGCTCTGTTGGCTGTGTCTTGTTAGTGGCTTACCAGAAAAATATTTTTGTAGAGAAGATATGGCTTCTTTGGCATAAGCTAAAAGACTAATAGTATTAGGTTCTGGGCCCAGACTTGCTGAATGTCTGAAACTATTGGCTGTCTGTCCAATAATTCAAGACTGTCCAGTACCTAGACTTGCAGTGGCCTGGGCTGTTCAGTAGAAAGCAGAGTAAGAATGTGGCATTTGAGTAAATATGAAATGCTATTAGCCTAGGCTTTCACTACTCTGCTTTGTTTGTAGAAGCCAATAAGTACACCATGGATTGTGGGATCTGATTTTGAAGTAAAATATAACATTTATAGAAAAAGGTTTTTTTGCAGATCCTTTGTCATCTAGTGCTAATTATAAGATGGAACAAACTTGAATGTGTTTGCAAGTGATGTCAACTGGCTTCATGTGCTAAATGAAAATATGTATAACCAGACACCTTGGATTTGTGATTAGAAAATATCTTGGCTACATCCTCACCCGCTGTTGGCTCAAGCACTTGAATCTAGAGTTTAATTACAGAAAGCAGATTTATCTAGATACGACTTACATGAGTGAGTTACGCAACTACTAGGAGTGAGTTATTGTGGTTTAGTCTAGTGGGAAATAGCTGACTGTGGGTTTTGTTTCTCTTCTTAACCTTGCTAATTCAAATCACTATGGAAAAACTTGTATTGCAACTCTTAATTATTCTTTCCTATGTTCTGGCTTAAATTACTTGTACCAGAGGTCTCCAGTTCACTTGCTTTAAACCTTGCTCAGAAAAGGCTGTCAGAAATTCTCACAAACTTGCAAAGCAGAACTCTTCATCCAACAGAGATCAGTATCTAGAAGAGACGGCATAGTTAGGGGTGAAAATTCTGGTGGATGTGTTATTTTCAGGATAATCAGCATCTTCCTTTAACAGATAAATAAATATTCAGTAAACTGCAAATGTTAGCAGGCACATCTGACTGGGATATGGGTGGTCAGCCACAGAAATAAGCACTTGTATGATGAGAATGTTTCCGCTCTCTGCTTTTCCCTCCAAAGTGTCAGGGACATATGACTGTCACAGCTATTGGCAGTGACACTGATGGCTTGAAAAGGGCAATTTTTAACTTTTGAGGTCAACATCAGCATCTGAAATTCTATATCTGTTCTAATCCTTTGTCCTAATGCTTTCCATTTACCGAGTTTGCAATAAGCTGCAGAGTTTTACTGGGGGTTACTCTGAGGAAACTGCACGGGGTGCCAAAGCCCCAGTGATTGCAGGGAGGGGACAAAAAGAAGAATCAAACCTCCTGACCAGGTCAAGACCATTCAGGGAGCCAGGCTGTGGCCGTTCAAAAATCACTAAAGGAATAATGAAAGGACCCTTTCCAAAGACAGCAAGTGGGACAATTCTCAGTAGGAGCCCTTTGAGGATGGAAGAAAGATGCACCAAATGAAACCATCCTCTGATGAGACACTAACAGCATAATACTGGTTACAGCAGTAAAAAAGATTAAACTGAAACTTTGTCTATATTCTGGGCCACTTTCAGAGGTCATAAAAAGCAACTGAGCAAATAGCTAAATTGGAAGCTAAAGAGAACTTTTCAGCTTGACTTGCACCAAGTTTTCGGTGACCATAATCATTAAACAGAAATCCTTCCTGCTTTAGGAAGGTGGGAAGCTTTATATTTCATAAAGATGAAAGTCAGGCAAGAATTGTTTGATATTCCATGTTTTTTCAGTGACAAATCAATGCTGAGAGCTGCAAAATGTCTGAATATATTTCTTGGGGGAACTACAGAAGTGTGCAACTTCTAGCTGCTGTGGGATGTTAGAAGGAAGATGTATCCAAATTGCTGGTGACTATTCTTACTCCATGTATTCTTGGTAAAAACTGATTTGCAACTGTCTCCTGGGTATCACTTACCTAAAAACTGAAATTTAAGCTGCAGGAGGATAGAAGTGACTAAAACTTTCCCATCTTCTCCTTTCCAAGGGGTATGAAGAAATGGGGGTAGGCACCATATGAACTAGTGGGCCCTAATCTGCTGGAGCTGCCCCACTCTTTCTGTGTGTGACAACAAAATACGACTTACTGGTGCAGCAGAGCACATTGATAATATCTGCCCCAGGTGACTTGATTTTTATTTCCCCCCACCCCCCATCTCTTCCCTTAAGGACTTAAAGAAAATTTTTATTCTGTGGACAACCACGATGCTTGTTGCTATTGAAGGAAAGACAAATGGGATTTTGCTTTTGTGGGGCTGGGGCCTAAGTATGTGGATGTGGGGTCAAGTTTGCAACAGTACTGAAAGTCCTGTGGCTTTTTTCTAAAGGTTGTGGTAAGCATTGAGTTCAATAATTGGATGTTTTAAAAAATGTTGGGCAAAAGCATGTTATAGTCAAACTGTGAAGAGCTGTCAATCCTTGAAGGGTAGGACATCAGGTTTACCAACACCTGGTCTTAAATTTTGAATAAGAGGGCAGCGGCTTCTAGAGGGAATCTACCTAGCCTGGCAAACTTCTTCCTCACACCACGTATCCAGTTGTTCTTGTCAAGGGGCTCTTTTGTGGGGTTCTTGGCAAGGGCAGTGCTCCAGGAGCTTTGGCATGAGGCCGCTGAGGCTGGAATAGTGCCATAAGCTGGCTTGCATTAGGCTTCATCTTGCTGTGGAAAAGCCAGTGCTCCAGCAGCAGCGTGGCCTAGAGGAGCTACAGAAATTGAGGCAGAGGTAAACCTGGACATTGAGGCAATAAGATGTTCCAGTGTCAAAGATGCTAAAATTAGAAGTATCTTCTAACAGTTTTTGGTTCTAATAAATCAGCTTCTCTTTTATAACTGCTTTATTACCAGCTTTTTGTTACCATTGACTCAATGGTTTCCCTGTGCCTAGTCAGCCTTTGATGAAATGAAATGTGTGTCACTTGTGCCCCTTGATAGTTCCATGAGCTTTCCCAAACTCTGCTGTTGCTTGGGGATGTGCTGAGGGATACAGCTGGAAAAGAAAGTGGACTCTTGGGCTGTCTGCTGTCTGTCTAATGAAAGCAAAACCTGGGCTTGTCAGTGGTGCTTCTCCAAAGCACAAGAAAAAATCCACAGCTCTAAAGTGTAAAAATATCTTTAGGTCCCCAGTAGCTCCAGGAGAACAGTTGTTTCACAGCATGTTAATCTGCTACATACTCACTCATTTTCCCAAGAGTCTTGAATAGATTTTTTTTTTTTACTGTTTTGAAGAACAGTGTGAGGCAGGTAAAATTTTTGTGGGTTTTTTTATTTTAAAGTTATGTAAATGTATGTTTTGGGAAGACTTGTATGAAATGTTATTTATATACTTGGGAGACTGTTTGATGAGGTATTATTGTCATTTGCTCTGTGATTCTAGACACTCTGAAAAGGCCTTAATGTCACATGTTAAGCACAAATAGAGAGGCAGAAGAACAGGGGAGTGATTCATAAGAATAGCACTGTGCTTTCCTGCTGCTCTGCTCATGATTTGTAGGAAAGCTATAGTGAAAAGCAAACCAGCAGCTTAAAAAGGCTTTTCACGTCTTAAATTACAAAAACCTCTCTGTTGGCTTGGCTGACTGCTTCTGAGCTTTAAGCTGTCCAGTTTCCCTCAGATGACCTAACTTGTGGTACTTTCATTACCACAATACAGTTTGGTCCCTGGAAAAGAAACTTGCAGGCAGAGAGCAAGTGTGACTGTTCACAATGCTCAGGACTCCCAAAACTGCATGAAAGTTGGTGAAATGCCATATGCAGGTTGTGTGAGAAGTAGAATTTTGCTGGCGGTTCTCTGCTTAAAGAAAAGCCCCAAACCAGCATACCCTTCAGTTAGAGACTACAGTGCCCAATCCAGCCTTCAGCCAACTCGTTTTCTTGGCAGAGGAAGGTGCCACATGGAAGTTCTTGTGTGTGTCCACACAGTGACACAGACTGGGTGAGCTTTTCTGCTCCCTGGACATGCCTGAAGCAAGTGTAGATCTCTCTGCAGGAGGCTGCAAGCTCCTCTCTGCAGCACAATCCAGAGCTCAGGAGAAAGGAAGGGTTTCTTTTCTGCTGCCTCCAAAGTGTCTGATACTGTCCACTGCATGGTTTCTGGAGGAGGAAATATATAGTGTTATCTGTATCTGCAGATGTTATGGTCACAAGAGACTATTCTGGTGATTTAGTGTTTAAAGCTTTCTTCTCATGATGGACTTCAAAAAATGCTTAATAACATCCTTCAATGTTGCTTCCCACATTGGATTGAGTTGTCTCTTTAAATATTTAATCTTTAAAGACTCCAGTCTCTGCTGAGTCTACCACCTACTAGATAAACTCTTTTAATATCTAATTATCCTCACAGCTAAGAAAAGGCAACTTATTTCAAGGTTGAATTTGTAGAGTTGTTTTCATTTGGGATTTTTTTTTCATGATTTAGTTATTCTTTCAGATTTTTTTTCTGTAAATCCTTGCTGCTAGATTAAAATAACATGAACAAATCTGAAATATATAGGTACACTTAAAACCTTTGTATTTAGTTTTCTAAATTGTGTTGTTTATTAGAACAGGTTTTATTAAAAAACAGCACAACTGGGAGGGAGGGGATTACTAAAGTCTAATTAGTAAGCTCGGTCTCACTAATCAAACCCATAACTTTTGGATTAACAAATTTTCACCACTTTCTCTTGCTTTAATTTCTCCTTGCATGTGTTTATCTACAGTGTCTATATCAGTTCCTGACCGGGTCTTCCAACTCCTTGACTTTCACAGACTGTGTCATATTTTGATTCAAATGTGTATCTCAAGGCTCTTTGGAATGAACTGTTTGGCTGCAAGCCCTTTAAATGTGACATGAACTTCTGACCTTGGAGGATGCAGAGCACCTGTACTGGGTCAGACCAGAGGTTCATCTTGTCCAACAGCCTCTTTCCAGGAATGTCTGAAACAGATGCTTCTGGGAAGATGATTTCAAAAGAAAAAAAAAAAACTAATCTCCCTCTTGGCTGTTCCCCCAATTACCAGTGCAAGTCAGCACAGATGTCAAAGCAGGAACACCTTTAGAAAAATAGAATTTGGAAGAAATTTTTGCTTCTAGGTCAGGCATGAGGTTGTCATAGATGGACACATCCAGAACCACACAATACTATTTAGTCTGAAATAATCTGCATGATGATCAGTTTAGGCTTTGTGAAACTGCAGTATGTGAACTGAAGAAGCTCTATAACAAAGTGTGTGAAAAATCCAATTTTAAGGTTTTTTCTTTTACAGCCCAAATAAGGCTAAAATAAGCACATAAACAAGTTCTCTTTCAGTTTAAAGGAGAAAAATACAAGGGAAAAAAATAGAGTACTTAGTAGTGGTAGAAGGTAAGAGAAGAAAGGGAGAAGTAAACTTGAATGTTTGAGTCCTACACTTGCATGCTTTATTGACTTCATTTGATTTCTAAGTGGAGGAAGATGATGATGCAATCAAGAAAAAAAAGTAATAAATTCCTGGCTACTGATTCTATGTATAACTCTAGCTGCAGACATTTTTAGACATTACAGCCATTTTGCTTTGAGCCTACCAATAGAAAATACAAATTATTTCTCCAGCACATATCTCTGTGCAACCCCTTTCCTATATTTAGGATAACCAAGTTTCTCTCTTTGTAACTGGTCTTGCCACTCCACAGTATGGAGAAGGTATAAAAGAGATATGATTTTGTGGGAGAAAAAAGCATGCAGTTTTTTGCAAGCTCCTGCCACTACTGAAGGGCTGTGCATATAAACTTATGCTTGTAACCCAGGGCAATTTGGTTTCAAATGGGTCTACCACAGACATGCATGTGGCAGGACTATTGAAAAAAGGGAAGGAGTAAGCTGTGAAAAGGGGGAAGGGGAAATAAAATGCAAATTATCTGCACTCTCTCTCTCTCTGCTCCAGAGAACTGAATGGACACAGACAAAACCACAAAATGAATGATGACTAAGCACAAAATTATTTGCAGTGCTCAGAATAAATTCTGGAATCACCAGACTTTTAAAAACCACTTTTATTTTGTTGTCAATTATGTAGGTCTGAGCCACCAACTCAAGCTTTGTTCCTTACAGCCAAATCTTGACTTGAAAGTATTTGCTTTTCTCTGCTCTGATGATGGAGGGCAAAAAAGTCATGTAGCTGAGAGCCAGATGCCAACACTAGCAGGGGTCTGAAATGAGAATAGGAACAGCTTTTGCTGAGCAGAAGCCATAATGCCATACTGCAGCAGAACATAGTTTAGCGCTTCAGCAAACCCATATTTATAGAAACCATCAGCACACAGCTATGGTCACACGTCTGAAGGTTGCCTTTCACCCCCTTGTAAATATTTTTCAAACAAGACAGAAGGGTGGGAGATAGGAGAAATCTCAGATGATGTTTAAATTTCTACAGCACTGGAATTTCAGTACCTGCTGCAGAGCAGCTAGCCTTTACCTCCTAATCTGAAATACCAAAACTCACTCTTCTGAAGCTCTTGCCAGTTTTCACGCCCCCTTCCCACCCCCACAGCCTCACCACTACCGTCAGCATTTGCTATGCCATTTTGCTTCATTGCTCACTTGCTAAATATAAGTATGAGACTTTTCTTTCTTCTGAGAGCTCTGCTGTGCCATAAACACTGAATTTTGACAGCTTCTCCACCTCAAACCACTGAAAGCTGTGGGTTGCCTACAGAGGGGCATAAGTCCATCTTGGGTGACTTCTTGTCTCCTGTACCCAAGAAAGCTCTTCAGCCTGCCAATTCATGGTGTCATCTAGCAGTGATGACCCCCCAAATCCAAACAGATCCAATCTTCTTCAGCTGCTGAGGAAAGTTCATAATCCAGATTTGGGTATTCCTGTTATTATTAGCCAGTTTGCTTTTGAGGCAGACCTGAAGTCCACTTAGTCTCTCAGTTTTGCTGGACAAACTGGTAGCTTCATGTTCATCTCCTACCCAACACTGGAACAGTTGTTGTTGTTGCTCTTTCTGTCCATCTCCTCTCCTCTCTGGGGTTCAGGAGTTCTGGACCTGAGCCCCTTCTGTTCCAGGATCGACAGCTTTCAGCTTCAAGGTATTGCCCCAGTTACTGGGCTGGAGACCTGTTTGTGCACCCCAAAGGAAGATGAGCTACCAGCTTGAGAAAACATCCCCTGAGCAGTGGGACTATAATACAGAGGAGGATGGAGTACTGTTGCCTTTCAAGGTCAGCTTATTTTTCATGGACACATATGAAAAAAGACTTCATTGAGAGCAGGGACTTCAGCAGATCTCTGGTTCAGCCTTCTGCTCCAAGCAAAGCAACCAGATTATAATGGGATTTCTGGTCTTGAAAACCACAAGACATCCTGTGCTGCCTCCCTTGCCAATCTGGATCAGTGCACAGCTCTTTTCAGGGTGCAAAAGTCTCTCTTTGAATCCAGCCTGGGCCTCTCACTTCTTCTTATACCTAGTGTCCTCCTACTGTGCACTGCTGTGGTGAGAATCCCTCCATTTACTGAGTAACCTCAAAGGTACTGAGGGTCTCCTGTTAGATGCCCCTGGAGCTGTCTTGTCTTCAGGTTTAACATGCCTTGGTCCTTCAACCTCTCCTCAGAGAGCAGGTGCTCAAACCCTGACCAACCCAGTGGTACTTTGCTGAACCCATGTGTTGGGGGACCCAAAATCTGTGCACAGTATTCCAAACACAATATAAAAAATGCTTATCTGAAAGGGGTCATCCCATCTCTTGGTCTGCTGGCTGTGCTTCTGATATGAGCAGCCCAAGATTGCTGTATAACCTTCTGTGCTGCCAGGACATGCTGCTGAGTTACATTCAGCTGCTTGTCCTTCATGGCCTCTGAGCCCTTTCAGAAGATGAACTCCACAGGCAGTGGAGTGGACTTGCTGAACGACTGGAGCACTCTTCAAAAGCCCTTATGTCTTCATTACCCATATAGACAATTGACTGACTTTCTCTCTGAAGGAAGCTTTATAAATCTGGCCATGTTTACCCTACCAGTCTTTGTTCAAGAACAGCACTGGGTCATCTGGATATGTTAACTCAGTGAAATAAGTGTTGCCTGGATGGCTGTTAACTATGCAGCTCCTTGTTGGCATTTTCAGAGGCGCCTGAAGATTTCATGGGAAAGAAAACATTTATTCCGAATTACATTGATTTGTAGTACAAACAGAATGTATACAGGCATTCCAGTATAAATAGGTGCAAGGGATTACATCAGAACATGCACACACATAAAGATTTGCTTGGTTAACACTGATAGCAGCAGCTGCTGGTGTGGTGTCAGACTACTTATGCATAGGAATGAGTGTAACCATGCACCTTCCTTCCTTCACCCCTGTCCATGGCTTGTACCCAGCAATAAATGACTGGGGAAGCACCACTCCTCTTGTATCTGACTGCAGCTCATGTTCTTTCTTCTGTTCTCTGTTGCCTTTCAATGTCATCTCCCTTCTTTTTTTTTATTTCTCTACCCCCTTTTTAGCTGTTTCTAGATGAGCCTTTTTTTTTAGGATGAGCTGCATCTCTCAGATAAATATGCCATACTCACATACTGTAGAGAGACAGATCATCTTCTCAATCTCTATTTACAATTCTGAAATGCCGAGATTGTAGGTTATTGCCAAATTGTCAGGACAGGTCAACAGTGAGAGCTTATCCAAAGGTCACTGTTGGCAACTCAGGGTATTTCTGGAGAGTGGATCCAAAAGTATTCTGAAAAATAGTTGTTTGCCAGCAAATGCAGAAGCCTGGTCCTGTAGCTCTGAGAATGACCTTACTGGCCTCAGTGGGACTGCTGTGTGACAGGGATTGCAGGATCAGATCCTCCAGTATGTTTGATAAATGATGCATGTCCAAGGGGAAATTGATTTGTTTAGCCATTCATGAATGCATGCATTTCGAAAAAGCAAAATTTTGCTCACAGTTTCCAAAGTAAAAGAGCAAATTTCCTGTCTACTTCTAAAAATGTAACATTGTCTTAATGTCAAGATGACAATCTGAAACAACTCATATAATAGGATCTAATTTATGGTGTGGAATCATTATCTTCCATCATCACAGTTAGCTACACATAATGAAGTAAAGCTGTATGGCACTGAAACAGAGGGAAATGTTCACATTAACACAAAAAGTAAATTGGTGAGACCACATTCACGGTTAGTGGTCTGTTTGTTTCTCCTCTGTCTCCTTCCCCACCTTTAATTTCAAGCATGAAGCAGGATGGGCTACAGTAGTAAGGAAAATGCAGGTTTCTCTTCTTTCTCTGCTCAGCTTCAGAGGGCAGGAGACATGTCTGCATTGCTTCTCTCATAACCAAGTATCACAGAGCCAGGACAGGAGGTCACTGCATTCTGTAGCCTGCAAGAGATGTGCAAAGCACAGCAAGGGGGGCACTACATGGCCTTGATTTAAGATATCTGTAAACAACAGTGTGGGAAAGCTGAGTGTCTTCCTACTGCATGCTTCTGTAAACAAGGTAAAAAGCTGTAAAATCTGCATTAAGATTACAGTGTAAGTGGTACTCAGCTAACTGCAGTGATTTGGCCTTCAGGCTAGGAGAAGTTACCCAGCTGTCCATCAAGCACCACACAACTGTTTGCTCACTGCCCCTCTCCCCAGTGAAGAGGAGAATCAGAACCTAATGATAATACTTCTGGGTTGAAACAAATTTAATAATGGAAAAAAAAAAAAAAGACAAAAAAAAACAAAACAAAACAAAAAAAAACCACAACAGAACAGAAACAAACAAAAAACCTGTGATAAAAAGAGAGGAATAAAACCTAAGAGGAGCAAATGTTGCACAATACAATTTCGCACCACCCACTGTCCACTGCCCAACTTGTCTCTGGGCAGCTCTCTGTGGCTCCCAGTCAATTTTCCTCAGTTCATAGAGTGAGAATGACATTACATGGTATGGAATATCATCCCTTTGTCAGTTCAGGTCACCTGTTCTTGCTGTGCTCCCTCCTGGTGTTGTGGCAGAGCCTGGGCAATAGAAAATACCTTCATTCAGAGGAAGTACTACCTAGCAACAACAGAAACACCAGTGTGTTTTCAACATTGTTCTCATACTAAATCCATAGCATAGCACTGTACAAGATACGTAGAAGAAAATTTCTTCTATTTCAGCTGAAACAAAACCACCAACTTGTCAGCATTGTCCTTCATATAGATGAAAAGCCAGTACCTGAGCCAAGGGTTCAGAAATAACTGAGTGACTGCTGCTGCAGAGTGCTGTGCTCTCTGTGGGATGCAGCTGGAGTCTGTCTGTGCCTCCAAATGGATGTGGGCTACTGCCTGCCACCTTCAGAATCTGGCTGGGTGCTGCCCTTCTCTTGTAGCAGAGGTTGCTTCAGCCTGTGAGAATAGTCTGTTGCACTAGTAGAAACAAGTTCTGGACGGCTGAAGATCAGAACACAGACATCTACTAGAAAGAAAACATCCGTTTAAAAAGGAAAGACTAAACCCTTTCTTGTTCATCCTAAAAAACCAGAGCACAAATTGAAAACATCTGAGGCTGAGCACCCAAACATCTGCATGTAAATACAGCCAGAATATGTTGCCTAGTCCAAAGGATCTACAAAACTCTCTTCAGGTGCCTTACCACACATACCTTATACCCACATCGTTTGTTGCAAATCTGTCACAGGAACAAAGCCAGGAGAGCGATCGAGAACGTGCTAAAGTCCTGCTCCTCACAAGTACAGACTGCCAGTGGTGTGTGGGATAAGTGTACCCCGAGTATGAGCAAGAGAGATGTGCCTCACTCTGTCTTGAGGTCACGAACACTGCCAATACGTACTGTTGTCCTGATGGACCTGGCTTTGTCAGGCTTTGTCAGCATCTAGGGCTCTAGAAGGGCAGCAATCCCTGCCCTTCAAAGAAGGCTTACTCACCTCAAGGGAATAAACATACTTTTGTAATCCCCAGAGTTGAGCAGTCTAGCCCAGTTGCAGTCCCAGAACACAGACCTGCAAAGAGGTCAAATCAGGTCTCCCTCCTTTGCTAGGACATCATGAACAAAAGACAGGCTTGAGGTTTTTTGTGAGGGAAGACAAATTGCCTCAGACATGAATTTCTCAAATGTTGTTTGGAAGTTTAAGTCCTTTTGCTTATTGAATTTCTCCCAAAGCATGCACAGAGATGCTAGGGTTTATTAACATAGCTTATGAAAGATGTTGCACTAATTACTTAGTTCCACATGATGTGTTAGGAGATATGGGATTAATAAATGTAGTTTGTTATTAAAAAATAAAAAAATTGTTGTGGAGGCGAGATATGCACTGCAATATGCTTGCTTATCAAGCCCTTGGTCTTTCAATCTTTAAAGCATATCAGCATTTCCAGATGAATAAACTGTTTGTGAAGGATTTGTTGTGCCCTGCTTGAGATGGATGACAGAAAATACAACTGTCAAATATTCAACTTTCTCAAAGTTTAAGCAAAAACCCAAACAAATCCAGATATTTAAGCACTGTACAAGTCGCTAAGTTAGTCTTGCATAGTTTTTCTTAGCATGCTGTCCGAAGGTGTAAAGGCACCTCCTAAATAAGTTGGGTTAGGCTATATTCTCCTTATCCTACACAGAAAATTTAGGAGTTCCAAAAATCCTATTTCATGACCATCTTTGCTCAGACTGCTTGGTAACTCCTGAATGTTTTGTGCTGATGAGTTTGGGTGGGTTTTGTGCTTTAGCTTGGTTTAGGTTTGGTTGCCAGGTTTTGGTTTGGAGTTTTTTTATTGTTTGGTGGATTTGGGGTTGTTAATCTTCAAGTAGGCAAAAATTTGGAGGTTTACAAAGGAGGACTCACAACTGAAATAATGAGATGGTTTTAACAAGGCTCTTGCTTTGAACTAGTTGTGCAATGAAGGGTTTAATGTTTTCTAAACAGATTCCTGAATCTATTTTGAAGATGGATGTGTTAGATTCTCTCATTATGTACACCTGTGTTATGTACTTCTCTAATAGATGGGGCTTATATATTTGGACAGTTTTCTACCATTAATTTCTAATTAGATACTTGTCAACAGTGTGAATTGGTATTGCTTTTGTTCAGCAACCCTGTGATTGCTCTGTCCACCCTAATTAATGAACAGCTTCCTTATAAGTAGATTAATAGAGGTAGTCCCATTACCTAAAGTTATTTCGGTCACTGTGTTATAGTACACCTCATTAGAGAATTGTAAAACGAAGCAGCATTTCAACTAGCTACTACTTGAGTACCTGATTCTTTTTGTTCTGGCAGCTATTCTTTTAACTGGTTTTCTTTGTGGATCTTTCTGAGAAAGCCCACTGTTCTGCCCACTGTTCTTGTGCACAGCCCAGCTTTGTGTAAAATGTCATTGTGCTTAAGTGCAGCAAACCTCTTGCTGTATTGCTAGAGAAAACTGTAATGGAAAGTTCTCCATGTTCTGCTTGATGCAAAGACAGAGGTTTATCTATTTTAAAAAAAGTCAGTGACAGATACTGTGTCTGTTAGAACTTGTCAGTCACACTTGCTCAGACCGAATGCTGAATGACTGTGTAAAAGAGTAAGACCATAACATAAACTGGAAGACTGCAAGCAGCATTCACACAAAAAAATCAGGAATCATGGTAGACAACTTGCCACATTCTGTGTGTATTGGCCTAGTACTGCAAAAACACTCATGGGGAGCCAGGAGTGTTGTGTGTTGTGTCCCTTTGCCCTGCAGTACAAGAGAGACACACCTGAAGGATAGGATGCCATTCTATGGAGGGACATGGTTAAGCTCAAGAAATGGGCCCATGGTAATCTCATGTCTCACAGGATGACCCAGTGCAAGGAAAAGCCATGATATCAACACAGGCTGGAGGATGAACAGATTGAGAGCAGCCCTGCTGAGGAGGACTTGAGGGTGCTGGTGGATGACTGACTGGACATGACCCAGCCTTGTGCATTCACTGCCCAGAATGCCAAACGTGTCCTGGGCTGCAGCAAAAGAAGCGTGGCCAGCTCCTCTATTCTGCTCTGGTGCAGCCCCACCTGGAATACTGCATCCAGCTGTGGGGTCCCCAGCACAGAAAGGGCATTGAGCTGTTCAGATGATTCCAGAGGAGGGCCACCAAGATGATTAAAGGGATGATGCCCCTCTCCTATGAGGAAAGACTGAGAGAAGTGGCATTGTTCAGTCCGGAAAAGAGAAGGCTTTGGGGTGACTTTATCATGTCTTTCTCCTATGTAAAGGGGGACCCACAAGATAGATAAAGGCTACTTTACAAGGGCATATAGGGGCAGGACAAGGGACAATGGCTTTAAACTGGAAGACAGTATATTTGGGTTAGGTATTAAGAAGAAATTCTTTACTATGAGGGTGGTAATGCACTGGAACAGGTTGCCCAAGGATGTAGTTGGTGCCTCATACCAGCAAGTGTATAAGGCCAGGCTGGGTAGGGCTTTGAGTAACCTGGCCAAGGGGAAGGTGTCCCTGACCATGGCAAGGGGTTGGGAACTAGGTGGTTTTTAAGGTGCCTTCCAGCTCAAACCATTCTTTAATACTGGAGAGAGTTCAGACATTCAAAGTCCACCTGGATGTGTTCCTATGTCAGCAGCTCTGGGTGACTGCCTTGACAGGAGGGTTGGACTAGATGATCTCCAGAGGTCCCTCCCAACCCTAACTATTCTGTGTGATAAGGCAAGCATCCACATTCATAAAGTGTCTGTTCTTGCTCTGAACCAGTGTGCGCTCAAGCTCCCTGAAGTTATTGGTGGTTTGGGTCAAATGACACAAGGCAGGGAGAAGCTAATGAAAATGTTGTTATCTTTAGTTCTTTATGTTGTAGCTACAACTAGGCAAAAGTTTAGAGAGTGCACCCACAGGTGGAGGACAGACAGGAAAAAGAAATGTTCTCCATTACTTCCATGTGGAGAAGTGTTACTGGTTCACTCCTGAAACATTCTGTCTAGAAATTGAGCCAGCTGGCTCTGGACTAGGAGGACATGTGTTTGGCTTCCCATCCCACCCACTTTTCTGTCTCCCTTCCTCTCAGGGAGGCATCACACCACTCTGACATCTTTAAAAATGGGGCAGAGTGAAAGGTGGGCACTGATCCCCTCAAAACCTTTTTCTGATTTTTTTTTTCTGAAGATGCTCATAGCCATAATTTACATAAACAATGAATTTAGAAAGAGAGGTAGACACATGCTCCTTCTGGAAATGTCAGGGTAATACCTGAGCCACATTAGTTCCTCAAAACATGAACACAGAAAATATCATAGTGATCTTGGACTCTGCTGTTCTGTGTCTCTGGAAGGATGTAAAAAACCTCAAACATGAAGAGAAACAAGCAGGTTTGTGGTGACATAGAAGATTTTTGTTTCTCAAAAATGAATCTTTTAGGTTGTTTTATAGTTTAAAGAAGTGTGTGGCATCATTGAGTGGAATACAGTAATTTGAAAGGCCCTGCAGAATTCTGCTCTGAAGTGAACACACAGAAAATTTAGATGATATTTCAAGCAAAGCCAGACAAAGGTCGCAACAAGAATTAGTGTCACTATATGCTAGGATGATGCCTTTTCAATAGTAAGGTAGCCAAGAAGAATATAAAACATAAAACAATAATATGTGGCATGCAAGATTTCACTTTTTGAAATTTATTTTGCTATAGCAATTAAGCAGTTATCAGAGTAGCCATGCAGTAAGGGAACATGTAGGTTGACAATGCTGTTCATACAAACTAGAAGTTTAAACAAGAGTATAGAATTATTGTAGTAATATTCCATCAAAAGTGTTTTTGTTTGGGTTTTTTCAAATGAAATATCATGGCATAAAATGCAAAGATAGGGGTGTTTATTGCCATGCTGATGGCGTACAGAACAGCACAAAAAACTAGATCTGATATAGAACTTGACCCAAGGCATGAAAATCTAATTGGTTGGGAAGCTGCTTCTCTGAAATATTTGAACCAGAGTGTTTTAGGTAATTTTTTTTCTTCCCTCAAGGCTGTTTACATGAATTGCATGATAGGATGAATACAGCACGAATATCAATCCAGGGGAGGCATTGGACAAATTTTAAACACAAAACTATCTTTCTAGTAGTATGCAATCCAACTGTTAATCTAGTAGTCTAGGAAGATTGTTTTCTATTTGTTTATTTGTTTCAACATATACAACTACCCACCTTCCAGGGATTGAGCATAAGAAGGCTAAAATATCAGTTAATTGATCAAATCTCTTTGGTTAGTAGCACTGCTAATCAGAAAACATTTTATCCTTTGAGAAATATGAATCTGCCTGGGGTAATCAGACTTAAGAGTGCACCTTGATTTCGATGTGTATTTCCACTTTGGAAAGTACAATTCAAGTACAGTCATACTTACATGAGAACTGAAAATAAAATAATTCAACACTTGCCATGCAGAGATCAAAGACACAGGAGGGCAAGGGCAGACAGAGCATGTCGGAAGAGGGAGGTGGATCATTTCTGCTGGATAAAATGGGAAGAGTGGGGGAGACGGCAGCTACATTAGGAGCCAGTCCTTCAGGTGCCAAACAACCTGACTCCTCTCAAGCTAGTGACCCCCCTCACAACAGGAATGAGCACCTTGGTGTCTTATTTTACTATCTTTTTTTCTGTCTCTCCAAGTGTAGTGCCTAAAACTGGAGACTCAGTGATGGCTGTCATCTGTGTGAAGTAGAACATACTATTTGCCATAAATGCAGCTGTCATAAATGCAGCACATGTACCCAATTTCATCTGCATTCGATGCTGGTTTTGGTGAGAAGGACTCCTTATTTTTTTGCACTTGAAACTCCAGTCCTTGGAGGCTGTGGTCCTTGCTTTGCAGTTAGGTGTTCAATTTAGCAATAGAGAAATCAATCACTTCATTCTTTATTGTCTTTCATATTCTTGCAGCACTTGTCCAATTTATCATAGTCATGATGGCTTTGTCCTCCAGAGTATTTTGCTACTTTTTCATCTTGGTGTCATCTTTGTACCTTCTTTTTTCCATAATTTTTATATGAATGCTATACCCATTCTTTACTCAAAGTCATCAGGGGAGATGCAGAAGAAAGACAAACTCAGGCTGCATAGGTGTTATGCACTGGGGGAACTTAACTTCTCCAAGCCTGACAATAATCTTTGCTAATATGTTTTGCTGCAAATGGTTGTGTATTTCATCCAAGCTTGCGTAAATAGCCTCCCAAATATGAAGTTTTTGCTTTGTTCAAACAATACCATTTCTACTGCTTCCTCTCTGCCTTGGTTCTCATCTAATACTAGTGGAGACTCTCAAGCCAGAGTGCTCTATTCAAGAAGTCCCTCGCACTTGCCCTTTCAACTGTGATATGTCTAGCTATCTTTTAAAGCTATCTAACTGTTAAAAGCAGAGTTAAATGCAGCAATCCAAGCAAGGTATAACCTGACCTGTAACAAAAGTTTGATATCTTACCAGCAATTTACACCAGCACATGATTGTTCTTTGAGCTCAAAGTAGGATCCAATCACTCCAAGTAATGATAGGGAAATACACATTTAAGCAAAATTTTCTCTTGGTTGAATAATATCTCCTAGTCTTTCATTATTCTCTAAAGGTCAAAAATGGCAAGTGGTTTTTAATATTATCCTAAAAAGTTACAGCAGTAGAACAAGGTTAATTGCTTTACAATTGCTGCTTTCTTTGCTTAGACTCTGCTCAAGGTCCAATGCCATTAGCCTTACAATTTCAAAAAGCTTACTTGATAATTATTACAATCATTACAAGGTTGTGTTATCTGCTTTCTGCATGTATTTAAAATTATATCTAAATTTTTTAAGCAAATGATGTACTATTTTTATGGCTGTGTAGGAATCTTTTCTTTTTTCATTTCTTTTGTGCCTTATCACGCTGTGCCCGAGTGGAGCAGCAATCACTTCTCATTCACTATTTATACAGAAGCAGTAATGTCTGTCATGGTTTTAGCATAACTTCATGGCAATAAAACACCACTAATCAACAAACTGCAAGCTATGTAGCCAAGGTTTCTAGAAATAGTCAATTTTTTCTTGTTTCAAATCTGTTGCTCAGTTGACCTTGAATAGGCCTCCTATCTCAGAGAGCAGTAAATGTTTGTCTTCAATATGGACCTTTCTGGTGTGGTTTGAAGTTGAACACAAAGGTGCCAATTGTTGCCCGAAATCTTATACATGTTGGAATGATCATGCTAAACATAAGATGTCATTTGAAGTATGACAACATATTTTTGGCAAGTCTGTAAGCTACAGCTTTTGGCACTATCAAACAGTAAGGGGGCCAAAGCACTACAGTTTGCGAGACTTTACACTTGTTAAAATAACAGTCTAAAATGTTCTGGTTTGAAATCACTAAACAGGCAAAGTGAGCTATAAAAATATAGTGGCCTTTTGAAAATTAAATCTTGTAAGTGGAGCTTAATAGTTAAACTGGGAGAAACAGTGAGGGAGAGAAGGACACTTAAGTCAGGGATGAAGAATTAAAGCTTTGGACTTTATGAAACCTTACATTTTCAGCTGATTTTCGGAATCATCCTCTGTGAGTAGACCTATTACTGGGTTATCAAAAAACCCAGCACAAGCTTCTCCAGGGCTACAATAAAGGCCATTAAATAGAATATTTTATTTGTTGAGCAAGTAAGACTGTAAATAACTAAGTTTACATTGGGCCTTTCTCAAGGGAAAGAAGACAAATCAGGTTTCATTAGGAACTTAGCAAAATTTGGGTTCTGTTGTATCTCTAGGGAGCAATAACCATTGTCTTGACTCATGCTGATCATTTCCTTGCTTCTGAAAAGATGGAGGAAGAGCTGTTTAAGGAGAAAGTGCCTATAGTTCTGGCAGCTGGGAGCAGCTGGATGTTGGGACAGTATTTGACATTTGCTATTTAACAATTTGAATAGCCTCTGACTGTGATACTGCATAGTGATTGAGCATTTCATACAATGTACAGATATGATGCTATAATCAGTATGGCACTGCAGTTTGTCAATATTGCACACATTCACAAGCTACTTTACTCAGGATGGAATCAACAGATCCATTTTGGGCCAACATATCTGTAAAAGAAAATTAAAACAGATGGATATGAAGCCTTCACTATGCATGAAGTTTAGAGTGCACTGAAAACTGCTGAAACTTTTAGTATTTTCTTCTTAATACAAATTAAGAGGGATTGAAGTACCTGAAAGGGACAAGATGGAGAGTCAGTTTTAGAAGTAATTTAACCTAAGGAGGACTTCAGGAAGCTGTTTACTGACATAAGGATAGCTTCACCCAGATCTCCCCTAGCAGGAACATCAAACTGTACCACCTTAGTAATGCATGCTTACAGTCTTGTAATCTCCAGTCAGCTCTTAGAAGACCTCACAGATATATTTTGTTTGTTTGGGAACTGCTTCTGAAGGATGTTGATGGCTAACTTAAGAGCTGAAATAAAACAAAATCAGTAAGAAAGATCAGATGGCAAAAATGGCTTCAATTCCACAATTAAAGAGATAAAAAAAACAAAAAAAACCCCCAAAATACATGCCTTTATGCCACTAAAATAACTACATTGTGGTGGAGGTAGTGGGAATAATGTCTGGCTATGAAGGGCTGAACAGCTGAACCTATGACTGGCATTGTATAGAAACACTTTACTCTGGGATCTTGCAGGAATTTTTCTTGCTGGTGATGCTTTCACCTATCATTTTGACACATAAATGTTTTCAGCAGTACAAAATAAGCTGTTTCAAGGTAGTCCCTGAGCAAGTGTTGCCATCACTGTTCTGGGTGTTGGATATATTGAGGTGCACAACGTATCTTATTATGTTATGGTTATTGAAAGTTTCTTTCTCCCTAGTTTTATTAATGGGTGATAGACTTGAAAAGAAAATAGAACACTTGTTACACCTGCAGTTGCCATTCTCTTTTTCCTTTGAAATTCATTAATCAGGTGGAGCTGTGAGGTAGCAGGCTTCCTGTTGGAGCACATCATGTCCCCCTGTTTCTAAATTACTTTCTTCAATAATGTCAAAGAGCACTATAAAATTGAGTTATTATGTTATGACTGAAGTAAAACACTCCAAGGCTGAAGTGGGAGTTCTAGTTCTATGCAGAAATTTCTGTTGTGGACTATTGCATGCCTCTGAGGACACAACCAGTTGAATGTGAAGTATTACCATTGAGGCTTGGCAGGACTTGTTTTAGCATCAGCTGCATAATATTCTCTGTTCAGCTTCCTTTTTCCAGTTGCCAGCAATGGCTTATTGTTTTAGTTTTTTGAACTGATGTTTTTCTGTAATTCGGCCTCCCCCATGGAGCCAGATGTTTGATTGCAGATGTTTGAAAAAAACAAAATTTCTACCCCTGAACAGAGACTATTCCTCTGCTGTAAAAATAAATTCTTGTCTTCTATTTTTATTTGAAAATGGAAGTCTGGCAGGAAAATAATTTTGGAGCTATGCATGACCTCATTTTGAAAGGCATTGACTTTGATTTCTCAGTTCTGAAATACACATCAAAAATGTTAAAAAAGCATACAGAGGGCTTGGTGAGGGTTGTTGCTGATTGAAGAGAAAAGCACTATATTCATGTTAGAAGATGTTTGCTGCTTGTGATCTTACAACTGCATTAAAATGGCAAGCCATTCTATGGAAAGCTATCGATGTTGTATTCAGCAGAGAAAACTGAGAAGTAGAGAAGGTTTCTGGAGAGAAGACCTTCTGAACTTCCTACTACGCACGTAGTATGTTGATAAGTTGCTACCTTTTTAAATGTCTGCATAAGACTAAAAAAGCAGTGCTCTCATAAGAGCAAGATCAAGGATGCTCTAAGGCATTAAAATGTTGAAGAAAGTGGCTGGCAGAGTCCTCAAGAAAAAACGAGAAAGATTTTTTTTTTTTTTTAATTTTAAGTTTTAGCAATGAAAGGACTTGTTCTTGGAGACCTTGGTTTAATTTAAAAATTGCTCATATTACAAATTGAAAAGGTGTCTCAATGGAAACATTTGCGGCAGGCAAATGCAAACCAGTGCTTTTGTGAAATCTGATTTCCAAAGTACATGACAATGTCTTTGTACTGAACCTTTGTGCTGTTGGGGAGGAGTTGATGCTCATCATAAGTTCCAGATATTTTTTTTCTGTGATTGCCTTTTGTAGTGTGACTTGGAGCATCAACCCCAAGTAAAAGCTGGGACTAGGCCATGGACTTAAAATCATCTAAAGCCACTTTTGTAGCAATTGAAGGAGGACCTGAGTTGGAGTTGGCTTGGTTTAGGCCTTCATAGATACCTTGAGCCTCCAAAACTGAGAAGGTTGGGTTTTTAACATTTTTTGTTAGTCTCTTTGTACAAAATCCTTTTTTAGAGGCAGTGTGTCAGCTGTTGCTGATATTTCTAGTGCTGCAGATATTTCTGTGCTAACTTCTAAAATAATTCCACAGCTTGAGAAAATCTAACCTATGGCAAACAGTATCAGTTTAATAGGTATACTTAATCACTAATGATAAGTATATGATGAAAACAGTGATTCTAAGTGATTTTTTTAGGAAGAAATAAACAACCAAGTACTAAAATGCAGATAACCCATGTCTATGGTATCTAAAAGCAGAAAAGGGAAATTTTTTTGCATCAGAAGTTATTGTGTTTGACAATATTTCTCAGTTCCTCAGTCTTCAGAAACTACCTTTTGTACTCAGACAAAAATAAATTTTCTTTTCTAATCCTTTCTGAGTCTAGTTAAGTTACCTCTCAGGCTCAGCAGGATTCCAGAGTCTGTATATTGTTCCTAAACTGTTAGAAAAGTTACAAAATAAGCCTAATTCAAAAAAAGTTACGTAGAAATTTCAATGGTGTCATAAACTGTGAAGGGAGGGCAAGCTAATAACAACAAAATGAAAGCTGATAACAAAACAAATGAGAGCTGATGGTGGACTTCTCTTTCTACTCTACAATTTTTCTATTCCTTGTCTATTTTGTCCCTTCCCTTTTCTTCTTTCCTGCTTCAGTGTGCAACAATATTGACCTGCTTCAATGATCAGTAAGCTAAAGGCAGAGCTGAATTGCTTCATACAATGGGCTGAACACAGCAGCTGCTCAGGCTCTAGTACATCTAACAAGGGTTGGAGACAAGTGTGGGGAAAGAGTCACCTTGATTCAGTTGCACTGTGCTCACCTCAATAATGCGTCAACCCCAATTATCCCAGAGTATTAATGACTGGGCTGTAGGAACTACAGAATGAAAATACCATTAAAATTGTCTATATTACCAGTTTAAGTGGGATGGGGGTGTGCATCACCCATCAGCTCTATCGATCTAAGCTGGTCTCAAGCCAACTGTTTTGATTTGAGATATTGACAATTTCAGTCTCACAGAGGTGGACAATTACCATTGGAAGTCAGCTAGTACTAGTGGTGATGCATCCACAAAGGGAGGCTAATAATAACTTGAATGCCTTTGAATCAATAGTGGAATCATCAGTGAGTAAGTGCTGTGTTTTTCAGACTTTGATGGAGTTTTGAAGATATTCTGTATGCGAGCCACTAGTGAAAAGGGGAGGGGAGGGGGGTAAAAAGATCCTTCCCACAGTAGAAGCAGGGTCCTTTTGTTATAGCAACAGCATTAGAAGTGGTTTTGATATCTAGGATATCATAGACAGAAACCATTATTTGTAGAAAACTGTCATGGCAACGTGTGTGGAAGCTTTATTTTGTTTCCTCATTGAAGGACACTATTGCTTCTTACCTCTTTCACTTTCCCACTAACAGGCAAGTTAATTAGTGCAAAACAATCTCTGTTTTATGAAAGCATTTCTTACTGGGATTTTCTTGCACTTACTATACGGCAATAACATCTGCGATAATAAGCCAGGCTCCCTCCTGATGAAAGCAAATGTGGTTACACTGAAAGTAAACATACTTACACATTCAAGAGATGAATAAGATAAAAGTCCCAGCTTTGCAAGTGACACAAATAACCTTATAATACACTTTAATTCCCGGCTAATAAAATCAATGAGTAGAGCATAACAGTAATAATGCACAATTGAAATAAAGCTTCTTATTGCTGCTTTAGATGTTTTGATTTGTGCCAAACAGTGGGACAGTGGGGTTTGTTTGATTTTGGATTTTGGCACTTTTTCTTCCTGTGGGTTTGTTTTTGGTTTTTTTAGTCGGATATAGGGGAAATAATATAAATGCCTTGGGGAGTTTACCACATGAAATTAAGATAATGAGAACCACCTCCCATAGCGGTTGAGGAATGATCATCTATCACACATGCAGAATGCAGAAGATCCCTGCAGGTAGGCATTAAAGGACAAAGTCAGTGAAGCTGCACCATCTTTCCTGCATGGAATATTGTCCCCTGAGCTGCTGGCTCACTGACAGGTACTTACCCTTTTAAAAATATAGGCTATACTCTGCCTGTGATATCATCCTCAATACTGTTTTTCAGCATTAGGTTAACTCTGAAATTTTAATTTGGAGATATTCTTCATGTTTAAGAAATTTAAAAAAATAAGAAGAGTAGTCATCTCACCAACACTGAAACTGCAGGCAGGAAACCTTTGCCTGCTAACCTATCTTGTTTTCCCCACCCCATGCTAGAGTGACTCCCCCTCATTTTTGTTGGCTGAGCTGTACAAGTTAGCAATCCTTCCAAATCAGGCAAAATTATCTCTCTTGGTTCAAGCTGCAAAGATTGGTCTTTGTGTGTTTTGATGGAAGGGGATTTGAGGAAGACAGAAATCCCCAGCACCAGATGCTAGTGAACAGCTGGGTAGGCTGGCAGGAAGGAGGTGCCACCTTCCACTGGCACAATGCACTGGTGGGAATGCACATTTATCTCCTTCACGTGTATTGGCAAGAAACAACTTTGGCTTTTTTCTTTTCCTCCTTCAAGATGAGGAAACTGCAATGACAATACCGGTTCAAATTTGTCTCCCCTCTGTGAACATCATCAGGAAACAAATTAGGTCCTGAATTCTCATACATGAGCATACAGATGCTGTATGAGCCATGGCAGCATTTTTAACCATTTTGGTATTTTTGTTCTACTAAACTTTCAATTTCAATTCTGATTCTGCAAGTATCTTGATCTCTGCTATTTCTTTGTTGTGGTCACAAATAGCCTCCAAGGGTGGTGAACAACCCCATATGTAAAGTCTTACTCTTAACTTCAATAAGACATCTATTTGGTAAAAAATCTTTGGAATAAATTCCTGATATATTTCTATAGATTAGCACAGAACATGCTTGGCTTGTTTTCTGTCATGTTTTTTCCCCCCTAAGAAAAATAGAAATGGCTGGGGATTGTGTTTCATTGTACTTCGATTTTCTAAGGACGAGAGCAGTGTACCATTGATTGGGTTTTTCTACCCTTTGACTTAACACTGATTAATACTAAGGACCACTATACAGACCCCATGACACCGCAGATAAGCCTTCTGTTTTCAAGATCCTGAAGCCAGTAAGCTAAAAATCTATTCATCCTGAGCTTGGTGTTTAAAATTGCATTTTACATGTGAGTCTGTAATATATTGTATTGTGCTTTCAGGCCTGGTTATGTACAGTGAATGGGACTTCAGTGGCAGCTAATCATGAAGCTTTTATGATAATTCATCCATTAATAAATACACAGAATCCCTGGGAACATACAGGAATTTAGCATATGTAAAACAATCCATCCATAAGTTTTTTGGATGTGTTAGGTTGGCTTGTGGGGTATCATGAATTCTCTTGTAGGACAAGGTGTTGTGATATTTCAGTGTACCAGAAATGTTTGCTCATGAATTTTGTCCTTGTACAACATAAGAGTTATGCTTGGTACTGTTTTTGACAGGGTTTCCCCTTCATTTCTGTCTTTTCAAAGTGATTTGGAGGAGAGCAGATCCGGCACACTAAGAGCAAGGTCGAAGGAGAGGTTCCAGTGATGGTTCATTACATGGAATACCAAAGGGCATTAGGGGATTCTTCACGCCAAAGTCACTTAGAGCGAACTGGGATCAAGTTCAAATATAGGTCCTACACTTGTCCTCTGTGGGGTGAGCATTAGGGTTTCTTGTGCTATGGAAGATTCTCTAATTAATAAGGAATTGTGCTGATACATTTAGCATAGTACCTTCTAATAATACAAGTAATAAAACATCCTAGCAGCACTATAATATGGTAACATTTTTCTGTAAACTCATAAAAAAGAGTATGTATCAAAACAAGACAGCTTAGCTGAAATTCAAGTTAGGAGCAATGCATTCAAAATCTTGAGAAAATAGGGACAGGAGGAAAAGGCAATAAAAGATTAAAGTTGTTTTTTGTTGATTTTTTTTTCCCCTGAGTGGCTGCTGCTATTCATTTCTGTATAGAGAAACTGGGGAAACCAGTCTATATCTCACTCTTTGCAGACCCGTCTTGAGTAGTTGAGGAAGTGGTGGCAGAGAATTCATGGAAGGAAAATAAAAGCCTATGCCAAATGAGGTCTGTACACTTTTGCAGCTTTCACCTAGGTGCAAAAGAAGGGTATGAGAGTGTATAAATGTTTTATCTGCCAACTGGTTTTTAAAAAGGTGTGGTTACCACAGCAACTGCCACAGAGTTGAGATTTACAGTATGACACATCTTGCATGCTCCATAGCACAGAGGCTCTTTCCCTCTGGTTGGAGTCTCTGGGGTTACGTGGTGCCTGCTCAATGTTACCTCCACTGCAGCACCTGCCTTTCCCCTTAAGGTAACTCGTGTCTCAGCTCATGGAGTGGAGGCAGGTGGTGCAGACCAATGTCTGCTTTCATATCTTACTGCATCTGGCTTAGGTGAAATGTTGGTGGCCTTGAGTTCCATGCAATGAATGCAGCATAGAGCAGCAGCCATGGGAGGTTTGAGTTTCAATACAAGAAGAAGGGGGAACAAGTGCAGAAATCAAATAAAGGTTTAATTTAAGTTGCTTGCAATTGACCTAAAGTATCCCGTCTTCTTTTTTTCTCTCTCATCTTTGGCTTTTCTTATTTGCAAGGTTAATTTGTGCGTGTGCCCGTAAGTTACGTAACCGTGAAACTTCTCTGGTGATGGTAGTGCTAATGTGTGCTCTGCATGTATCCATTGGGTTGTTGTAGAGTTGCAGTTTTGTCAGTGCATTACGTAAGGGGGTAATTCTGTTGTGAAATAAAGTCATCAAACCCAGGGAAAGGCTGTTTCTGTAATAAATAGATGCTGTAACAAATAGCTGCTATCCATACTTCTACAAACAGATAAAAATCATGCATGAAAGAGGTCCTGAGGCAGTTTCACTTCCTTGGTTTTCAAAACTAATTTGAGCCACAGCTTTTAGTTTGTCCTTTTCTTTTCTGTTTTGTTCTGACATAAAAAGCATTTTTATGTCTTGCTAAGGAGAAAAGTAATCTTGATTGAGTTTTCAGAAAGGTGCATTTTAATGAAATCATGGAAATACCTTGAGGTGGTGACATTACAGGCTGGCTTCTTTATTGTTGTACCTCAGTAAAACATGAGCATTTGAAGGGAAAGATAAAGGCAAGCCTTCTGGAAGACAGGTTCATCTTGCCTGAAGTAGTAAGGGACACACTAAGACCACTTTGTCTTGCCTTGGTAAACAACTAGATTAAGTTACCTCAGATTTTGGTACTGCACTAAGAGTGAATAATAATTTCTTTTTTTAAAAAAATTATCTTTTCTAAAATAGGCAAAAACTAAGCCTACAAGAATAAGTAAGTAAAAACAAAACACAACAAAAAAAGAGTGCATGGGTAAATAGTAGACAACTGTCTTATGCTGGATTCAGAAACATATAAAAGCTCTTGCAAATCTCTTATGTCAGCAACTCCCTTCAGAGAGTAAAAGTACAAAATGGTAATTGTTGCAATTTTATTTTTGGCTTTCTGCTTTAGCTTTTTTGCATGAGCAAAAGAGAAGGGATATACTCACTAGCAAAACAACATCAAAGGAAAACAACCCAGTTGGAAAATAAAGGATTTCCGCATTCTGTGTAAAGGAACATAGGGAAGTCAGCTTAATATTCCATTTGACATGGAATTAGCCACCACTGCTGTAACAACTAGGGAATACCAGAACGCAGCATCATCATGATATTGTTACTATAGTAAATATCTCCCAGGCCTCCTTGTCTCATTACTGGTTTGAAATTCAGATACAACAGTAATAATTTGACAAGCAGCGTGATAGCAGGAGGCTTCTTATGTAGCTCATATCTGTGAGGACATAAGAAACTGCAGAGAAATGATACTCATTTTGTGTGGTCTGAAGTTCAAGGAATTTTGCCAGCTTTTCCCAAATCTGCCCGGAAAACACTTAAGCTTTAAAGAGTATAGTTAAAAACTGTTGGAGAAAACTCCCACTAAGTTAAAGTGGAAGAAAGCAATTGGCTTTTTACGCATTTTTCACTCCATAAATATACACTTTCATGTTCATATACTACAAGATATTTATATAACACAATATTATTCATGCCTTATGCAACAGTTATTTTTCATGAACTGAAGACAGAGTATAAGATGGAGCCAAATCTTCAGTGCTTTAGGAAGAAAATAAATAGGATTAGGTATTGTTTGCCTTAGAGCAAAGCAGTAGCTCCTTTTTTTTGCATTTATCTTTCAACACAGCAATGCAGTCTGTGAATATGCTGGACAAAAGAGAGTCACAAGTCCAGGTAAGATGTAAAGAAAGTTAAATTTTAGGAACAGAAATAAAACAGTGTTTTGCTGCTGTTTCAGACTGTGCAGCTGAGAAGTAAGCTGGTATGGAAACCATTGACCTCAAACATTGTTGGCAGAGTCCAGCTATATTAATGCTGGTGGAAGTGAGACAAATCTTGCTGACTGGAGTAAGGTAGGCACATCTTTTTTCCACAGAAATAGGTAGCTTACATAAACTGGTTGAGTCTTTTACAGTACCTTTTTAAAACAACGCCCCCAAAACCTGGCAACTTAGTTTGTGTTCTGTTGGACTCCACTGAAGGGGGATGAGGATTCAAAATCTAAAGTAAATACGATTAATTCCCTCAGGACTAAAAACAAACCCAAGCAACTATTAAAAATAGCCCTTGGACTTGGTGAGTTTATGTAATGTTTATAGACCAATTTTTTTTCCCCTTTTTAAAGGGTAAAAACTAAGCAGGGCAAACCACCAACTTGCATACTCGTGGTTACTTGGGAGAGAGCACAAATCATAACAGACATTATTTATACATCATTTTCTTGAGGTGAATGCCTTGTATTCATCTAACAGGGGGAGATATGTGAAAATTTCAGCTACTTTAGGGCCTAGACCTGAAAGCCTTTTAAGGATCACTGAAGTCACAATGGAGCCTGTAGGAGGCGCGTAATAGAGCTGTTATCTCTGTAAAAAAAATAAAACCAAACCAGATAAAAAAAATCCCAGCCTGCTTTTTTTGCTCTTTGGCATGCATCATTTCCATGGAGACTATGACTATTTTATCCCCCAAAGATAATCTTGTCAATGCACACTATGTTCATGTCAATGGAAATGCTTCAAATAAATGGACAACTTGGGCAGTAATTCTTGATTTGCTTAGCAGCTTCATTTGCCCTTGAAATACTGATCACAGAGCCTGAGAAAGGTGTGGTTTCTACAGCTTTTAAGATTACAATTCCTGTCAATACAAAATGTTCTTTTTGAAACATCAGTGCATTTTGACGAAAGGCTCACTCATTTGTCTTCTGTGAAAACTGTCTGAAGTTGTTAACACTGCATAATTCATTTGAGTCATTTGAATTGAACCTAGAGGATATTGAGTCAAGCCCTTTTCTCACACACTTTTGTTCGACAACAGCAGTGTAGAACAAAAGGAGGGATAGAGAGATGAACCTGGAATTAATTTGGAAAATATGTGTTTATGTCTAAGACCTTCCAACTCAAACTGATTCATTGCATCAGTTTCTAGGTTCATTCGTACTGTTGAGATTTTTGGATAACTTTTGCACTGACTGATGTTTGCATGTGCTTAGGTAATGTTGAATTTGCAACAATAAAATACTGATATGAAAAGTTTGAAAAAGTCTGAAACATTATTTTTCCCTATCTCCTGAAAATGATATTTTTTTCTAAAATCTAAACTTTAAATGTTTTGATTAAAATCATGCTCCTGAAGAAATATTTCAGGGTATACTGCACTGGGACAATATTTAATCTTAGAGATAAGACATAAGTGCTCAGATCCAAATTTCACCAGGAGCAAATCTTTGTTTTCTTTTCCCATTTCTACTAAACTATCTCATTGCTTTGGTCTTATCCTCAGCACGTGCCTGTACACATAACTGTATCAAAGTCACTGGAGCTTTGACTTTCCTTGAGAAGTTGAAGTCATCTGTGCATTTCAAAATATCTGACAGGTGCTTGTTGCAAAGTCAGTGTATGGCAAGGCAATTAATCTTTCAATACCTCTTCATCCCTCTGTAAAATGTCATACACATTTCCTAGGGTGTTATGAAACTCATTAGATGTTTATTAAGCATTCTGACGATCTTTTATGAAAGGAATGTAGATGACATATAGCATGGTGCACAAGTATGAGATCTTCAAGGTACTTACAAGACACATGGAAAAACACTTTTTACAAGGGCTTTTAGTAACGGGAGAAGGGGCAATGAGTGAGGAAGGGTAGATCTTGATTCAATATAAGGAAGAAAATTTTAATGGTGAGAGCGGCAAAACACTGAAACAGATTGTCCAGAGAAGCTGCGGATGTCCCGCTCCTAAGTGTTCAAGACCACATCAGACAGAGCTTTGAGCAACCTGGTCTAGTGGAAGGTGTCCCTACCCATGGCAGGGGGTTGGATTAGAGGGCTTTTGAAGGTCCTTTCCGACTCAAGCCAATCCTTCACTCTGTGATTTAGTCCTAGGCCTCATTCTCCCAAGCCAAGTTCATGCATATCTAAGCAACTGAATTGCAGACCACCATCACTGATTAGACATGAAGCCACAATGACATCAAAGGTTTTGTTTCTTTTAATCATAGAGTGAGTGAGGAGGATGGGGACACTAGTGACACTAAAGCACACAGGAGAGGCAGACACTAGTGCAGCTCTGTCCTTCCTGCCTGCTTGCTCCTGCTCAGTGCAACAAGGTGTAAGGATTTTATTCTGTTTCTAGAAAACTTTGTTTTGCCAAGGCAACTGCTTCCAGCATAAAAGCTTATGTTAAATACTGTGTGCCTGCATTAATTCAGCAGTCTTTTGGCTCAGTTTAGGGCTTTTCTCCAGCTGTACTTTGCAATTCTGTTTCACAACCTGAAATTGCCTCACCATTACCACAGTTATTTAATCTGACGTGACATTTCTTGTACTCAGAGGACCCAAGAAAGCCACATGTACCTTTGAAAGACAGGAAGCAAGAAAATGATATAATAGGCTGCTCGTTGTAATATCACTTGTCAAATGGGTTGAAAATTACATATGTGGTAGCCTTAGATTACTTTTTCCTTTTTTCTTGTCCACTTACCTTGTAGGAAAGAAAAAAAACCTGTTCCCGTGTAATCTGAGAATTACAATAATTTTTATAGTTTAGTTTTGAGGTGGCATATACCTTTTCCATATTTAACAGATATGTATTACACAGAACCTAAGCCAGGTTCACATTCTTCAAAATCCAAAGTAAACCAGCCCTATTTTGCCTCTGTCCTAGAATACTTCACCTGCCATTTTCTATGTCAGGACGTTGGTTAATTTTATTTCTTCCCTGGGGTATCTTGCTAATACACTTGTCTGTATGTGGCTATTTCAGTCACGAACCCTACACCTGCTTCTCAGAAGCAGATTGTGTTGCTTTAGTGTGTGCTCAATTTGCCAATTATTTATTTCCCAGCTGCTAGTAAAACATCCGGCAGGTCACCGAATGCAAGTTTTGAATAACTGAGTTTCATAACTTCTGCTGAAATCCCAATGCAGTTGTGGATTTCACATGTGTAATCATAGCCTTCAAGTTTGTGAGCACAAAGTGGGGTGGTAGAATGTCATGTGGGTGGGAACCGGCTTTAAAAAAATATTGAATTTTTGTACCTTAAAAAAAAATAATATCAATATTTTAAATAATTAATAACATATATTTTCTGTTTAGAGAGCAAAATAATTATACCGATTTAATGAAAATGTGTATATTTTGAAGTTTTTCTATAACTAGGTTTGAATGTTCAGATTTTTTGTGTTAAGAAAATTACTATGTTATCTGATAGTTCTATGAATGAAAACCATAAAAAATTGTTCCATTAAGTAATTTTTATTTTAAAAAACCAATTTTTTTTATTTGAAACACTGAGGGAAATTTGAGTGATAAGAAAGAAAATCACTCTCTTCAAGAACCTTAAACTTCTCTTTTGGGTAAGTCCTATAAGGCTATTGCCTCTTCTGATAATATGCTGAATTGTTCTATTCAGTTGATTGTTTTGTGCTAAATACAAGAAGATAGTCTGGTAAGATGGAGTCACTGCCTTCAGAAATTGATATTAGTTCGGTTGTAAGTTCATCACACAGCTCCAGGTGCTGAACTGTCTGTTCTGTGCGGACTTGCTAGCTGAGACCTCTCCTTGAACCATGTAACTTGCCTGTTCCTTACAAAAAGCCATTAAAGAAGAATCACTTCTCTTACACTGAATATCCTGGTACATCAGGACACAATGCCAGGGCACAGAAATTTCTAGCTCAGGTCTTTCTTTCGCCCAAATAAACTTGTCTTTCTACCTGCTGCCTGATCAGTATCTCCTACTCAGTTTGCCCTTTTCTGCATATGTGCTTTAATATCTTTGCAATGACAGATGAATCTCTTCAGCAATCTATTGAGAGATCAAAGTGTGCTTTTTTATTATAAATATCAGTATGTTCGTGTCTGAGGAACACTTCCAGTGCAAGAAATTGTGAGACTGTCAAGAAATACTTAATGATACATTTGAATCACCAACAACTATTTTTTTTTAAACTCAGCACTGCTATGTAGCCTACTTTGGTCCAGCCTTCTTGCTACCTCTTTCAGCACTAATCACCATTACCTCATATTTTCTCAGCAATTTCCAGATTTTTGCCTTCCTTGTAACTGTGAGATTCTTTTCATGGGCAAATGCTAGACTTCCTCTTTATGACCTTTTCTTCCCCTACAGTTTGCGTTTCAAATGCCAAAAAACCTTGCCACAGTCTAGTTCTAACCCTGCGTGGCAGGGCTATAAGAGTGACTGCTGTCACTTGGTCAGCACACAAGCGTTATGTGGACTTAGAAACTTTTCCCTGTGCATGTCTGTGTGGATGTGTAGAAGGGCAGAGTGTGTGTAGGTGGTTCCAGGACATGTCTCATGGTGTGCTGGAGACTCAGTGATGAAAACTTTCATGTTCCTGAGAAAAGTGTGACTCCTGTGACCGGGACTTTGCTGTCTTCACTTCAGCACTGAGTGTAAAAGGGCACTGTCTTTTACTTCAGTTGTACTCTTTTCAGGCTTGCTTTGGAGCGTGCAAATACACCTGCTTGCTTCAGTTGTGGCACTAGGGAAAAAACACCTGATTAATGGATCCTGGAGGCAAAGGCTGAAAGTAGGAAAGTACGTGGCTGGCATATGCAAGACTTTGGCAGATTTGATGAAAATGTTTAAAGTAGATACAAGGGATTGCAATAATCTGCTAAGGTACTCCAGGCTATGCATTGACTGAGAGGGGCTGCTGAGTACCTAAAGGCAAAGTGCTTTTGGGGACCTACTTCTATAGTGGGCTTCTCTGATAAAAGCTGGGAAAATCCCACCTTCTGGAACATCCAGAGGTGAATGGATTTCTTCAAGCTGTAACCTATATTGAACTCAGCTTTAGAACTACTCTTACATTATTTGAGACAAATTTAATCCATACTCAGGCTTTGTATGGCCTTGACTCGAATGGTTCCTTGCAACATCGATTAGTGCATGAGCTGGAGAGTGGAGTGGGAAGAAGGCTCCCGAATCTCTGCTAATAAAATAAAACATTGGACCTGTTCCTGTGGGTGAATTCATTTTCCCTACTCTCTCCAACAAACTGGTTTTAATCTAATAAGTTTCCTTCTGTCATTCACACTTCTTCTGAGTCACAGCATTACAGGCAAGTTATTTAAAAATTAAAAAAACACCACCATGCTGTGGAACGTAATATGAATCTTTGAAATTTTGTTGGGCATTTTAATTTCAAGATCAATCCTAGCAACGAAGCAGATGAGGACAGATGATCATAGGTAGAGCAAAATGAGCCATTTCTGGGTGCTGGTAAAACCTGGGAATGTATTAGTCCTGTGGGGCTTTTCATTTATATGTATAAGTTGTTGAATTCATGTAAAAATTCAACAAGAGGGTGGAAATATTTGTCTCAGCTATCCACCAATGCCTATTTGATCAAGGTATTCAGGAGAATCTTCATAAATAGCAGCTTACTTCCTTGTTATATGTACATCCAATATCTTCAAAAAGAGAATCTATTACAGGCAGTATATTTTAAGTGTAGTTTGGGGGTTTTTTAAATGAAACCTGAGTTGCTGATATGCTGATCTGAGGAAAGGGTTCCTTCCTATAGCTCCCCACCTTGCAGAGCTACACTGAAATAACCAAGCCTACCTAGGCCCCCAGAAGTTGCAAGTGCCTGTGCTTCAAATATCCTCATACCCTCTTTGACTTGTTTTAAATGCTCTGTTGAGAAAGTTTTGATTTTCATTGCTCTTCCAGGAGCTGTATTGTAGCCCAAAAGACTGTTTTTTGACATTTGATTTCTGGCTTCCAAACTTTGTTTGCATTTTTTTGAGAAAACTGCTTGGTTTTCTACAGGAAGGGCTAGAACCAGCAAAGGTGAAGTTTAGGGTGCTGAAGCAGGAACAGCCCCAAGTGAGGCTGAGCTCAGGTGCTCAAACTCATTAGCAGAGAAGATGGGACACACAAAGTCCTGAGTGCCCTCTGAAATGAAAGTTATCCAAGGTCGCCATGGTACCTTACCTTGATTACAAGTCTGTGGAGAGTGATGTGAGTCTCAGGCATACTTCAACACACCACATCTCTGCTGTCTTGGAACACCTGCCTGAAAAGCCCTCCTGATAACTTGCAGCTCATTTCCCCTTCACAAACTCCTCCTCTTCAGTAAGTCAGTGGAAAGGGTCCTTTCTCATAAAATGTGCTCAGAAGGTAGAGTGACATTAGCCATCCTTAGTAAAATGTGCTTGATGGCAAGAAGAACTAATCCTGTTAGTATACAGTAGTACCAGTCTGAGTATGTTTTATTGGATTAAACTGTCAGAGATATGGGCACAGAAATGTTGAGCCTTAATTAGATTTAGGTATGGCTGAGCACTGAGCTGCTTTGGTATGGGGTTATTCTTTCACATCTGTGCAGAGCTAAAACTTTTAAGATTCTAAGAAACTTCAACACTAGCTAAGCAGGTCTCTTCAGAACTGTGGTGTTGGAGGAAGTTCCTGAAACCGTCTCAGTTGCTTCTTGAATCAAATGCAAATCAATTTCTTAAATTTTTTTTCTCCTCTGTAGGAAAAACATATATTTTATTTCTTCTACTTAGTGAGACAAACAGATGCTCTGCTTGTGTAAATGTTGGTCAGTTTTTTTTGCTTTGTGTCTTCAGAGTTTCAACAAAAATTATTTGGAAATCAATGATTCCTAGAGCCCTTTGTTAAATCTTTCAATGCTGTTGTATGCAAGTTATTTTAAAATTTATGCTGCAGTGTCTTCTCTGAATAAGCCATCTAGAAGAGTCATGATTTAAAAAAAAAGCAAAAGCAAAACAAAAAACCAAAAACAATCCACACCCCAACATTAGCACACAGGTATTCAGGAAACATTTCCATATTTTACAGTAATTTTAAGCTTGTCGTTCCCATTTTCTTTTCTTTGGGCAAACCAAGTCATGCTAGTAATGCTTCTTCAGAAATGACTTTGCTTTCATGCCAGCTGGTACTGGGGCTTCACCAGTTTTGAGTCTTTCTCTGAAGAAAAAATATGGTGAATGAGGACATGAGCCCAAGTACAGCAAAATGAAACGTGAACTAAGGGCAGGCAAAGAGTAGAAAGGAATGTGGGTTCTATTTTGGTGATGAATTTATAAAAGCTGCCTGTAATTTCTTGCTCTCTTCTTCAACCATTCACACAGATGTCTAGCTCAAGCTGGTTGGCTGCCTGGTTCTCACATCTCTGCTCCTGCACTTCCACTTGCACAGTTCATCTCTTGCCAAAACAATTTGTCTTGGTAGTTTCAACTTTCTTTTATGTGTGACTGCATTTTCAAGCTAGGTTTACCTAAAAAGATTCAAATCAGCAGCAAAAATGTAACTAAAAGACTTTGTCTAATATTGTGAGCTGCTGGCAAGGTCCCTGGCCTAAAGTTTTGGAGCACTTTCTCCCTAAAGAAGGGCTATGACCTCTCAGGCATGTTTATGCCATCTAGCTGAGCCAGTCCATGAAACCTCCACTTTCACGCTCCTCCGTCAATTACATGCTTCAAAACCCAACGACCTTCAGAGGGTTTGCAAGCAAATAATTGACGTGCATTAACCTTTGTAATCTGCTTTGAAAATTCAATAAAACTGCTGAAATGTTTCTGACACCTTCCAGAGCTCATCAGTGTTTGGTAGTGGTGTTGCTATGGTACCTATCAAGTAAAGTTATTGATGCCATTAGTGTCTGTCTTTTAAAACTTGTTTTATTCCATGGTATAGACCAGGATCCTGAAAGGACTTTTTGGTAGTATCCAAAAACTGTCTAAACTTCCTAATCATTTCTCAGCATAGAAAATTCAGTAATATCTACAGAGGGCATTAACTCCATTCTGTTTTTACATCAAGCAATATCTGGTGACTTATTTAAGTACACTGGGAGAGAAAGATGATTACTCTCAGTTGCTCCCATCTGCTCATTGTAAACTCCAAATGAAAGATCCTTTGATGCACAAAATAAATCTCTTCTGCCAGGCATCAGTCAGTGAGGGCTTAGTGCAAATAATTGAATGCAAATAACATAACACATTCCATGATAGTCTCAGATTTGCTTTGCAGATTTGTAGCAGACAATCCTTTTAAAAACCTTGAAATATTTTTTTTTACATTAAAATACCTTACAATTCTCTGTTTACCTGTGTGCTTTGTTTTCTTTACTGTCAGTTTAACTATGCAACTTTAGAATAAAAATAAAAGTGGAGCTGAAAAATTATGGCAAATTAATGACCTCAGGCTTGCCACCATTACGAGCCATACATCTTACTGAGACTTCCTTTGGTTAGATGTGAGTTTTTTGTGCTGCCATGTTGGTGGGATAAGCATTCTTACAATACAAATTTACACAATTCTATTATTGTAACAATTTGAATTTGGGAGATGTTTGTTGGGATTAGCATAATTTCCAACTACTGCATAAAATACATTTTTTAGCATTTCTTAAGTGTGCATTAAAAACTCAGCGAGTTTTATAAGTGGGGAAAATATTTTGAAACAGTATTTTGAGTTGAATACAATGTCCTTGGCTAGAAAGAGAGGAAAAGATATCTTTCAAGTTGTCATTAAAATATGAGCTTGTCTATTTCTATGATGAATGAACAGCAAGTATGAGAAGCAAAAGACAAAAGCTGAAAGGAACCCCTAATGTTACTGAGATGCTGCAGAGACAGTGCAAAGCTTGCCTCAGCTTTATTCTCTGTCCCAAGAGATCATCATTTCTGGCAGTATTTCTTTCCCAACAGCAGGATGAAGAAGTGGAACAATTTCTTTCTCCCTGTATTGGCTCAAGGCCATCAGTAAACCTGGATCCTGCTTCCATGAGTGGTAACAAGGGGTGGACAGGGCTAAAAAGGAAGTGCATATCTGAGACTCCCAGATTTCAATGTTGGTCTCTGCATGTGTAAAAAAACTGCATCTTGCTAACATCTGCAGTTTTCACAGAATGGTTTGGGTTGGAAGAAACATTAAAAGTCCTCTAATTCCCTCCTCCCACCATGGGCAGGGGCAAATCCCACTAGACCAGTTTGTCAAAGCCCCATCCAACCTTGAAAACTTTTAGAAACAGCGCATCTATTCTCTGGGTGACCAGCTCTGTGGGGGGATAGAATGGAAGAGAACAGAGATTGTGCAGAAGGCAATCTCACCCCCGAGGAGTTGCAGCTGTACTAATCACCAAAGATTAGGAGCAGGCTTGCCCTTAATAGGCCACATCCTTGTCCAACAAGGATGAGGGCTATAAAAGAGTGGGTTAGTGGCTTGAGAAGGGAGTTGGAGTTTGTTGGCTGTGGTGTGAAGAAGAAGGAATCAGTGCTGTGAGGAGCTGCCCATGAGAAATCACCGAGATGGTATGGAACTTTTGGGGTAAGATGACAACACAGTTCCAGTGTCTCACTATCTTCATTGTGAATAGTTTCTTCCTAATACATAATCTGAAGACAAGCTTATTCAATACAAAGCCATTACCTCTTGTCTATTACTATATGTCTATGTAAAAATTTTGCTCACATCCAAATTTGCCACAATTATCTCAAGATGCTGCACAGAGACCAACATTTCACTCTGCTGGCAAGCTAGAGACACTCTGTGCCCTTGTTCTCTGTATTTTTACTATGGAGTTTCTAGAGATTGGTTACATGATGAAGTAGGGGCACAGAAGCCTCAGTTTTAAGACAGACCCATTAGCAATCTAACAACCAGGTTCTTAAAGCCTTGACAAACACACTGGGTGCCATTTGGAATTAATGAATCATAGAGTGGTTTGAAAAGGACTTCTAGCTCATCTAGTCCAACCTCCCTGCCATGGGCAGGAGTGCCTCCAACTTGAGCATGTTGCTCAGAGTCCCATCCAACCCGACCCTGACTGTTTCCAGGCAAGGGACACCTGTCTGGGCAAACCATT
>JAYDZK010000113.1:102584156-102617477 GCA_034509185.1 Euphonia xanthogaster
GTGTTTCAACACCCTCATTGTAAAACATTTCTTCTTTGTGGTTTAAACCTATCCTTTTTTTAGTTTAAAACTATTACCCCTTGTCCTATTGCTACAGGCCCTTCTAAAACATCTGCCCCATCTTTGTTAAAGTACCCCCTTTGGATACTGGAAGATTGCAATGAGGTCTCCCTGGAGCACTTTTTTACCAGGCTGAACCACCCCCATTTTCTCAGCTGGTCCTCATAGGAGAGGTTTTTTCAGCTCCAGCAAGTCCATGTCTTTCCTGTGCTGAGGTTTCTCTGATCTCATATTACCTATACTAATTTTTCACTATTTTTATGGCCATTTTAGACATATTTATTGGACTAAACTGACCTCCCATCTACTTCAATCAGATTTTTTTTTCAAACTCTCTTAGTAAGCCTCAATACTTTTCTTTTTTGGGAAGTGGAAATTGCCTTTAGTGACTAAAAAGCTCCCAGTCCTAGTGATGTTGAACATTACACATGTTGCTGTGGGATTTCAAAATGATTCTGCTGTTGCTAAACTTCTGCATAGCTGAAAATGGAATTCTACTTCTTTGAAAAATGTCAGAAAAGGAAAACTTAGTGTGTGTGGGGGGGGGGCAGTAATCCAGCTGCTTAGGTCAGTGATGTGTTAAAAATAGCCTCTGCAAAGACATATTAGTGTATAAGTATTCAGGAATGTATCAAATAAGAGGAAGGTAAAGGGAGAATGCAATGTGTCACATGCCTTCACAGTTGATTAGCTGGTTATTCTTGGTGCTTATTAGGGGTTTCCTCAAGAACAGGCTGCACATCAAGGTCATGGTGTCACAGTCATCAGTACAGTAACAAGCCTGTTGAGTACTCTTAAATGATGGGGGAAGGGAAAGGTGGTAAGGAAGCTTTCTTCTTGAAGTAGTGATTTCTTAAACAAAATACCATATAATAGGGAGAACTGATTGAATTTAGCCAACTGTTATGACACCATAGCAACCATACGTGTTAGCTACACACAGAAAATAATCTTTATTTCTCAGGGATTAAAATGCTGTTTGTCTTTCTTGGGGAGGGGGGCAGGGGGAGAAGATATGGCAGATATGATAGGATATTGTATTTGAGGGAAGAAATAGTTTTCTTTAAAATACTGTGATAGGTAGAAAAGATGTGGATGTTTTGTGCACTGCATTGGCAGATTTTCCTATGTGGTCATTTGTTGCATTCAGTTGGAGAATTAAAAAAGCAAAACAATTGCACACTGCCTAACCAGGAAAAAAAGTTTTGACAGTTATTATTGTTTGTTTGTTTATTTTTAACATTTTGCACTTAGAGGTTATGGACCTAAAAGTGTGATTAGCTAGGTCAGACTCTTTCTGTTGGCTTACTGTCTTGTCTTTGGTTAGGTCAAAAAGCCACAGCTAAACTATTCTTTTAATGATGTGGTATATAAATGGAATAAAAAATTTGCTGATATTTAAAACACATCAACTTTTGCAGTGAGTTGTATTAACAGTCAGAAAATGACCCAGGAGGTTAAGCCAATGGAAGTGTCTTACCCAATTTGATGCCTTCTGTTGAGGAAACTGCCCCAAAAACTGGGTAATAATAAACTGTTGGCCTGGGTTCAGTATGAGGCAATTTCACATGCCCATTAATTGTCTATTTTTGTATGACAAGTGTTTCTAACCAATGGCAGCAAACTGTGGTTTCTTACAGTATTTTAATGTTTTATCATGCAGGTAAAATTATTTCTATGCTAACAAGAACCCCTCTCGATCAGCTGTACTTGACTTATAGAGAGCAAACTCTTATCAATTACTTTTGGAAAGAAGAAGGAATCCTTTATAGCTAAGAGGTATATTGTATGTGGGCTGTCCTGCATTCAGAGAGGAAAAATGCTCCTTTTTCTCTCCTCTAAGCAGGTTGTCACTGGGTTTTCTAAGCAGCATTTATGAAAAACAAAGTGAGATAATAACTTTATAGTGGAGACAGGCTGTTCAGAAAAGCAGAGTGGTGCTTTCAGGGGTTCTGCAGGCTCCCCTGGGGATGCACAAACTTTCTGCTAGCACTGAGCAAAACAGAGCAGTGCTGGTGTCAGGAAGAAAACAGGGCTCTGCTGCTGCAGTGCTAAACATTTTGCTAACAAGTTTCGCCTCACAGCAACTTCACAACTGCTGCTGTCCTTCTGCACCAAGTTTGGTGGGAGTGGAGGTACAGACGGGAGCATGGCACACAGCATACCTAATGCCTGTGTGACCGTGGGCACCGTGTTAGCCAGAGAAGCAAAGACAGCTTTGGAATGACAATTGCTCTGTCCTTTTGGGAAATGGACCATGACACAGAGATCTAAGGGTCCCAAGTCCAAGCATGTCCATAAATGTCTCTTTCCTTTAACATCTTCATTGTCAAAACATTATAACTAATAACAGGCCTCATCAGTGGGTCACAGAGAAAAAGCAATGCCTGAAGCTTTGTATCTTCTTTCAAACTGCTATCTCTGAATGATGGATTAGGTTCTGAACAGCTCTGTCAGTGCTACCTAGCAGTGAACTGATGATACCACTTTCCCACAATTAATTCAAGTGTTGCAGCAAGGCTGACCTGGCTAATTAACGTGAAATAGCATTCAAATTACCACAAGTATATTATCTGCCTCTTTATTGCTTTTAATTTGCTGACAGCAAAATCATTGAAAACAGAGATCTTGGGGAGATAGTTTAAAGAGCCCTATTACTCTGGAGAAGTGCGTTGCAGTGGGGCTGCCTTTGGCCAGCTGCAGCTCTTGTAGCCGTACTGAGTCAAAGCTGCCCTATTTTAGCTCCCCTTCAGGAGCATTTTTGCTTCCCTGAAGGTCTGACGTCAAGCGTTATTAATAGCTAAATTGCCTAGCATCTTATAAAAGCTGTATATTTCCATGGAGTTCATTCTTTTGGTACTGGTTTTCCACATGGGGGCTTTTAGGGTAGGGCTTGGGGATGAGGCTGTGGAGAAAATAGTGGATGAGGCAGCAGGGGAACAAACTGGGGAAATACAGCCCCTACATTCACAACATTTGTGGCTATTCACTGTTTCTGGAAATGCATAACAATCTTTTTTTTTTTTTTTTAACTCAGCTTTGAATATTGTAGTATCTGTGCTGATGCTAGAGATGATGGCTCCCATTGTTTTGAAAATCTGGAGATATGCACAGGGATGAACACAGCTTCCCCTCCTCCATTATCCACACACATGCACCCTTAACTGCGTAGATCTAATCACCATGATGAGCAAACCTGTGCAATACCTGTGCAAACCATGGTATTCAGAAGATGATTTTGTGCTACTTGTTTAAATGTTAGTCATTGAAGGTAGCATACCTGCACCATGAAACAAGGTGAGAGGCAACCTGTGAGCAAATTCCCATGTGTGATTTCTTGCTCTCATCCATTTGTGTGGAATTTTGCTGTGAATTCCTGGTAATTTTTTTGTCAATTAAAAAAACACACAGAAGATATTATAATTTATTAAATGTTTTTCACAAAATATGCAAAGCAATAGGAGATGATAGCAAGACATGCAAAGTTCTGGAATGAAAAGAAGCAGCTATTTTGAAGAAGATGAGGAGCTGGATTGCTTTTGATTGTAGTTTTTCCATTACATCTCTAAAATCTTCCAGCTGTTTTCCAAATAGCACCAAAATTATCAATCCACCTAATTGCTAAGTGCCTATAAATTGCTAATGTTTAACTGGATCAACAGTTTCCCATTTGCTGTTTGTTTCCACAGCATACCAAACACTATGTGATACCAAACTCTACAGACCATCAAAACAGAGAAAACCCTGTAATACACAGACATTTGCTCCATGATGCAGTGTTTGCTATTTGTTTTATGTCATTCCTGGCAAAAAATAATCTATTGCTCTTGTTGGGTTTTCCACCTGTCCCTCATTCATTGCTAGTAGTAGATTTTTTTCCCCACTGACTCTTTTCTTATGGGTGCATAAAAACCCCAAATCTGGGCGGTTTTGCTTCCTTCCTTGATTTCCCTTACTTCAGATAAAACACGTTATAATGCAAGAGTTGCTTTCATGTACAGATAGTTTCAATACCATCTTAGCACAATGTAATATATCAATATTGGCCTAACATAAGAGTTTTGAATTTTCTAGAATTTTTGTATTGCCACACAATTGATTTGATACCTTTCCTTATTCAAGAGAGATACTTTAAGCTGGTATTAATTTGTTTGATATTTGGGTTATGGTTTTTTTCCCTTTTGCTTCTTTTTTACATTCGTTAAGGAGAATGATAAAGAGGATGCCCAGGAGTACAGCTTTTGTTTTTTGGTTTTTTTTTTTCTTCTCATTTTGTCTGGACTAATCACTGCAAGAATAAGGGTGATTTTCTTGCTCACTGTCAGGCCTTGAATAATGAAATTGTCTTGAAAAGAGTGTTTCCTTTTAAAAGACAATGGCTTTTGCAATAGCAGCAGAAAGGCCTATCCTGAACAGTAAAGAGTGTTTAGGTCTTCAGCACTACGATGGTGACCACAGCAATCAATAATCAGCACAATCTCAGCTCCAAAGTTGGGTCTTTCGAAGCTGGCTGCTGATCACTCCCTTTGTGATGTCCCTTTGAGACACCTACATGTCCTTGCCGGGTGACAGTGGCTGTGTGAGCGGTGTGCAAGAGACTCTCAGGCACAGGGTTTCTGTTCTCCATGTGTTTCCCTTAGAGCAAATGCTTGTAAATGGCTTTGACTGCTCTGCAATCTGTTTCCCCAAACCTTTTTGCTTCATGACCCAACACTTAACCTGTCCTCCCGTTTTGATTTTCTACAAGGTATGTAGTGGCAGTGTGTGAATGTTGTTTTATTTGTACCTGTTGCAGCCATCTCTAAATGCCTACTAAGGCACATTATCATTAGGGAATCAAGAGCCACTGCACCTGGTATGTTCTTTTGAACAGTCCCTGTTGGGAGCTCTGATCAGCAATGTTTTTTTCCAAGTGCTGCTCTGCTATAACCAATGCAAAGCTATCTCATATTGTGGTGCTTGTGGTGGTCCTAAAAGCCTTGCATATGAAGGTTAAGGGAGATTGCTTAGCCTGGAAAAGAGAAGGCTTCAGGGTTACCTAGTTGCAGCCTTCCAGTACCTGAAGGGGGCCTACAAGAAAGCTGGAGAGAGACTTTTTACAAGGGTGCGTAGTCATAAGACAAGAGGTAATGACTTCAAACGAAGTGTAGGCTTTGATTAGATATTAGAAAACAAAAAATTAATTACTCTGAGGGAAGTGAGGCACTGGAACAAGTTGCTCAGAGAAGCTGTGGATGCCTCATCCCTGGAAATGTTCAAGGCCAGCTTGGATGGAGGTCTCAGCAATCTGGTGTGGTGAAAGCTGTCCTTGACTGCGGCAGGGGGGTTGGAACTGGATGATCTTTAAGATCCCTTCCAACCCAAAGAATTCCATGATTTATAAAACTCACAAACAGCCAATTAGCAAATGCATGGCAAAACTTTCCTGTTTGTTGCAAGGGCTTTCCACCCTTCGCCTGCTTCTGTGTGCAGTGGGCTTTGAAGGTTTGCTGGGCAGCCCCCCTGGGCTTCCTCATGGGTCTGTCCAAAAAAGTGTTGGATTTGGGGGCCAGGGATGGTCTACACTCTTGGCACCTGCCATCACCTCTGCAGTGAGAAGCATCCCTGGGGAAGGCTCCTCTAGCCTGCAACACAGCTGTCTGGCAAAAATAGAGCATCTCATCCTGACTCTTATCTCAAGTGCCTCCAAACACTACTTAGCATGCCTGCTGTGCTCCCTATTTCACAACAGGCTGGTTTCACTCGTCTGCGAGTGCATTGCAGCTGATCTTGGGTAGGCTTTACTGTGGGTGGTGAGAAACCACCACCTGTGATGGTTCCTGTTTGTTTCAGGAGAACCCACCTTTCCTGGAAAGATGTCTCCTCCCCCACCACCAAACAACTCCATGAGACCTTGCACCAGCTGCACCAGCTTGCAGATAACCTGCTGCATGGTTAAAGAGAGGTGTGTACCTTGTTTGACCCCTTCCTAAGGGGGTCAAACAACCTAAGCAACACCAACCTTCCTAAGCAACACCAACCTGTATTAAAAAAAAAGTAGTTTGGTGGAATTACATCTTTCGTATTCACAGAGATCAGGCAGTGACATGAGAGCCATTTTTGGGCAGCAGGCAGGGAGAGCCGCAGGATTTCTGACCTGTTCAAGAGCATTTTTTTGTAAAATGTTAAATTTCTAAGTATTTTTCTCTGCATGTCATACTTCTCCACCCACTCTCCTTTGCTTAGAGGTGTTTAAAAATGTTTGGAATGGAAACACATGAAAAATATTTAATCACAGCAACAGCCTTGTATAGAGTGTTCTGTTTAGCAAAAAGTCTGTGTAATCTGCATGTCAGCAACCACTTGGAGACATTACACGAGCTGTTATCTCTAATCACTTAAGGATGTTTTATGCTCTGGGAACAACAATAGCAGCCTTTCCTGGGCCAGTACAACATTGTTCTTACCACTGACACCATCTCTTGGAGTAGTGAGAGAAGCACTGCCGTGCTCAATGCTGTGATCTGGTGGATGTTGGTTTTAATGGCAATCGGCGTGCAGCTGTTTTCACAATTGTTTAAAAATCATATTCAGAGTGTCTGAAAAAACTGGAGCAGGAATCAGTGTGATCCAATTTAGAATGCATAGCAACATTGGTGTACTAATTATAATTTTGCCACAAGCAATTGTCACAGTCATAAAACTGCCAGTTTTTGGTGGTGGGCAGCTTTCTATTTCACAGGCATCTGGTAGAATCAGCAGAGGACGATTAGCTTGCCAGACTGCCGGCTGTGCACAAGAACAAAAAAATCTCGATGTTGAGGTAGGCTGGAGAAATCAGTGAATTTTTCAGCAGAGATGGTGGGCTAAAGCACTGAAAAATGGAATATCGTGTGGCATTTAACAAATAGGGCTGTGAATGTGTCATGTCGATTCTTACAAAGCTTAGTGTTGCTCTCAAGCTATTCTGCACCCTTCAGAACACTAATAGTTCTGATATTTTTATACCTAAAAATACCTGAGGTCCTTGTGTATCAGGGAGGTAAGCTAAATTTGCCATCAGTCTCAAGTATCAGAGAACACACTGTTGCACTCTTTTAGGTCAAGACTGAGAGCCAATACATAACTTCCACTTTCCTTCATCCCAAAGATGGAGGTACACCTCTCATAAGCCAGGCACTTACCCAAAGTCAGTTGGACATTTTTCAAAGACATTTTCCAATGACACAGACTGGCACTGAGAATTCCATTTTGAAGCAGGCACAATGCTAGAGCATAGTTCTTTCATTGCAGAGTTTTCCAGCCCAATTTCAGGATTTCATTTCAATAACACGGCAAATTTTATTTCAACTTTTTATGTAAACATGGAAAGGAAAAATACTTTGTCTGAGTCTTTCATAGAGTTTCAAAGGATTTAAATTCCCAAAGGATAATTGTTTTTTTTTTCTGTTGAACATGAAGCAGAATTCTATTTCAAAATCTCTACCCATACCAGTCGGATGTTGCCATCAGGTGCAGTAAGGGCAAAGACCTCCCTTTCCCCCTCACTGCTGCTGCCTGAACAGCCATGGGAAGCCTCTCTGGAAGGCAGCAGGTCTGTTGTCACCTCATTATTTACCTGTGCAACAAATTAGCTCTGCCTCTTGGATAGGGAGGCAAACCTGGAGTGTGCCATACACCTTCTTTTTCCCAGATGTATGATGGTTGTTTCTGTATTATAATAAATGAACTGTTGCAAAATTTATAACATTTTACTTGAAGTTCCAATTGATTTTAGAAGAAAAAATTATGTGGAGCAAGGAGTGTTTTATCCCACTGTGTGCTCCTTGCCTCAGTGAAGATTTGATGTTTAAATTCTGTTGCCTATTCCATGCACAGTGTTTATGGAAGGGAATCTTTTCACTGCAGTGACTGAATTGTGAGTGTTGATTGGTTCTCTTTATCAAATGAGTCAAATGCTTCCCTCAAAGCAAAACTTTGATTGAATACAATTTACCTACCTAAACATTCATAAAACAGAAAGTCTCAACTTATCTCCAGGAAAGAATTCAGTTGTTTCTATGTCATCCATAGTTCAATGCTTGGCTGAGGTTGGAATAAAGAACAATCAGCTAAATGAGAAAATTATTATAGGGCAGGCTAGGCATGCTCTTTTCTCAGAGAGAAAATTAAGATAGTAGCACAGGTTTGTGATATCTTTTTTTCACTGTTATGCTTGGTTACATGTTCAAGCTAGCAGAGATAGTAATTGTAAAATGATAATCTAAGAAATAGTAGTAGATGTAAAAGCATAACAGCTGGAGCTTCATCTTTGTTACTTTCTCTGGGGTCAGAGCCCCATGCAACTGTGTTTGTTGGTCCTTCACTGAGCTCTTCTAAATATAACATAGCTTTCCTCAGTTTTAAGCACACTGAAACTTTATCTACTCTTTAATTTACAATAGTAAACTAAATTGGCTATCCGCAGCAAGGTCAATGATGAGATGACTGACAGTAGAAGGACTTTAGTTTGTGTTGTTTGGCATGGTAACATGATTTTTTAAATCTCCAGGAACTGAAATGCTTCTTCTTTGCTTTCATCTGCAAGTGAACATGATTTTGTTGTATAAAATAGTGGCTATGAATAAAGAGGCTCACAAAAGGAGTCATGAAACAACTAATGTGAAAAAGAACATGTCTTGGAAAATCACTTTTTTTTTTTAGTATAAAATGGTATCATTGGGTTACAGTGGATAAATTTCAGCAATATTTGTGTTTGCTACCTATCATTTGCTTAAAAATAAGTACCTTCCCAAAATAGCATTCGATTTGAATACCAGTTAAAAGGTAATTGTCAGACATAGATAACTACTTTAAATAAAAACAATTGTATTTCTTCTTCTGTAGTTACAGATGTGAAAATAACTTACCCTTGGGTATTTTAATATTTTATAATGATTTAATATTTTGTTGGTAACCCAGCTAATATACCTTAAGTCATAGAACTTTGCAAGGAATATTATATATGCCAGAAGAAACATTGGGGCACTCTTCCATCCCTTTCTCCCTTCCCCCATCCCATATTTTGTGTTCATTCCTAGACAAAAGCTAGAGAAGGAACGAGGCTCTCTGTGTTGGCATTGTGAATTGCAGCACAGCTACAAAAAAACTCTTGTCCTTTAAACGACTGCTCCGAGGACGGAAGTAGGGCTTGCTTTGAGCTAGGAACGGGCAGCGAGAGCAGAAAATAATGACAGAGGGCACAGATACCCTGCTGAAGGCAGCGGTTGTCCTGCCCATATGCCCTCTAACAGTCAACAAATTGTTTCGTGTGGAAAACACTGGCTACTCTTTCTGCATCATTTGCTCAGCGTAAGAGAGAAGATGTAAAGAATAATGTGATGTGGGGGAAGGGAGGAAAGGTCTCTGCAGAGCTGTTTCCAGCATGCTGTCATAGAGGGAGAAAGGAAAAATGTTTTGGGAAAGCACCACTGCAGCTGAAAATGTATATTCAGAAAGACTGGAGTCTTTCTGAATAGGATGCACCTATTTTTCCTCCAGTCTCGCACGCCTTTAGTATATGTTGGCTCTTGCTAATTCCACTTCTACTGGAATATAATAGCCATGTCCTTCTGCCACTTGGGTAAAGATTGACCCCAAAATTTTTGATCAAGCAGAGTGTGGAAAACAAAAGATGGATTTGTAGGGAGAGGCAACACCTTTTCCTTAGACTTACTGATAAAGCTGGAGCAGAGGAAATATGAGAGCTTTTGTTTCAGAGCAACTTTATCAGTTTCTGAAGGAACAGTAGCTGCAAGCTTGCCTCATTTGTTTTCAGCTACTTTACTTCCTTTCCATGAATACCTTAGACTATAATGCTGCAAATCTACTGCTAGATATTAAAAAGATTACATAATAAAGAGAAATTATATTTTAAAGTCATATTAACTTTGGAATTTCAATTAATGTTCGATTATAATCTGTTCCTTTTTCATGTCTCTTGCCTCTTGTGGAACCAGCTTGAAAGGACTACGGTTGCTGAAGAGGTTAAACCCAGCTATGCAGAAAGTCAGCAATGCATCAGATCCTGTGCATGCCTCTGGACTGGTGCTCTTATCTGACCCGATGTAACCACACATTTTTTTAAGATGTCTTTTAATAACATGTATGAAGAAATATCTTGTTGCACACTGGTAATTTACTAATGTTAATCACAAAAATACTGTGTAAAATAGTTTTTAAAAGGTCAACTCAAAGTAAATATTTCTGCATGAGTCCTCTGTCAGGAACAGTGAGAGAGATGTCAGTTTTCAGAACCTTGATCATTACAAGACTTCAGATTTTATCTTTGGAGAAAACAGTGATCATGTATTTGCCCTGCGGGAGCATGAAGCAAGAGAAATCCACGGGATTTCCTTTTATTTTGTAAATACGCTTGGAGGAGGCAAATTATGACCTTTTTCAGACATGGAGTCCTCAGTCTTAGCATTTGAATAAAGAAGGTTGGAAACACTAGAGTGACTAGATTTATATTCAAGGACAGCAAAGCTTGTTGTTATCATTATGAAGTTGTTGATGTTAGCTGATAGGAGATCACAGGATTTTCAGAAGAGCACTGCCAAATTGAGAGGGTGAGAAAGTTAAGTATACTGATGTAGGGGAAGTGTATTTGGGACCTCAGGCACTTCCTGAGAAGTTGAATTCTAAACGTTCAGAGAAAAATAACAAGACACTATCAGAAGAAAATTGAGGATACTGCCATGCACAAAACCTCTCAATAGGAGTGTTGAAAGTATTACATAGAAATTTAAAACATTTTCTTATCTGAAGTGGATTTCTCTAACTGGATTTCTATAACCACTATAAAGGAAAGTGCCACTGGGCAACCTTTATTTTGAGTTACTGACTTCCTGGGGAAATGAGGAGTTTATCCATGAAAGTTAGAGCATTGAGTTGCTGGGACAAAGAGTTGAGCTGGATTCAATCAAAAGCATACAATCTGGCCGTTTACAGGTCTCATCACACCTTATATAACTTAGTTAACTCATTATATAGAAATTTGAAGTTACACAACAAGGGCAGGGAAATAATAGAAGCCATAGAAAGTTTATACCTTTTCTCCTAATAAAAAAACTGAAGCATGCACCAAAAAAAATTTAGATTAGGTGACCACTGGGAGAAAACCAAAAAATCCCCTCTGGTCTTCTGCTATTGCTCTGCTGGGACACAATGGGGTGTTTTTGGGGAGGCCCATGGTGTTTCACTTCAGTGCTGCCTACACATCTCTGCAGTTTGCTGTAGTTTCACGTTTCTGAAATTTAGTGCTCTGCTGACTTCATGGATTCAGACATGAAGGTTAAAAATTTTATAGAGGACATGTTTTTTGTGACACTGTTTCCTACATTTCAGTGACTTGAGAATAACTGAATGAGGAAATCATTTAGTTACTCAGAAGACAAGGGAAATTATCTTAACTCTGGGTTAAAGAATTGTTGGAGAGGTGTTTAACCACGGACTCCAAGGTCAGAAAGTACCAGGACAAAGGGTTTAGTTGGGTTCAATGAAAAAATACTGTACAGAATTTTGACCTTTGTAGACAAGTGACATCTGCAGAAGAGTTCCCAATCCAGGGGCAGATGCCTGTAAAATACTTAGCATGGGTTTTCTATTTTTTTTTTTTTTTAAATTAAGGTTCATTGTAAAAATGTTGCTTGGGATTTTGGGTTTTTATATATTTATACTTTACATTGATTTTTTTTTTTAACTGCATAAGCAAATCCTTCCTTGGTGACATGGTACGTTTCCACATCATGGGATAAACATGTAATGGATGAAAATGCATACAGCAAATTATTTGTTTAGGAGATTTATTTTTTTTTTTCCTAAATTGACAAGAAACTTGTAACTGGGAAAGAGTCTAATTTCTGTAAAATATTTACAAAACTAGTGTAGCTGATAATTCTAACTTATGAGCAACGGACCATGTCCTGTGGTGGACATGATTATTTCTGCTATAGATAGTGGAAATATTATATTTTCTTCTTCTGCATTCACCAAATGTAATTTGGTGGTGGTGTCTAAATAATCTAATATTTCAACCTTCTTTGTCATTGAAAACTTGAAAAATCCAGGAGTTTTGGGGAGTCAGTTTTCTAAAATTTGTAACTAAGCAATTTGTCTTCACTGATTTTTTTGCAAGCCTTCTTCTCTGTGTCTTTTTAAGATGAACCCCTAGAAAATTCCTTTAAAATATACTTTTTTGGTAGTTTTTTTTGTCTCCCAGCCTGTCTTCCAATGCTTCTTATCTGTATAATAGATATTTTCTTGACTTGTAAGCACTGCCTTTCTTAAAATCAGCTTCTTGGAGTCTCTTGAGAGAATGTCTTCTCTACTGGATGGTTCCCTCTCTTCTCTGAAAGAGAAGGATGCAAACTTTGGAAGATATTATATAAGTCTTTAGGAGCAAATGATTTTCACTGCTGCTTAATGGAGCTGTATAAAATTTTGATAGTGTGCAAAAAAAAAGTGATCTCTCCTCCCACCCCCCATCTGTAGATAAAACCAGAACATTCTTTTTTGCTTTTTTAAAATTATTTGATCAAATTTCAAAATATATTTCAATGCAACGGAGCACTTGCTCTATTTCTCATGCTGCCCTCAACTACTAACTTGTTCATCAGACAGGAATTTCAGATGTCTGAAATACTTGGATTGGGAGATAAGCATAAGCTTAAGATGGCTATCTGACCTCTTAGGGTCGGAGCTCTGCCTACTTTTTTTCCTCCATGGTTGTTTTAAACAGAAACCATTAGCTCTAAAATGCATTTCAGAGGCAGTTTAAAAGGCCATAAATACCATCAAGGAAATCTGCCAATCATCATCTTGAAAGGACACTCCAGAATTGTTAAAAGAATTCTTAAAACACATAGATGAATTATGATTACTCAGCACCTATTGGTGTTTTGTTTTTTTCATGTGCTCCTCACCAAGTGGCACAGCAAGTATGAGCAGACCTCTTGGGCATTGCAGGAGAAGCAGAGCAGTGGTGACAGCTGAAGCACTCTGCTAAGGGAAGGCTGCCCAAAGCGCTGTCCCTAAACCTGCATCGCTTATGGTGCCCAGTGCTGCTGTACATGGGATTACCAAGCCTTGCTAAGTTTAAAGTACAGTAATCCTCTTTCATGCAGTAACACGTGTAGGTTCTTTATAACAGCTTAGATGGTAATTAGTGGGGGATTTCGGATTCACTGACTGGATACAAATATAGCATAAGGGAGGGAAATACCTAGGCAGCAGTTCTCAAACTCGGGGTCACTAATGCAGTAAGGGTTCCAGTATTTATGGGGATGGGCATGAGCCAGCAGAATTTTGCAGAGGGGTGAGTGTTATTAGCATTTTGGGATTGCAAATAGAGCTATAGGATCTTTATCAGAAGCATACAAAGACTGTCTTGGCTGGTAGAAGTTTCTAGTTCCGTGTTTTCTCCAGCATTTTATAACCAGAGGTGTAAATCCTTCAGGGCTGACACTCCAGCTGGCTGTGTCAGCGGTTATTGTTCTGCTTTTGAAGTGTTTGGAAAATGTGGCTGCTCAAGCAGCCTTATTAGTTTAGGGGGTTTTGATATGTCTTATGAGAACAGGCCTGAGGTGAGAAAAAACGAAGGGAACTGACCTTGTTTTACCTGCAGGGACATTATCATTGCAGTTAAGGCAAAGTGAAAGATTTTACAAATTTTAATATTCAGCAGATCAGTGTAGCCACTGAATGAATTTTACTGTAAATGCATTGGCTCTTTATGCTTACAAATTGTCTGTATTTTAGCTCTTGGATTGGTAATAGTGAAATGTTGCCAGCTATCAAAGTTGAGCAAAATGAGAATTGCTGGTTTAAGGGAGTAATAAAAATCTTTTAAACTTTTTTTAGTATTTGGGAGAAATTTTTATTTAGATAAGAACAAGATTCATACCAGCTCAAAATGCAAACTCAGATCCTAGAAATGTAAGCTGAACTTGCATAATTAAGATTTAAAATCCCTTAGTTCAGCTATTAGTTTACATATTGGTCGTTGCATGCTTAATTTCTTGTCAGAAGAGCAAGGGACTGGAGTATACAGCCCTAGGTGAGAGCTGGTTTTGAAAAACTCATTTGAATTAAAAATATAAGCAAGCAACAAATGTCAAAATTCATCTGAACTGGAATTTTTATGTTTTTGAGCATCAATAAGGGCATGATTTTGATCCTCATTTTACCTCTAGAGAGCTTATAGGTTTTTTTACTGGGCTTTGCAACTCTTTTTAAACATTTAGTAAATGCTTTAATAAATAAAAATGTGTTAAATGTATGAAAAGATTCATTTTCTATCCCTCCTACAAGATATTAATCAAGCTACAAAACCCCACCTATGTTTTATTTAGTATATTGAATAGTTTACAAATAAAATTGTTTTTCATCAAAATTTTTATTTTTTATGAACATTGCATATCTCATCTTGTTTAATCATTGCATGAGGTTTTTTCTATCTCTTTCCCTTTCAAAGAACTGAATAAACAATCCTCCTGCTTAACCTGCCCTCTGATGAACTTTGAAATTTAGTGGGGTTTATGGCAGTATCTTCTGTGCCAATAGTGGCTTCCCCACTTTGAGTAGCATCCCTGAAAATGTGCACCAAAGAAATATTTCAATACATTTGAGACTGAAAGCAAAAGGCTGTTGATTAAGCCTATGCAAACACTTGCCTTTGGGTTCATCTGCCAAGATGAAGATATTGTATGTGTGGGAAGAAAAACACACACTGAAACTTCAGTTTTCTGGAGGCGGGGGTCAGCATTCAGGCCCTCCTGCAAATGGGGAAGTGCCAGATTTTGACCCATCCCTTCTCAGCAGAGATTTGATTGTCAGGGCTGTAGGCTGGGGTTTGGGCTGAGGCTCTGAGCCCAGGTAGCAGCAGTAGCAGGGCAGCAGCTTCCTCTTGTGGAAGAGCTTTTGTGTGAGCTTGGCCTGATGTCAGCCCCAGGGGTGCAGGTGGACCTGCTCAGGTAGAGGTGAAAGTGATGCCAGCTCCCAGTTCTTCACTGCAGAAAGCGTGTGAGCAGCTGTTTCTCCTCTCTTCCCTAAGACAGACATAAATACTATGCAAGCCACCCACAGCATCATGCAGAAAAGCACATCTCAGGTTGGTCTTTTTTTCATGTTAACTCTATGTCATAGAGCAAATGTGCAACATTAAATACTTTATTTTTCAAGACAAGAAACAAAATCTGTAGCTCTTTGGTCAAAAGATGCATCTAAGCTTTGATCTACTTCTACTTTATTATTCAGTTTTCATTCCATTCATACATTATTATGTATTTTTAAAACCCAATTTTGCAGATAATTTCAAAACATCTGAAGTGGCATTTTTAGGTCACAAATTAGTTGTGGAATATTTTGACCTACTTCTATAGATGAACCCAGAAATTTGAAGGGAAAATAAATGTTGATTTCAATGAATCTTGTTACTGTCTATTTTAGAAGACATACTTTCTCTTTATCTGAGAATTTAATCAAATCTATATAGAGTATTAATAGGGAAGAAAAGTAAAGAAATAAACTTCCTTTTTTCTCAAACTTTGCAGCAGAAAAAGATTTGAGTGCAAGGTGTCACCAAAATGCTGATTACCTCCTCTAACCTGTTATGTTACTGTTTTGCTCTTGTGTCTGAGCCCCCACTCACCAGGTACATAGAGCCTGTGACTTCTTTGGGATTTATTTTTTGGGACCAGAAGACACACCAGTCTGTTGCACTTACAAGACATAATGGTATTATTTTATCCTTGATGGAATTTGTAGCATTTCTTGTTGAAAATACTCGCTTTACATCCTGACTACCATGCTTCTCCTGTGATCACTTTGCTTGCTTTAATCACAATTAGGCACTATTTTTTTCTCACTGCCTTGTTTTCAATTGATTTTCTTAATTAATGCATCCAAGCTAGTAAGCAAATAGAGAGGAACAGAGAAAACTGGGGGGTACTCATTTCTTTTGTTGATGTGCTGTTCTATTGTTTTCCGTTCCATGTAACTCTGGCTCAGATAATCTTTTTTCTTACTCCGTATGACTCACAGGCTAAACCGAGCAGATGGGGGAGTGATTTCAGACAGTGACCTCATTTCTGCAAATACTACTTCTCAAAAAGAGACAGCAATCAACCTGTGTCTTACAGGAAGAAAAAGGTTGCGTTTTTTTTTTTTTCTTTTCCTTTGACTGCATTATAGACATGAACAATTTTGAAAAGATGAAAGGCCAAGGGGGTAAAAATGTGAGCTTCGAGCACTACCAGTGTGTTCTGCTGTTCTGAGCCTTGTCAGACGCAAAGAGCACTGTCAAACCTTTGGGTTCAGTTACCTTGAAATCTTCTCTCACGCTATACTTTTAGTTCCTCTCTGTGCACAAAGTATTCAAAACATTATTTTATTCCTGAAACAGTTTTACATTTCAACACATTAAATAAGAGATTGTCTCCTCATCTCAGTAGCTGAAGTTAATCAGGAATTGGTTGTGATGGTCAGGTCATAGATGCCGACACTATTGCTGCAGAAAAATACCCATAATGATGGCTATGAATTGCTATCAAAAAGTACAAGTTCTCAGAAAAAATCAGTATCTGTGATGAATAATGGTGCTCATTTTTTCCTGTGGTCTTTATTGCCATGACTATTCCAAGAGAAAACACAGCCGGATGAAACCTGTAGGGTAGAAATTTCCATAATGCTGGAAACACCTGACAGTTTTCTTCTTCTGTAAATGCTCAGCAGTACATATATACTGAGCAATGAGCTGTCTTGAAATCATAGAGGAAAATGAGAATGCAATTTCAGTAGCACCCTGGGTTTGGTATTGATCTTCTCTCTAATAGCATTTGCATCATTAAGTGGACAGCTCTCCTGTCTTACTTTGATATTAAGCTGACTGCTAGAAATACCTCCTTAAAACCCACAATATTGTTGTAATTTCTTCAAATCTCAAACCACGTGGGTCAAGTTTTATAAAAGAATCTTCCTTTTCAAAAGAGGAATATTAATACACTCAGAAGATATCTTTAGAGTGAGGACATCCTGAAGCTTAAGAAAAGAAGTAAATAAATGCTAATTTAAATCAATAATAACTAATATTAAATTTCAGTATATTAAACAAGTCTTTTGAGTTTTGGAAGGTGCACAACATCATACAACTAGAGTACCATCAATACGAATAAGCTTTAATAGAAAGGAGCTAATAATTTTTATTTAATTTCTCTCCATACCATTACTTAAGGATATACATATTAGTGCATATTATACTTAATTTTCTTAATGAGCAGGTAGCATGGTAAAACCAGTGATTTGCTGCATTGCAATCACATATATTTTTACAAACATTTTTCAACTCATATTGATTTATTCTTTAGATAAAAAGTTCTTGAAGTTATAAAATAATAGAAAGGATGGCATCAGTGATATTAAGTTATCTTGGATTAATCTGTAAGGAGCAATTATCAGGAGGAGTAATTACTATGAGACACTGACAGAAGAGGAGGGTGTTCTGGATTCCAGGTGAAATAATTGCCTGATTCAATAACATGTGACCCTGTTTTACGTCCTGTGAGTTGACACTGCTGCTTTTTAAGACAACTTTTGTCATTATTTGTAACTTTATTATGAGTGGTGATCTCTGCTAGAATTCAGTCATGACGGAGACCTTCTGTGGATATAGATTTTCTGTGCCTGCTCAGCTTGGACTTGCTAGTTTTGACAAGAAATTAGCATTCGTTTTGCTTTTCCTTTAACACTAAAGGTATTTGTCTCCATTTGATATCTTTGTATTGTTCTCTGTAAGAGGAACTTATGTGTGGGTGGTAACTCTGACCCAGGCATTCAGAGAGGTGTTTATCTACCGAGAGCCTGTGCCCCACTTCCAGCCAGGTCAGGGGGAAGGCACAGAAAAGCTGAAGCTGAGAATTCAGTGCACTTTCTTACTTTATTTTCTTGAAAAAGACCCCAAACAGCTGACAGGACTGGTGATTTTTGGCTTTTTCCTATGTCCTGTCCTTCAAACACTGTGCACAGCCTGTAAGCCAGTGCCCCAGATCAGAGGAAAGTGATGCCAAGCCCTGCTGTGGGAGACCAGTGCTGCCCAGGGCTGCAGAGTCCCGAACCTGCCAGTCATCCTCAGTACCAGCCAAGGCTTAACTTGTAATGGAGGTGAAGTTTATTACCCTCGTGTTGTTTCCTTTGAGAGACTTTAACGTAGTTGCCCTTCAGCACAGAAAATGAGAGAACAATCAGGTAACTTTAGCTTCAACATCAAAGGAAACAGAAGGTGATATGAGATACCACATATGCCTCAGAGAATGTGTAATATGTTGGGGTTTGTGACCAGTAATGATTTTTTTTCTTTTTTTTTTGCAAGCAATGAACTCTTATTCAAGGTGCACTGGGAAAATTGAGGCGTTTAAAGCACAGTAGCCACAGCTGTATATGAAGTTCTGCAAGTAACTTCAAGAATGTTCATTACACAGATTTTTACATTACTTGATAATTGTTTAAATCTCTTTAAATGGTTGAAAAGTATTTTTTATGGTGGGGGAGGATGGAAAGCACTTTTATAGGGTAGTTAGGGAAAAAAATCTCATTACAACTGTTATGTAAATACTGTGAAATCAAATTAGAGGAAAGAAAATTGAAAAGGGGGGGGTGAGGGAAATATTAAGAATATCCTTTTCTCAAAAAACAGGTAAAATGCTTCATCAACAATCTTGTCACACAGTGGAACTTGCCCTGATTAGTTTAATTATGCAAAGATTAGTCTTTGCTCCATTTCTAAAAGTCGCTGTAATGATCATACTGTCAGATTACAGAAAATGTACTAAGCATGTTATGAGAAGTCCTTTCAAAACCCTTTCTGTGAGCTCAGATTAGAAATCTATTATTAAATGTAATATTATTTTCTGGAAAATGATTGTTTAAGTAAATTACATAGAGATACTATTCATATTCTAAGATGCAGATACTTCTCCCCAGGATCCCCATTCTGTCTGATGTAAAAAGCAGTTTAAATTTGTAAACAGAGAATACCATTTTATGACTATCCCAGTGTCAAAAACAGCTCTTGTACAAGAACTGGCCAGCTCTACCCCACAAATGCTTTGCCTAATACAAAGGCTGTACACAAGACTCTCTCTCTGTTGGCAAAATCATGGGAGAAAGTAGCCAGTTGGGGGTCAATGTGTGTATGTTACAAGGAGATTACTCAGCAGCTGGGTGTGTCTTATCTACCTGTGAGGATTCACATATCAGAGTATCTGCAATGTTTCACCACGAAGCCCAAGGGTAAGACAGAAGAATGTGGAAAATGCTAAGGCTGGCCACTGGGAAATGGGAAATGTGCCTGAGTCTCGTGCTGTGATGTCTCAGATATGACAAGCATAGGTATTATGAAAAGGTGGTAAACTGTCACTGACCACTTTACTTATTCTCAGCTCCAGCAGATATCTCATCTCCAATGCCTTTTCCATTGTTTTTTTTTTCTCATACAAGGGGGTTCTTGATGACTTTATTTGCTAAAACCTAGTTTTGGGTAGCAGTGGCTTTTAAAAACATTTGCTACCTACCGCTGGACTGGAATGGCTTTCCAACACATTTGCTGCTTACTGATGAACTGGCTCTGAGGCAGGACATTTATCCTCACTTGCTGCCTTTCTACAAGTTAAAAAATAAATCTTCATAAGGGAACGGAGTGTCTATTTGTTAATGGAAAACTTAGTGGAGCTGTTGACTGTTTTTTCCTGGTGAATTTGATTTATGAGGACTCACCTTCAGGCAACAGATATGACTGTTGTTTATTTACATCTATTCTTCCATTCAAGTACTTGTATTTGTACTATTCAGTGAGTATACGCACTTGCTAAAATGTGTGTGCTTCCTTATGCCAATAACAGAAGTTCAAAGTCTTCCTTTAGAAAGCTCTGGAGGTCAGAGTACAAGGCAGCCTGCTCCCCCCACCTGCTCAGTACTCACTGCCTTGGCCTTTCTTTACAGGTTTCATTTTGCTGGTTTGGTAAAACCATCTACTGATACACTGGTTAGAGTTATGTAAATATATACACATCCATATTGATAACAACCAGACATTCTTTAAGGTTAAGCCTTAAAAAGAATCATACAAAACAAAAGGGGTTCCTGTGACAAAAATCACACCAGAGAAAAATTCCATATTATGGTCCACATGGCTTAAAATGAAATATTGGTTGTAATGGAAGTTGTTGGGTTGTTGGTTTTTTTCCTGATTACTGTAATTTTTTCACAGCTATAAGGCACAGATTCACATCACTTTTGACTAGAAAAATAGCCTTGTGCATTGCAATGTCCCTTCCTTGGCACATAGCAGCTCTTTGTGAGTAATAAAAAGCATAAAAAGCTCTTCGTGAGTAATAAGTCTCTTTCATGCAATAACACTTGGATTCACAACAGTCTGCATCATAATTAGAGAGCCATTTAGATTCATTGATGGTATGCAATTATGGTTTTCCCTTGTCTGATTTCTCTGACCTGTGCTTTAAATTGAACTTTACAATACACCTCCCACATTAGGCATTATAATTCCCATTGACTGCTGATGTATTTTCCATGGTATTTAGGAGTTTTCTCAAGGGAATACTGCAAATCCTGTAAGTCAAAAATAGCACAGTGCAATAAATAGCCATTTTTAATGACATCCATTATTTCCCCAAGATGTAATGTCTCAGGGGGCCCAAGTCCAACAGAGATTAGACCCAAATCCTTTATAAATCTGCCTCTATTTGTTATGTATCACTCCTCACCTCACAGGCATTTGAGATTGTTTCTCACTTAGCACAACAGCTCCCTAGAAATACTCCTTCCATTTGGTTTTATCTTGAAGTCCTGGGAGAGTCCTGATTGATGACAGCATGTTCAGGCAGTGGACATTAGTGGGTTGAATTATTTCTGCTAGTGCATTAGCCTTCAGAGAAGTTTAGGTCAACACTTATCTTTGCCTGTGATAATATTTCTTCTTATTTTAATCGATTCTTCTGTTGTTGTGTTATTTCTATCAAATCTGAGATTAATGATACAATCTGCTTTTGTGTGCTGTTACTACCTGAGCACACCAAGCAGGAGCTATGACAAATACTGCTCTAAAAGACTCCTGAGCAGTAGCTGAGTCTTGTTAGCCTGGTTACAGGGAGTATGCATTACATGGGGAATTTTATGAGTCATTTAAGAAAAGATAGTTTTAAAACTGCTTGAAAAAGTTGGAGATCATTAACTTAATAAAGATATAAAATCCAACTCTATTTTTTATTGTCATCCAAAGAATATATAGCTGCATTATAGCTGAAGTTATATGTCACAAATGTACCAGTGGATACAGAATAGCAGGACAATTCCAGCCATAGCAAGTGAAAAAAATACAGAACTGAGGATATTAACTCCTCATTCTGTGCTGTTCTGTGGCTCATTTACCACCCCATGATACTTAATCACAATGAAATGCCATAAAGATACACTGAAGAAAGTGAGATTATAACTGGCTTTCAGTAGTTTTTCAAGTAGCTTTTACTAGATGCAAAACTTCTGCTCTGAAATACTTTTGTTCATCCGATAAAATTCTAAAGTGTCCAATAAAAATTCTGCCATTTTTTCTTGATTTCTCAAAATGTCACTCTGTGCCCACACTAGATCATCTGAATGGGGGTCTACAGTGTCAAAAGCGTGAAAATAAGTGATGCGAATGTTTCATCTCCCTGTAATAATCACTTAATGCGTAGCCAAAATTGTTTATAAAGTCAGGCACCAATCTCTGAACACTGACGTGCAATTCCCTTAGACTATGAGGCCAAAAGAGAGTACAAGAGGAAAACACCAATGAATTGGAGGTGGCATGGCAGAGGAGAACACTTTTTCCCTACCTTGGAGAAAAAAAATTCTGATTTGAAAAGAGATTTCTCTGCACACAAGACAAAGAGTTTCTCCAGTTTCAAAAATGGGAAGAGAATTTGTGTATTTATCATGCCTGCTTAACCACTACAAGAAGAGATCATGGAACTTGATTAGAAACATAATTTATTTAATCCTTAAGGCAACTGGTGATGGATTGGAGAACAAGGATATCAATAGTGCACTCAAAGCTGTTTAGAAGGTTGGAAAAGAGGGAATCTTCTTTCTGTATCCATGAGAAATAATAGCAAAATAAAGGCGTCAGGCGATCAATTTAAGCTATTTAAGAGCTGAATTAGTGTTCCAATGGTATTTCTACACTTCACATTTTGGTCTTCTTGACTGTCACTTCACTTCCAGGATTCTCTTTTTCATATATTTAATCCTTCAGATAGATGGGTAATTTGACTAATAATAAAGAAAGGTTTAAATTAATGTCTTAAAAGGTTCATTGGTATTAAATAAGATAACTTGTTAAATAACATAGATTCCAGAGGATAAACAGATACTAAAGAATCAAGGTAAAAGTCTTCCAAACAGTGAATAAGGTTATGCTTCCATGCTTGGAACCAGGCTCTACTTGGTGGTGCCGAGCAACAGGGAAAGAGGCAGAGGGAAGAAAGTGATGCACTGGAGTTCCACCTGGATATGAAGAAGAACTTCTGTACTGTGCAGGTGACTGAGCACTGGAACAGATTGTCCAGAGAGATGTGGAGTCTCCCCCACTGGAGATATTCAAGAACTGTCTGGGCACAATCCTGTGCCGTGTGGTCTGGGATGGCCCTGCCTGAGCAGGGAGGTTGGGATGACCCACTGTGGTACCTTCCAACCTGACCCATTCTGTGATTCTGAAATTTTCAGTAAGGCAGCATGTGTTTGCAAAACTGGGGTCTTAACATGTTCCCATGGTCTCAGGTAGGTAAGGAAAACAAATTTCCCTCGGGGAAATTTGAAAAGAGTGTATGTTGTAAGAAAACTGAAAACAGGTCTACCTAGATGGATTTTTTCCCCTTATCTGGTAGAATTGTTCAGTATTAAAACCCACCATTTTGTTTGCTAAGTCCATTGATAGCTTTGAAAAAAATAAAGCAAACTAAGTTGAATAAGTGTACAAAACTTCAAACTTTGAATTATTTACTATATGCGGATAGAAAATCCCCAGGAGGGACAGGAACAGTTGTTGTCTGAAGGTTCAGTTCACTCAGTTAATAAGAACTTCTGGTGATTTGGTAGATATTTGGAGGAAAATAGATCTGGCAACAAGCCTGAAGATATTTCTTTAGCTTCAGGCTGTGAGGAATGTGGCACATTTATTTGCAAAGGACAGACGGAAAGGGAGACTTTAAATTAAAAAAAAAAGAAACAACTAAAAAAACCTCCCAAAATAGATAAACTTATGCTCCATTTTCAAAATCTCTCAGCTTGAAATACAGTGAAGCACATAATGTCCCTGTAGCTACAGCAGGCTTCCTCATAAATACTGGTGACATGCTGAATGCTTTAAGGAAAGGAATGGAAGTCATTAGACTTCTCATTAATGGCCTAGCTCTTGGGTAAGACTCCTAACGATTGCGAGAGCATGAAAAGACACCCTGGCAACTGCTGATCTGCCAAAAGATTTCTTCCTCCCCTGCTATTTCCATTGGATCTTTTATTTAAAAACAGAGAGGAACTTGAAATGTAAGATATGAACCATGATATGAGAGATGCAAGACCTAAGCAAATTAAACAAAAGCCTTGTGAAAGCCAGAGCTTCTTTGCTGATACTGTTCCATTCTCATTCAGTAACATGGTACTTTTTTGGCTAAATTATATGGGAGGCCTACAGAAACTGTAAAGTATGAAAACCAGAATGCTTTAAAAATCGTTTTTATGATCTTTGGTTTCAGTAATTTTTTTTCTGATGTCTGTGACAGATGGTAAAAACTGAGATAACACCACAACTGTGTGAGGCAGAAGTAAATGTAGATCTAAAATGACTGAAAGTGCTTGCAAAGATTAATTACAGTAGAAGGATATGCATGCCATAGCTGGCACAGTCTCTCTATATCATACGTAAGTATATTTGATTATATAAGTTCAAAAATAGCTTTTGTGCAGTGACTCAGATGCCTTTTTATTTTTGATATGCATTAACTTTCATGAATTCCTTTGATGTAAACCAAACTCCACATTCTCTGCATCATCATTATGATTTCTTTGGATATTTTGTGGCAAAATGCAAGAACAAGTATATGCTGCCCCAGCTGCACTTTGACAAACTGGATCATTCTTTATGTGCCACATCCATGCCACAGCAGAAGGATAAAACAGTAACACAAAACAGGGACACCGTTCTCCCACCTTCTGCATCAGAAAAACAGGTAGGTTGCCTAGGAGAAGACTGTGGGTAAAAAATATTCTATGTTAATGAAGGGTATGAATTTGTAATAAATCAGATGTTCTAGGATTACTATTTAGTCATGTTTTGCCTCCTATATGTAATGCAACTTGTTCATTATGAAGGGAGGACTGACACATAAATTCGCATTTATCATAGAGTAACAGTATTGATATTGGAAGTAATTTTAGGATAGATTTTATGAAAGCAAAAGAAATACTGTTTACTGATTAACAGCTTCTTCTTTGGAAGGAAAATGGCTGCTTTGAAGATACTAGGTAAAGAAACACAAGGAACAGTCTGAAGATGTGAGAGGACATAGTGTCTCTGGGACTAGAGAGGATGCTAACTTTGAAGCTCAGATTCCTTGCTCAATGTTTCTGTATTATATTTTGCACCTGCATGGTCAGCTTTTTCTTTTCTCCATCTCTAGGAAAAGGGACAGAGGGTGGTTTTATCTAGATTACAGTGAAAGTACTTTGTGGAGATGAAAATTAACTGCTTCTACTCCTGCCGGGCTCCTTTGCCTTGCCAACACCATTGCCTAGCTTGGAGAATGTGTGTCTGAGATTTCTGGGCCTCTGCTTTGGGTGCAGAATAGGAAAAGGATGTTGTTCTACTCTAGCAATTGTAGATGTAAAATCTCATGACAGAAAATGGAACTGCTGTCCAAGATCTGGCCTAGTGGTACAGTTTCTTAGCTGTGCAAATATCTGCTGTTGCCCCAGTTTCTGCTCGGCTGGACACTGTTCTGCTGGTCAGTTTCCAAGGTAATGTCAGCCCCCTTACAGGGAAGACAGAATTTTTAGTAAGCTGCAACTTTTTTTTCCTTCTACCATTGTTACTAAAGTGTAAGACTTGCAGTCAGTGATATTTTTGGAGTGGGATGAGGAAAAAATAATAAAATTATAGAGGTTATAGAAAGACCACTTTTCAGTCAAATTCAGTATAACACCTGGATGCTTGCATGTCAGGTTTCTTCTATTCTTCCTACACATGTGATGCCCTTTCCACTATTCTTTTTCCTAGAAGAGAAAACATTATTTGTAGCTTGATGTGTGAGAAATCAGCACAATATCTTTTTCTTCAACTTGTTTTACTTTTCAACCATCCTACAATAAGAAAGTGATGTTTTTATTTCTTGTCTTTAAAGAAAACTTCCTGTAGTTCGGTTTGTGCCCATTGACTCTTGTCCTATCAGTGGGCATCACTGACAAGAGTCTGGGATTGTCTTCCATAGTCCCCCACTCTGGTACTGATAGACATTGATAAGAATACCCCAAGCATTCTCTACTCCAGGCTGAACAGATTTATCTCTCTCAGCCTCTCCTCATATGTCAGATACTTCCATCTCTCACCCACCTTCATAGCCCTTTGCATCGCTCCAATATTTTCATGTCTTTCTTCTACTGCAGAGTCCAGAACTAAGCCTAAATTTGATTCTGTGTCGTGTGCACCACATAGATAACATCCTAGATTTTGCATTCTTTTAAGTCAATCAGACAAGCTTTTTCCTTATCCATCAGCATGAGATTTCCTGAGGACCAATCATCTCTTTCTTTCCTAGTGGGATCTCATATTGATATTGCTGACTGGAGTCTGAATCATAATGCAAAGAATATGTGAAGCAAAATGTGCCTTTGACAGTGACTGCAAAAATGGCAGGTCTTCTGGTCTGGAAGCTGGGAGATAATATAGTGAAAGATTGCTCTGAAAAAGAAAAGAGGGAAAACTGGAAATTGCCTTAAATCATTCCTCATCAGAAGTCAAGCTTAAGAAAAATAAATAGAACAGGGTGGACTAGACAGAGCAGATAATTTTCATATTCCAGATAATTTTACTGAACACTGATGATGGAAGTGAGTCATTTTACTCACTATGACTCACAGACATTTCAGATAAAATCAAGGTCTGTAATCTCTCTGCCTGGTGTAAATTATATTTGAATGGCAATAAGAAGATAAATGCTATTTATAAAAATGAGTGAAATCAGTTAGTATGCTGATTGGGTAGTAAAAAAAATCAAAGATGGAAATTAATCTCCGCAAATTTAGAAAAAATGTCTTTCAGTTCAGTTTTGTGGGATACTGTGCACCAATAGTATGAGCTATAGATATCATAGTTCTCTTTACCTTCTTGCCTTGTGCCTCCAAGAGATGTGTACATGTCTCAAAGATGTCTGTGCTAGCCTGCTGCTAAAGTAGAAAAGCAATTTTAACTTATTTTCCAATGAATGAGTTAAAGAATCCAGCTAAACTCCTTGCACATGGATGTACCCATTGATTCACATTGCAGTAATTTTCAAGCAGAGTGAAGTATCAGAATGGAATTGTCTTTTCCCAATAAAGCAAAAAAAGAAAAAAATTGCATGAATCTGCAGTATTTCCTCTTACTCCTTTGCTGTTGGTAACATGTGCCATTACTTTGAGGTTATTTCTGAGACTGCAATTAGATTCTTGCACCTTGGTTTTAACATTGCATCAGACCAGTATGATTGTAAAGGAATTATGTCTGGGTGTAGTATTTCATTTACTCATTGCTGTTACTGGGTTGTTTTGTTTTTCCTAAAGTAAAGAAGACAGGGAGACAGACATATTTCATCACTAATTAAGGAACATAGTGAGCAGAGAGGACTATCTTCCTATTGCTTGAAGTGTTCGGTGAGATTTTCAGTGCAACAATTTCCTCCCAGATACTTTTAAGTTTTCCCAAAACACTTGTGGGTTTAGCTGAAACATTTAGCGTGAAACTTTCACCTCAGCAAGCTCTTTAAGAGGAGAAACTTTTTCTCCTCTACTCTCCTCCCTTTTCAGAGAACAGGAACTCAGTGATGAGATACAAACATAGCAACTTGGTCCCAAATTCTTTTTCCCTACTAGAATGAAACGGAAGAAAACTTCCATTAAGAAAACATGATGGCATTTTCTTTCTCTCATTTTTCTCACACTGAATAATTCCACGGGGGTGTATAATTCTGTTCAAATAACCTTTTATATATGGGAAACACCATTCATGTTCATCAGTTTGGGTTATGCTCCAGAGCAGGTAAATTGGTACAAATCTTCAAATTATGCATATAAAATTGGTAAATTTGCAACTTCAGGGTAGTTAATGGAATATCAACATTTATTCTTCAACATCTGCATCTGGAATTATGATAAAACCCCCAAATTACGTCAAAATAAAAATGCAAACTGAATCAAGCTGTGCTCATCACACAAATGAGGACAATCATCCTTCCAGATCGTGATGAAGATTTTGCATCTAGCAGTAAACATCCAGGAATCAGATTAAAACTTATCTTACAGGTATTACATCCATCAAACAAACACTCCTTGTCTCCAGTAACATATTCCAGGATTTTTTTTCTCCTTCTCTCCCATATAACTAATCATATTTTCCTATATAAATGCTGAAACAATGCTTTTGTCCATTTGCTGTACTTCATTACAGAGTGAAAGGAACTGTGCATGGACAAGTCTCTAAGGATTATTAGCCAAAAAAAGCATATGCTATGTTGGAGTCAGAGCCTTTCCTCTGTACAAGAAATACAACTCTTGCTTTTGGAAGAAAAATTGTGATACAAGAACTAAACCTTAAAAGCCAGCTCTTTAAATCCAGTTTTATCTCATTTGTGTCATTGTTGTTCGTTTATCCATTCCATCTCATGTTTTGGAAGGTAGTGTGACTTTCTCTCTTGTTTTTTCTTCCTTTTTTTCTTTTTTTTTTTAACTTTTCTGCATCGATTTGTTAGAGGTGCTGTAATAGCATAGTCTTAGAACATACTGCATCATGATATTTCTCATAAAGAGGATTTTGTAGTCCATGTGTAGTTGTTCCAAAAGGATTGCTTATACATTAATTATATTGCTTTCCACCTTAAGTTGAACTGACTCTGTTAGAAAGTGGTAGATTTTGCCTACAGAAATGTATACAGATTTTTTTTTAAATTTTGAGTGATTCAATTTACAAGTTTTCACTCTGGCAACAACCATTCCATTTCAAGTGAAATAATTCAAATAAAGGTCACTAGATGTTACAACTTAAGCAGCTGTGAATTATTAAAGCAGACAAATGCTATACCAACTTTTGATAAAATCCAGCACAAAGTATTCCTTATTTTGATGCAGAGAAATACTGGGTAAAACCGTAAATCAGGTTTGATCATTAAAGCTCTTCTGGAGTTTTTCACAAGTCTTTATTTTTCTGGAGGTTGAATATTGTGCAGTATGTAATAATCATTATCAATGATAATGTTTGGGGGGCTTTTCTGTAATAACCACAATGACTCGCTGTGTTAAACTCAGGAAAATTATACTGCTCCTACTATAAACAATAATTTACCACTGGAATCACTGTATACTGCATAAAGGTCTGCTCTGCTAAGATAGCATCACTAAATTTCTGTTCAAATTCCTGGAAAATCTCACAAAAGTCTAGGATGCCTAGTCATAAAATGGATCAGCAGTGAAGTGAGAATGCAATGTCCTAACTGCAGAGGTGCCACATTCTGTTTGACCCTGTAGCTCTGGTCCTTCTCCTGTTGTTCCAAGTGTTTTGCATCTATGTGATCTCTTAATTTCCCAGTTCTGATGAGGAAGGATTAAATTGCTGCCCTCTGAGTACTGTTAGGAGTCTGTGGTGAGAGTTAATAGAAAAGCAAATCAGATTGATGGGCAAGTGCTCCCAACTGAACTGCAGCTAATCTGCTGATTTTCCTTAGCAGAAGTAGGAGAGGAAGCCAAGCCTAGGGCACCAGCATTAAGTTATGTCTGGGCTAGGGCAGGTCCAGTCACTCCAATCCCCCTTTTTCAGCATCCCTGCTTTCACGGGAAGGACAGCACCATTGTCCCCCGGCTACTGAAGCCAGTCTGACACAGGGTGCAGCCAGAATGGGAGGTTGCCTGACCCACACCTTCCTGAGCTGAGCTGGTCACCTGCAGAGCTGCTCAGAGGGACCCAGAACAGCCCTGATTGCATGCTTTGCCCAATATTCCCTTTTTCCTTCTCACACATAATCAGCCCCAGCTGACTTTACTCTTTTCCCCACTAGCCCTGGGTTTGCTGATTTTATGCCTTATTTGTTAATTCTGGCTTGGTGTGAACCCCTGCCAAGCCAGGACTCCCATTACTGTGCTTCCATGCTATTCACCTGAAGGGAGCTTCTCATACTTGTATTCACTTAGGTATTTCATCCCATCATTCACCATTGTCTTAATATTTTAGACCACTTTGGGTTTTGCCATCTACTTATCTTTGATTTTGTACAGTGTCCAGCAGACTCTCACATTTTTTCCTTGGTAGTCTGACCTCAGAGCAGGGTTCCTTATCTGCCTTGTGTACCTGAACTGAAGGTACACATTTTGGTTACAGATAATTACTTATGTAGAATCCCATGTTCGGTGTTTAATCTAATAAAATCTTGTGTCCTATCATCTGCTTGTCTGCCTATGCCTGGGTATTGTACTCTGTTGGTGACTGTGATAGTGACTGCAGACTGGCAGCCTGGGCAGGTAAACAAAATTTTGATCCCAGAACTGAAGAAGGGTTCGTGCAGGTGTAATCAGACTAATTAGGAACTAAGAGAAATAGTTATTGCTGCAGTGGTGAAGAGGTCTGTTGAATTTCAGGAATTTTATGAACCCCGGATGCTGTGAGCTTATCATCCTTCTAGCTCTTTGTGCCTCCTGTAGGGATGCAACCTGAATGCTGGAATTGCAGTAGTGAATCAAACCAAAGACTGACTCAGTTCATCCCTTTGTGCATCTGAAAGTTTCAAAAGAAAAGGTATTTCAGAGAAATGTGCTGAATGAGATGAACATGCCCAAGTGTCTTAAGATCCCTTTAAGCCTTGTGAATGAAGGTCTATTTCCAGCCTATGGATGACTCATTTTGTGTGCTCCCAGCTGCTAGACCACTTTCTGCTGCTTCACATCCTTCAGGAATGGGGAACATTAGCCCTGAAAGCAGTGTCCTGGGAACAAGTCAATGCATTACCAGACCATTTTCTTCCTTTCTCTCAATTAGTACCTATGAACAACACATGGTGGTTTGGTATTTCAATCAGTCCTCCAATGCACATGTAGCAGAGTTTTAATTAAAATTTTTCCTAAATAACATCTTTGGTGCTCGTCATAATGTTCATGCTTGTATTTGAACTTGTAGTTAGTTCATTAGTTTCCTGAGTTATCTATTTTTCAGAGCAGTTTTATCCTGTACATGTATGTATTTTAACTGAACTATCCACAGCAGCAGCTTTTCCCCTCTGCTAGCTGGAAAAGCTAGAGGATAAAATTAAACCTGACTGAAAAAGCTGATGTGTTATTGCTTGGATGCCTTTAAAAAGCTGTGATAGGAATGCATTGAAATCAAAATAATTTCCCCTGCAGTGGTCTGTCCTATTTCTAATCATTATTCTTCAATGCTTTGAGCACTGATTATTGCTACTTTGCCTCTGACAGGAATGGATGCATTTGAGGGAGGTGAGCATATCTTAGCTGTATACACTGTTTTTTGCTGCTGCCTGTCCTGGCAAAAGTGAGTGTTGTGGTACAGTCTAACCCAGAGTTTTGGTTCTCACTGACATCATTCTCTTCACCCATGTCCGGTCATCAGCAATGCACCCTTAGGACAGGGAAGAAGCACCTTTCACAGAAATTTTACATTCCCCAGCAATACAACAACAGTTAGAGGCTTTTGTTGTTGAGGATTTCGTCCATAACAAAAGCCTTTGTACAACTTTCTAAGAGTTTAAAGGAAAAATCAGCTCCAACAAAATCCTGTCCCTCATTAGCACAATGAAGAGTTGTTTGTACAATTATTTGATCTTAGCACAAGCATTGACAAAGAGGATTAAAAAGTAAACCAAACCTTCTCAGAGGGTGTCTCCAGACATGACAGGAGAAGAAGTTGATATCCTTATTAAAAGAGCAGTAAGAGCTCCAAAGGACACAGTAAGAGGCAAACTGGACTTGTTTGGGAAGAAACTCTTTCTAGAGGAACAGTTTTTCTTCTCTCATAAATTTCCCATCTCACTAGAAAGTTGGCAGACAAATTTTTCTTTACATGAATAAGGTAATACTGCTCCATTTGACAGGGTTTACAGATTGTGCTATAACCAGATGTGGAATTTTGTGTTCAGGCTCCAAACAGCCTGACACTACAGCAAATAGTGTATGCAAGTAGAGTTTTTGCACATAAGAAAAAAAGAACACGGAGCAAGAGCTAATTAATTTTAAAAAGGAGAAGTAATTACTTTAAGGCTTAATTAAAAATTAACCTGCTTTAAGACCTACTGAGAAAATTACTGCAAACTGTGACTTAGCTTAATTTTGGCATAGCTACATTACAAACTCACTTGAGACAAAGAGGTTTCAGATTGAAGCAGGTGGGAGTCTTCCCCCTGGGCTTGTAGTGAATTCCTGTTTTAGCAGACTGGGTTACTTCACATCCTAAACCTGTAGTTCTCCTTCACCTAAGTACAATAAATGTTCAAAGCCAGGCGGGATAGAGCCCTGAGCAACCTGATCTAGTGGATGGCATCCCTATCCATGGAGGTTGAGTTGGATCTAGATGGTCTTTAACATGCCTTCGAACCCAAACCATTATATGATTCTATGATTCTGTAATATAATCTACAAATCAGATGCTCATCCTGTGCACCAGCCAAAGGGATTTGCTTTAGTCTACTAAAGTGTTCACCTTGGAATGTGTGAGAATCCAGGGTCAGACATGGCTGCTGATGGCTTTATTGTTAAGGTTTAAATAGGTCTAACAGAGGATACTGACAAAAGACAGGGCTGTCTCCCACATGTGTAACCTGACCTCTGAACCAATATGAAGTGTTTCCAACGTCCATTTTTATAGTTAAAAAAACCAAACCTCTGATGTGTTTTGTTGGTGTCCTAATAAGAAAGGGACTAAAAAAAGAAAGACTAATCTTTGAACATCTTGGGAAGATTTCTGTAACTGAAATATACTGTATTTTCTTCCACATTGCTTAACAGGAAAATATCTTGGTGGTTTGTTGGGTTTTTTTCCTAAAGAGAGAAAATGATGTGAACTGTTTAAATCTTCAGGATCTACAGGATCTTGACATTCTATGTATGTCAAGGAATTTCGTTTACAAATAGTTCCCCAGTAATCTCTAGATGTAAAGCCTAAAGCCACACAAATGCAACAAATAATTATTACCCAGGCAATCTTGTGCTTTTCAATAGATAACAGACAGCTTTGGCTTGTTGCTTTTTTTTTTCCTTAGCAAATAGTAAATTCACAATTACATGCAGTTCTAAAGAGATTGTGTGGGCAAATACTTTCTGCCAAAGAAAGGTGAAAGACTATTCAAAAATGCTAAAATGTTCTAATAGCTGAACACTCAAAATACTTTTGACATTTTTAAAAAGAAATAGTTCATCTTCTCATGCTGAAATGCCCTTTACTTTTTGAAGTAACTAAGTGATAAAGAGTGGGAGTTAAGAAAAAAGGTTGAGTAACCTTAAGGCAAAACCCAATGTTCATCTTCCAACAAACTCTAAACCTTAACTTGATCTGCATTATTATTTCTTCCTTGCATGGTTTTCATTTTCCTTGAAATGTCCTTTTGTTCTCCTCTTCTCTGACCGTCTCCCAGTTCAACTGAACAAAAAAGGTCTCTTGGCAATCCGGCAGATTGCTTTGCCATGGATACAAATGAAGAAATCTGATAAATAACTCCATGAGCATTTTCCAAGTTCACTCAATTCTGAGTTGTCTTCAGGAGGGAAATTAGTGATTTGGATGGTGTGGGACTGAAGAAAGAAAAATATTTTGTTCCAGCTTTAAACTACCTTTGTAGAGAGTTTCATAGAATGCTAACACTTCTTGAAATAACCCCTTTCCCTTTCCCTTTCCCTTTCCCTTTCCCTTTCCCTTTCCCTTTCCCTTTCCCTTTCCCTTTCCCTTTCCCT
>JAYDZK010000113.1:102617577-102651473 GCA_034509185.1 Euphonia xanthogaster
TTTCCCTTTCCCTTTCCCTTTCCCTTTCCCTTTCCCTTTCCCTTTCCCTTTCCCTTTCCCTTTCCCTTTCCCAATCTGACTGTGGAAGTCTTGGTCACTCCAAACACTGAAGCAAAAATAGGGAAGGTTTTGCTTCCTGTGGTTTCTCAGGGTGATTGCTGTCTGTTGCTGGGATGCACTAATGGCTTCTAAAACTTTATTCTAGTTGAATGCTCCTGCACTAATTTAAAATTATATTAAATTGAACCTGTAATATGTTTCCAATTCTGTCATCCCTGTCCCACCCACCTTTTCCTTGGCTTCAGCATTTCACTGCATTTTATGTTCCCTCTGTATGTTGGGTTGCGCCTGAGACTTATCAAGTGGACTAAAAACATCTAAACATCTTCCAAAATGTGTCAGTGCTGAAAGCGTTATCACTGGCTTCCATACAAAATTTTTTAAAATAGTTTTAATACATAAAATTTTCTTCACAAGATGAACTTTTAGAGAATAATAAGGGAAAATAGTAAAGGGGACTAATATCTTGTATACTTAATTTTTTACTTAATTAATTTTTAGTGAGGGATTATAGTTGTTTATATATTATAGCATATTTATTTTGCTTTTTTTCATGTATCTTGATTTTATGCATTTTAGTTTTATATTAAAATTGTAATATATACATTGGCAGTACACATATGATTATACATCCTGCTAGTCTACATATCTACTAAAGTGGATTGAATTTATGTCCTAAGCATTTACATTTTTATGCAACCAGCAAATTAAAATATAGTGACTAAATAAATAAACTGAGCTACATGAGAAGTCTGATAGATAATTAATGCAAGGGACAACTTGAATTCAATCTTTTTGATTAAAGAATAAAACACTGCCACAAAGTAATTTATCATATAGTAATGCATAAACAAGGAATTACAGGAAATAACTGTCTGTTGCCAATAAAATACCATAAACAGAAAGCAGCTTAACTCTATTGATTCTTCCCCCATTGCTGCTGGTATTTTATTGAGGGACACATGACTGAGGTTCAGAAGAGATGATACTTATATAGATACATATAAAATCAACTGAGTTATTGTAGCATTGGCACACATACCTATACTATAAGTTTAGTTTTTACTAACAAGCATAATAATCAGCAGAGAAAATGTAGCTGCAGAGCCTTTAACTGAATTAGTAGTCAGAACAGGTACCTAGGGTTTCTGGCAGCCTTGATTTCCTTGCACTACAGCCTGAATGACCTGTGTTCACTCTCAGTAACTACATCAGGAATAAAATAGGTGTGAGGGTCTCTGTGGCTATGCTGTGCCTATATTGCATACCCAGGGAGGATCATTTTGAAGGTAAACCTTGCAACAACCACAAACCCACTCAATATTAGATTTTATCCTACAAATGTGTTCCATAATGGTGCTATGCCAGATTTTAAAACTGTTTTCTGCTGACAAGAATCACTTCCACAAGTCATCAAGCTATGACTATCACAAAAAAATGGTGGAAAGAGCTCAGCCTTGAACACAGAAAAAATATGGTTTATAGGTTAATTTGGCAAGACATCTATTGTCACATGAGTTGGGCCTGATGAGTTTTAGCCTAGAAGACCCCAGACCACTTTTAGAATTACTAAGGTGTAAAGTAGACATGATATAGATTATTAACTACATATATATATACACTGAAGAAACTTTGCTATTATTTTATTTTAATTTATTTATTTTCTTTTTAGTAGAGAATCTATTAAATTGTAGGGCAGACATCTAAACTTCGAACCCATGAGAAAACAACTCGAATAATGGTATCAAATATTTGTAAGCATCTACAAGATAAGGAAAAGATTAAAAGCAGTCAAGTGGATTCATATTAGCAAGTCAGATCAAACCAATCTGAATTCCTTCTTTCCTTTCTAGCCATATGTTCTATTCTGTATCTTAGCTCTGCTAAGGCTCTTTACAGTGTCTCCTATAATATTCTCAAAAGCAGGGTGACCAGCAGGTCAGGGGAGGGGACTCTTCCCCCTCAACTTCACTCTTGTGAGACTTCACCTGGAGTGCTGCATCCAGAGGTCTGGCCCTCAACATAAAAAAGGACATTGTCCTGTTGGAGAGTCCAGAGGAGGCCACAAAGATGATTAAAGGGCTGGAGTAACTCTCCTATGAAAACAGGCTGAGAGAGCTGGTGTTGTTCAGCCAGGAGAGAAGCCTTCCAGTACCTAAAAGGAGTCTAAAAGGGAGCTGAAGAGGGACTTCTTACCAGGGCTTGTAGTGATAGAACAAGGGAAAATGGCTTCAAGCTGAAAGAGGGTAGGATTAGATTAGATATTAAGAAGAAATCTTTTTCTGTGAGGGTGGTGGCACACTGGAACACGTTACCCAGAGAACTTTGGGGATGCCCCCATGCCTGGAAGTTTTCAAGGCCAGGATGGATGGGGCTTCAAGCAACCTGGTTTAGTGGAAGGTGTCCCTGTCCATGGCAAGAGCCTTGGAAGTGGATGGTCTTTAAGACCCAACAAAACCATTCTAGGATTATGTGAAGGTGAAGAAATTTGATATACAGTGAGAGGCTGCTTGGATAACACACCTGAAGACTAAATACCCTGTCAAACTGGAAGGAAGCATCTAGTCAAATTCAGCAGCTATATTTCACAGGTGGGGTCTTTTAGGTTCAGTAGTTTTACTGCTGATGTAGGCAAAGAAATGAAAAGCATTACATTTACCAACAATTACATTTGGACATTTTTATAATTAGCAATGATATTTTGTTATGTATAGATAGATAGATAGATAGATAGATAGAAAGAAACACTATATGTGTGTATACATATATATAAACATTATATATATATATATATGTAAAATACATATAATGATAAGCCTTTGACATTAAAATAAAAGCTCGGTGAAACAGGTAGAAGTATTCAGGTTCACAAGAAGAGAGTTGGAGCAACAGGATAGGTAGTTGCTCTGGGAAAACTCCCTGGGAATTGCTGTGGATCACAAGTCAAATGAACCCTTTAATGTCATGCAGGTACAAAGAAGATCATTGTACCTCAAATATGGAAGCCAGAATGGTGGACAAATCTTTAGTAATGCTTCTCCCTGGTAAGACCTAACCCCATTTGCTGTTCCAAGAACCATCTCAGGAAGATGTAAACCAATTAAAATGCACTAAGGAAAACAAAAATCCCTTTACTAGAGATGTAGAAAGTTTTATTTATGAGAAAACCTATTTGGGTTTTTAAGCTGTAAGTAGAAGAAAAATCTGAGGGGAATGTAACAACAGGCTTTCAGCATTAAAAAGCTGTTGCAAAAAAAAGGGAATAATCTATTATTCATGTCCAAAATGTGTAGAGACCAGAAGTAATAGTTTTAAGCTGCAGTAAGAAAGATCCATGTTAAATGTGAGGAAAGCTTTTCACTTGTTAAGTGAAGCAGTGAAAGAGACTGTGCAGCAAGCCTGCAGAGCCTCATCACAGCAGGTTTATGAGAGAAGGTAATGAGGGAAGTGAAGGCTGTTAACAGTTTCTCATGGACTGAGGATGAACTAAATAAGCTCTCAAAGGCCCTCCTCTCTTTATGAAGGCCATATATTTCTTTTTTTGCTTTAAAATAAGACTTTCAGTATTCTTCTTTTTGTTTTTCTAAGGTGAGGAGCACATTCATCATTTATGTTAACATTTCATAGAAACATAGAATGGGCTGTGTTGGAAGTGACCTTGAAGATCATCTAGATCAAGCCCCTTGTGGCATGGACAGGGACACCTTCCATTAAAGCAGTTTGTCCAGAGCCCCATCCAATGTGGCCTTGAACTCTGCCAAAGATGGGGGCTCCACATTTTCAGTTGATGGGGTTTTTTAGGGAGGGAGTTGTTAGATGAGATTCTGACAGCTGTGTATCTGTAGTCATAGAAGTTCATTATGCTTTGACATCTCTTCACATGTCAACTCTAGAAGGCAGAGCTGTTGCAGTGTTCATTACAGCATCTTCACTGACAAGTGAGAGGTTGGAATCATCTGCTGACTTGGATTCCTAAGTTTCAACAGACATCTATGAACAGTATCATCTCCATGCAAAATTTCCATTATTTATTTTTTTTTTAGCTTTTGATTGAATCTTTTGTTTTGCTGTGCTAAATTATTAGTCCAAAATGTCTGTCTTGCATAAAATTTTATGTGCATCTAGATACTTATTTGATGTTAAAGGTACAGTAGACCAAGAATGTCTTGGTTGTCTGATTGCTTTTGGCAAAAGCATCCCCATATTGCAGTCTGCAATGTAAGATGGTAAAAAGACCATTTGTTTTTTAGGTATGCTCAATGTCAACAGAGACAATAGGGTATATTTGCAGCTGGATTAAAATTAGTCTTCTATAAATCAAATAAAGATCACTGCATGGAAAACTGTAGAAAAATATGAACAAACCATTGCTTACAAGCTGATGCAAAACTAATCAGATTTTAGACCAAGGTTCAGCTGTTAATATATTGTTGTACTACAAATTACTCTTTCTTTTTAAGAAAAAATATTGCTTTTAATTTATTTATTTTTAGATTATTTTTAGTTTTATCCAGCCGAAAATACCCAAAGAAAATATGCAGGTTATAAACAGGAATATCCTAATTCAGTGTTCTTAAGGTGCAGCATTTAGTACTAAGTTTTTCATGTAGTTAAATGGAAGCCAAAGGGTAATTACTTGACTTTATGATATTAAAATAAAATTCTGCACAGTCAGCTGGCAACAAATCTCTTTTTCAATGTTTGTGTATCATTGAAGACAACGTCCTACAGAGTTCAATCAAGATTCCTGATCTTTTTAGGGTAAAAAAATAGAAAAAGAAAAAATAAAAGAGAAAAGGAAGTAAGGAGCTGGTGGGAGAGGGGGAAAGAACCATTATGCCTCAGATGTAGTCATAAAAAATCTCACCCAGCAATTTCAAATAGTAGATACAATTTTGCTTTTCTATTATAGCATAAAGTGTTTTAGCAATACAAAAGCAGCTTCCAGGTGCTCTTGAACAATGACAGATAACTACTGTGATTGGATCACCAGGCCAAGCTGATATCTAATGCTTCTGATGGTGTTTGAATTTGCAGTTACCAGAGCTGTCTGACTCATGGAAAATAGTTAAAGGGAGATAAATATATACTCAGAGCCGGCAGGTGCTTCTTGTACAATCCTCTCTGCGCTCCCTCTATTTTCTTCAGCCAGTTTGATTGCCACTTGGCTTCCTTTCTCCCAAATCCCTGGCTAATCTGTTCTGTGTAGGCTCTTTTGCCACCCTTATCACCACAGCATCCAAGTGGCTGCCAGTAGCGCATTAAGTTACACAGTAAGATGTCACATGTGTCTCCTGGTCTCTTTCATCCGCTTTCCAGGGGAAAAAAGAACCTGTGTGGACAACAGGATGTTTTAGTAGGGTATTAATTCTTCTTTTCCTTTTACTATGTATACTATAATGTTTGAGAAATCTTGGCAGAAAGAGCTTTCATTTGAGGTGAAAGGGGAAACAGTCATGTATGCTGATGAATTGGTGTGGATAGTTTCCTAAGGATTGATGACTTTTTTCCCCTCCCCCAGAAGTGGCAAACATAATTAAGGCTGAAATATCATCCACCAGGATCAAACAGAATGTCTTTACAGCCAAGGATGACTGGAGCCTTCTTTCCTGGGCTTTCTCTGAATCAAAGTAAATCCATTAGCATTTCTATGCCAAGAAACACAGCCAGACAAAAGCGCTTGCACTGTGCACTTCCAGAAGCCCAGTTCTGTAATGTGTGCTGGACCGATTCAAGTATTCAAAAATGAAAATTTAAGCTCCCAAATATGAAACTTGAAATGGTGGTTTTAATGATTTGCTTCAAAGTGAGTTTTCAAGGTCACACAAATACACTGTAGTCACGCATTTAATCTGCTTTTAAAATTTTGATACTAAGAAAAATATTTCTTAGAAAATAATCACCAAAAGCATCATAGCCACTGAACATGAAATGTTTGGACTGTTGCAAGAACAGCTATCATTTAGTGAAAACAATACAAGTAATTATGGACCCCAACTAGTTTCTCTGTAAGTAAATCCCTGGGTACTTTGGAGCTGTAGAGTGAAGCAAAGCTGTATTCCTACTTCAGACTGCAGCTCCAGACCACACTAAATAGCTCCCAACTGCCTTCCATGTTTGGACTTTTCCTACCTGGGCAAAGAGACCTCCCAGGGCTTTCTCCATTCTTCTGGGTCGTGACTACTTTGAGTTTGGAACAGAATGTGGGTCTATCCACCCGTACATCAAAGGAGAGATAGCACAGAAGACTTGCAGCAGTCCAAGAGCGGAACTAGCAGCTTATTTGTGATTAATACCCTGCAAAGTTTCCACAGTGATCACCAGCTGACAACCTGCTGCTTGAAAGAAAAATCAATAAAATAGATGCCTTTGTTATCCCCGTGGATTAGCACCTATCATAATTAAATTTATAGTCTAACACCTTAGCAGGCACTTAAATTGCTTTCATTACACTTATTTCTGCCATCCATGATGAGTCAAGCTCACACTTTAGGTAAGACAACCTCCTCTCATACCTTTCTGGAATTTGGTTGCAAAGTTTTAAACACAGGAAAAATTTCCCCATGATGAAAGTCAAAGTCTGTTTTTAATGGCTGTGACATCTTTTTTGAAAGGGAAGAGCTACTACTTGTACCATCATTTATATGTGATAAAGCTACACCATCAACCAGTCACTGATTTGCTTTTATTACATTTTTAAAATAAGAAATTATGCTTCTGAAGTACAGAAGGTAAAGATTGTTCTGAAGGTAAAGCTTCAACAGTCTTTGGTGGCTTTAACAGACTTCTGAAAAAAACTCAGTGTTCAATATCCCTTTTCCATACATCATTCCCTCTAAGCAAACTGGCAAGGAGAGCCTTTTCTAACAATGATTCTTTTAGGGATCTATTTTACTCTTAAGGATTTCTGGAAGAAAGCTTCTCTTCAGTGAAAAATAGTTATGAGCTGTTAGCATACTCCAATTCACTCTAAACTCGTTTTGCATTCATCTTTAGGATTACTGTTAAAGAGTAGAAGCAGGGAATAGCAAAGTGTGAAATTTATTGGGTGGCAACACAAAGCTGCTGTCTCTAGAAAATCTTAGCTGAGTATGAAGTGTTTCTCTGCCATTTAATATCTCACAGAAATATATGTAGTCTTTAGCAGAAGAATCTCTCAAGATACAGAAGCCAACAAAGAATTGTGTTTTTCCCTATCTAGAGGAGTTGAATAAATTTGCCACATTTAATTCATAATTCCTAACAAAGATGACTGAACAGTTTTCATGTGCATTAAACTTGTTTTCCATCTGTTTCAGTTTCTCACATTAACATGATCAAGTGTGTTAAAGACCCGAGTTTCTTTTAATAGAAAGTTTAACACACTCTCATGAAAAAACAGAGTATTATGAAGGATTTAGGTCATGCAACACAGAGAGGTAAGATATGTAACAGGGCTGACGTCTTCAAAAGATCAAATACATTATTTGTCTGTCTAAGACTAAAGTAACCATGTACACACACACAAGATGGGTATTAATGACACCTGGAAGTAAAATTAAATCGCTGTTATTCAGAAACAAAGCATGATGGCAGTGAGGTTGCTCTGCAGAATTTCTAACCTCAAAAAGATGGCAAGAATGCTGAAACAAAACCAATTAAAAAGAAAAGCACAGGCAAAAAGCCAATTATAATATTTGGCCAAATCAGGTAACTCTCTATTGAATAGTATTTCTTCATGTCCAGAAATAAGGCATTTGTGATAGCTTTTTCTAAAATAATTGCTGCTTAAAAATGTCTCAAAATAAACATAAGCATAAGTGAAAGTACTTTTATGTCTGGAAAGCTACAAAATGATACTTTGTACCCTTGTCTAGTTCTTATGGCATATTGCAGTAATTTTTTCATCAAAATCTATTATCAGAAATTTTCTAGTTCTTTATGTTGCACATTAGATTTACTTCATCAATCAAGCTGTTTTCGGTTTGGCAAATATTGGAATTTTCCACACTGTAGTTCTCTGATATTTTCAGTACAGGTTTGCACCATAAAATTAGACTTCTTTAAGCCTTACTTTGGAGTATGACTTTCAAACATTGTTGAGGACTGTGATCATTCATGGTGAACGGAAATCAAACTATTTCTTTATGCATACTTTTAAAAGAAATATTTGTTGTCAAGTAGAATCATAGAATATGCTGAGTTGGAAGGAACCTATCAGGATCATCGAGTCCACTCCTGGACCTATGCAGAATACCCCAAGAGTCACACCATGTGCCTGAGAGAATTGTCCAAAGGCATCTTGAACGCTCTCAGGAATGGTGCTGTGTCCACTTCTCTGGGGAGCCTGTCCCAGTGACAAACCACCCTGTGGGTGAAAAAGCTTTTCCTTTTCCAATCTAAACCTCCCCTGACTCAGTAGCAATGCAGTTTTATCAAGAGACTCATGTTTCACCATCTTAATTAGAATGACTCAGAATGAAAGCTGCTAAAATTAACTAATTAGGCATGTTAACACCTTTCTTTCCATATGTTGAAGTGAAGGTCTTCTTGTCCTTGCCTTTCCCAATCAGGAGGTTCTTTATGAAATGTTATTCTTAGATTTTGTAGCATTTTGTAGATGCTATTGTCAGTTATCCACATGCATTTAACGACATACAAATTTTTTTTGGTCTTTTTTTTCCAACTAAAATGATGTTTATTGTATTCAGCAGGTCAATATTTTATGACCTGCTGAATACAATAAACATCATTTTAGTTGGAAAAAAAAGAAAAAAAAAATTTTACCTCTTCTGCACTACTCACTCACCTGTTGTTGGGTTTTTAGGCTTTCAAGGATACAAGGTCATATGGGCTTGTATTTCTACTCCATCAATCTGCACCTACTACTTGTATTCAGCTAAATGCCACCAAAACCAAACTTGTCTTAAACCAATTTTATGTTTTTAGGTTATCCAGTCAGGCATCAGCTTTAAAAGACGGGCATGTAAATTACATAAGTTGCATCAAAGTGTAAAAGACTTTGATAATGGAGGTCTTAACCCAGAGGGCTTCACTGACTGTGGCAAAGCATCCTCTTACAATGATAGTTTGATTAGGAAAGGTATTACTGAGAAGATACTTCTTTCCAAGCCTTTAATTTATTTGTTAATGCTTTTAGCACAAACTCCTTTTGGCTGTGAACCTTCTTCACTTCTACATCTGCTTCTTCTCTTGTTGCCTCCTGCACTTAGTATCAATCTAGATTGTATAATTTAATCTATGCATTATTTTCTAAAACTACTCATATTTCCACCTGTTGACACATGCCCCAAAATTCCAAGAGATTACTGACAATTGTTCAGTCAAATACCTCTAAACTCACTTTGGATGCCCTTAGCTTTTGCACTTAAATCACAGGACTTGAATTCCTTTTATTCTACATAAAAGAAGGAACAAATCGTCATTCTCTCATGATAGTCTCTCATTTCTTGCTCATTTGAGTGAGTATTGTCTATTCATTTATGGGGTTTTCAACATACACTAACTTGGGATTCACTTCTGAAGTTTTTGAAATGAAGTGACAGGAAACAGTGTGTTGTCATCTTTTCATATAATTTTGTCACAGGCTGCCATTATCTAGGTGAACCATATGGCTTGAGGATTTTGGCATTTGATGGGTTACACCATGATTTCTTACATACCTTCCAGTTTACAAATATTTACCACCACCTAATCCAGGATTTCCTAAATTGGGATGAAAGAGAAAGGGTGTTAGATTTTTGGGGGGAAATGCTTTGCCTAAGGTACAGTGAACAACAAAAATTCTACATGAAAGTTAATGGAAGCAATAGAGCTTTAAGTGGTAGCATTTCTGTCTCTGTCCTTGCCTTCCAAATCTTTTCCTGTTTAGAAATACATTGCATGAGTCACCAGAAATGTTAATGACTACAGGACTTACTGTACAGGAAAGATATTCTTGCTCTTTTTTAATGATGTGACTTAGATTATGCGGAGAGGACATTTTTGTTTTATTTAGTATAAAAATAAACAACTAACACACAAAACCCCACAAAGCCCAAATGTGGAATAATAGAATAATTTGGCTTGAAAGGAATCTTAAACATCATCTAGTTCCAACCACCCAATGTATTTTAAAAGCTACTAAAAAGTTGGACAAAATATTACATATTTAACATGTCTAATTATTTTTAATGTCTGTATTATATCAATAATTTATAATCTAACAATATTATCCCTTTTTAAAAATTATCTGATTAATCTTAGTACTGTGACTTTTTAATATATCATGCTACCCTTTCTAAAATGTACCTACTAAGACAAATGTGTTAACAGGTTTCCATTTTCCATATTTGCTTGGCCTATCTTTTTTAACAATTAAAAAACCACTTTACTGTGAAGGTACCACTTTACTGTGAAACTCAAGGGCTTTCAATTCTCAGGTACTGGTAGTAAGATTAGTTTCTCAAACAATACAACATGATTTAACTTCTTACACTGAGAGTCTCCACTAATTTGTTTCGTCATTCAGAGCATCTTAGCCAGAACTCTGCAATCCCACATTTAAGAAAAAGAAAGAATGTTGTGGCTTGTATATGACAAATATTACTCGGAATATGGAGAGGAATGTATCACTGCAGAGATTAAGGGATGGCCATTCCAAGCTTCAAAGCTATTCTCTGGGTGAACTCTAATTCTAATTTCTATCCTGATCCTAACATTTAGCAGAAGCGTCAAGGATAATATGAAGAAAATTGCAGATGAATATAAGCACATTTGCTTTGCTAGAAAATAGAAAGAATTTACATTGCAAGGTACATCTTTCATCTCTAAGAAAAAGAGAATGCTCAACTCTTCTGTAGATATTTTGCTTCGGAAAACTCAATAATGCCTTAAATTTCACTCTTGAGCAAAAGCTCCTGCTATCGTAAATTTTTCCATTAGAAAAGTGTTCAAGCCAGAAATTCTTTCTCAATAAACAAAGTTTGCCATTTACAGTATTCAGACAATGCACTTTAAGTTAAAGCCATAGCAATTTGGATAAGGCACTTGTGTGGAATTTGAGTCAGCTGCAGGGCTTAATATTTTAGTAACACTTGACAGCATTGGCATACTAAGAGAAGAAAATCCTATCTCCATTCATGTAGTCTAAAAAAAATTGTAATTGTTTCTGGTCAGTAATAAAAACCATTAAACTATTTTCCAATATAGCAGTTAGAGAACTTGTGCAGTTCCTATCCACTTCCATGGGATTATCAGTAATGATGCTCCAAGGCATTTTTCCCCACAGAAAAAATCCCAAAGGGGACTCTGGATTTCAGATTCCTTTTGAAAAATAGTAGAAGTGTTTCAAAGAAATCCTTTGGAATGATCCTTAGATCATGCAAAGTGGTCTGACATGAACGGAAAAAATATTTATAATTGTAAGAAGGGTGATATTTTCAGAATCTAGCTTAAAATTGTAATGGCCAGAACCAAAGTCCTGGCTGAAAAATCCCTGACTTTAATATTAGGAATCCAAACTACATAGAGATTGATTATATACAAAACTGAAAATAGCAAGGTAAACTTCACTGTGTTTGAAGGACCACTGGCAGTGGGATTATCTGCAGTTTCCAAAGAAAGCCCATGGAAAATATTGCTCATCACTAGAATTCACCTGCCCCATTCCAGAGGTAATACTGACTTAAAACAGCTGCCAGTTTTGTTAAGCCAGTTTAAGAAGAGGAATGGGCAGCATACTTTCCATAGAAAGGTGGATGCTTGATGAAATAGGGCTTTTAACCCCATTTATGTGGATTCTCATCAGAAAACTTATCTAAATGAACTCCCTCTACTTTTCAATATTTTCCCTATTGTAAAATTCAGAAACAGTTCTCTATGGAAAGGCACAAGCTAACAATTCAGGTATACAATCAAACGTGTGTCTATCTCCCAGTAACAAGAAAAATTAAGTCAAGGTACAGATTTCAGGTAGGCAGGCAGCCTTGCCCCCATTTCTACAGCTGGTCCTGCTGCTGCTTTCACCAGAGCCAGCAGCACCAACCAGCATCTTAGGCAGCAGGAGCTGGAGAAACAGAGTCTGCTGTTTGAGAAAGGAAAATTCAGAGGATATGTGACTCTTTCTGCAGGGGCTCTCTAACTTGGGCATGTCTCATGGCTGCTGGCCAGAGCTCTGTGTGAAAAGGGTATTTTTAGGGAAGGAGAAAGAAAGAAAGAGAACAGTGCAGTATTTTGTAAGGGAAACTGGTGAGTAATTAAATACATGCTTAGTTTTAAATAAACAAATAGCTTTGGTTATTTTTTTTTAAGCGAGTAATCTAATTGCATGTGTTTGCAATCATATGATGTTTTAAAATAGGTATTGTGTATATTGCTGCTACTTTTGGCATGGTATTTATGGTTGCCTTTCAAAATAGAAAGTCTATCATTTAAGAGGTGTTAATAGTTAAATATATAATAGAACTTACAGTAACGTATGGAAGAGTACCATCAAGTAGGACAAGAAACTTTAGGACAAAGGGCAAATTACACAATACACACTGATACAATTTAAGTCTAATTTTACCAGTTCACAGTCAAACTGAGGAACTGTGAAATTAGAAAGGGTGAGGAAGGTTTGTATTTCTCAGCACACAGTTTGCTGGCAAGTAACAATTCAAAACCAAGTTGGAAAAAAAGACCTTTCTGAACCACTTAGAATAGTACTTCTCCAATTCAAGTTTTGGCCTATGCCATTTAATGTGTCTGTCAATGACATGAAAGAAAACACAAAAAGTCTTTAGTGAAGGAGGGGGAAATCATGACAAGAACAGATTTCTAATACAAAGCAATATGGGTAACTTGTTTCATAGGTAGAGTAAACCACTAGGGGACTAGATGGTTTTTACATCTGAAGCAAAGATGCAGGCAATCATCTATGAGAGGAGACTCCACCCCAGGGAGCAATGGCTCTAAATAAGGTACTATGATCATGATGATAGCTAATTGTAATTCCAGTAAGAAACTTGATGTTGTCCTTCAGGATGTAACTGTTATGGTACTGATGTGAACATTACTGAAACATGTTCTGCAGTTTGGGTGTCCATATTTCAAGAAGGATCTTGAGAAACTAAACTAGGTTGGAGAAGAGCCCAGCCACCATTAAGGAGATAGAAACTAGAACTTACAGGTAAAGATTTAAGGATCTCAATCAATTTAGTTTATCAAAGAGAGGATTAAGAAATGTTTTTATCAATCTTGAAGCATTTCCAATCAGATAAAAGACAACTCTGTCTAGAAAACAAGAAGTAATAACACAAAATCTCTGGAAGTAAACCTAAATATAATGATACTGAATTTTTTACCATAACACTGAGCTCAAACTTATGTGCCAATTTGAAGAGACAGGTGTTAATTACTGGGGCTTGTAACCAAGGCCTGTGATGATCTCTGTACAAACAGTAGTCCAAAAATCAACACAAGGAGTTTTTCTAGGAGGTGTGCTTAACTTCATCTCTGAGCATTAGCTAATGAATGCAAACAGTGGAACGTCTGTGAATCAGAAATTTGGAAAAGCTTACCTATATTCTGTGAGCTTAAGAACGTTGAGAACTGTCATCTTCATTGCTAGAGAGTTGAATCACCCAACCAAAATAATAAAAAAGAAGGAGTGCTAGAAAAAAAAAAAAGGTGAAATGTGAATTGAAAAATGCCTCTTTAAAAAGAAAATGCAATTTCCTTTCTGATAAATATAGCACACTAGTTGAATTCTGATTCTTAAGAGGAATGATTCATCAGTGTTTTTCAACTTTGACTGAAAAACAAAGGGGGCATTTTGATAAAAATTTAGCTGAGAAGTGTTTCATGTCTGTCTATTTAGATAGAAAACTAGATAAAATAACTTTTGAATAGAAATTCTTCTTGGCCTCAGAGAAAACTGGTTACTGAAAGTTAAATGAAATCACCAAATTAGTCTATATATTTGAAATAATATTTCTCTGCCTTTGTTATAAAGGATAAAAGAGTGGAAAACCCAGTTAGGCTATCTTGTACTATTGTTTTGTGAATGGATTATTGGTTTAGATTAATTCTAAATCTGCCTCCTTTAAACTAGTGTATTTTAGAATGGAAGTATTCCTTGTATAAATACAAACCAATGGGCAAAAAAACCTGTTTTAGACATACAGACTTTAAGTCTTGATTTCTTCTATTCTAATTCCATTATTCTTGCTTATTTATTAAATTTCTTCTTCTTGTATAAAATGGTAAATGAAGTAAAGAAAATTCGTTGACCTTTTAAATGGAAATTCTGTAGTGATTAGTTTCAGGCTTGTGTGTGTTACCATGTTGTTTGCTTTTGATCCAGGTAGCTGCAAACAGTAAAAAATACATGTTGAAAAAAAACCTCTTTTTATGCATATTATTATAAAAACTTGTAAGTCAAGCAGTTTTCTTCTGACTAATTCTAGAAAGTAACAGCTAACACATCAGTTCTGTCCATACAGTCAAAATTATCTCGATGGAAATTCCAAAATGTTGATCATGTCCTGGTATAGGACAAAGATTTAAAACCTACAATTTGGCTCCCTGATATGTAAGAGACCGTAAGTGCTCACTGAAGAGGTTCCATTTCAAATGGCTCAAAATGTAAAAACTGCAATAGATATTATAAATTCAGAAACATCCTGGGACTCCTTCAGTGTTTGTGAAGCGCTTTCTAGCAAAGAACTAACAGAGGAAACAAAAATTTTCAGAGAGGAACTGAGATTAGATTTTGCAATCTGCATGTGTAACTTAATCGTGTAGAAATCTCTTGTACACAGAGATTAACTGGGAGGACATCAGACAGAAATTTTTCAGCTTTCCACCTTTTTCAGAAAGTTATAACAAGATATTTTCTAATTTTATCTCTTCCGGAAGAGCAGAGGAACACTCTATCTGGCCTAATTGGCTCATATTGCAAAGGTCAGCTCCTGAAAAATCCCATGGAACTGAAATACAATTAATATTACTGTTCCAATATATGTAAGCATACTGAAGAATTTCAAATACTGTTTATAAGTTAATACTTATGAATAAATAATATCATTTAACAATCTGTTTGTAGCTAGAAACTGGCCAAAATAAGGTGCAGATGAGGCAGAAATTATATATTTTGCTATCAGTCAGTGGTAGAAAAAGTCTTATCTTCTACAGAACCAAAAAGGAATTGGCAACATGAACTTGTGTGAGAGCATTGCAGGCGGAGTCACTCATAACAGCATCCATATGAAGTAATTAGGATAGCATCAGTAAAGAAATGCACTATTGCTGAGAAAAAGAAATGAAATAGAAACAGAAATCTTAATTAGGATATCATCCAACATGTCATTCTCCCATTCCTTCTGCAGTTTCTAGTCAGAGGTACCTTTAATCCTGTATCTGAGTATCAGGTCCAAAAACTCTGTAGAAAGCTCTATATTTGTTAGCAACACAAACATTAGTGTCAGGTTTTATCTAAAGTTTCCACAGCACTTAAGTGCTGAACTTGGATTTTCCCCAAGTATTTTGATTCACTCAACTCCTCTAAGAGCTAGAAAGCAGACTTAGCATACAAATGTGCACACCAGAAGGTGGAAGCAATTCGTTTCACCACCGCCACCTAAGGACTTAAAAGCTGACGTATCACAGCTGTCCCACCTATGAGGTTACTGGCATGTTTCCTCTTCCAAAAATTCCTCGTCTTTATGCCTGCAATATCTTCTTTTCCATGGATGCATAAGAGGTCAGAGTTTTTTCATTTGAGGAGAATAATTTGCTTTGAACGTCTCTGTGTTTGTGGTCCCAGTGGAGACACCATTCTAGGAATAAGGCTTGCTCAGGATGGACTACCCCTGTTACATTTACATCATGAAACAATGCCTTAGCAGGATTCTGACTAAAATTTGGCCAAATTATTATTATCATTGCTACTGTTGTTATTGCGAAGACTCCTAACTTATTTTTGATTTTACTCATTACAGAGTTTTGAATATTAATGTATATTGAAATCAGTAAATGGTGAAAGTTCTCTCCTTCAAATTTTCTTATCACCTGGAAAAATAAAAATAAAAATTCAGGAATTTTCAACCCAGATGAGATACAGACAATCCTAGAGGAATAGGAAGGGAGATGTGTTTTAAGGAATTAGCTGCTGTTGGATATTCAACATTTCTATAAATATAGAGCTATTTCAAATGCCAACACTGTGTCAAAATCTATTTTAAATAACTTCAGTGTGCCAGGAAATACCAATTTTTTATTCCTTGCCATGAAGTCTGTCTATTTTCATTTTTTTCAGATTAGAGTTGTTCATTGGTCTCTAACTTTGTAAAGACCACCTGAAAAACATATTTTTGATGACTAAGCAAGCAATCCAGGCCTAAGATAGGTTGATGGATTCATTGTACTCACAGTCAGATGATGTGTAAAAACTGATTTCTTCTCAGAAAATCTAACCCTGAAGATGTTGTTGTCCCTAATTCACATCCTAAGTGGTCTCATACTATGCCATGGTTAATGCTATACATGTTGAAACTACCTAAGTTCATAGCCAGTGCACTGGAGAAATGTGCACTTGCAAGATCATCTGCTGGTGGTGAAAGAGCCACCATTAGTTCAGCTCCTCTTATAGGCAGAAAGGCTGTACACAGAATACCATAAAGTTGTGTATGTGGAGAAATCAGGTGAAGGAACTGTACACCCTGGAAACCAAGAACAGCATGAAAAGTGGTTAATCTTGCTTTTTTTTTTTAAGTAGGTAGAGATAACATTTTTTATTATGGCCAGGCAAAGTAGATGAATGTGCATATATGTTGGCATTTAAATAACTTCACTGTGTCAGAAAATCCCATCTCTCCTTTCTTGTCATAAAAAGAGTCAGCTCAGGTCGCTTTCCAGATGTTGGTGCCATTTCAGTAGCCAGTAGATGATGGTTATAGCTAATTAAACATCTGATTAACTAATAAACCTCTTTTTTTGGAGCCAGGAGCTCTTTTTTCTGCCCATATACTATGGCATGATTGCACTCCTTTCACATTAGACTTTCTTTCCAAGTAGCTCTTCCATTGTTGCCATATTTATTAGATAATAAATACTCTTTCATTTACATTCCTTCAAATCTACTCTTACTGTTCAAATTCCCAAAAAGTCTAAAGCTAAACATAAATTCAAATATGTTTTGCTACTGGCTTGAGCTACATTAATAAAGAAATTGTGATTTAGGACACATACAAGCTAATGAATGTTCAGTATTATAGTTCTCATTTACTGCATATTTATTTTCCAGTTTAGCTTTTATGCTTTTATTACTATGTAGATTTTTTTTTTATTAACTATAAGCAATCTTCCTGGGAAATAAACACTGTGGAAGGCACCCTTACTTGATCTGTAATAACTTCCAAAATGTGTGCATCTGTAGATGAAGTAACAGGAAAAACTATGGTACATTGGACAGTTATATTACCAAGGATCAACTCTACAGGTTCCCCATGCTCTCTCATTGCTAGCTATCTTTATTTCTGTTTTCAATATGCTTCTAGTAAGTAGCATGCAGTTAAAGTTCCATTTTCTTTCACTGCAGAGTTCATTTTTCCCATCTAGTCACCGCTGAATATTTTAACAGTAAAACTGAGAATGGTAGCTCTGCGTTTGATTGTAGTGGAAATGCAGTGCACAAAGTATATTTCAGTTTTCCCCTGCAGAGAAGTAAGGCTCTAATTTACTTTGCTGTTTGGTTATGGGCTGCTTGTTTGATTTATTTCAAGTTTAGCAGGAATGCTAATGATGCTATACAATGGTATCTTTGTATTTAAATGATAAAAGTTAGTAGACTCTTCTCTATGAGATACAATTAGCTAAAATATTTCTTCCGAGTCGTAAAATACTTCCTCTGCTTGATTTAAAAAAAACCAAAATAAATGAACAAACCAGCAAACAAACAAAAACCTCAAAGAACACAAAAAACTAACCAAACAAAGGCAATGACAGGTCTTTTTGTGGCTATTTACAAAATCAGAGAACACTATTATCCTCCAAAAAACTCAAGCTGTTGATTTCAATGTACTGGATTTCTGTACCTGGTGAATATAAATCATCCACTTATTTTAAATAAATAACATAAATTATCTCTGATGGCTGTTCTAAATTATCCCTGATTGTCCTTGCTTCTATTTGCATAGATCTACCTTTACCTTCAAACACAGTGTGCTAGGGTATATGCTACCAGCCAAATGGCAAAAACATTGCAAGGAAAACACTTCTTTGACATTAGCAATGTGAATTAATCAAAATATAAGCCATTCATAAGGCTACACCTTTGCTTCATAAACCTAAAGACATTTTTGACATCGGCTCTTCCTCTGTGTTTATCAAATATCCCTTAAATGAATTATTCGATAACTCTTGCTGGTTTATTTTCACACATTGCAAAGACCATTAGAATGATTTAGCATGCTTTTTCCAGTAGAACAAGGAATTGCAGAAATATCACATAGGATGATTCGTAAGATAATTTCATAATTGGACACACTTTTGTTTTCCATGCCCCTGGTAGTTTAAAAAAAAATCCAAGCTCAGTGGTGTCAGCAATAATGTCCTTCATGCAAGGGAAAAAAATAAATCTGTGGAGAACCATATTTATTATACTGTTTCTCTTTCTCTCTATATCTCCCTTTCCTAATTTCAATTGCAACTTTTTTCCCATTGTTTTAAATATAATAGCTTTGACATACACAAATTCAAGTATTATAATCTACATCTCAATCCTGCATAATTATTTTCTGTCTTTGTTGCTCCAGCACAAGCAGTGGAATGAATGACCCAGGGTTTGACTGAGAATGAGATTGGGATGAGAACTAGCTGTATGAAATAAAAATGAAAAAGATTAGAACAGAGCCTGAAGTTGAAGAAGGCTACTGGAAGAATTGGTATGAAATATAATGTTACCTTTTGTGAAGACACAAATTTTTGATAAAATAGCTAAATAGGTCAGGAGTTTTGAATTTGATATCAAAGTGTTCTTTTTCAGAGGAAGTTATGGGTTTTGGTGAGGGACTTCATGTCTCTGTATGGAATTTAGACCTTTATATTGCTTTAGTGCTGTAGAATTTAGTACTTTAGCTTTGAGGGTTTAGAAAACTATTATAGTCTAAGGGAATGAAGATATTTTACTGGATTTCAAAGCCAAAACTATTTTTCTCCTCTTTCAGTATCCACTTACTCCTGGAAAGACCAGATAAGGCTTTTCTTGACCCTGATGTTCACATGGGTTTAGAAGAACAAACCTTGCTGCCTTGATATGAGAGTGGATCAGTTGTTGCCAGTAAAGAGATCTGTAATTCTTCCTCTCTGGCCAATTCAGCACCTTCTGACAGCTCCCTGGAGTAAATGGCCTCTTGTCAGGTCAAATTTTCATCTTGCCTCCATGGAGGCAGCAGAACCAATCACTTCCTGAGTATCTCTGGAGTGAGATGTTCCATACTGCAACCCTAGTCACAGACGTGAGATTCTGTAGGCTCAAAAGTACCTATTAAGCTTTTTTGGATAAATTGCTTAGGTGGGGAGACAAATTAAATTTAATGTCAAGTTAGCTAAGCACCAAGAAACTCCACTTATGAGATGGAGCCTGAAGATTAGTCATTGGCTAAATATGTGGTGAAGACTGTCTTTTTATTTTATCAAGTATGTATGTGACTAAAACTACTTAAAAATATTTATTAACTTTTTAGTTTCATTTGATTTCACCTATTTTTTTCACCACATAAGAGTTAATAATGTCTAGAGAACCTGTTTTAACAGTGATAAAAGTTTAAGGTTTAGCACTTAAAAAGGCATTCATCCCCTTCCTCTGACACTGCCTCTGGATACAGGGATATGTATTCTTGTCTAAGAGAAAATAGAGCTAAAAAAGCAGCAGTGAAGGCAGCTAGGGAATGGCAAGTTGATGAACAGCATTTTGAACAGTGGTACAAAGGGCTTCTCAGAGGGTGATACTTGGAACTGCTAGTACTAAATTGAGAGGGTATGCCCCAGGACAGAGGCCAAAACCCCAATTCTATGGATGTTTATGTGCATGTTCCACCTTACCCTTACGAGTAACCTTGCTAGCTGTCACTGCACTGAGAGCCTACATCTGGAACGTGCCGAGCGCTGGGCACACACAGCTTCCAACACTCTGACAAGTCATGGGACGTGATGGGCTGCATTCTGCCTGTACCAGCCAGGAGTGAGACTTTCTATGGGCTTCAGTGTACAAAGAAAATGCTCCTTTATCACACAGAGAAACGTGTGATGCCCATTTACAGAGGGTGTGCAGAAAGCTCTCAGTTTAGGGCAATAAGGTCACTTTTCAAATCCTACACAGCTTTTCTCCCTGTCCCACTACCTCATGCTGAACAGTCCTGCTCTTGGCCATACCACTGTGTACTGTTTTTACCCTCAGCATCACACTCGTTACGTATAACTAAAACATTTGAAGATGTAGAGCTCCTTCTCAAATATATAAGAAAACCGCCCCTGTGGGAAAACCTTTCCAGAGAAGCATAAATTTGGCCATGTATACCACTTTCTGTTCTCTTTACACTTGATTAATGTCATGACTGTAAGAACATATGCAAGCATTAATTCTGATTAATATTTATTGCACCGTTAGCCTGTCCTTAACTTCTAAAGCTGATTGGCCTTGTTCTTGAGCTTAGATGTTTTATAAAGCATAGTTGTCTTTGACTCTTGCTGCAACCTTTTAAGACACATGGCTAATGCAAAATTTTCAGAGCAATCAGCTGGTTGAACTTCTACCCAGTCCCTTACCTAGATTAAACACTTCTTCAACACAGAGAAAATTCTGACATGCAAAAGTTTTTGAAACCTTTCCATAAAATTCATTTCGTAAATGCATTTTGTAAGTGATATCTGGATGTTTTTCTCTATATTTAGAATCTGGAATGGATGCCCTGAAGCCAGTTAACAAATTCTCAATGATAATATGTCTAAAATGAAAAGACTCTTCTATTAGCTGAATGAGTAAGTTGGCCTTAAGCCTGCAGTCCTCCCTCTTTGGTATACAGCTAGTTGCAAAGCTAAGCTTTTATTACCTTCAACCATATTCTTTCCTTGCATTCCCTACTTTTTCCTAGTAGGACTGTTCTAGAATCATAGAACCATTGACGAAGATGTTTAACAGTGCTAGTCCCAATACTGACCCCTGAGGAATGTAAATTGTCACTGATCTCCTCTTGGACATGGAGCTCTTGACCACAACTCTTTGAGTGCAACCATCAAGCCAGTTCCTTATCCAGCAAGTGATCCATCTGTCAAATACACCACTGTCCAGCTTAGAGACAAGGATGTCTTGTGGTGTCAAATGCTTTGCAGAAGTCCAGGTGGATGTCATCTGCTGCTCTTCATTTATCAACCAAGCCCTCAACCCATCACAGAAGGTCACTACATTTGTAGGGCACAATTTGCCCTTAGTGAAGTCATGTTGGTTGTCACCAGTTACCCCTCTATCTTCCTTATCTTCCAACCACAGCCTTGCTCTCACTTTATTAGTTCTCTGAAAGACACTATTTTGTTCTATATTTGCAAAGCACTTGGCACTGGAGAACTGATCATCCTGAGCATAGTTGTTAGGTGTTCCAACAATATGAATATTAAACAATCTGTTTTTGTTAAAGCTATATACTAAATTGGGGTAGACCCTTTATGTGCAGAGAGTCGTTTTGATTAAATGGGATGCAAAGAGACTAAATTTGCAATATTTGGTCCATAATACGGTCACAGAAATGTTAAAAAATAATCAGATACTGCATCACAAGCAATTGAGAACATATTTCTCAGGATTCATGCCACCTTTAAGCGGCACTTGTTATCTTATGGCATGTAATTCCAGGAAGAGGAGAATGTATATCTTTCTACTGTCTGCTGACAGCAGGAGATAATTCATCATCCAGTAAAGCTCTTTCCATCCTAGTTCTTGGCCTAAATCCAGATTGTGCTAGGTCCAGAATACACTGGCTTTAGCTAGATCAGCTTGTAATTGGCCTTTGGCTAACTCCTCTATGAGCCCAGTCTGATACTGGAGTGTAACTATTCAAAGCTGGTTTATTTGATGCTGTTAGATGAGTTTGTTTTCATGGAAAAGGAGAAGACTCATCCTTTTTTTCTGAGCACATTTCAAGCTAGGTTGATCTTTTTTAAAAGTAAATCAAATTATCAGAGCTTTTACAGGAAATTAAGAAAATGGTGATATAAATATATACACAGGAGGCCACCTTACCAGCTCTTTTGACTTCAAAATGCATTAATTTCTTCCCTGAATGAAACTCTGTCTGCTTCAAATAGACACCATTTGCTTCAGTCAGGGCAAGTGAGAATATGGTTGGTGCTCTTGGGTTCAAAGTCATGCAGGCAATTTAGAACAGCTCACAAGCAGTTTATAGATCACTATTTCTTTGCTCCTATAGTCTGCCACTTTCCATTAGAGAATACTGGATGGTAACCAGACTGCAAGGAAAAAACGAATTAAATTATCAGGACATAATAGCACCATGCTCAGCTGTCAAAGAGGCATTTATAATTGCATTTAGCAATCTCTAGAATTTACTGTATTTTAGAGCTGCAAATATAACCATTTAAATATATATGAAAGTCAATACAAAAAAATCTTTATGTTTGTATAGGTCTACTTAGCTACTTTGGGAGAACAAGAGTATAATCTCAAGTACTTCCTTCAAAAGAGTACTTAAAATTGAAGAAATAGGACTGTCCCTCAGGAATCTGCCCCAGAAACTAATAGAAACCCAGTATAGATGAAGTAATAGGTCAGACTAGATATATCTCACTTTTATATCCCTTCTCTCTTTCCCAGGTCTGTTTTCCATTGTGTTTATGGTAGGAGAGGAAATATTATGAAATTCCAACAATGGCATTTTTCACATAAGAATTCCTTCTTTAAAAGTATAGCTATTATTCTTTAGAAAGACAAAAGCATATATTACCACTTTTTATTCTTGTTAACCATGCAGAAACAATATATCAATGACAGAAATGGTTTATAAGTGGCTTAAAGAGCAGCACTGTTAATTACTACATCAGTGCCATATTCCTGACATTTTCTTTCCTTCAGTGATCCAGAAAAAACCACATCTGGGTTTCAAACCCAGCTCCAGTTTTCATTATGTTAGTTTAAAAAAAAAACAACAAACAACCTTCTTTGAATAAATAAATGGAGGCAGCATTGAGAAGAAATCAATGCAGTACCCTATAATGCTACTGGTAGTAATGTCCTTTGGTATTTTACCTGTGCTTAAAATATTCTATTCCCTTTGTTGAAATCTGGTCATCCTGCTGGCTTTTGCATCCTTTTGGTCACAGCAGCACATTTCTTTATTATTAGATACTACATGATGTGATTCCTTTATGATCAAGTTCAAAATGGCACTTTTTCTTGCCTTCACCTTCCCTCTGCAATAGTCAATTATACCTTCACAAGAGCTTAACAGGCTCTCTGTGTCACTGAATCAGCACAGCAAATTCTGTAGCCAAGGGTGTTCCCCCAGCTGTAACTCATCACCAAAGTGCTGACTAAGCAGTGCTTTGGCACTTTTTAGAAGTCAAGGAATCTGCTTGTGATTGGCCAAATTCTTTTCCACCACACCATGGTTCTGGACACTATTCAATTTACTAGTTTATCTTTTGCCAGGAGTCCCTGCACTCAGAGATGCTGCACTGTGCATCCATGGTGATTTATTCAAGGTAGCTTGCTGTCCTCTGTCTACTGAATGGCATTTTAATGTTAACCTAAAATGTAATGAGTACTAAAAAAGGAGTGAATTGGGTATTGTTTTTTATTTATAAGCTTCTAGGAATGAAATGTTATCAGGTCAGATCAAAGCTTTTGATATCGGAGTTCTGTTGTGCAGGAATGATTTATACAAGGATGGTGTCAGATACACTTTATTGTGGCCTCTGAACAACTTTATGAAATATGCTGAGCTGCACAGCACTTTACAGGCACTTGCAGATTTCCAAGGCATGCTAGTTCAGCTGAACACAGATTAGTTTGCTGATTATTAGAAAACAAAAATTTCTGAATAGCTGGTAGCAAGGACACTGGAAAGGAAGAAGTGCATTTCCTCTTACAGGAAGATTTCTTCTTAGAGTAGTTACAAAACTTCCCTCTTCCTGCACATATGTGTCTGGGGTTTTTGGTGCTTCAGCTGTTTGGATGTAAGCAGTAGCAGGAGTACACTGAATGAACTGACATTGGATGGCTGCTAGGAATGGGAAAGGGTGTTGCCAGAGTACAATTTATGGGGAACATGGCAATGCTGTTCAACAGCTGCCAGTTTTCTGATGAGGAGAAAACTCTCTGAGGAAAGTTCATTCAATCATGTGGAATAAAGGATCCTCTCTGCTTTTTAGGGAATAAACTCCAGTATCCCAAATACCTGACTGAAACCGCCCCAGAGAATGCAGAATAGCGTCACTTCTTCTCAATACACCTTTTTTTTCTCCCTATGCATTAATAGCGAATATTTGAAAGCAGTGTGCATGATTTTCCATAACTTCTGTAACCAGAGGAAGTACGTAAAGTGTGTGTGTGTATATATATATGTGTGTCTGTGTATATAGACATATAGATATATAGATATATGCACACACATACACATACATGCTTTAACAATAAAGGACTTTTCTGGAGAAGTTGAATTCAGTTTATCGACTGAATATTCAGTTATACAAATGTCTGGGGATTTCAAGAGATGTGACATAATCTCTCTTCTTAAATTGCTTCAAAACTTTTAGCATGGTCATCCGTACAAGGACCCTGTTTTGTGAACAACTGCAGATTTCTATCACTACCTGAGTTCCTTGTTCTACTTGAGACTAAAATATTTTGGAATATTTTCTCATACATTTAAAAAAGTACCATTAAGTAGCTTCTTCCTGTGTTGTCTTTCATTTGTCTTTAACTAGAGATCTTCCATGAAAGATGATGCTTAATTATAATTAGACTTAACTGTTATACACATTGCAGTTTTGGGTTCTTTACTGATCACAGATGGAAAATAGAAATAGTACTTCCCATATTCTGATGACATATTTTGTTATCTTACTCTGCTACCTTCACTATAAAATGCCTGTTGACTTCCATGGGAGGAAAAGCAAACCTGAAATACCTTTGTATGCTACTTTCACTAACATTTTTAGCTCTTTATTGTGCCTTAAAATAGTTCCTTTCCCATATCTGACTGACAGATTTCTTGATGTAAGTCTTAATTATCAGTCTTTCTGGAGTTTAACTCCGTCAAAAGTTCCTGTTAAAAGCTCTCCTCAAAAACACTCTGTGAGGTATCAGCATATCTTTCAGACATAAAGTGGAAAATAATTGAGCATCTTGTAGAAATGTGGATTTCATCTTGAATATTGGGACTTCTTGACAACTGTGCAGTGCTTTCTACTTGATTTGTTGGGATTCACATGAAAAGATCATGAAAAATGGCTAAAAAAACTGAATTGTTGACTCCTTTTCCCATAATATAAAATAAATAGAAAACAAGTACAAACTGCAGAAAAGAATGAACAATTCCATCTCAAAAGCTTTGGATGTCTTTCCATCTGCTTTATTGCACATTTTATGCTCAATTTCTCTCATCCTGGAATAGGCTTACTAAGAAGGCAGACAACTGCTATCTCCCCACTCCCTTTTCTGTACAAATGACAAGATTATTGCACAACATTAAATCTGGACAAATCTAGCTATCACTCTTTTACATCCAGCCATTTAAGGAGAGGGAGGGAGTTGAGCAGTCACATCAGAAAGCCCTGCTGAATGTTTTTAGGACCTGTCCAGGACGCTGGTGCTTTGTGTGAAGGCCTCTGTTTTAAAAATCTTTTAGTGGCTGAAACAGACCAACGTAGATGCAATCATAACCCTACTGTTAAATCTAAAACCAGAATATATAGGAGTTCAGCTCTTGTTTCTGCCTGTATCAACACTCAATTTTCTACCTGCAAAATGGAAGTAATGTTTTCTTGTTCCCATCATGCCTGTATGAGATTAAATTATTTCTTTATTTATGAAAAGCATTGCTTACAAAAGTCTTCCACCTTCAACAATGTTTGAATTGATAGCATCACTAGGAAAATGAAATCACGGTCTCAATTTGACACCCAGTTGACTCCTGTGAGCTTTTTGATGTGCAGTTGGTCTGAGCAGAAAAGAAGTATCTTCCACTTTTACCACTCGTAAGAAAGGAGTTATCCCATCTCACACCACATGGAAAGATGGCTTCCCACAAACTAGTCATGGAAGTAATTCAGATAGCTCTGATTGCTTTGTGCTATATATGCTGCCTGAAATTAATGCAGATTTGAAATATTTTTATCTGAAAATATCTCATATAAAATCTTAAGTTAGAGACAATTTTCTATATGATTATTAGTCTACTCATTCTCAGAAAGTTCTCACAAAGCTTTCTCTGTTTCCTTGCTTTTCTGGCAAAGAAGCAAAAATACTCCCATCATATTGCACTTCATTTTAGCATTATATGCTCATACTTAAAAAACATGATATCATAAGTTATTTAAGCTGTTCTTAATTAAGAAATTGAATGTATTTCCTTGCTGCATATGTTTAGAAACTAATCTGCACTTTGCCATTCTCCCAGGGCTTTCAATATCTGAAAACTATTTTCATTCTAGTGAGGGAATTTTGTGGGTTTATTGGTTTGAAACAATTTTCCCTCCTCTCTCTTTATGCTTGTTCTTAACATTGCTTTTTAATGAAAAAAAAAAAAAGCATTTTTTTAAATTAAAAAAATGATGAAAAAATCCACTGAAATACATTCTGGTATCTGAAAGTCATAGCAGCTTGCTTGTTTCTAATTCTAAACAAAGATATTTTTTGTGCAGGGAAAGGATGGCATACTCAAATTTTCTGTCTTACGTCTTTCAAAAGAGAGACCCTGCTGAGAAGCCTCTCAAGACAACTTATTTTCTGAGAGAGGTTGAAAGTCACAGGTTTTGTGGAATTCTGTGTTTCATAGCCTAGAGGTCACAAGAATAGTACCCTCAACAAAGTACTTGTCTTGCTTCTAAATCATAAAAAAAAGTGTACGTTGCTTTATCATCCATCTTTAACTGACCTGTTAATAGTCAGTGTGGATGTACAAGGTGAGCTGCTGCCTGGTCAACCTAGGACACCCTTTGAGGACACTTGTCATTTAGGAGCCACTCTTTGGGAACAACCACTCTACTCCATGCCTTATTAATTCCTTCATGTTAGCCATTAGGATTGGGGAAGAAATTTACTGCAGCAGTTTTCATAGCAACTAATTAGGTAACATAAAATGAGGCAACCCACAAAATTCATCTACCTAGGACAATATTAATCTTCAGTGCTGCCCAGTAAAATACGACTAAGAGACGTACAATGGCTGTGGTGGACAGTAAATCTTTTCAGAAAAAGACATTTAAAACATTAGGAGAGTAAAAATATTAACAATTAAATTTTCTAGGCAGATGTCTGCTTTGGGGTACTCAGAGAAAGAAGAGAAAGCAGATTTTTTTAGGCTGAATGGCTCTGCCATTAATCAGGTTAGGCATAGAAGCCACCAAAACTGTTATTTTGCCCATATTGTACACAATTTTAAAACATTGGGGTTTTGGAGGGAGTCCAGAGAAGGGCAATGAAGCTGATGAAGGGTCTGCAGCACAAGTCCTATAAGAACTGGCTGAGGGACCTGGGGTTTTCTAGCCGGGAGAAAAGGAGGCTTTGAAGGACCTTATCTCTCTACAGCTGCCTGGAAGGAGGGTGTGACAGGATGAGAGGGTATGGCTGCAAACTGTGCCAGGGGAAATTCAGGTTTGACATCAGAAAGAATTTCTTCACAGAAAGGGTAGTTCAACATCAGAACAAACTGCTCAGGGAAGTGGTGGAGTCACCATCCGTGCAATTGTTGAAGAAGCTATTGGACATGGGACCTAATGTCACAGTCTAGTTGACAAGGTGGTGAGCAGTCAGAGGTAGAACTCAATGACATCAGAGGTTTTTTCCAACCTAAATTACTCTGATTCTACCTCACAGCCATGGTCTGAAGATCTTCTTGCCTTGAAGCAATAACAGATGCCCCAGGAGAATAAGAAGAGCATGCATCTGCTTTTCATCTTTGTAAACTTGGCCCACATGTGGCAAAGCTAAAAATGAACATAGAAACTGGTAGCATCTTCTGCACAGAAGACATATTTTGAGTTTTGATAGTGAAATTTTATTTTCTGTGTGCTCTGACCGGGCCTCATCCTTCACACTTCTCACAGTTCCTTGGCGATGCATGTGCCCAGACAGCTGGAAAGCTCAGTGCATTCCAACAGAAATTGCTCTGGATGTGTGTGGGTTGTTGTGAGAGTAGGTGGAGGAAATAAAACACTGAGGAGCTGAGAGAATGTCACTGCTGTGCTCTCCATGTTTCAGTTGTTCTGCTAATGCCCAGCCTGGGGAGAAAATGAAAATAAAATATAACAAAAATGAGGTACTGTGGCAGTATTGATATAGATGGCAAAAGTATAGAGGCATGAAAGGTCAGACAGGAGAAAGGATGGAGGGCAATCACATTGTCATGCAATGGAGAGTGAAACAAAGTATTTAGGCATGAAAAATGCTGAGGTTATCTACAAAGCTATAGGCAAATACGTATCAAAGAAACATTGATCAAAATTTTCAGCATATCTATAATGAATTTAGATGCCTCTTTCACAGAAGTTAATGGAAAATACACATCCTAAAAATCACACCCATTGCTTAGTCATAATTTTGTCTGTCTCAACAAACTGCAGGTATAAAATTGCATGGTCAATTATTTGAGCTCTTATGGTAAAGGAAATCTTTTTATGGATGCTGGCAACCCAGACCTTCCCACCTTTACACCTCGGTGGTAGAAGGGCGATTCACCAAGAAACGAGGACCACCAGCAGCTGCCGTGGCTGTACGGCTTCACACCGAGACCTGATGGCGCGGTTCTGACCTTCTCTCCAGTAGAGGGCAGCGATACACAAAAACTCACTCTATTTTCAGACTGAAAATTTTGCAGCGTGGTAAATCTCAGCTTATGGAAGGAGTTAATTTAAGCGTGCGTAGAGTTTAATTACGCAGTAACGACAGTCATGATGACTTCTTTCACCATCAGTCAAAACAAAGAGAACTTCCTCCAAAGAAGAAAGAGATCAAAGTGTGAGTATATAGTACAAGGGCTTTTGCATTTGGGGTCATTTGACAAACTGCAGATGGTTGAAGATATTCATACTGAACTATCTACGTCCCCATTTAAAAACTTTACTTTCTGATTCCTACTTTTCTAATCTAAAACTTACTTTGGAACTTTTTTTCGCCCCCAGGCTTTGCTTTCTTGTTTCTTTTTCACCTCAATTCATTTACTATCCTTCCTGACAACCCCTGCTTCACAGCCTCTTCTCAGTTTTGTTTGTACATGCCATATCTCACAGAGCCAGGAGTAGAATCTTTGTTCCCTTCTTGAAAATCTTGCCCCCAAATTGCACATCTTCTGAGACACCTGGGAGTACTGGGGCTACTAGTACAGACAAGTGTTAGGCCTAAAATCAAAATAATGAGTGTCTCACAAGGACCATCTGCATCATTGTGTAAAACAGCTTGAACTTCTCATTTCTCCAGAATGGAGACTCCTCTAGAACTATCAGGAGAGAATTATAACAAGACTTCCCTCTCCTACTCTCTGAAGTCAGGCAAACAAGGGGGATCCAGATAATTCACTAAATGGTTTACATTCACATTAGGGAGTGCAAGTTAAAAAAGGAACAAAAATCTTCATGCTGGCATTTACTTTGAGATCAGATAATTTTATGCACGAATATTTCCTCTTTCCTTCTTACTCTTCAGTCTTCAAAGGAAATTGGGTCTACTTGTTTTGGAAGTTTGGATGAAGGCTAAAAATGTGTTATCTGTTTTCATGACTACCTAGTTCTACTAGGTATAATATAATCAACCAGTTTGGCATAAATTTTCATAAACTGTCAGAGGTAACACGACTAACTCTGCTTTTTAACTTCACAGGCCTCTGGAAGGCAGGCTAAATCTCCACGTAATTACACAGCAATTATTACATGAACTCTACTAATTACCTCCTCACACACCATCATATTTTAAACAACAGATTATGCCAGATTTGAAACTGACTTGAGAACACAGTTTATGATGACAAGTCAAAAAATTCTTGTGGAGACATAAGAGCATAGAATAGTGCTGTGTGTACAAATTATCCTATGTTTCCTACAAACTGAAGCAAAACAATGAACCCTCTTTAGCTTATTTACCTGAGTTAGCTCAGATTTAGCATCTGTGTTTCAGTTTAAGAACTAAGAGAGTATGTGTACCTTTATTTTATAAAAACAAACTAATTATAGGGCTTTAGGGTGCAATTTGGTTTAGCAATGTCATGCTGACTTGATTTATACAATTAGTAACAACAAATTTAGTCTCTTTTATTTTATTGCAGGGCTTCTGAGAAGCCTCAAAATATTTCATTGTCAGCAGCAAAATTCTAACAAGATGGAGAGTCTTTTCAGTGATTTCCCCCTTTACACCGCCTATTACACCTACAAGTAAAATAACTCTCAAGAGTTGCTTTTAAATAGACTGATCAATTTTTTCTCCACTCAATTGGTTGACCACTTGCTAATTAACATAATTATCAACAGATCAGAATTTCATATCTTATGCATCCTGTAGATACAAGCTACATTTGTAATTAAAAATGTCAATAACACTTCACCCTTTCCTCCTTTTATTACCCTTGGGATATTACGTCTGCCTTGTCCATTACAAGCAACAAAAAAAGTATATACAGCATACCTGATATCCCCACCATTTTTTTTCATGCTTGTCGTACAACAAAATTTTTTAGAAGACTAATATTATCTTCTAATCCATATATATGACTTTTTTGGTACAAAAAAATAAAATATCAAGTACATTTCTCACTAACTTTTCCTGATTTGAGGCTTAAAGAAGTCACATCATGAAACTTGCTGGTATGACTCACCAGTAAATTTAGGACAATAAGAATAATATGAGCATTCTGTTAGCTCATACTCTGTTCTAGCTATTTTGTAAATTGTATGTCAAAGTCTCATTTATATGCATATATGCCACTATACAGCCAAATGATGGATACAGTATTTACTATGTAGCAAATTAGTGATTTGGACCACTGTTCAAACACCTTTTAGTAAGTGGCAAAAAATTTAAGTGTCAGTGGCTGGACACGCGGGGATCAGGGTGCCCGCACCGTGGCCCCGATGAGCGCAGCCTTTTTCACTTTCTATACTCGCTGCCACCAACATTTATAACTACACCTGCGGCTCTCACAGGCGCCCAGCCCACACTCCGCACCTGCAGCCGCCGCACCCCCTGACCCACAACGCTGCAGCCGTGTGCCCCACGCAAGGACAGCCGTGCTTTGTGGGGTCCGTCTGTCGCGCCCCGCCTCCGACCACAGCAGCACCCCCGGGGAAACGCCGCGGCCCCGCTCCCACCGCCCCCGCCCTCCCTGGCTCGGCCGGGACCCCTGGGAGGGCGCCGCATCCCAGTCGCACGCGCGGCATCCCCGCTGCCCAGGGGAGGCATTTTTGGGGCAGAAACGTGGAGGGTTTTTTTTCAGCTGCTTCCCGAGGGGCTCGGGTAACCCGGGGCGCAACGGAGTCCCCTGAGACGGAGGCCCTGAGGGTCTTTCCCAAAGGCATGTCCTTGGGAGCGGGCGGGAAGGACGGCTGGGCGTGCGGGGCTGGCGCGGAGGGGCAGCCCGGCCGCCGCCGTAGTAAGAGAGCTGCTCCTCCGGTGGTTGGGCTGGGGAGAGCTGGGCTCCTCCTCCTCGTCCCCCCCAGCAGTGCACAGCCAGGCGTGTGACTGACGAGTCTCCCCCCGTCTATCTTTTTCTTTTCCTTTTTTTTTTTTTTTTTTTTGCCATGGGTACACACGCCGAGACACGCACATGACAGCACTTGGGTGCCAGCGCCGGTGCATCGCCAGGAGGGCTGTGCTTCACTCCGGGCACGCACACACGCATGCTGCTGCTGCTTCTGCTGCTGCTGGAAGTCTTTCTACACGGGGATTAGCAGCCGCCTCTACGCTCTCTGTATTTCCCTGTCTCTTTCTTCTCCCTTCCCTTCCTCCTTCTCTCCCTCAAACGCCTGACTGACGGACGGCGGGCAGGAAAAGGTAAATGCGGGCGTGCTGTTTGCTGACGATACGGAGGGTGATGGTGTTCACGGCGTGCTGCGCGGTACGCCTTCGGCTCGCCGGGCAGCCTGCCTGCCTTGCCTGCCCTCCCGCCGCGCCGGCGGCTGCCGCGGCCGCCGCTCCCCGGCTCTCCGCGGCTCAGGGAATCGGGTTTTGACGCGAGAGGTTTGGCTTCCCCAGCCTCCCCTCCTGTCTCTTCTCCCGGGCTACGAGGTAGAGAGGTTCCCTGCTATTGTGCTGCTCGCACTTGGCACCACGGGTGCGAGCGTGCGGGAGCGCTTAGCCAGGGTTTCGCGGGAGGAGGCTGGCTATTAATTGCTGTCTGCGCGGAAGAGGAGAGCGCTTCCCCTGGCACGGAACCTGGGCATTATTTATTAATCGGGGCTGGAGGGTGGCAACGGGAGGACTCCTCGTCGTCCCCGTGTCATGTTCCCCCTCCCCGTTTGCTGCATCATTCAAATGAGTAATTCTTAGGTGGCCTTGCGTTGCGGGGCACTATCCCCCCATCCACGGGGATTCTGCCAGCCGCCGTGGACTGCCGTCCTCCTTTGCTCGGGGGAGCGCCCCCTTCCCCGGGGAGCCTGGGGGCGAGCGGCGCCGGGGCATCGGCCGCGCCGGGTCCTGCCCCGCCGGCCCCCACAGCCCCGTAAATAGTTGCCGGCACTTGCTCGGGCCGAGTTTGTCCCGCGCCCATCCCCGGCAGGACAAGGACAGCGGGGTGGATATTTGTCTCCCCCCTCGGCGAAGCCCGCGTGGTGCGGAGATCCCGTGGAACCGAGAGGTCCGGCGCAGCCCCGCCGAGGGGACCACGTCCCGCCAGACTCACACGGACCCCGGTCCAGACTTCATCCCCAGAGGAGCGGGTGCCTGGGAGTGCGCTTCAAGCCAGCAGGGGACAGGAGGGAGACGGTGCTGCGGAGCCTGCCCTCCTGAGCCGTCGGGGCAGGGGGGCTCCCCCGCCGCGGGCAGGGGGCGGTCGGGCCGGGCAGCCTGGCCCGGGCAGGCGCAGCCCCTCCCGGGCCGGCCCCGGTTCCCGCACGGCTCAGGTGTGGGCGTTTAGCGACGACGAGCTCCGGGGATCGCCTGGGCAGCGCCCGGGGCAGAGGTTAAAGCGCTTCCCGGAAAGGGCAGGCCTCCCTCCGCTGTGCTGGTGCCCATCGCCTCCCGGGCAGTGGGACCGGCACCGCCGCTCCCTGTCCTGCGGGTGCTGGAGCGGAGTGGCCCCGGCCGTCGCAGTTCCCCCGTTCCTCCTCTGCCGGGAAGCGAGGCATTTAGCGAGGTCCGTTATGTAATTACGGCTTTTTTTTTTTTTTTCTCTCCCTTTCTTTTTGCTGTTACTAAACCCGGCTCAGGATGCCGGAAAGGAAGCGTCTACACCGTCCTTGTTTCTGAAGGAACCTGATAGTTTTATTTGATCTCGAAAACAGCAAAAAACAGTAGTAATATTTCAGCCCTTTGGTTTCACACATGATATTGATTTTTGGTTGATCACATCTCATTCATGTTGTTTTCTGTCCCTGTCAGTGGTACCTAAATATGCGGTTAAAGACGGAAAGCCAAAAAAAAAAAAAAAAAAAAAAAAAAA
>JAYDZK010000113.1:102651573-102680375 GCA_034509185.1 Euphonia xanthogaster
AAAAAAAAAAAAAAAAAAAAAAAGAGAGAGATAGTAAGAAGCAAAATCCGTGAGAACTAGAACTGTAGTGGACAGCATATAAAGTTGGTTATTAAAAAGAAAGTAGTTCTTTAACTTATAGCTTACTTACAAGCGAAAGGTAGGTGTGCTTGCAGACATGGTGTATAGTCAGCTTGTTGTATTGGATTGTATTTCAGTGATAATGCACCTTTAAAAAGGCAACACTAATTACTGATTTCTACTCCTGTGTGGGTCCAGTGTAGATGTGTAAGGTATTTCCCTGCCCTTAAAAGACATTGTGAGTTTGAGCATTGTTCACTGATCCAAGAGATCCAGGAATCTAAAGGGTGCATATTGAAAGATAGATAGGATATATATTTGCAGATCAAATTACTGCTGGTAGTAATGTAATGATTATATGAAAACTAGGTTTCTTCTGTTACAGCTTACTTGTCTGTCTGCTACTGCATATTTCAGATAACTATAAATTAGGTAACTAAATTATGTATTTAGATTAGGTAACTATTTAAATTAGTATAAAATAATTAAAACACAAAATTTGCTGAGAGTGTATCAAGTACTTTAAAGGGTGTAGTAGTGTTTCATTATATATATGTATATATATGTATGTGTATATGTATCCTTCTGATTTAAAGTTTTCTTTTACTTCACCATAACTCTATGTAGTTTAATTCAAGGCTTATTTTGTCTGTCTCTTGTGGGATTAACTCTTGGAAGCATATCAGTGTAATCTGTGTGTGTTAAGCCTTGCAATATTCTTTCTGTAAAGGTGGTACATCTCAGTGCAGGTCGGGCTAGGGATGTTTCCACCTGGAAATACAAAAAACTGCATAAATAATTAATGAGATAGTGTAGTAAATGAAGGTAATCCCACACCGAGGAAGGATCCATGGAATTTTTTCATTGTCATTTTCACCCTGATCTCCTACCGTACTGTAATTAAAATTTTCACCCAAATTGTAAGAGACAGATGCAATGCCCTGAGACTGGCATTGCTGTTTTAAGAGATTTCAAGGTACTTTTAAGTGAAATAGTTTATTCAGCCCTTAATCTTTGTAACCAAACTTATTTTTTACTGCCTCAGTTGTATGATCTCTCAAGATTTAAGAAAGCTATTTTTGTCAGGGGCACGTAATTAATACTTGTTCTCCTCTTATGCCAAATTTTGCACTTGTGCATAAAGCTCATCCAAAGGAACATGAAAAGTGGATCTCCATGGCAACGAGAGAGAGACTGAGAGCAAGAGAGAGAGGATTTTCTCCCTCACCATAGGTCAAGACCAGACACCTACCCATTCCTTAACTTGTAGCAGCATTCATTGGCACCTTCCTCTCTGTGCTTATTTTGCCTCTTGGGGTGTGCTTTTACTGGTGCCTCATACTTGAGGCTACGCTGGATGAGCACAGCTTCTGTGTTTCTCCCTGCCCTAATCTTCCCTTCTGCTTGCATTGTATTTCCTTGCTTCTATACCTATATGATTTTACTGTGGGATTTTGGGAAATGGTTTGTTTTCCCCATCAGATTTTTGTTTTGAAGACCTATCTTGTCTCTAAATCTGTGTAATTGCTGACGGAAACTTACTTGTTAGTTCTCTTCAGATGAAAGTGTGTTCATCTCTTTTTTCCCTATTATTTGTCTGTGCTGGTTTTGGAGTTTTAGATGTTTCACAGCAGTAAAAGCAGTCTACTTCTTCTCACGTGGGAGCAGGGCTGAGTTTAATTTTTTTTTCAGTCAGCATGTGAGATGTGATACCGGAATTACTGTATAGAGATGTTCAGCATAGAAAGCCTTTATTTTGCCCTCACTCTGTCAGAATTAGGGCAAAATAATACAGAGCAGCAGTATGGAACAACTCTTTCTGGGGGAGTCACTGGGTTTTTTTTTTCCCCTTTCTCTTCTTTGAATAACTGTCTACCTAGACTGTCTCTTTTTCAAACTTGAGATGAACACATTTTATTCTAGATGATCCTGCAGCCAGATACTTAAAACTTTTACCAAGGAATGTAACATATTTTCTATTTCCATTCTCCTTTCTGTACTCAGTTTTTGTAGCTACGATCTCATGAGAGGATACCAAATGGCTCCCTTAGGCTGCTGGTGCACCAGGTCTCTCTGGGCATATTTCCAGCTCTTTTGCCTTTCCCTGTGACATATCTTGGGATAATTTGAAAACATCTGCTAAAGCAACTATCTTAATATAAGACAGCAGTCATCATTTGTCACTGAGCAATATGTCATTTGTGGCTCTCTAATTGGAAGGCAGATGCTGAGGCTGACTTTGGCCTTCTTAAATTGTCTAGTTGGCAGATTGTCTGTAGAAACACTTTGCAGTGCTTTGAAATCACACAGTGTATTTCTACTTTTCTGTATCTCTGTGTTTCTTAAAGAATTGCCTGTGCCATTTGAAAATCTGCTCAAGAAACCATAATGATAGCAGCTAGTACATTCATAATCTGGCTTTCCAAGTAAATTTGACTTAATGCATCTCTCCAGTGTCTTCTGGCTAGGTGAAAGCCATTTTTAAATGGTTGCCTGTGTTGCTTTTTCTTTGCCTTTGTCTATGAGCAATTTCTGATTTCTTGCTGCCTGATGCCCTGTCCCTGTATTGGTGGCATTTCAATTAATGTCCCTCATTCCAGTTGTTTCCCTCTTTTTGAAAATTTAGGTTCACCTTTAACTAACTAAGGAGGTTCTTCATCTTCTGATTTTTTTATGCTAAGGAAACTAGGGATTTGAGAAATGAACTTCTATCTGTGTGAAGGAAATGTCCACTTCTAGATGCCTAGATCCAGGCTTTGAATCTCAGTTGCCATGGTTCAGGTGACTGAGGCAGGTGACAAGACCATGTGTCATCAGCTCATAACTCAGATCATAATAACGATCTCAGTAGTTACAGATGGTGTCTTATACCAAGAAGGTGCTTTTTTAAGCTTTGTGGGTTAATTTTGAATGTAGGTTGCAGTAGCTTGAGTTGACTTGCAGCATCTTACTGGTTTCAGCATCTTAATGTCCTGATGTGTTGACTCTGCTGGATTAGGTCAAGGATTTCTTAATTTATTTTTTTTTCTGTTGTGGAAAAAAGAAATAAGAGGTGAGGATCCCCAAAAACTTTGTCCATCAGTTGTGCTTGAAAGCCTGTTAATTGTTCTGGGTGTACATCCTTGCTGAAGGTATTCCAAGGAATGTGCTAATAGGATGGTAGCTGAGTTACTTTTTCAAAAGAAGGTACTGTTTTTTTTCAGCCAGCTTCCTGACTGTGACTTCAGTTGCTAATTCTGTGCTTGTTCACACTTTCTTCCCATGTGTCTGTTTAGTTTTGCAGGTGGAACAGGATAATGTATCTGACTGGAGGTCAATAACAATAAGAGACAGTGACTGGCAGTCTCACCTACCTTTGTCATGGTAACTTCAGTTTTAGCAGTGTGCATCCAGCGTTGAAAGTCTACGCTGAGAATTGGTATCTCACTACTGCTCTGTTTCTTCTGTCATGTCATCGGGGGAAAAAAAAAGAAAAAGGAAGAAAAAATTAAAGAAGGGTGGATATGAAATCAAGGTTTCTGCTTTGTGGTAGTGGTCTCAACAGTATCTTCTCATTTATAGCTGGTCAACAGACAGTGTGCAGTTGCCTTTGTCCAACCAGAAGTATTAAGAGTCAGCATGCTACATGGATAAAAGGTGTCCCTCAAATGTCCAAACTGTGTGAGAATCTCTATCTTCTTTCCACCCTACAGCAGGAAGAATTTTGGAGTCCCTGCAGCATACCATTCACAAAAGGTTACCGTCAATTCATGGTTCATAGAGGAATGCAGCTTCTGGTTCTGTGGTGCTGGAACTGCATTGGCGCAAATGTTTCACAAGGGCTTCAGAGATCCTTTGTTCTCATCAGTCTGTGTCTTCTGGCTTTGGGCATAATGCTTAGGGTGTGATTTGGTTCTTTAAGGGTGTACACTGTTGTTGCATCTGGTTTACCTCTGTAATGTTCTAGGGTTTTGCTTCACTCTCTCTTTTTTCTTTTTTCTTTTTTTTTTGTGTGTGTGTGACTATATGTTATGACATCACTAAATTCCATTATCAAATCCCATTTCTAAGAGCATACGATAGGACTGGAGCAACCTGATCCACTGGAAAGTGTGCATTCCCAAGATGGGGATAGGAATTAATGATCTTTTAGGTTCCTTCCAACCCGAACTATTGTGTGGTTCTGTGATATTCCTCACTGTTCCTTCTAACAGATTATTACTTGCAGATGAGTTCTTGCCGCCAAATTTATATACAATTTTGTAAATTGATGAATATCCCAATGGAGCTCTTTAGTGGCATTGGGATGGCAAAGTAGAATTAAAAGAGAAAAAAATCACCAAGGAAGGAATGAAAGAGGTGGAATTAGGAGAATTAATTGTTATTTCGTACAAATTAAGTATTGCAAACATTATCAAAACAATTTAGATTTAAAAATTAATGCTAGTTCTGCAATTCCGTTCATGGAAGAACTGTACATTCATAAAATGTAATTTTTGAGAAGATGATTAAAATTATTTTCTGAGAAAAATATCCCAAATATTCAGATGACATCTGTCCTTTTATAACAGCAGCAAAGTAGGGCTAGTGAGTACTAGATTAGTGATACTTTGAAAAGTATTATATGTATATCATTGTATGAAATCAAATACTCTAGAAGAACGGATGCAATGTCTGCTTAGGAAGCACTGTAAATTTTAGTGAAAAAGGTGGATTTCTTAAAAATTATGATATGGATATCTACATGATAAATTCAAGTGGAATTATAAACTGGAGGTGAAACCTTTTTTCACACATTTGAATCTCGCTCTTCCTTGGAAAAAGAACCAATGCAAGTTTCTTTTCTTAGCAACAACAACAACCAAAAAAATAAACAAAAGAGCTACTGATACTGCACTAGGAGAGATTATTGAATGGTATTCAAATGAACTGGCTGTCCTGTTAGCTCAGGAAAAAAAAAAGTTTTTAATTCCTAAAATACTAGGAACTTATTTGTGTAAAAATTATGGTGTCATCTTTCCCTTTGTTTTTTGGTCCATGACAACTACTTCAAATATGACATTCTTTGTAGAGCTGTTTCAATTTCCATGTAATGTTCTTTACTGAGTTGCAGTGGCATGGTAGTTGACAAGCATTCTCTTCACCTTGGATAGAAAAGTTAGTTGGAGTTTCTGTGTGTAACCTGCAAATCTATGTGGTGTTTCTTTTCTTACTGTGATGGTGTGTGGGCTGATTTCCATAATTATTTGTATGTTGTTCTTTATCTCTCTGGCATGATATAAATGTCCCTACTGGGAATCTTCATGCTGTGTTTTGCAGGCAGAATTATACAGCAGAATTATATATGAACAAAAGCTAAATATGAGGATGTTCTGCAGTATTCAAGTACTTTGGTCATTTACAAAGCAGGTAGTACATGAGGTACTTCTAAAATCAGTGCAATGTGCTACAAAATAATTAGCGTTATGTTAAATTTTTTTCCAGAGGATGTTTTTGACAGAATTGAAGCAAAATATGACAGGATACTAAAGTTCTTGACCTGATCCTTTGCTCTTTTTGCTGACTGGCATTTTGAGCATGAACTGCAGGAGCAGGTGCCTGCCCTCTATGAGATATTAAATGTTGAGCATCAGTTGGTCAGGCCCATTGGAGGGTTTTTTTAATGTGGAAAAATGCTGAAATACAGCAGCAACACTTGTGTGTGTTACACTTGTAGAGCCCTTCTGAAGACACAAATATTTGTGAAGAGATTACTCAAGGGTCACAGCATTTCCACAGGACGTAGGAGAAATGAATTGCATTGGTGTTTCTTTATTCTGAATTTCTCATTCCTCTATAACAGACAGCAAAGCCTGGTGAGAGAAAGAGGAAGGTTCATCTCTGCTCATTTCACTTTCTTTTGGAACTAAAAAGAAATTTTGCATACAGTGTGAGGAAAAATTTCCAGTAATCAACTTTTCGAGTATACTTTGCACATTTATAGAAACTCTTAACTTGTTTTTACTATTTAACTTTGTCTGTAATTTGCTTTGAGCTGCTGTAGGACCAAAACTAACTAGTCCATTTTCCCAAGGACTTGCAGTCTCTCTAATAGAGAAACTAATGTATAGGAAAGTCTACAAATGTAAATTTTATTTGTTTAAAAGCTTCAATATTTTTATTCTGTAATGATGTCATGCAAACATTTATTTTCATATTTAAAATACTACATAATTCAGAACAAATGCTGCCAGTGGTCTGTGCACAGTTCCCAGGGATCTCTGTGCAATGTTTACCTGATGAAAGAAAAAAATGCTTTAATCTGACGATATGACAGAAAACCCCAGTATTTTATTTCATTGCAAATTAAGATATACTGATGAATAAATTGTATGTGGATTTTTTTTTTACTTGATTTAATTGTGATTCTTTTTTGTTTGTTTTTATACAGAGCTGAGATCATTATTTGTGGTTTAATTAATTAATTAATTAATTTGCCAGATCTAGTTTAGCCTTTCTGGCTTTGTTAGCATACAGAGTCCTTGCAGCTGATTTATGCATGGCTTTGAACAGATGCTGAATGAGGCAGTGTCCTGGTTTTGAGCAATTTGGTTTGTGGTTTTTTTTACTGTTTTGTGTTAAAATATGAACATCGTGTTGACTGCGGTTTTGTGTGCACATGAGAGCCTTGTGTTACTGTAGAACATAAATTATTTCAGTTTTATCTGATGATTTTGCCTTAGCATTTAGTCTAACCATAAACCGCTCTGAACTCATCTTTTCTGCCATATCCAGCTCATGGCAGCTACTGCCCACGTTAGCAATATGCTTGATAAATGTGGAGTACCTCTTCAGGCTCACATATGCTTTGAATTTAGGTTTAAGTTAGGATTGATTTTTTTTGATGGGGATTTTTTTTCCTCAACCACAGGGATAACACAAATGAGGGAGTGAGTTCCCTTTAAACTCCCTTACTCTTGATGTTGATCTCTCCTTGTTCTTTGATTTTGTAGGGAAGGCTGAAGAGAAGCTGAGATTAGCTGTTCAGGCACATGGGACACTTTAAAGAGTTTTTGTTGCCTTTCTGGTGGAAGCAATGAGAACTTCAAGGAGGAAAGGTGAATTCTGTTCTCGAAGGTGTTGAAGGCAGTAAGTGCACTCCTCACTCATATCTCAGGGCTGAAGAGGCCACTTTAGCTATTGTCATCAGTTGACCTGGAGAACAGGAATTTATAGACCTGGTGTGTTCGGCCAGCAGCAGCGGACAAAGCCCAGGTCAGCCAGACCTATGATGGTGCTCACTTGACTGCACACAGGGCAGACCCCGCTGTCACAAGTCTACTTCTCAGGAGCAGTCACTCAGTGGGTGCGTTATTAGACAGTTTTTCTGCATAGTCATGGTGACTGGCCAGAATTTTGGGGGCACCAGTGTCACCGTTACGCTGCACTCATATTTTTGATGATAGTTAGCACCCTGTATTCTTGGAGAAGGAAACAGTATTGATGCAGGCAGGCACATGGCTTCCACAGAGTATATGTAGCCAATATATTGTTTAGTATACCATGTTATATGGCTGAATAAATAAATACAAAATTCCTACGTTGGATCTGAATTGCAAAATCTAATATGATAATGCTTTTCCCACCACTAGCAGAGCTCAGTAATTTATTACTACAATTTGGTGTCATGGATATGATTCATTCTATTTTATTGGATGCAAACAAATTGCTTTACATTTGTGTAGTAATTTATTACTCAAAGCTGAATGCGTGTTTTGTGTGATACTGACATTCTTGAAAAAATTATGTTTATTTTGTTTATGTGTATTTTAGGAGGGGGAAAAGTAAATTTCTCAGCATATACTACATAAACAATCATCATATTTAATTCAGCAGTCAAGAGGACAAGAACAGTTCTTGATCCAGTTGAATTTCAATGACAAATCATGCTGGAGCCAAACTGAGTCCTCCCAACATCTGATACTAAACCTGTATGTAACCCAAATACTCTGTCACTTTCCAGTTTGTTCATCTGTAAGATGATTTTTTTATTAAGCTAAGCTGCCTGCTGTGTGTTTTGTGTTGGAAAAAGTTAAGTCACAGTATTAGAAAGAAAATGTTTAAATACATTGATCAGTATGTGTGCTGCACATCTTATCTCTTTAAAATAGATGAATAATGAAAAAAAATTCATTTTGCTTCCCCCTTTGAATTTGCAGCTTAGTCATGGATTGTTGCCCACAATTTTATGGAGCCTAATCATGTAGTCCTTTTTTAATAGATTCCATTATTATCATTACAATATACCACCTTAAGTAAGTAAATTAATTCAATGAAGTCTCTCTGGAGCTAAGTTTGTGTGTATGCTGGAAAATTAAGTGTGGCAAATGTAGTATTAATGCTTATTTTGTTAAGCATTTTCTTAGAGTTTGCATGGACATATTTTAAGATATAGGATTAATTTTTTGTACTTATTGCTAGGTCAAATACTTTTTGAAAGTAGGATGAAATTAGTCATGTTTCATCTAACAATTACTTTTAACTAATTCTGATTGTGCTGCTAAAGATGTAATTAAAAAAAATATATACTGAACAAAAAAGATTGGGAAAAAAACCCTCAAACTCTCTATTTTATCTAAATAGACCAGGTGACCAGATCGTATTCCTCTTCATGCACCAACTGAATAGCATCAATAGAAAACAGAAATATATTTGCAGTAGAGTTTACTTCAGTAGGTGCAAAGTGCAGAAAACTGGGTTTGTAACTGGTGTGTTTACAGGGAGCTAAGTGGGATGAAAGCAGGAATGGATTTGACTTAATGCTAGATTCAAGTTGGTGGAAATGTGAGTAACATAAAGGCAAATGAAAACCTGTTTTTCATATGTAATTTCTTTTTTTCAGCATCTACTATTTAGAGATTTTTAAAATTTGCCTCACCCTGGACTGTTTGGGCTTTGGGGTTTTTTTGAGGAACAGAGGGGTAGGAGTTAAGTATCTGGATTATGGAACATATAGTAACTGGAGGGAAAAAAAGACAAACAAAAAACCTCAAAAAACTAACAGAAAACTCAAGGTCTTCACTTTATAATAGTTTCCTTAGCTAATTAAGGAATGAATTTGAATTTTAGAACCCTAAGGTTTAGTACATAGCACATGAAGCCTCAGAATAGTCCATGAGTAAAGCAAGAGCAGAATGTGTGTATGAAATGTCTTCATGCATATCACACCTGGCAAATCATTTGGGAAAGTCAGGACACAGTAATACATGAGATGTGTTCTCTGTCTCCTCCTCGGTGACCTATACAATATTGCCATTCCTGTTGCAGTAATAACATTGTCATTATTTATTTGGCAGTAATGAGTCTGAGTTTAGCAAGGAGAAATGAGTTCATAGGGAAATTGTTTTACATAACAGAAAATCACATCACACTGAAGTAGTACAGATAATTTGAGAGTTTTCCTTGCACACTTTGTTACAAGTGAACACGTAATTTGAATTAATTTTATAACATGATGAGGATGTAAAGCCAAGGACACAAAGATTAAACAATTTAAAATTAATGCTTTTATATTTGCAAATATGTACACATTTATTTATAATATCAGTTCCAAATGCATTTCCTGTTTCAGATATGAAAGATAGACTTCCTACTTTCAGGCCATGTCTGGTAATACAAGTGAAAATAACAGAGTAATTTGGAACCATAACATTGAAAAAAAGCTACAGTCCTAACCAAATTGTAACATGCTGCATATTCCCTAAATAATTACCTAGTAGATGAAGTCAATACAGATTAAAATATGCTTGTAGTTCTAAATGATAATTAATTCTTCTTTGTATTGAGTCAACAGTCTGAATTTTAATTTATAATAACCTTTCCAACTATCCTGTAAGGTCAAACATTATTGCAAGCTTTTTTCTGCAGAGTGATATCTTTTGTACCAGTCAGAGTTCAAGGATCTTGTGGACAAAGCTCTCTCTAAGGTATAGGGTTTAGTTTTAGGTAGTCCTGCAGGTAGTTGGTCTTGATGATCTTTACTGGTCCCTTCCAGCTTGAGATATTCTATGATCTTAGATTGGACAAAATTAGAACACACTTTGAAATGAAAAGCAGACTTAAATGGCTCCAGATTTCAACATTTTCAGCAGAGTGTATAAAGAGAACCCTGTCCATAATCCAGCATAGCCTGGTGAAGCCTCTAATGTATACACGTACAATTTTTATTGTTGAAAGTGTCTCATGATTGAGCATCACTAGAATAATCCATAGAAGCCTGATCTGCTCCTCACTGAAGCCTGTGGCTCACACTGTGAGTGAAATGTCTATCATTTCCTTAAGCAGACACTGGATTGTGTCAATACATGAGCACAAAATCACGTCTCTCTTTTTTTTTTTAATTTTGAGACCTGCTGGGATATTGGCACTTCGTAATGTTATCTCCTAAATGCTTTACTTTTCCACATGAATTATTTGAAAGGCAGACTTTATACTGCTACTTGGTCTCCTTTGTATGTGGTTAATATTTGTGGGGGTTTAGACATTGTATGTGCACAAAAATGACACTTTTGAAGGGGCAAAAAAGGCTATACAGGTTCAAAAGTGTGAATGTGCATGGATAACTGAAATCCTACTTCAGGCTTGACTTTTTACATTGTAGGCAGATATTCCAGGTTTCTTTCAAAGAAAAACTTAATCCCCACTTGGTAAACCTTCACATAGCCTAGGTTTTATCCCTTTGTCATGTTAGATATATGTGTACTTAACAGAGGTCGAAGTAGTGCATGAGATCATCTAAGCTGACTTGAATTTTACATACAGAGGATGGAAACTGGCAGTTAAGCTAAATATTGGAAGATAAAGACATTATTTCTCCCACTAAAGATCGGTAGTCAAGACTGTCAAATTCATTTGTGTGTCAATTGCAGTTTCAGAGGTGAAAACTCAGGCTGCTTTTTGAGACAGGTTTTTCTAATTAGAGCAATGAATGTTTGATTAATATTCCATTCATAATATATGATAATTATACCATGATGGGCTGTCACTTTAAGTACGTACAGGGTAAGATCACGGATGCATTTTTATGTTGTTATGCCTTTGTCAGCTTTAGTTCCCATCAACAGTCAGCTTTATGCAGATGCTCACTGAAATATTTCACAAATACGTTTTGTCCTTTAGCCTGTTAAATGATGCTGCACGTCTGCTTCGTGGGTCAATGCCTATCTCTTGCTTTGTTTAACATTTCATCAGGGTTCTACGCTTTGACATTCACTAGATTGAGCTTGCAGAGAGAAACTTCACTATTCAGGAAATGTAACGTGTGAGGAAAATCCTGATTACAAACTGTGAATAAATCCAAATCAGGAAATAAGAGCAACTTCATAGAACTATGGTGGAAAACCTTTGGAATTCTGAAGGTTCAAAACATTTTCTCTTCAGTAACAGGTTTTGTAGAGATACATGCAATTAATACTTAGAATCCCTGAGTAAATATCACGTATCTCTGTAAGGGTGACAGTGACATTCAATGTAGCTCTGAGGGATGAGAGTTACAATGCCTCCCAGTGAACCTCATGGTCTTCTTCACCTTTTAAAGCAGCTCTGGCACTCATTGCTGACTGTGGGCATCCTGGTGTATGAGGCATATTAAGAGGGAATGGGGGAAAAAGAGCTGCATGTGATGCTACAAATTGCATAGCAGAATTGTGGAGCAGCAGACAGGGACTGTCTGGATGCACATCTGACCCAACTCTCCCTTTTTTCTCCTTGTATTGTTTTCCATTCAGCCCAGATCAGAAGACTGTTTTCTTTGTATTGCAACCTTTACATTTGGCTGAAGCTTTCTTTCACAGTTGAAGAAAGGAAACCTAATTGGTGCTGGCATACATGTTTATATGGGCCATGTGTTAATTACCCAGGGTTGCAAATGAACACAGACGTTCTCCATTTGTGTGTGTGCATGCTGTAGTGCATATAGGAACAATTGCAGTATTTGAATATTTCATTCATTCTGCACTGAATTAAATTAAGGTTTTTTCCAACACTTTCGATCTTGTAACATTTTTATGATATTAAGTAATGTATTCTTTAAACTTAACAGAACTACTTTTTTTTTTTTTTTTAATACTATCATGTAGGGATACAAGATCACAAGAAGTTAGGAACTGTAGTGCAATGTGGTCTGACTCTTGGCATGGTGAAGGAATGAGTTACTGTAGAGGACTGCTGCCCTTTTTGTGTCCCGCTGCAAATCTGTGAGAAGAGCTTTGCAATTAGCTTTTTTAAGTACTAGCTGACAGCAGAGGAGGGTTTGAGACTTTGGTTTCCTGGGCTCCACTCCAAGTTCTGGAATGAAATACACTTCAGTGACTGCATATCTCCCTGCCCCTGTCTCATCTGTCTCCCCTAGCCTGACTACTTTGTCTCCTCATCTTGACTCATGTTAGTTCTATGGGCACCATGATTCTTACTGCCCTTTTTCTGCGTTATGGTGAATGCTACCTCTGTCATGCTTTCCATAAAGCATGGATGGAGGATAGAAGGCACTGGAAACAGTACATTTTAATCTCATTTTTAGCATTCATGCAGTTGTGCTCCACTGAACAGCAATAACCAATGACAAAGCCTCTTACTCATCTGCAGATTCAAGTGTGTTCGGTGAATGTTGCAGGGGGAGCATGTTCTGTGGGACAGTGGTACAAAGAGGAGATTTATTTCAACTTCTAATGTAACTCCTGTTGGGTGAGATGAAACAGCAGATTTCTAAGGCCACCTTTTTGTAAGTTTTATTGCTTTCAAGCCAGAATAACCTTGTTGCCCTATTTTTAAAACTGGGAGCGGTAGCTGTTCAGTGAGATATTTTTAAGAATTTAATAACTTCAACAAAACTTTTTGAAAACTCGTATGCTCAGATGTATCTCAGCTGCCCTTCTAAAAAAGTTTAACAACTCTGGACAGCTCAGGCATTTTCAGTTCACTTGTAACTCTGTTTATTTAACATTTTTTATTTGAACAAAATCAGTTAAATGGTTAAATCTGAACTAAGATCAGTCCACTATCTGTGGCAGTAGCTGGGTCTGAAGACATGCAGCCCATTGCCATCTAAGGTGCATTTCCTCTTCATAGGGGAGATTGTTTTACCAGGAACTTGTTGGTAGGATATCATGGATGACTCAGGATTGTGCAGAGTCTCTCTGCCACTGATATGGAACTGCTTTCAAGGACAGTCTACAGAGTCTATAACTTAGCAGTGGATGATGGTAACTACTCATAGGAAACTTGAATCCAGAGGTAGAGCTGAAAAGTGCTTTGATGGACATGGGAGCAGGAGAAACTTGGCCAGGACAGGCAATTTTGAGTTGTTCTTAACAGGAGTTAACAGGACTTTTCAGAAATAAAACAAAACTTCTCATGGCAGTGAGCCGAGAAATTGAGATCCTAATGCAAAAGCAATTAATTAGGATTGTTTGAGGAAAAGATGACATAGCTGTTTGGAAAAGCACTGTTAGGTAGGTGAATGTGACCTTAAAAATCAACTGATGTGCTCAGTTTTATATCCCATTAAGTATTCCCGACAATAGAGGAGATTTTGCTTTAGAGATGTACAATTTAGAGATGTACACTCCTTGATATACCAGCAGAAAACTGCACGGGGATTTCCACATTATTAGGAGTAAAGTGGCCTTGTGACAGGAAGCACTTGTAATTGTAGAGAATGTTCAATGAATGGATTCTCTCTTGATTAAATACTGCCGTTTCTTTGTGGAATTTTATTGGAGAAAGTTCAACAGTGCCCAAAATGATAAGAGATCAGCTAAACTGCTTGCTGGTTGCTGTGATATATGCTAGACTTGAATATGGTGACTATATTCATCATCAGCTGATATAGCCTCCATTTTTTAGTTTTCTAATGCCAAATTATGATCTTTTTGTTTTATTTCCTGCTAAAACGCTGGTGTTCTTAAAGCAGCGCTATCTTAAGTTTGTGCTGGTAGCTCCATCTCTTCATATATTTCCTTATTTTCCCAGTTAAAAATGTCTTTTCTTTTTTAATATTTAATTAATTTTCTGTGGTTTTGTTGTAGTAAATATGTACTTGAAATCTACTTGAAATGGCTTTAAAGACTTTAAAGTTCTCCTTTAATCTTTGTTAGTAGTTGAACAGAAGCATTCATTAAGTTGATTTGATCAGATCTGTGCTCCATTGTGCAATGAAATCAAATGTAATCTAACATCAACTTCTTTAAATAGGATGAGTAATGAGATTGTTTTCACCCAAACAGAATGTAATTTTTTAAAAATTGTTTTAGCTTTTTTTTTCCATTGTGATTCTTTGGACAAAAATTATGTATGTTGCTCACATTTTAGAGGCCTCTTGGTAGAGAGTACAGTTTATTCAATGGCTAATATTAAACCCACTTTTCTTTCCCATCTGCACCATATAAATGTTATTCATCTTCAGTATCACCATATTTCTCAAATTGTATTTGCAACTAAAGTACTGTTGTAATGGTGACACCAAACACCCTGTGTATTTCAGTGTCTTGAGCTAATACTAGTGCTATCTGTAAAATAATATTTCCCGTGGTGTGTGGGAAACTGTGCTTAGGGATATTTTTAATGCTTATCCCTTTATTCTGCATTAGTACTGCATCACAGAAGCAATAGCTTGGGGAAGCGTACTCCTGCTCAGCTGACAATTCAGGAGGTGTTGCTGTCCCTCAGAGAAAAGATTTAATTATGTCTTTTTCTTTAGGCTTTGCTTTAGGATTTGTGTGTTCTGTGGTGCAGGAGAGGATATGGGTCTTTTTCTCCTGTGGCAGATAACCCATTAAATGTACCTAATACAATTGAAATAGCTGTTCCAAAGATGAACCAGTTCTTGTCCAGTTAATTAGAGCTTTTTGATGTGTCACTTATTTGAGTGTCTTACTGCAGCATCTTGTTTCCGACAGAGCTCAGAGGCTGTCTGTTTTTATTAACTGTGGGTGTGGCACATTGCAACAGAGGGAAGTCAGCGTTGCTTGTTTTCCTTCATGTTACAATGCTCCATTAATAATCTCATATTTTAACAGTATTATTTGTTATAAACTGATTATTTATAGAGGATTAAACTACACTTTTGCTAATAATAAATGGATTTTAAGCTTCAGCAAATAATATAAATTTAATGTAATTTGACAGATCCTAACATGGGTTTCAAACAGACCCAAATCAAGTACCTTTGTGATCATTTTGGTGGCTCCTTTGTGGCATTGAAACTATTGTTCTTTCATAATCACGTCTTGTTAAGGACCATAAACAAGTTAACTCTGTTCATTTTACATCAAAATAAACTTTGAATATTTAATACTCCTGTGTCTTTCATATAGTTACAAAAGACTTTTGCGAAAATATTGGGTGAAAATTCCTGCATGCTAAGCAACTGCATGGAAATTATGACCTATTTTCAGATCCTTTTTAGGCAAATGATAAGATGGAAAAAATGCATTTGGAACTAGTATAGGAAAATGTTTTATTACAGTAACTGTGTAATGATAAGGCTTCAGGAAGAACTGATATATATGGAAACTTGAATGATTTGTTGAAATTCAATGGATTCCAACTTTTCTTCCATTTGAAGTGCTTATGTCTCACAATTGTTCCTGTAGACCTTTATACAAGAATGCTTTAAGAAGGATAGTGACTTGGGGTTTATATCTACTGCATGCAGAATCAAGTCAAGAAAAAAGTGGTATTTTTCCTACAAATGGATGTTATCAAATATTTGACAGGATTGTTCTTATATAAAGCATTTGACTGTTGGAAACTATTTTTGTGTTGTTGATGCGGTTTGTATCCAGTGACTTCTTAGAACTGGTAACGTGGAGTTGTGTTGGAAGCTGTGACCTGGTTTAAAGCCCACCAGAGCAACATCTCTTTTAATTTGGGCTACTGTGGCCAGAGGGTGCTGCCCTGGGACCATTGCATTTTGACTGCATTTGGTAGTCAAAAGCTCATTAGTTCTCTCCTTTCTCTCACTTTGGCTATGAAGATTTAGGTTTCTTACACTCCTGAGGCATAGTCCTGAAAGGTCTTCTCCTCAAAGATACCAAGAGAAGTCCAGTTTATCTTGTGAATTAGCAGATGAAACATCAGGATGGGAGCTGATCTCATATGCTACTCATTTGGGGAAGAAGTCCTGGGCTCAGACTACATATAGATATACAAATAAGTCATGATTTTAAAATGAGGACAACAGTATGCCACTCATAATGCAAATGCAACAAGTAAACTCTATGCCTTTTATCTGATTTTTGTGATCCTCTAAATTCACTCCTTCTTAGATGACCTGAAATTTTGTTATGAACAAAGTGAATTATGCAAATTTTGTAACTTTGATTTATGCTGTGAATTTGCATACATATATATATATAAATAAAAGTTACAAAACCCACATACAGATAGACAAATTCTGTCTCAATATCTGCAGGCATCTGTTTGGATATTTTGGGAGTATGTTGAATCACAAAACTAAGTTGAGTTTTCATGCAACTTCATGTGCTTCTGTGGTGGTGCTCAAAACCAGCTTAAGATTTTCATCTCCCTTCTGTACACAAGAGGGGGCAAGAATGGAGGCAAAATTCTGCTTTCTCCGATATTTTACACATTATCTGTAAATTTTCTCTATTTGCAGTTAATGTTCATGTCATTGCAGCGCTACCTCCAAAGATTGATTGATATTGTGGACTTCTTGTAGAAAACCAGTTTTGCCCTTTAGAATCCCTGCCCTGTGAAATTCAAAGTGAGTAAAGATTCCAAAATCCAACAAATTAGTCATAGATTTGTATTTATATAGTCAGACAAAGGACCGATCTATTTAATAATCAGTATAGGTGATTAATTAATGTCAGACTGTACTCACTGAACCTTACCTTCTTGGATTATTTAGGCTAATGTTTAGAACATATTCCAGCTTTCTAAAAATCTTGCTGACCACAACAAAATACGTTGTACAGATATTTTCACATATTTAGACACCTTTCAGGGTGGTCATGGGGTCTCCATGGAGGCCAGCAAGACAATCATCTCGTTAATATTTTCTTCTCTCAAGTGTCCTACAAGTAAGAGGTAGAAGGAAAGTTGTGTACTTCTTTGATTAGTATAAAGCTAGGTCATCAGTGATGTTGTTGCATGCTAGGACTGTGAGGTGTGAAACCAAATTTACGTCCCCATATCACTTCAGTAAGAGCCAGACTCTTGTTACACAAAACCTCACAGAATTTCTGTCTGATTGGAGTTCCAAAAAAATAACTAAGTTCCCCTAAAGTTTTTCTATGTTTCAAGCTATTACAGCTGTGTTGCTTAATGAATACAAGGTGATGTCTCCTTTGAGGAACCATTTTATTTTTTATAAATTCTCCATAAAGCAATAGCCTGCAATTCTCCATAAAGCAACAGTACTCTTGCAAAGACTGTTAGCAGGTTGGCAAAGTTTTGCTTCCTCCCTCATGTAGCAGAATTTGTCTCAATATGGGTTTATGCTACATAAACTACTCCCCAAAGGTTTTTAAGAGCTGCTGTACCAGAAATCTGCACTCCCTTTAGGGTAATAACCACTTATGACTTTGTGCATTAAGGGACGTGTGTGTCAAAATGTATTGACCTGAGAAGTTTGTGTTGTCTGAAGAACAATCCACTTCAATATTTACTTAAAGCAAAAGCAAACCCTGTCGATCAGTAAAATACAGAGATGGGAAAGTAAATGTAAAGTTCCCCGCACCATCACCACTTGTGCCAAAAGTTTAATTTTCTGTAAGTTTCTCTCTGAATGGGTATTACAAACAAAAATATTCATAAACTGTGTTGCAGATTCAGCTCCCAGGGTAACTCTGAATTTGTCATAGGCAAATTTGAGGTAGGTATTTTGATCTGTTACTGCCATGTTAGAGCTATTGGAAGGACTCATGTGAACAGCTAGTAAATTTTACTTGAGGTTTGTTAATGAAGTCCCGAAAACTTAGTGAATAACCCAGGAACTTGAACTTTATATGTGATCAGACTGGATATAGCATGGGCTCAGGGAAACCTATTATTGTCCTCTGAGAAGCTAAACAAGATGAAGTCATGTGCAGGTCTGATCTCATTAGTTAACATTGTTCCTGATCTCAGTGTTGTTGACCTCTGAGGAGGCCTAAAAAATAGAAGTGAATTGTCATGTCAACACACAAATCATGCTTATACTAACATTTTATTTTTCTGTTAATATTCTTAGTTATTGTTACAAATGGAAAATGATGTCTATTAAAGCAAATGGTCTAACAATTTGTAACATCAACACCTCGTGGCTACAGTTGTAGAGAGAGCTACTTTGTAGCAGTGTAACAGGGCTTGCTTTGTTCTGTTTTTATGACAGCAAGTATTTGGAAGAAGGAAATAGCCAGAATAGTATTCCAGGGTTAGTGTTTTCTTAAAGTGTGACATTTCCTACTACATTTTATACTCTCAATATATTAAGTAGTTTGTGACAGACCACAGTAACTTCACTGAAAGATTTAATCATGCAGATCTACAAGTTTTTAAAGAAATAAGTGATGAGTTTATTGAATATGTAGGTGAGCTAAGGGAATTAAAGCAAGAAGAAAGCAATTTTCCTTGCCCAGCAGTGATTTTTTTTGTTTTGACATTTCTACCTACAGATGTATCTTAAAAGAAAAAAAAAAAAAGTATGTCTAAAGCATAACCTACTGTAACACATGTCCTAACTTTTATTTCCTGATTCCTTTTTTCTGCTGATGTTTATTGCTCACCATCTTCTATTTATTTTCTCTTTTTGAATAACTTCAAAATACAATAGAAGAGAATGTTTATGTTTTAAGTTAATGGCCCTCTTTGAGGAAGGTACAGCTTTTGTGTTAGGGCTTTTTTCCCTTTCATTTGCTTGTTTCACAGATCTGTAGCATGATATTCCCTATATTTTCTGACTATTTTCATAGAAATTTTTTTGACAAGTAGCAAAAGATAAATTATTCACCTTAAAGCTGTGTTGCTTTAGCAATAATTTCTTTTGTACAGAAAGAAGGAATGATAACAAAAATTTATAAGGTGTATGGTCTCCACTTTGTCCCTCTGGCTAATTCTGAATAAGAGATGCATTTACATCCAGTTTCCCTACACCAGTTTTACATATATCATAATAGTAATAGTTAGCATTTTATTCTGGTGCCCTTAAAAATATTAATAGTTTATAGATACACTCCTGCACTATGTAAAACATCTTCAAGGTCTTGGGTGGGTGTTTAGTTTAAAAGTACAAAGAAATTTTGAGATACAATGTAAAATGGGTAAATGAAGTTAGGAGGTCAAGTGTGCCCTCCTTATTTAATGTGAGCAAACATCTTACGGGATTCTGGAGTGCATGTCTAATTTATTTTTATTTTTACAGTCCATGTCAATACTCAGTTTTCTGAACCATAACACAAATCCTGCTAGGTATTAAATCTATAGTCTTTTGCAAGGCTAGATCTTCTTTTTGCCCATAGAAACATTATATACAATATCTTCATTAAATATACTGGCAGCTCCTCAAATGATTAACTAGTCATGCCATGGACTGGCAAGAAAACATAGCGTAAGTAAAAAAAGCTGTTAGATCAAAATCTTTGGGGAGAAGAAATAAAAGAAACTGTGTTGGTTATGAAGAGAGACCTACCTGGAAACTCCAGAGACAGAATTCAGTGTTGATTGAGATCTCTATAGGAGAGATAAAACTCACAGAAATTCAGAGGGGGAGAATATACCATTATCAGTGTGTGATATGTTAAATGCTTTGTTGTACAGTTGGCAAGTTGTCATTACTAGAAAAATAATTTTATTTTAGAATAAAGTTGTATAAACCCCTTTGAATTGAATGTTCACAAGCTCATCCATTTAGATTTAAATAGAAACATAAATGAAAGTGTATTAACATTGTGTTTCAGGTCCTCAGTTTCAAAATAGGATATTTAGAAGAACTAGGAAAAGGACCTAGAGAAGCTGCTGAACAAATAAACTCAGGATTTTTTGAGAGGGAAGGGACCACTGTTACCTTTATCATGGAAGAAGCTATCTGAAACTAGTGGCCAAGACAAAATCCCAGTGTTTCCTCATTTATCTGGACAAAATGCTCATTCTCCAGAAATTATTTAGAATTAGGAAGTCTGTCTGTTCCATTACTTCTAGGCTAATCAAAAAAGAAATCCATTAAAAGATAGAACAGAAGCTGCTAAAAGCAGGGGTTAGTTACATATGGTAGATATTTTAACAGTTTTTCAGCCAAAGGAACAGAAAAAAACCAAAGAATGAGATATGCCAAGGGAAGATTAAACAGCAATTTCATTATAGGCATTTAGGAGTCGACTGAAAGGTGCATTAACCATATTTCTTCTGTTGGTAAGGGTGATACAGCTGACTATGAGAGCAAAGGTGAGGCATAACAGGCACTTAGTGACTGCAGAGCATGTGTCAGTGTCCACCAGTTGAAGTGATATGGGAGGTATGGAATAGTTGCCCATGATTTTCCTCTTCACTGAAATATTATGTGCAGTGGCAAGCCCTTTATTTTGACTTAACATTGGTAAATACCCAGATAAAAATACCGTTGGGAGAGAAAAATTAGAAATGTGGAGGTCAGTAAAAAGTTGCATGGAATTTTATATGGACTTAGCAGAAGCAGGTGTTGTTAAACAAGCTGTAGCTTTAAAACAAATAATTCATGAAGAGTGTTTAATGCACGAAAATATGGCAGATATCAAGCTTAAATAAAGTACCTACTTAAGGTGCCACAGGAGAACTTATGAAACATGAAGAAAAAAGTACTGAGATGGACAAGATATTGGGCAAGGGAGATAGCACTGTGGTGAAAGGAGCAGTACTGGATTGGGGGAATTTGCATTCATCAAAGTTAGATCTTCAGATTTGTTGTGGCTTAGTATTTCATTGTCAACCCTGGCATAAAGTGTAGGAGTATGCTAAGGAATGAGTCAATGTTTTGGACATATCTGGAGTTCAGAGGAGGACTAGATAGATTTGCATAAATGTGAAGAAGTTCAGCTTTACAGTGTGCAAGCGATCAGCGTGCAAGCATGCTAGTGCTTGAGGACTCACTCAGATTATTTCTTTTGGTTTGGGAATTCATTGTTTGTAAGAGAAATCTGGGTAACCAGCTGAGTACTGGATGGCTACAAAGGCTCGTAATAATGGTCTGGACATAGGCAAAGGCCACTGGTAACAAAGAACATGCCAGGAGAGAGATTTCTGCAGATGCAGACCGAGCACAGCGTGTGCCTGGGAAGCCAGCCTGCTGGCAGAGGTGGAGTGTGCTGCTCTGCCTGCACTGAGGGCTGACCAGTGCCATGGCTCTGTGCCCCGTATGCATCCAAGTCACCTGTCCCAGAGCTGCCTGCTCTCACATCAGCAGCCTGGAAGGCACAAGGGATTGAGGCTGAGATGTGTCAGACTGACAAGCAGCTGCTGCTGAAGGGAGGGGGATGCTCTAGGAGGAAGGTAGGGCTTATGCCTGAGTGGATAGGGATGAGGCAGATGTGTGGGGTCCAGTGACACCTGTAAAGATGAACCTTCTGCCCCCTCTTGTCTGACCCCAAGCCTGGACTTTGTGTGCTTGGTTCTTCCTTCTTGCCTGGGAAGTCGCTACGTTCCTGCCATTAGTCCTTCTCCCAGAGATCACCAGACTCTGCAGCTTTCCTCTAGTCTTAGTTATCATTGTCATTGAAGATGATCAGAGGGTTGGAGGAGAACAGGCTTGAGATAGTTGGGGTTGTGCAGCCTGGAGAACAGAATGCTCTGGTGGCACCTTAGAGCAGTGTTCCAGTAGTGGAAGTACTGGGGGCCTTTTTACAAAAGTCCCTCAGAGAGGGACTTTTTACAAGGGCATGTTCTGACAGGACAAGGGAATGGCTTCAAACTGGAAGGGAATGGGTTTTGATTAGATAATAGGAAGAAATTATTTCCTATGAGAATGGTGAAGCACTAGGGCAGGTTCCCTGGAGAAGCTGTGGGTTTACTATCCCTGGAAGTGTTCAAGGTCAGACTGGATGTGGCTTTGAGTAACCTGGTCTAGTGGGAGGTGTCCCTGTCCATAGCAGGAGGATTGGAACTGGATGATTACTTTGAAGGTCGCTTTTAACCTAAACCATTCTATGGGTCTATGATCTTCACTCTTCTGAAGACCTGTGACCCCTTCCAATCCTCTCCGTTTGTGTGGATGGAATTTTCATGACCCCTGCCACTTCCTCATGGGTGTTGAAGCAGAGTTTTACTTACATAGTGAGAATGTTTTGCTTGACATGGAAGGGGGAAAAGAATACATTTTACTGAATAATCTTAGTGGTTGAATTTCATCTGAATAACTGCATAAATCTAATCACCCATTGGCAAAATAAGGTTCACATTTGGCAAAAGGACACATAAACAAAGATAGTATATTGTAGGGTTTTTCTTAAGCCTGGAAAGTGACAAAATGGCTCTCTATATATGTGTGCAAAGAACTGAACTGAACACCAGGGAGGGAACAACTGTTTGAGTCAAAGGATAGTGGTGATATATACACAAGATTATGATCCACACATGAATAGTTACGGGCTGGAAAACAGAAAAAAAAATGTTACTTTCAATCACAGGATGTTTTAGAGCAACAGTCTAAGATTGATTTTCTGATTAAATTTGCTAAGTTTGTCTAAGAACTTATATCATATGGTTATGTGTGATAACAAGGAAGAAATATTTGTGAACCTAGAGGCCTCTTCCAGTCTAATTGAGGAAGACTTCTTATAATACAGGAGACATTAATGATTTTGCAGTTAGTTCTCAGTCTCAAGAGTTTTCTTAAGAGTGAAATTTATGTCCTTTTTTGTATAACCAAACTTTTTTTGAAATGTTATGTGGTTTCCTATGTTTTTCTTTACTTTCTGAATTACCGTTTTGTGGTTTATGAGAATACACTCATGTATCATTGTTTAAAATAAGAAAATTGATCTTCTGTCTGTCTGGCATTAAGTATTTTATGAAAGATTAACAAGGTTGAATTGTTGTAATGGGCAGAAAGAAAGGCTTCAGAAAGAAGGTAATGCTTCAGAGGAGGCAGAATGGACTGAGGGAGGGAAGAGCAACAGAAGGATCAGTGTGAGAGAGAAATCTCTGTTTATGTAAACCGAGCTTCTGAATATTGAGTTATCTGGAGATACCACACTTTGGTGATAAAAGTACACCGGCTTCATATATATCCTACCCTGAATTTAAGGATTAATCATGTGCTAAATTTTTGTCTGCTTTGATCTCAGTGGGAGTTTTCCTTCTTCAGTGGAATCTGGTTTTGGGGCTGTGATGTGAGAAACCATCTCATTTTAAAGCGTACTCAGGAGATCAATTTAAGCCAATTTAGTTCAGTGTCCGTAGGTATGATGTTTCAAATCCCTACACCAGGTTTGTCTCTGTAACATCTGGTTTTAGAGCCTGAATTATATTACTTTTCTAAACTCACCAAGTTAGAAATGTTTTATGCAACAATTTATCCCTGACTTACAGACTGTGAATTGCAGTATCTGCAGTGAAATATCAACAGTTTAACTAGGTTGTGCCAGTAGCTATTATTATAAGCTTAGTCTGGGTTTCTAAGTAACTAAACTATGATATTTGTACATTAAATGTATAATTTATAAGTAAATGTAGAAATAAGTAGACTTTGGGGAGTGTATTAGCTTTAATTAGCTAACAAAAGGGTGTTTTTCTTTTAGGTATTTGTGTAAATTAGTTTACTATTGGATTCAAATATTCCAAACTGCTTATTTTTTATTATTTTGTATTTCTAAGGGCCAAATATTGCAGTCTTTAGGGAAAATACTCATTCACATAACTTGGAGTTTTGTTTGGATGAATGCCATGAGATTTGCCCCTAAAAACCATTGAATCTATGCCTACACCAAGCTTTAACAAATATTTCTCTGTCGCATTAATGAGCTGCTTCTCTACACTCTGAGTGTATTCTCTTTGCAATCTACAGTGCTTGTCCATCAAAATATTTTTCCATTATGAATATTCTTTACTATGTTTCACTTGCTTTATTGTAATTCAGTTTTAATTTAACACTGGAGTGCTACATAGGCACAAATCCCACTTAGTCCCAGTGTTCTGGCTCTTTGAGCTGGTCATGCTAATGTACACGAACAACAGGTGAAATTTATAGTGGTTCTTTCTGAGATATATCTTCAAGCTTCTTGACTCAGGAAAATATCTTGACAAAGGCACCATATAACCAAAAAAGGTTACTTTAAAAGCATGACCTTAAAACCTCACCAGGCTATGTTATTCTTTATAGACTCTGTCCTGCTTGGGAGCTGCAGTGTGGCATTGTATCATTTCACCTCTATTACAGATAGACTTTCTGAGCCGTGCTGAGAGATCCCTCTTGAAAAACAATGCTTTTCTTCTTGGGGAGATAGAGCAAAAGTACACCTGAGTTCAGTCATGCACCTACAGCTGACCATGTCATCCCATACTCCTCCAAAGGAATGAGCCAGAGGCAGCTTATCTCAGGCATTGCTGACTTCTTTTTTGCTAAGAAGCAATTTTCAGTTTTCTTAATAAGAAAGGCATAGTGTGCCTTCAGAAGGACATACAGTTTAGGATTGCTGGCATTTTGGTAGCTCTCTTTTCAGATAAGATCAGTCACTTGAAAATCTCAGATGCTGCTTCTGTGAAACTGAACACCCGATGTAAATCTGTTACTGTGAACTTTCTTGCTCCTTACTTCTGAACAGTTTCATTCTTATCATGGTCATCATCACTGCTTGCCTTACTTCAATCATGATGCTGCTTGCCACCCCAAGGGTAAAGAAAAGAAAAGTCAATGTTCTAGAAGAAGGAGCTGAGATATTTCAGGATGGAGGTCTGTTCTGAAAAGCTATAATTTCCTTCATTTGGCAATCCCAATGTGCTTTCTCTTTCCTCTCCATCCTCTGTGCATTATATGTTTCTCTATGCATTTAAACTGTGTGTTTTGCTTAAAGCCTGCACGCATCTTGCCTCTATAACATTGATCCTGATGGGAAAAATTTCTTTGCTATCCTTCAGATCCCTCGTAATTGCACTTGTCACTTGTATTCCTTGATGGATAGATGTGTGTGGATGGCTCCGTTGTGTGGGACGTAATCTGCTTCTATATGGAGTGTAGTCCAGTCCACTAACTGAAGCAGGCTTCTAAAAGAGAAGTAGATGAGATAATTGAATGCAGTGAAACAAACAAACAAACAAAAAATAGAGATGCAAGATACAGTCCTATTTTACTTCTATTTCTTTTTCCAAGCATTTAGAGCATAAACTGTGTAATTCCTACACGACAATATCATTTTCAGTAACTTACTGAAAAAATACAAATAAAATGTCAGTTCCCTTGGGAGCCATTAGCCTCAAGCAAATTCATGATGCAGTGGAAATAAGAACATGCTGGGAAAGCTGGTACATGAAATGCATCAAACTAAAACATGCATGCTTTTGAGATTCAGAACATATTCCAAAAAATATATGATTTTGGGGGCAGCAGTGTCTTTAATTCATGTTTATACATGCTTTACTATTATTTATGCTGTCATGCTCATGTTCAAGACTTAATAATTTAATTTTTTTGACATCAAAGAGCTATAAGAAAAATTTAGTCATATCCATTTGGTATAAAGGTCCATGTCTGGCTATAGTGGACAGAGAGAGGTTGCATATTATGTGTTTGGCTGACCCTGGGAGTGGTGTTAAACAAGAGGGCTATTCTGGTATAGGCTAAGAGTCTCCAAGGGCCTGAAACATTCACTGTCTTCATACATTTTTAGATATTCTTTCCAAAGCTGTACCAACATGGCTTCTTCCCTTGGAGAACTCAGTTTAACACATTTGATGGAACAGGGTTTGGACGACTTGCCAGTATGACAGATATAAACAATCTCTAAAATAAATCTCATGTCCAGAGTTCCTTTTGATTTGTAGATGTATTCTTACAGGGATTTTAACTTTATATAAACATATAAAGTGTGCATGCATCCTACTAACATAGGATAAAAAGCTTCAATAGCTCCTGTGCTGTAGAGTTTAGGGGTTAGGCAGATCTAATTTAACAATGCTGTTAGGGATTTTAAAAGCAGTCCTGAAGATAGGAATTATATCAGATTATACGACTACATTAATCTTGTTATGGAGTCATAATATTGTCAATTTATCTTAGTGATCCAAATTCATAGCTTTCTTACTTCAGAGCAGCATGCAGGGCTTTTTATTTTAATGTCTGTTTGTTCCAGAAGAATCTGGCCTGCACAACATGTGCTCAGCAAGCTTGAAGTGTGATTTATACTTTTCTTAATCCAAAGGCAGAAAAGCTATATATCTCACTTAAATGTGAGTGTAAAATATACATTGGAGACCCCCTTTTGCTTAAAGTTTTTATGCTGTACTGAACATTTCTCCTACCCCTTGGGATTTCAAAGTAGACCTTTTGCGTGGTTAAAGTAGTGACTGACTTTTCTCATTTTATTTTCACATCTGTTTTAGTTACCACTCTAATTTTAAGCTCTGCTACTGAGGTGCAGATTTGCTTGACTTTCTTATAATAACGTGTAAATGCAGTAGTCAGTACTGTAGCCTCTCATTTTCACAGCCTCCCATTGATGAAGCAAAGACACTGGCACTGATACTGCTGCTGTCTTTAGTGGCTGTGAGCTCCCTTGCTGCCTTAGTGCTCCCCTATGTGCATTTTTCACACCTTGGTGAAGTCAGTCAGAATAAGCCTTTTGGATAACACCTGATATTAGAAGCCAGCTCACCTGAATTTGGGGGATATTTTGCATTGTATGTTTTCATTTTCTGCTTAAAATAGTGTTCTGCTTAAAAATGTCTGGAGGGAATCAGATTGGAAAAGATGCGGGGGAATCTCTGAGATTTGGGCTGAGAACCAACGGGCTGAGAGCAAAGGCTGAGACCAAATTTTCTTTTGGAAAAGAACATTTTTCTGCAGCTGTGCAGCTGTGAGCCAGTGCACCAGAGTGACTGTCCTGACAGAATATGGACTCAGAATATGAACTCTGAAAGGTTTTGGTGTGTAATTCATCCTTCTGAGTCATGTTAGTCCAGTACACTCTGTTACTGCTGACATGATGCACAAGTGTGTCTCATCTCCTTGTCCTGCCTGCTCAGTGTTCGTGGAGAGTGTCTAAGGGCTTTTGATTCACTGTGTTCCAGAACCAAATTCCTGTCTGAGCAAGCATGTTTGATAAATAATATTCTCTGCATATCCTGAAAAAAATGTGCTGGAATGCTTACTGAAACTCCATGAGGGATGTAATCATTCTGTATGCAAAATATGTTGAAATCAATAGTAAGAGAGTGTGTAAATTCAGTCATTTTATCTTAGGCATTAAATACCAAAACTGAAATTTTTATGGTTTACCTATTAAATTAACAGAAGATATGTAACCAAATCCCTTCTATGACTTTAAATAACTGTTTTCATTGTGTCCTAGAAAAAAAAAGTTAGTTATCAAGGAAAACCACTGGGTTCAATATTACTTTTTTTTTTTTCTGTTTTGTAATGAGTATGAAGTGTAAGCTAATATGAGTAATAAAGTGTTGCTGGCATATAGGGCTTTATCTTCGTTTATTTGGTTTTTCATTAAAATTTGTGTAAAACTTTTAAGAGGCAGTTGCAAGTAATGATAGACCCTTTTTTTTTGGTCATTTTGTTTGAATTTGAAATGTCCAAGTTACCTCAATTTAAGGCAGAATTTGTTTCAGTATAGTATAAATTTTGTTTTCCTGCTTTATGAATATTTTCAGATTTTTAAATAAATTTTAATCCTACAGAAAATAATGACTTCTAAACCAGATTGATATCCAACTATCCTCGAAGTAACATTTTTTCCCACTTAGCTAGGACTTTGGCTATGTGAAATATCTCAGTAAATCCCGGAGCATATAGCATTTAAAGTGAGAAACAATGTAGATGAAGGATTAAATTTCCTTTGTGAAATTGTACAACTGTGTTAGTTATGTAGGTTTTCTAAGCCAAAACACATGATAAAGGATAAACACTGGTTTATATCATCTTTGGAAAGAGACTGTTTTGTTAGCAGTCTAAAGTACTATGCTTTGGGGAGACCTCTCTGGTGGGTTGAGAGACTTTGTTTCCTGCTGATGTTTGTGAGAAGTGAGAATTTTTGAAACATGCCATGAGGTGTTCAGCACAGTGTCACATCCCAAGTGAGTATGGACCTATGCAACCCATAGATCCAAGCCCTTCACAGCCAAAACAGAATGTATTTTAATGTACAGATGGGGTCAAATTAATTCTTTTCACATTTGTTTTGAGTTAACGATCAATACTGGCCACTGCTTTATAGAATTGTATTTCCAACCAGGATATATTAAATATACAGTAAAAAAAAAAATATATAAAGTACTTTGTTTTAAACTACTTCTGTTATTCTGAAGAAGTTTTAAAGCAATAAATTGCTTAGACACCTCTGAAAAAGTTGTTCAGCAAATTTCTCCCTAATGGATACTTTAGCAATAACATGAATTGTAGAAATATGGGGAAGGGAAAAATATAAGCACCAAGACAAACATTAAAATTATTACTTTTCTCTCTTCCTATTATCGTCAGAGGCACATGGGTTTTCAAGACACGAAAAGTTTGCTCTTTTTCATGTCTCCTGCATTTCATTGGTATCAATGTAATTTTTATCTGCTCATTATTAAGGTTTAAGGGCGAAAAA
>JAYDZK010000113.1:102680475-102707636 GCA_034509185.1 Euphonia xanthogaster
TGGTACGTATGTAATTTTTATTTGCTCATTATTAAGGTTTAAGGGCAAAAAATGTATGTGAGGTCTTGATTTCAAGCATGTTTTGATTTGTTGATCAGTTAATTGGTTTCTGAGTTAAGAGTGAGACAAGGAAAAATTGGAAGTAGTTTAAACTGAAAAGTTTTAGAGCTCATAGCTGAAGGCTGACAGACAAGTATCTGTCATGTGTGGATAGAGGTAAAGGGGCAATGTAGCACAAACTGACAAATTTGTTACATGGATACTTAGAAAAAAAATCGATGTGAAGATCAGGATCTAGGTCATATATATTTCTTGGTATATGCCGCACCAGCCAAGCTTTGGATTAATGAGAGCTGAACTGACCTTATGTACTGTTTCTGTCTCCCTTTAGCCTGATTATCAGATATTCCATTTATTTTGTCAAACAGGACTTCTTGCCTATCTTCTGACTGGCAAAAACGTACCTTAATCTGTATTAAAAAAACCCAGAAAAGTCCTGACAAATAGCAGATGGTCCTTGAGCACTGACAGAAGTTTTGACACATAGCAAAACTTAAAAGGTGCCCAATGCACCTTTTAACAGATGTGCTAAAACTTCACAGTCTTGTATGTTTTCATATCCTAGTGCAGATTATGAGGCGTATATCTGCCTTTACCATGAAGTTACAGAGACTATGTTAATGGGCTATGAAAATATAAAATAATTTGGATGAATAACGAAACATGAATTTAATTCAGAAACCCTTAGGGGTATATTCTCATTTCAATGAGAGGTGGTTTATCCTTAATGAGAGGCTTATGCATAGCTGTCTGTGCACTGAGATGAGAATACACTCAAAACTACTTAAACTCGAGAGCTACAAATAATCTATTTAGTTTTTGTAGTCAAAAGAGATGGAATTCTTAAAGTAACTAGTTAGACCTTATTTGCATAAGAAAATTAGCTGAAATTCCAGTCGTGGAGGAAAATTCAAAGGGCTTTGTCACCTCTATTACATGCTATCTGATCAAATTGTACATGAAGGCAAATGGTCTGATCTTTTTTCCTATTTAAATCTTTCTAAGTACACTTTATAAAATTGATTATTTTTTTCCCTAAGAATCTTGTTAGTAAAGAAAATAGTTTCAAGTGGAATTTTTTTTCCTGAATGAAATTAAACATAATTACATTGCAAAAAGATGTTTACCAAATGTTGATCTTTGTTCTTTTAAATGCAAATTACCATTGTTCTTTTAAATGCAAATTGATTGTTGTATCTTATTTTATTTCGACTTTTCCTTAATTGTTCTGACTATCAGTGTAGTCCCTTTGGTTCAGACTTAAGCAATTTCTTAAAATTTCTTACAATTTCTTTCTTACTTCTTTTGGGCAAATTCATAGGAGCTCCACACCCTGGATTTGCAGGGCTGTAGCTACAGTCACAGCATGCCTCTTTAATTCTCAGAAAGACTCTGGATTTTGGTTCTGTCTGTGTCCAAAGTATAGTGTCAGAGCAGAAGGAAAATGCTAGGTGAAGATAATAGTGGAGGTAGTAGAGGAGGAAGGGTTTACAAAATAAGAGTGTGTGCCAAAAATAACTACTGGCAGTACCGGAGAAAATGTATTTTGAAATGTCGTGTAGGAGCATCAGTACTTTAACAGGTGGTTATTGCTTGTGCCCACATGCAGTGTTCAGAATAACTGCAGTTTGTGCACTGAAGTTTTGTACACATTAGGTTGGTCGGGAGATGATTCAATGACTTCGGCTGTTGGCGGTTTAAACCAGACTGTGCAGGGCTTATCCATTATATATTCAGCTTTGTAAGGTGGTGTTGCTTGAATTTTCAGGTAAAAATTAAATACAGTCCACTTTTGTTGTTGGATGAGATGTATGGTGTTAAAGACAGAGATTTTAGACTTTTCTAAATTTTTTTCTGCTATTTATCTTTTAGCAATAGCTAGGTAAGTGTAACTACCTTTAGAATTTTACTTAACAATAGATTTTTTTTTCTCTATTAGGATGCTAGGCAAATAATGTATTTCAGTTGAGGTAGAATGCGTGTTGATTTCAGAAGAACTAGCAAGAATGCTCACCATTTTAAGAAATCCTCTGGGTTCATACATGGAAAAATACTGCTGACTTCAGATAATTCTTACTTCAGTTACTCTAAAAGGTAATTGCTGAGAATAATAATTTAAATAGTCACATTCAGTTTTCAATCATATTTAGGATAGCTGTTGAAGTTAAACATTTTTTTTCTGCTTCTTTAGGCAGTGGACATTCAATTTATGAGTTTAAATGCAGTCAGGCAGTTTAAAATATCACTTACCCTTTATAGGAATTTACTTAATTTGAAAAACAGCAGAAAAAAAAAAAAAGAAGTGAAGTGAATCAGTTCTGACTCTAAATTAGGCTCGAGGATTTTGGGTACTTGTTTGAAAGGTGCAAAGGACAGTCCATAGAGAGCAAAATCCTCTGTGCTGAAAATGCCTCTGAGCTGTTGGGGATGTTTCTGACAGCTTAATTTTGTGCATGTTGTCATTAGTTCTTGAAATACAAAGCAGTAAGGCATGTGGCTGTAGAGAGTGGAGCTTTGAACAGTTCCAGCCCCAGGTCTGTGCCCTCTGCATTGGCACTGTAGAAAAACTCAATTTAAATGCTAAAATACATTGTAGGCCAGATGGAAACCAGACCATGTGGATCATCCCACTGATTTCGGCTTTGCTTCTAGGGAGGGCACTTGCAAGTCCTTAGAAGCAGCCTGAGTTGCCGTATCTGAAATCATTCTTGAGCCACAGTGTCACTCAAAGCAGAGACTTCCTTGCAGTTTGAGGCAATCACCTCTCCTGATATGTTTTATATCCAGTTAAGTAAGACATGAGAGAGAAAATACTTTATTTTTATAATTTGTTTGTGAGGACTCTCCAACTGAAAAAAGTCACTGAAGGCTAATTGCTTTCTATTTCACAGCCTCTTTTGAACTCTGTTTTTACTTCCTTACAATTTTGGTAATTGAAATTTGTGGACCGAGCTTCCAGCTTTGTTTTCACTGTAAGTATACCTCTCTGCAGGTTTTCTTGGCTAGGACATGATGAAATTAATCTTAGTTTGCTGTCCTCAAGTCTTGAATTAGATGCTTTCTTTGTTAGCTGTAGCTGCCAAAATACGTTATTATTTTCCTTTGATGTACTCTGTTCTGTAGGGCAGGAACAAACAGAACCATGCTCAAAAGGGAAGAGGACAGTTCTCTAGAAGAGGTGGAATTCTTTAAAAACAAGTTAGAAATAGACACTCCGTCACTCCTGATCTGTGTCATAAATATCAGCTTGTTGAATGCATTTCTATCTGAGAATTGAACGATAAATTATTTTAGGCATGCTTTTCTTTTTTCTTTTTAATCAGTGTTAATGAAGGAATACATGATATGACTGAAAAGTAGCAGAACTAGTGCAAAATGTGTGTATTCAAACCATAATTATTTTTAAGATGTTGATAATATTGCAAATAAAATCGTGGAAGGTAACCAGATTTATCTGTAGTGGAATGTGAGGAAATTGGTACTACATGCATTTGCAGCAGCAGAGCAGGATGTGTAGATGATTCCTATGTGTATATCAGTATGCTGAGAGAAGAATACACTGCCTTGCTCCTTCTTCTTTGAGCCTCCCAAGGTCATGCTGCTTTCATGTGGGATCATGCCAAAAGCATTAGCTGTGCATTGTTGTTGCCATCCTCAATTTGGCTTAAAGCAAGGACTGTAGTCAAAGCTAAAGGCAAGATGACTTGCTAATTTTTATCTGAAGATCCAGACCTGCCATACAGTACATAATTGAAGTACTATGGGAATGCTCAATGTAAAATAAATGCAACTTTTTACTCAGGTAGGAAAGCCATTTAAAATTCAGGAGATGAATGGCAACTAGCAGGATAAAGGACTTAACAAGCTTTAGAGTAAATGACCATATCAAAGAAATTATTTGAAGGAGCTCAAAGATAACAACTGATAGATTTCTGTAGCTAGCAAAAGTGACTACCTGCAGGCACCTGGACTGAATTAATTTTGTTCAGATTCAGGAATGGGTCACACCTGCTCCTATGATCCTGCTTTTGGGTAGGCCCATGGTTTTGCAGTTGTACAAGATAATGGGTCACCTGATGAATTAAGGGACAAGAGGGAATTTTTCTGAAAAAGGCTAGACTCAGCTCCTGAAAAACAGTTTCTCCATTTCATCAGTACCTGGGAAAAGAAAGGAAAAATGTTTATTTTTGTATTGTCTTGAGACTTGAATGTGTGACTGAAGTACACTGTATCTTTTCAGGCTACATGGTTTAAGGAGGAAGGCTGATGGTTTTCTGGTGTCTGGAAACAGTCAGGTCGTGTGGTCAACAGACTGCTTTTTAACATCACAAAGTAGTGGGATGCAGCTGGGAACTGAGCATTTGGGGAAGGAGCCCTGGATTCAAGTGGGCCAGGTCTTTTTCCTCTTTATTTGCCAAAGCGTGTCTGTGTCAGGTGAAGAGCAGAGGGAATTTGTTTGATACCAGGCTGGAAGCTGAACCACAGAACCCATTTCTTTGAGAGAGCTGACCCACTGTGGTGTTGCTGTGTGCCAGAGGACTCTGAGGTTGCTAGTTTTGTGCTTCTGTAATACAGGGATTTGGAGGAGAGCTGCCATGGGCTACTGGCCTGCAAAAAAGAAACTCATGTCTGAGTTAACGTGATACCTAATGGTTCTGGCTTGGATTCTTTTTTTTTATTTTGTTAGGGGTTTTTTTGGAGGGGTGGGGGGTCAGTTTGGGTTGTTTTTTGGTTTTGGTTGGGGTTTTTGGGGGGGTATTTTTGGTGACTTTTTTTTTTCTAGTGCATTTCTAATGTATTTCTTCTAGAGGAGTAGTAACAGGATCTGTTACACTTGCTCAGTGTTTAAGATTAGTTTTCAGTCAGTGGTTTTGAAGTTAGTCTCTTATAATTTAGGTCAGTGAACCGAGTGTATATACATTGACCCAACAGCTTTCTGAGCTTCCACCAAATAGGGTTTTCTAATGTTTGTTTAAATATTTCAGAAGAAGGGAGTGGAAGAAACAATATAAATGGCATAATTTAGGAGTAATTTTATCATCTTTTGGAACAAAATGGATATTTACCATTTGAAGGTTATAATATATTTGCCACTTAAGCCATCTCTAGTAGGAAGCTTCTAGTAGGAATAGGAAAATAAAGGCTTCCAGCAACATGAAATTACCATAAAAATGTATGTGCTTTTAGTTAGAATTTTAGAAATTCTTGTTTACCTTTGTAAATCAAACATATATATATTAAGCAACAGTTTAATTTCTTTAATTGTAAATACAAGGAACTTTTCCTTTTTTCATGTATAATGGGAAGAAGTGCTTATGGAGACAATGGATGCTGGCAAGAAACTTACACTGAGGTACTGGAAAAGTGAATGTGTCTTTTTTTCTTCTGGTCAGATATATTTGTAACCACATACAGTCTGTTGACCTGCTGAATATTTAAAAATCTTACAAATTTTAAGTTCTCAGTTGTCTTTAATAAGTTGTCTGAAATAAGTGATCTACTCCATACAAATGCCTTTTTAGCTTAAAGAAAATGTAGGAAGGCATGTGGTACATGTGTGAGGAAGGGAAATGGTCTGCTGCTTAGTAAAGACATCATTGCTATCACCATACCTGGCTTTATTTAAAATAAGAAGCAATCAACTAATGTTAAATGTTGTCGCCTAGAGAAACCTGCAAGAAGGGTTGTGCTTTGTCTGGCAGTCAGAAAATCCAAGCTCTATCAGAATAAGGAAAGAATAAGTTTTCTTACTGAAATAGGTTTTTGGTGAAGGTGTCCTTGCTGGCAGATGCATCCCACCTAAACCAACATACTGACTTCTTGGCTGCTTGTGTGGTCTTGGTGGTGGAAGCAAAGAGTGAAAAATAAGTAGAAGGGAGATAATAGAGTGGAGGGATTAAAAGAGATGAGGTGGCTGTAAAAAATGGGACTTGAAGTCAGGGATGCCAGGGTCTCTGGTCAATACAAATGAATTGGTATGGTGTAGGCTAACACACAAAATTTGTCTGCAAAGCTGTCTTTTTTTCACAACCAATACTGAAAAGAAGTTCACTGAAGAAAGGGTAAAAAAGAGTGGAACTAGTGAAAAAAAAAGAAAAGTAGCATTTTTTTCTAATTTTTCCCACCATTATCGAGCACAGATGGCTGTTTCCAAATGGTTTGCCTCTAAAATATTGCCTACTTCTATGCTAGCTGAATTTTTCAAATATTTTCTAACTTCAGAGCAGATTGCAATGATCCAAGTGGAAGGTAAGAGGAGAGAGCTATCCTCAGTAATGTCTATTTGTGGAAAAATTGGCAACACATCAGCTGTACATAGATTGAAACAGATTTTACTGATTCTTTTCTGACACCTGGTCAGTAAGGCAATTGAGCAGCTCCAGTTCCTGAACTGAAATAAACTTCACAAAATCTTTCTTTTTTTTTTTTTTCTTCACAACGTTATCAGTGTTACCTCAGTCTTATGAAACCCCATATTGCATAAATTGTACCCAAGAGGTCCTCATATCACCTCATCTCCATGAAAAAGAGGAATGTGAAAATACTGCATCTGGGTCTGTGTGTTTTGTATTGGTTCTCTTGTCATCCGTGACCTAATTTGGAAAACCTCTTCAGGTCTGCATTGCAAATAGCTTGGTGCATATGGTTCTCCTCCCTCGTGTCTTAGTCATATGCACACACGTGCTGTGTGGTGATAATACCAAATGATTAATATCTTTTGTTTTCTGTTTGAATGACAGTATGTTTTTTATTTTCTTCGATGTGCACAGATTACCCAGTTCTGTGACATTAAAGGAGAATCCTAAAGTCTCAAACAAAGCCCAGCAGGGTACTGGGACTTTTGAGCTGAAGCAGTAGAGACTGCTGTGGAGAGTTTGGGGTTGAAGAGAAGATAAACGTGGTTGAGACACCAATGGGCAGGACCAGTGGTACCCAAATCAGGGATTCTAGCAGGAAAGCCCTGACCTGTAGGTGCTGCCTGCCCAGTGGAACACATTCTGAATTGAATAAGAAAAAACATGAGGAATTAGAAGGATAAAGCATGACTGGGGGGGGTGGTGAATGGATTTTCAGAGCTGTATGTTATCTGACTCTGACAAGGTGATGATGTGTCATAACAGTTAAATAAATTTTTAGGTAGTTGGTTGTTGGACCTGGAAACACAAAGCTTACAGAGGCACTGAGAGCTCTCAGCTGCCTTGGAACAAAAGGGTGCACAGAGCAGTAAGTCATTTTGGCATTTCCAAACATCTTCACATTTTAACAAAGGGATATTTGTGAGTATAATACCTATTAAAAAAAATAATACTCTAACAGTCTATTGTAGTTGGTGGATTCAACGTGAGTAAGCTGGAACATCTTGTACATGCCATTCGTATGAAAATCTGTGAGCACTTAATATAGCTTGCACAACCTAAATTGCCAAGTGATGCAAAGCAGATGAGGCCCAGCATGATTATAGAATCCCAGATTGAGGTATTGGAGTGATTAAAAAAAAAATTTAATCTGTTTAGACCTACTGCATATCTTCAAGGCAAGAAATACAAACCCACAACAACAAGTTTTAAACCCGTATGACAGACGAATCGGCACTGTGCTTTCTGGCTGAAATGTGTAAAATATGCTGTTGGAGGACTGAGGGAAGATGTTTTAGATTACATTTGCAGTCTTAGATATGAAAAATAGTTTCCAGACCAAAACTGGGTGAATGTATTTTTGGGGGAGGTATTTATCAGTTAATAATGAACAGAAGGAGCAGGCTGATAAAAAGACAAGAAAGTACAGACTGCCTCTGAGTCAGGGAGAACAAACCTGGCTAATAATTCCAGACAGAAACTCCTCAGGAAGGGGCTATGGATGGTTTCTAATTTTTTTTGTGTGTGTGTCTAGAAATAGTGGAAGTGAGATTGTAATGATAATTACAATCATTAATAAGAGATTGAAATTATATAGAATAAAGAACTTAGTATTTCTAGGTCATGGCTGTCCACAGGTAAATTTATTTAGCTAGGTTTTGTATTTAGTTGTTTGTAGGTGTAATGCTGCTCTTATCTTGCATTTTATTAACCACAATAACTCTTCCATACAGTATTATATTTGCATTTTGTAATAGTCTCATTTTCTTGTATAGTTTTTTCTCATTTATCTTATATGGTATGTTTTCAACTAAAAGCAGATATTAAAAAAAAAAAAGGGCACATGAAAACTTGCATCAAATCAGGTACACTGGAGGATGGGAGAACAAAATCTGATTCCTGAAGTGTTCCCGAATGTGATGTGAGTAAATGTAATAGATGAGAAAAATTATGCTGAAAAAAGATGTTTTGAATTCATGATGATAAACCTGGTTGCGTGTGTGGTTCTTTGGTAGCGCAGCAGAGATTCAGTTCTTCCTCCAGCCTAATCTAAGCACTAACTATGTGGACTGAGAAATTTGACTCGGTCTGAGGTACATAAGTAGCTTTAAATATAAATACTAAGTATTCATCTTTATATATAAATGTAATCTTTATCTTGTCCTTTGTAAAAAGAGGGGGGAAAATAGCTTCTGAACCAGTTTTTATACCAGGGCTTAATAAGGGTCAGTGAAAATTAATTCAGAGCCAAAATGTAAATGAGTCTATTAATTGCATGAAGCAGTTGCTGAGACTAGCATTGTGCTTATTTGCTTGCCTGCATGGGAATTGGGAGGGTGGATTTGCAGGGACTTCAGATGCTCGGATCTTTTGTTTGCCATTCTGTACTGTGTGGTGAGACACAGTGTGGAACACATGGTGGTGTCTGAACTCTGTGTGTGGAGCAGGACATATGTGTGTGAGGGACATGGTCTGCTTTTGCTTTCCTCCTTTGTTGCTTAGTCCTACCATTGCAGCCCAAAACCCCAGGCAGCTCTTGGTTGTTAGGATTTTTAATCTGGTTTGCAGTGGAAGAGGGAATTTGACAACCATCTTAAGCAGCTAAAAATGATGTGTCAGGTTCTATTTAAATGAAGACATTTAAATAGCTCTTGCAGGGGACACTTCTGTCTTTTGTTCCCATCTTCTCTTGCAAGGCAAGAAGAAGAGTATATGTCTTCCTTTGTTTGTCTATTTATGCAGGCAGGAGACTTTTTTCCTTTTCTGAAATCTCAGATTTTAAATACTGATGTTTAAAGAAATACAAATACTTAATGGAAATAGCAATCCTTCACTCTGTTTCCATCCCTGAGTGAGATTTCTTTTAGGTTCCTCTGAAGTGATCACACTCGGAGAGGGAAGGAAAGGGAGGATGCCTTCATTTGGGCTGACCACTAAGTCAGCAGCTTCTGAGTTTTATCTTTTATTGCGAGAAAACTGCTATAGAGTGTCAAAGCACTGGGTGATGCTGCTGGGTTGTTCTTAGTTTTGGATTTTTGGTCGGGTTTATTTTCCATTAAAAATATGTAAGGACATAGTTCCTGAGCTTAGGTGCACCTCAGAAGCAGCTCTCTGATTTGCTTCTGAACCAGTTACAGAGCCCTGAGAAGTACACAGCAGGACTAATCAAACTGTGTGTACAATTTGCATTCAGGTGTACAAAAACAAATGAGAAAATGCAGATGAGGTAGCTATTTCAGTAAATCTTTCTTCCAAATTTCTTATAATTTTTAAATACTCTGTTCAAAAATCAGTCAGCCCATCTGTAGGGGCTGAGTGAGACATGACTGTGTCCCATATATTTTAGTTTTATTGGGGAAGCAGAATACACCACTGGGCATCAGGAGCACATGGACAAAACTGTATGCCTGAAGCTAACAGCACTCAAGACTAAGATTGAAACCAACACTCATGATTGAGACTGAAATTTCACAAGTGAGGAAAAATATTCACATATCTTCCTGAAGTAAATTTTCACTGGAAAAAGAAAATTCTTCCCAATACCTTTAGAGTATGCCTTCTCCCATTCCCCATCAAGATTATGAAAGAATTCTTACACAAGCTGGCTATCAGTGGTAGTAGCCTGCAACCATAGCTCAGTAATTGCAATTTCTGCCATCTGCTGTTTGCATACCAGAAAATTTCCTTGGGAAACTGTGTACCTGTTGAACAGCAATTAGTAGCTCTCACTTAAAATAATAATTTAGGTCTATATTTAGTTCCTATTTTCCACTTCTTTATGGATTCTTACTATGGTTACCAGTGTAGAATTTTGTTTCATAATGTAATTTCTTTGGGTTGGTTAACAGACATTGGTCAGTTTACAGGATCATGGAATTATTTAGATTGGAAAAGACCTTTAAGATCACCAAGTCCTACTATTAACCTAATACTGCCAAATCCATTCATTAATCATGTCCCTAAGCACCACATCTACCCAACTTTTAAATACATCCAGGGATTGTGACTCTCTAGGCAGCCTGTTCAAATGCCAGACCATCTTTTGGTGAATTAACTTTTCCTAGTATCCAATCTAACCCTCCCCTTGTGCAGCTTGAGGCCATTTTCTCTTGTCCTATCAATTGTTACTTGGGAGAAGAGACAGCCCCCATCTGGCTCCAGCCTCTTCTCCAGAAGTGAAGAGCAGTAAGGTCTATACCTCGTGGTGTAGCAGGTCCCTGACCATTTTCCCAAGGAATATGGATTGTGGGGGCTTCCTTCTGCTCCCTGTTCCTGTCTTCCAGCTCAGTGAACGGGGTGCCCAGAGGACTGGTCTTACTAATAAAGACTGAGGCAAAGAAGGCTTTAAGTATCTCACAGTTTTCCTCATCTGTTGTCAGTGTTTTATTCCCTACATCTCATAAAGGATGAAGATTCTCCTTAGCCCTTCATTTTTTGGGTTTTTTTTTGGTTTTTTTGTGAATATATTTATAAAAACATTTTATTGTCTCATACAGCAATAGTCAAATAACATTCTAGTTTGGGCTTTGGCACTTCTAATTTTCTTTCTGCAAAATTTCACAATATCCTTGTAGTCCATCAGGGTGGCATGCCCCTTTTTCATTGCTGCCTACCTGAAGAATTAGTAGTGGAGAGTAATCTCAGGGCTGTATCAGGGTAGGAAAAGTTTTCCTGACATCATGGAGGCAGCAGATTTCCCCATAGATGTGGGTCCAGTGTGCCTTGGTGACTAAGTAGAATAAAAAAAGATGAAACAGCTCAAATTCAGAAGCTACTAAGTCAAGATAGCTGTAGAAAAGCTAAAAAATGTCCCATCAGTAAAGTGCAAATGTTAACAGTTGAATGAAGAGGTTTATCTTGTGAGGGAAATAATTTAATAAATTAGCATTTTATCTGTTCTTTTCCCTATTATTATGATAAAAATAAGACAGGTGGATGATATGAAAAGAGCTAACACACCATTGGTGTAAATATTAAAGAGTTCAAGGAGACTGTGCACACTCGATCAAAACCTTTCATAACTCTTAAGCTGGTGGCCTCAACATTGGTACAAAGGGGGCCTGAAAGGAAGGCAGTTTCTCAGTGACACTTCCAGTATCATGTTTAAGGACATTATTACCGGCTCTGCATCCAGCCTTGACTTCTTTGTTGGCAAATGAATTGAGGTGTATGGTTGGTGTGTCTGGCCGATGGAAAATTTTGGAGTTGCAAAGAAAGTATAGCTGGAGCCTGAGATGCACTGTTCTTGGGGTGCTCTTCAGTGTGGGGCTAAGGAACGACTTGTGGTGGGTGATGTGAACTGGCCTGTACACTGCACAGGTCTTGGAGCATATTGTCTTCTCATCTGTGATCAAATTCTCTCATGAAGGGAACTACTTGGATTGCTCCAACCAGGAGTCTGTGTGCAAGCTAGTATGTGTGCAGTGTGGACACTGAGAGGCCGAGAACTATGCAGTGAAACAGAAGGGGAAATAATTTGGCTAGGTAGATAGGAATTGGGTATTGGGGCTAGAAACTTAAAAAAGGCTTTCCCAGGTAGGCTGCTCCACAGCATGGCCAGGAACACTGGAAGTACAGTGTTTTCCACGACGTAAAGTCATGGATTCTTCAGATTAGGATAATTTCATTCCTGAGGTGTTGGAGATGCTTGGCTTCTGAGTTACCTGTTTCCAGTGGAGTGAATGTGGTGTCCTAAAAGCAGCATGTACAAGGCAGGATACAGAAGACTGCTGCTTAAATTTTACAGAAAATTTATAAAACCTGACACACTTTATAGGTGACTAAAATGCCACCTATAAATTCTCTTTTTTCCATTAAAAAGGTAGTGTCAGCAGAAAATTCTTAGCCACTTACAATATGAAAAAAATACTTCTATTCTTGTTAGTTAAGGTTAGATGATACAGAAATTAAGCTTCTCTCAAAATGAAAGAATGTTTAGAGGTAGAAATGATGTCAGTGCTTCTGTCCATGGGAATGAAAATTAACATTTGATCATAACTCATAATTTGGGTTTGTTTTTTTCTATAATGGTATAAAATAATCACACTGACTCAGTCATCATTCTTTGGAAGTCACAGATGAGATTTTAAAGCCATATATATAATGATTTATATGAATTACAGTGGATGACAAGAACCTCCTTTAAATCTGTCGAACTTAATTTTCTGCTCTGTGGAGCACAGTGATTGAGACAGTGAAGCTGAATGATGTTTTACACTGTGCATACTGCCAGCTGCCAAAAGCCTGTGGCATTAGCTGAATCCACAGTAAACCCATGGACAAGTAGTCGAGAAGATGCAATGCATAATTCTCTCTTGGCTGTGCTTCCAAGGGAACTCTGGGCATCATTTTGCAGTGCCTACAATGGCAAAGCAATGGCATTCTTGAGGAACAGTTTGGCAGAGCTATTTCAAATATTAGTGGATGCTGCTAAGTGGTTTAAGAGTCATACGTTCTTTGGACCTCTGTAACATCAGACTCATAACTAGGATCAGTATTGTATTTGACTGTAGTCCAACTATATCCAAAAGAGAGTATATAGCACGATATCTTTTTTGATAAATGGTTAGCTGGTATTCAGATTTTCATAGGTTATTCTGTTGGGAAGAAAAAGCGGTAAGATAATTGCCTATAATAGTCAGTGCATCTTCATTTGTTTGCAGAACAAATCTTCATAAAATTATATCTTCCTAAATAAAAGAAGAATAGAAATAATAAAGGGAGTCTCTTTATTCTAAAAATTCTCCTTAGTGCCAAGAATATGTTTGAAATGCATTCTCTGAGCTTTCTTCTATGCTAGTATTGCTAGTGTTCCTCTGACTCTCTTTTGTTTCCCATTGCCTTTTTGGCCACATCTGTGATGCTTTTGTCTTTGGTTTTGCTTTTTGGGTATTTTGCACATAAAATAGTACCAACAACTTCAAAATTGCTTTTAACCACCAGGAGAATCCATCTTGTTGCATTACAGAACAATACCAGAGCATCATCTGCATGAATTAGAGTGGTAATTTCTTCTGTTTCTATGGAATCTTAACTTCATGTTATGCTTACAGTGAATTCTTACTATGCCTCCAAAGCTACAGATTTTGGACTCAATAGCTTTGATATCAAACTACTCTTGCTATTTGCTTTTAATGTATGACTGGTTCCTTTAAAATTGAGGACAAAATTCAAAAGAAATTGATTGTGTCAGATTGCTAACATCAAATTGATGTGTCCAGGATAATTCATAACATTCATCTTCTAATCATGGGGATTTTTTTCCTCTCCAGAACGTCCCATTTAAACATGAGATTGAAGACTTTTTATCCTTGGGAGTATGTAATTTTCACATTCTATGACTTTTTTTTCAGGCTTGGAGTATTGATGGAAGGGATATGCCATTTTGCTGCAGAGGCTGTAGGAGGGAGCTGGGCTATGTAACAGGTCTTATGGCTTATCTGGCTTTGCAGGACGTGAAGCCTGGGAGGTTGTCTTCTAATCAAGAAATCATTCTCCTAGTTGGTCATTTAATTCCTTTTTCCAGAGCAAAGATAATGTGAGGTTTTCTTTGAAGGTACTTTAGTACCTTTCATACACTATTGTGAAGTAATCAATACCATACTCAAATTTGACATGTGACACTGGATTGTCATCATCCATAGCCACTGGATTTGTTAGCAATCTGCTTTGCTAACAAAGTATTTAGCTGTAATCTTCATTTAATCTGAGGAGAAAATTAACATTTGATTTTTCATTTCCATAGATTTTAAAAAAGTTTCCCTCATATGCTGCACTGAAATAAATTTCAGATGAAATCCAAAAGTACTAGTGGACATAAGTTTGGTTTGTTTATGATATTTTTACTAGTAACAAAGCAATTTATGTCCCTCACTATTTAGGAATGAAAATATTTAGGTGCATAATATGCTCTTTCCCTTTAACTACCAGTATCACAAAATATCTGTTGCAACCAAATATAAAGGATAATAGGGCAGAGTACTTCAGGTACTGGATCCACAGCTGTAGATGCAGTTTTAGAAAATACAGAAATATGTGTAACAAAAAAAAAGTATTCCATATGTGTGACACCTCTGTTGAAAAGTAGCCCTGTATGTCATCTCTCATACTCCCTACATTTGTTGCTCAAAGTAGAACAGACAGGTTATGTATTTCATTTTGTTTTACTGCAATCAGAAAGCAATATCATCTTTCTCATCACACAACTAGCAGGGGCAGAATTAAGTTGTATGTAGCTGATTCGATTCTTAGTGACAGAGCTACAAAAGAAATACATGAATAAAACATGGTTATAAATGCAGTAGCACCAAAGCTACCTTTGTATCATGTAGAGGGGCTTGTATTGTTAAATTGTATAAAAATAATCTTTTAAAATCTTCTTTGAAAGCTGAATTTTGATAAAAAGACTGTGTTCTGTTGTATTTTTAAACTGTTTACCTCTCCAAGACCAAAATTTTGGATTATGCTTTGAGAAAAACAGTATTTCTTTAAAAACATAACAAAAAAAATACGCCATCATTTATTTGTGAGTTATCTTTTTGAGAACAGTGGATTCTTTGGCTGCCTGGAGTGAAAAGACTTGCTCCACAAATTTGTAGAGCAGATATATATTTTTTTTTTATATCTTCAGCAGTGGTTGGAGGTTGAGCCCTCTTAGCGTGGTTTAAAAGAAAACTTAATATAGTTTATGCAGAGGTTCAGATCTCATAATCTCATTTTAATTCTGCCCCAGTCTCTGCTGTGTGGCTCTGGACTTGCTGTCTGATTTCTCTGGGCTTTCATTTATCATTTGTGTGCCTTTACCTAAATTGTAGATTGTAATATAGGATGCATCAGCATGTAATATAATGCAGATCAGCACTCTTGTGGCTTAGGTGCTTCATGATGTAGGTAGTACATTTTTCAGGAATGATTTTGCTAGGTGATTGTGCAGAGAGTATTTTAAAAAGTGCAAGAAACTGGACTAAATATAATATAGCATCCACTGAAATGTGATAAAACCCTTTGCACTACAAAACTGAGATAATCTCTGAATTTCTTTCCTATTGCTATTGATCTTTTCCCAAATTAAATATGTACCCATGTAAATTTACATATACTGTATATTATATATATACACATTATATATAAATGTGTGTACATATTGTTTCCTTACAGATAACTTATTTCAGCCTTTTATGTTACTCCTGCTTTTAAAATTATTCTCTGGATTCATTGCCACAGTTGGGCAGTTGGGGTTTTGGCCTAAGAGGTGGAAAATATTCTGATGGAGATCTACAACCTAGTTTAGTCAAAGCAGTATATTATGCAGCATGTCTTTACTTTCCTAATGCCAGAGTGGGAAAGTGCACAACTGGTCACTGTACTGCTATAACTCTGAGTCGGTTGACAAATGTAATTATCCATTGTTCTCCAGATAGAATCATAGAATGCTTTAGGTTGGAAAAGACCTCTAAGATCGAGTCCAACCATTAATCAGCACTGTCAATGGAATAAAGTCCAATCTAAACCTCCCATGGTGCAACTTGAGGCCATTTTCTCTTGTACTATCAATTGCTACTTGACAGAAGATAATGACCCTCGCCTGACGCCAGCCTCCTTTCAGGTTCTTGTAGAGAGCAATGAGGTCTCCCCTGAGCCTACTCTTCTCCAAGCTAAGCAACCTCAGTTCCCCCAGCTGTTCCTCATGGGCCTTGTGCTCCAGATTCTTCACCAGCTCCATCACCCTTCTCTGGACACTCTCCAGTGCCTCAATGTCTTTCTTGGAGTGAGGCACCCAAAACTGAACAGTTTTTGAGGTGCAGCCTCACCAGTGTCGAGGTTCTGCCCTGGTTCTACGGGCCACACTGTTGCTGATACAAGCCAGGATGCCATTGGCCTTCTTGGCTGCCTGGGCACAGCTGGGTCACATTCAGCTGCTGTTGACCAGCACCCCCGGATCCCTTTCCACCCAGCAGCTTTCCAGCCACTCTGTCCCAAGGCTGTAGTGCTGCATGGGGTAAGCAAAGCACAGGACCTGGCATTTGGCCAAGCTGAACCACATCCAGCTGACCTCAGCCCATTGATCCAGCCAGTCCAGATCACTCTGTAGACGCTTTCTACCCCCCTCAGATCAACGCTCCTGCCCTGGTGGTGTTTGTGAACTGACTGAGGACGCACTCAAATCCCCTTGTCCAGATTATCAGTGTTAAACAGGCCAGGAGTGGCCCCAGTACAGAGCTTTGGGAAACACCACTCGTGACTGGATGCCAGCTGGATGTAGCTCTGTACTCCAGCACTCTCTGGGCCCAGCCATCAGCCGTTTGTTTACCCTGTGAATAGTGCCACCACCCAAGTAATGAGCAGCCAGGATAATGTTGTGGGAGACAGTGGCAAAAAATGTTGTTAACGTCCAGATAGAATCCACAGCCTTTTCTTCACACACTGATCAGGTCACCCCATAAAGGAAGGAGATCAGGTTGGCCAAGCAGGACCTGCCTTTCACAAGCCCGTGATGGCAGTGCCTGATCCCCTGGCTGTGGGATGGCACTCAGGATGTTCTGCTCCATGACCTTCTCTTGCAGAGAGGCCAGACTGACAGGTCTGTAGTTCCCTGGATCTTCCTTCCGGCCTTTCTTGTAGATGGGTGTCACATTGGCCAACCTTCAGTCAACCGGGACCTCCCCAGTCAGCCAGGACTGCTGGTAAATGATGGAATGGGGCTTGGTGAGCACTTCCACCAGCTCCCTCAGTATTCTTGGGTGGCTCCTATCCAGGCCCATGGGCTTGTGTGCCTAAATGGTGTAGCAGGTCACTGACCATTTTCCCTTGGATTTTGGAGGCTTTATTGTTCTCCCCTCCCTTACAGTTCAGGGGCCTGGGTATCCAGACAAAAGGCCTTATAATGAAAGACTGAGGCAAAGAAGGTATTAAATACCTCATCCTTTCCCTCAAGCACTACTAAAAGCAAAACATAACACTGACACTCCCACCCCCCACTGTGGTAAATGGTTTTATAACAGAGTTTAAAATGCTCATTTGTTACTAACGCTAATTTATTCAGGCTAGGCCCAACACGGAAGCTGTTTGTTTTCAGGGGAGCCTGAGTCTCATTTGCATTAATATATATTCACACTTCTCTCTGGCAGTCAAGATATTCAGTATATAGGTGTGCTGACCCTAAACGTGTGTAAGGGAAACCCTGTGTAAATGCAAACAGGAACCTATAGATTTGATCTGGTGAAACATTTGTATCTCAGGTATAACCTATGCCTCCTTTAGGCAGACATGAGCTTGCTGTTCTTTGGTTTAGTAGACCGTCTGTGGTAAAGTCTAACTAAATATCCATGTTTTCATAGTACTATGTAGGTGCTTCCTTTTTTCCTGGCATTCAGCTCTGTGTCCTTTTTTCATTTTTAGTGTGATTTTTTGGGGGTTTTGTGAGTTGCTACCACATAGGCTTCCTTGTTTATAAAATGCCTCTGTCTATTGCAAAAAAAAACCCATGCTATGCTTTGAATTAAATGTGGGCTAGGAAGGACAGTTACCTGAAATATTACAAAGTTTATTTCTCTAACTAAAATTATGCTAACCTCATTTAAATGAAAAATAATAATTTCCAAACTGAGCATTTATGTCCTCATAAATGGTAATGGCAAGTTGTGAACAGCATATCAAAATCTGTAGTGGTGATATTGTCAGGATCAATGAAGCCTCAACCAAAGCCATATCATATTAGATTGTCCTAAAATGTCATTAAAGAGCAATGTAATTTTCTCTCTTTCTCCATTTTGTCACTTCTGTGACAGAGATGGGTCTGAATAAAAGCTTTTTTAACAATTTGTTAATCTAGCTTCATTTACTGTTTCCAAAACTCAGTGCCTCAAAATCTTAATCACCTGTGTGTGTTTAATGGTGATGTCCACATGCTGGAGGAAATATGTTGTTCCAAGGCTGAGTGGAGAGACTCGTAGTGCACATAACCCAGAAACCTGGTTGTGGCCATCTGCAGAGGCCAAGGGCACTGATCCTGCCTGTCCCTGAAAGCAGAATGGTGGGTGCTTCTCTGGGAGGAAAAGCTGCCGCTCCAGCTGCAGCAGTACCTAAAGGGGGCCTACAGGAAAGCTGAGGAGGGACTTTTTACAAGGGCATGTAGTGATAGGACAAGGGGGAACAGGTTCAGACTGAAAGAGGGTGGATATCGATATTAGGAAGAAATTCTTTACTGTGAGAATGATGAGGTAGTGGAACAGACTGTCCAGAGAACCTGGGGATGACCCATCCCTGCAGCGTGCAAAGACAGGTTGAACCAGGGGTTTTGAGCAGCCTGGTCTTAGTGTAAGAGTAGAGGGATTGGAACTGGATGACTAACTTTAAAGGTCCCTTCCAACCCAAATCATTTTATGATTCTGTTAATGTGGACATCATTGGCTTTCTGCAGTTAAATGGATAAATTCTGCATTTATTTCCTAGAAAAAATACATAGCTGAAATATAATTATCATTGGAACAATGCTTATTTTCATTAGGAACATGGGTAATACAGTCACAGAAAACCTGACAGATATTTTTCAATCTATTGCCATACTTGCAGAATTTGTGAGTTACTCATTAAGAATAAGTTTAAAATTATCAAAGTGGGCTATTTTTATAGATGGGTTTGGATCGGTATGATGATTACAGCTGAATTGTCAGTAGGAATGTCTGTGAATAAGATGATGACATTTGATTTGCCTAGACTTAGAGCAGTACCTTTTTGCTGACACCTGGTTCATTATGAGAGAAGTTATAACTGTCACAGCTGCCGCAGATTTAGTTCTTGTTTTATTATTCATGCGTTCTTAACTGAGCTTTTTTCTCGTGGACTGGTGGCTGCGAGGTGATGATAAATATGCAAGTAAATGTGGTCCTCTGAGGACAATGACTTGAATGCTCCCGTATTTTAACTCTGCTCATGAAGGAAATTACCAGTAATGAGTTGACAGTTTGTCCTTTCTGTATGTGGGGGGAAGTTTTGAAGCACAACTTTCAATTACAGTATTGACTTCAACCCTTCTGCAGCTTCTTTGTAGCTGTTTTCAGATGCTTGGAGAAGGAGGCTAATTTGAAAAAGCATCAAACCTTGAAGTCCATGTATTTCATCTGTACTCTGGCAGGTAGAATCAGCAGGGAGCAGAAGAGTAGTTGAAAATAAGTGTAGCTGGCATTGTCTTGAAAGTTTTATTGCAAGATAATTTTCCATCATCTATCTGGCTGTTAACACGAACTGCTAAACATACAACTCTATGGTTGATTTGAAAAACTATATTCGAGGTTTCTTTTGCTGACCCCAGTAGGTTTTTGCTCTACATAGGGCTGAAAGCTCAGAAAGAATGTGTAGATTGTATTAAAAATGAATTGTGAAAAAATGCGTCAGCTTAAGAATTTGAAATACTGTGTTCCTGCTCATGCTTTTAGTCCCTGCTGCCTTTTTTCTTCTCCTTGTTCCTCATTTCCTGCCTTTTGAGAGAGAGGGTGGAATATAATTAACAAGACTGAACAAGTTCTTGTAATTAAAAGCCTCAAATGTGAAACATACTTGATCAGTTCACTTCTTTGTGAAGTTCAATTCTAAAGCTGAAGTATCTGAGGTTACACCTGCAAATTAGCATTATGGCCAGCATTCGAAAAAGCATTTATAGTGGACAGTTCATGTACTTTCATAAGTGTTTAGTAACTTGTCTCCAGCATGGGAAGATTAACCAGGTATTCATCCTTCTTGTCCATCCTTCTTTGCCAGCCTATTTCTATTCATGGGAGTGCATTCACTTAAAAGTTATCTTTTAAAACTTACTTGCTATAGGTAGTAGTCAGGAATCAAAGGTAAACTCACTGTAACATTGTCTGAACTTGTTCCTGACAACAGAAAAATTAAATGCCCTATAAAGCTTTGTGGCTTTAACATCACTTCCACCTGAACATATCATCATGGAAGAAAAAGACACAATGATATGCATTTTTGCATTTGGTTCAGCTGCTGGCTCCTTTTTTTGGTCACACTGTAGCCTTACTAAATGTAGGTTTTTGGTGAAGGCTAGTCTACTCCATCCTTATCACCAAAATGCTTGTAAAACTAAGATAAGTGTGATAGTTTATGTCATGTATTTGTTGTAGAAATCACAATTAATAAATTGCTGATATGTATTTTGGTTTTGAGTATTGGAGGAAATTAGATCTTCTCTGTATTTCTGTTGCTCTGGCATTTATAATTCTGGCTATTGGCATACCCAGTGAAGCTGGATAAAGAGGTAGCATTTAGCTAAAATGTTCTTGCCTCAACCTTGCAGTAATGCTAAGCCAAAACAGCAAAGCCTTTGATGATTGCTTTGATGCTTTTGAAAGGAAATACTTTGACCTTATTTAGAAACACTTCATTTTGCATCTATAAGAAAATAAGAAGCAAGGGGAAATGTAAATAGCCATAATATTCAAATATGTAAGCCTGTTTCACTGAGAAAACCTATTAGCAATTGTTGGCTTCAGAAAGTGAATCTATTTAGGAATTTTGCACTTCATCTCATTTCAAAAAGCTTGTCTCTTTCTGATTCCTCCCAATATTAATTCCTGAGCAAATGTTTAGGTAGGCCTAATACTTTAGAAAAAATTCGAAAATTTTCACAACAGTCCCCACTGTACTTTGTAAGGGAAAGTACTAGCTTTTATTTATAAACATGTTTTAGAAATAGGAATAAAATATTTATTAAAATTATAATCATTTATAGTGTATTTACATGCCATATAATCACTTGGAGATAGGGTTATTTCCTGTCCTTAAGTCAGAAGAAGTATCTGCATATAGCTACAGAAACAGAAGCCTAGGCCTCCTTCTGCCTCAAGTATCCTTCTAGCTAACAATTATTTAATTCTCTCCTTCACTTATTTGAGGAAGTTTCTAGAGGTTCTGTTATGAGAAATCTACTGGAACCAGTGGTGAGAGCTGCCCACTCATACATGGAAGCTCAGTTTATGGAAGGAAGGACAATGGGTTTTTAAGGTTTTTTTGGATTTTTTTTTTCCTGTGGGCAAGTTACAAACCCCAATCTATAAAAAGTACACCTGAATAATGCACTGTCTTGGAAAAAATGGAAAATTGGGAGCCTTGGGTTTGGAGTCTTTTTTCTCAGTGAAAAGACATTGGGATTTTTGCAGGAGTTGCTTTACCAGGTATTTTGACACTAGTCATCAAAAAATTTTTATTTAATTTTAAAGAGTTAAAAAGGCTTGCAGATCTTCATGTGAAAATTTACCAAAAAGTAATTTTTGTCTTTATTTGTGATTCTATAGATAAGTTTATCGTGGGCTATATCTTTATTTCATTTATATAGATCATATTAATTTCTGTACATCATCTTCATTGTTTATCCAAAGTTATTCAAACAGGCTATATGAAGTAGATGTCATTGTAAGTAGAAATAATCTGAACTGAGTGTTGCAAGAGGGATCATCAGCTAAAATATGGACAAACTCCATTAGAGTGTTTTCTCTGGATGCATTTTCCCGCAGAACTTTCTCCTAATATAGGCTTGTGTGTCATATGTAACCCATAATACAATTTAAATCTCTTCTTGCAGCTCTAAATATGATATAAATTATATTATTCTATTTAAAAACAAAGTATTTATTTTAGAGATCTTGCACCTAGCACCCTCTTTTTTCTTGATACCACAAAAATAGATTTAAAGTCCTGGAGAGTCCAGTGCTGTTTCATGCTCTCAAAACAGCAAAAGACCTGCTATTGGCGTACAGATGGCATGAAAAACTGCTAACAGCTTTCAAGATTCCTTCAAGGACAATTACTTCTAAGCTTTTATGAAAATAAGAAAAAGCAACTTTCTCAGCCCCATTTTTTCTGGCTAATAATTAGAAGATTTAGAGCTGCCAGCCAGGTGGTTTTAGCTGTGACAGCTGGAAGTATAGCTTCTTTCCTAATTTTACTCTCTGCTAATCAAGTGTTTCTGAACCTCTTTGTAAATTGTGATTTTTTTCTTCTACAGAGTAAACACTGCCTTATTTCTTCTTCTTTTTGTCCTTGTTCCCCTCTAGACAAACAAACAAAGCCTTAGCCATGCAGGAGAAAAAAAAGTTTTGTAGAATCTGTTTTTCTTTTTATGAAGTTTTGCTTTATGTTTCAAGTGAGCAGTGTAAGCCTCACCACATTTTCCTCCAAGCAAATGGATACGCCTTAAAAGAACAGTAAGAGCCTACTAACTTTGTTTGCTCCTTAAATTAAAAGCAGAAATTCCCAATAACATTACTTGCTAAAGAAAATTATAATCTTAATGCAGAATTCTCTCTTTGGAAAAGAATCAAGGAAACAAAATACTTTGAGGCAGATAGTCATGATACTTGACAAGCCAATAGGAAGTAGCAATAAACTATGCTGTGATGGTAGAATGGAAATGTCCATTCAAGCTGTATGGTTAAAGTCAGTTTCTGTGAGCTAAATCTGGTCATTCACAAAGGCAGTAAAATTACAGAATCCGCAGAATGTCCTGAGTTGGAAAGGACTCATCAGGATCATCAAGTCCAGCTCCTGGCACAGGACATCCCAAGAGTCACCCCATGTGCTGAGATTGTTGCCCAAATGCTTCTCGTACTCTGTCAGGCTGGTGCTGTGACCTCTTCCCTGGCGAGCCTTCCAGCCAGGACCATTGCCTAGTGCTCCCACTAGCTGCCTTCCCTGCCAGTTGTTCTTTCTTTCTCTGTCTGCTGCTTTGCTCCATCAGCCAGTCTGTCGTTATCTTCCCCAGCCACCCTGTGGGTGAAAAACCTTTTCCTGAAATCCAACCTAAACCTCCCCTGACTCAGCTAATGGGGAACAAGACAGCATGACAAAACTCCAAGTGACAAAGCTTCCCAAGGGACCTCTAGTCCAAGTCTGCACGAGAACATGACAAAACTTCTTGCATTTAGTCTTGAATCACATTTGAATCACATCACAGATCAATGCTGCTCTTGTTTGTGAGTCTTGTGGAGAAGATTACTAAGTGTTCCCTTTCTTACAGGAGAGATAAATCTACCAGTTTTTCAAACCGTTTATCAAGATCCCCTTCCAAACCATGCCTGATTTATCCTGGCACACCTGCAAACTTCTTCTCCATTGCATATGCCCAGAATGAGAATGACCACCTGCTTTTGCTCTGCACGGTTGTTGCCTTCCCAGATTAATCATTTGGAGCAGCTGAGGTGCAACACTTGTGCACAAACCAGCCCTGTCGTGTACCATGGGCACCAAAGGCTCACCTGCAGTGCAGTATGACCTAGGAGGTTTGATAGCTATTTTCCCTGATGCTGAGTGACAGCCACTGAAGTCAAGGGAATAAATGAGTTTGAAGAGCCCTCGGTAAGAAGAGTCCATCTAGGGGCAGGTTTTTTCTTGCTGCTGAAACAGGTATTGAGGCTCTTTTGTTTATTCCAGAGGATTGCCATTTATTGGCTGCATTGGTACATGTCACTGGAGCCATGCTTTTGACCTTAACGCTCACAGCACTCCCCTCCAGCAATTCCCTGCCAGCCAGGACCATTGCCTAGTGCTCCCACTAGCTGCCTTCCCTGCCAGTTGTTCTTTCTTTCTCTGTCTGCTGCTTTGCTCCATCAGCCAGTCTGCCGTTATCTCCCCATCTGTTCATTTCCACTCTTGCTGTTCTCTCCTCCCCAGGCATGTTTCTCTGCAAGCCCTATAGGGCTTCAGTTCTTTTAGAGAGGATACACTTATACTGATCAATCCACCTGGAGCCTTCCTTTTTTTTCTTTTTTTTCTTTTTTTTAAAAAGAAAGGCTCAACTCCTTCTCATTATTCTTTTAGTATAAACTCATTTTTCCATCAAAGATCTAAGGTGCTGCATTCTTTTAGGGTAATTTATCCAATCTAAACACAGGTTAGCTGTTTATGCTTTCTAGATATGTTATCTCCAATTTACCATTTAGTTATGCTTAACAGGAATCTTGCCAAGAGTTGCAAGAATCACCCAATCCATGTGTGAGTTGAGTTTGGTTAGCTGAAGCTTTTAATCGATTACAGGCAGCTTCCTTTACTGACCAAGGTCAGCACAGCCCCAGTGAACTCTCCACTGAAGTTTCCAGAGGAGAATCTCCAGAGGAGAATAGAAATTTACTTTATGTCTTCTGTGCAGAAGACTGATCATATATCTCAGTGGGATGACTGATTTTTTGTTATTTAAGAGTGGGACAACAGATAATGTACATTCATTTTGTGATAAATTGTAGTTAGGTCCTGTTTTGCGGAATCTTCAACAGTCGAACTTTTGCTTATTTTCTGTCTAGAATTTGTGCAAATTAGCCTTCTTGTATTTCTGCAGTGTGTTATACACATTTGTCGGAGAGCTGCTGCTTGCAGACAATTTCTCTGTTTATTTGAGTGCCTTTTGAATTATATTTGTGGCCTCGAAAATGCTTGTAATCCCTCCAGCTTAGTGTGATCTCTTAATTTAATAAAATATACTCCTTGTTCTATCATCTAGCTCACTGATAAAAATATCAAGTAATACCACACTGTACATCATCTCTTGTGAACTTCACCTGAGTAGTCCTTGCATTTGTCAGTGATTAGATGCTGTTATCAATAGCTGTAAGCCTGTTTTAGTGTTGTTTTCCTTAGACCGCATCTCCTATTTTGCCTGTGAGGATATAATTTAGTAATTGGTTTATTTATGCACATATTTTTTTAACTTTAAGATCCTTTAATTTTCAAGCATGTTGTTTCAGTATTTTGGAATAAAACTTGCACTCTTGGCTTTCGCGGTTGTGTTGGGCTCTAGGATTCATCACCATACTTCTTTCCTTTTACTCCCATGCTGATATTTCAGCGGATGTGCACTCGTGCTGGTTTGCAGCTGTAGGATCAAGGGTCTCATATGGCACAATGGAGTGCTTCCACCTGTTTGTGCCTTTGATTTGCTTTTAAAATGTAAATTTTTTCTATGTTTAGAAGAGCTGTTCAGTGCATCTTAGCAATTAAAGCTGACACGATTGTATGCAAGTGCCAGAAGAATTCTTTTTAATACACAGTAAATAATGTCAGTGTCAGATATAATAGGTGGGTATGGTGTGCTTGTCTGTGGCATCTGTCTCATTTTGTGTCTAAGTGAAAATGAGAAGTAGTGAACATATGATTGATGAATCTATTTTTCCTTCCTGTTGAGTAGCAGTTTTATTTAAAATTACTTAGCGGATTTTTTTTTGTTCACATTTTCACCTGAAACAGAAAATTTTTCTTGTAGATTTTTCTGTTAGCGCTACCTGAAACATACAGTTTCTATAGCTGTTTGTAAGTATTTCAGCCAGTGGGGAAACCCTGGAAAGAAATTTTTCTTAGAGCACTTGATACTCTCAGTCAACATGCAATTCATACTATCTCCGTTGAAGTGCTGTAGTGCTTCCCTTCACATTTAGTCAGCTTTAGTTGCTAAATATAGATATGGAACCAGTACTGCTCTGGCTCAGTTAGGGTGGTTTATTTGGTAGCTAAAAGTGAATATTTCTTCACTCCATCAGGCACAGAGACTTCAGTGTTCCATGGCCATCTGTGGAAAACAAGGGATGAAGCCCCTTTCCCAGGTGCAGCAGTGGGAGATACAGCATGGTTCTTGGTCAGGAGTTGATATGTCTGTCACAATGGTGACAAGATTAAATTTGATCCTAATTTAATGGAAGCATGAAATTCTGCTCTCAGGAAATGCAAGATTTATAGATGAATTATGGGGAGTTAGTAGTTATGCAGCTGGAATAGCAGTGTCTATGTTTGGACCTCAAAACAAATGGATATCTGGCGACGTGATGCAGTTACAAAAGAGGCAAGTCTTACTCTGTGAAATGTGGGGAAGTAATTGGCTTACACAACTAAATAAATGTCACTCATGCCTCAGATGTGCTGCTGTGCTTAACTGTGGATGCTGCACTTTTCAGCAGTCGTTGATGAACGTATTTTGAAGGGCAGGAACTTTTGTTAGGGATCTAGAACTGTGTCTATGGGGAAATGTTTTTTTTTTAATTAAATTTTTAAACATAAGCTAATTGGGAAGTGCAGTCAATATCTGTTGTCGTATAAGGTATTGTAAAAAAAGGGCAGGCTATTCTTGCAATCTTCCTCACTGAAATATTTAAATATCACATTAGGAAAAAAATACTTTCAGAGATGGCCTATATATGTATCCTTCATCGAAGCAAAACAGCGAGCCAGAGTTTTTGATATGCTTTCTATGATTTTGTCTGTCACCCCATTGTAGAAAATTTCCCCTTTACTTCTGTGGGGACTCTCTATTTTTAAGGGTTTCCTAAGAAGAAAATATTTTTCACCCTGTCCTGAAAATTTCTTTATTACTTTACAGCCTATATGGAACCAGTTTTCCTGTTTTGAAACAGTCTCCTCTATGGAGACTAGTGAGCTGCAGGTTTAGAGGAAAGCCATGAAAGCATCCTTAAAACAAAGTCCACTATTTTTCCTCAGCAGAATGAGCAAAATATTAGGTTAGCTAATAAAGTTCATTTCAGAGAGCTTCCATGGACACTGGGAATGTGGATATGAAGGACTTTCAATAACATGGTACTAGGGTTATCTTTAATTACCTTTGAATGAGAAACAAAGCTTTGTTTTATATTATCTGTTCTGGGAGTAATGGCAACTAAGCTAAAATGGATTCTATTTATCTTCTTGCTACTCAGTATTCACCATTTCTTTTCCTTGCTGCTTCGAAATAGGAGAAGGAATGAG
>JAYDZK010000113.1:102707736-102787727 GCA_034509185.1 Euphonia xanthogaster
GGAATGAGACTTTAATGGAGTCTGAAGGAAGACACAAAACCAGCCAACTTAAAACCCAGATAATATTCCTGCAAAAATCTGGTGCCTCTCATAAATGACTCAATTCAACCTTCTGCATCGTTCACTATGCAAATGGTTGTATTGAACTGTTCTGTATTGCACTGTGGTATTGTGCATTATCTGAGCTGAGGAGGAAACTGCCTCACGAAGCAGCAAATACTATCTCAGCTAAAGAATGAGGCTTTTTTTTCTCCAGTACTGCTTCATAAAGCAAAATAGAGTGGGAAGCAATAAATTGAGGCAAAGAGGTAAAGGGGAAAATAATCACAATCTGTACTGCATCCAAACATCTTTGATTGCTTAGTGTCTGTCTTATTCAGGGCAATATGTTCCTTTCTGCTACAAGGCATGGAAGAAATCAAACAGAAATACCAGCTCTATCCAGATGATTAAGTTTGGGGAGGGAACAGAAGGCGTTCAGTGTTCTGTTATTCTTCTCAGGAATAGCAGAATTCACTCTGTGTAGCACAATAGTATGGGACCCTCCCTTTGTTTTTAATTGTTTTGTTCTGAGATGGGGCAGAAAGGGGAACAGAGGAGCCAAAGTGACCAGGTGGGTGTGGAGACATCAGTACTTCATTTGCTTGTATTTTTGACCAGGAACAAGCACAGTTTCTTTCCTCCCTGTCTGTGATAAACTCCCAAGTTTCCTGGCCATGGTACTTTCGGATGGATCAGAGATACCCAGCTGACAAAACAGAAAAGTGTTTTCTTCCAGGAATTACCATTTTATTGAGGCAACTGATACTAATATGCTTTTTTCTGGAAGTATGCTCCTTAAGTCCTCGAAAAATTATCTGCGTAGGTATAATGGTTTGGGTGCAAACTGGTATCAGCCATCACAAAACTTTTTCTGTTTTGCCATCTAGAGATTCCCCAAACATAAATTGGGGGTTTTTTTTTAGAAGATACATGTAATTTCTTGCATATTAGTGTAGTATTTCTCAAAAGACTTCAATGGACTACCCTCGGTAAAGTTGAAATAAGAAGGTTAAAGGATAAGTTGTGGTTGCCAATTTACAATAGCTTGGTTGCAAAGTAATCTGGATGAATAGGGATAAAAAAACATTTGGTGATATTATAGAGATATTGTAGAGATGTCTGTCTCTCTTGCAGGTTGTCACCTGCATGGTGTAAGATCATTATCATTAAAGAATCCTGCTCTTGCTCTCTTGCTCTGTTTCAGATCACTTGCTTGAATGAGTCATCCGTACATTTTAGAGTTCTTGAAGAGCACTTCCCATCCAGGATTTCCTGAAGAAATGTATTGATTTGAGAGATCCTGGTGAAAAAAATGGATGGAACTGGGCAGATTAGAGTTAGGGGCGTGGGTGCATAAGATGGGAAGGCAGTAGAGTGTCAGAAAAAAACCCACAAAACTAGATGCTGATAAGAACAGGAGTGCAGATGGCCTGTTCAATGTCCTTCTCTGGACTTGGACTCATTATTCGAGTATATAACCCTTCCTTTCTGGCAAGGAATTGTGAAGCCCATAAAGTCAAGCACTTGCAAATTAGGAATGCTGAGCATGTAGTTGATTCATATGGGATTAATTTAGGACCTTTGTGCATACACATTATGATGCATCTGGTTAATTATATGCTTAGAGATGCTCTTCTCCCTAATTTCCACAGAAGCTTTGCTGGCTCAGAGCTGGATTTACTTTGGGATTCAATACAGAGGTGGTAACTCATAGTAAAGTAAAGTAGAGGACTCCAGGAGGACTTTGTTTGTAACATGGCTTATTTGGTTTCTGCTTTTCCTATGGCCCAAAATTCCTCTATGGCACTGGAAAAATTATGTAGACATAAAGATTCTCAAGCATAACTCCTCACTCAGGGTTGCTTATTTTCTGAAGGCTTTTTAATAAGAACTGCAGCTTTATTAATTTAAGTTGGGAACATTTATATCTGTAGCTGGGGCCAGTTTAATAGGAACTGTGATCTGAAGGTGAAAAGTGCAGTAAAACATGAAGTAATCTGAAAGATTAGGCATAGGCTTCTCAAGTTTTGTTGCCCAAATGGAGCTGACACTTTTGATCACTCTTGTCTTAGTCTTTGTGCTTCTGTTCTCAATGTGTCATGGACATGAAAGAAAATGTGCTCAGTCAGCTGAAAACAATGAGGTAGACAAAAACTTTCATTTGGGTATATATATGTCCTTAATTTCCATGTATATTTATTTGGAATATGGTTGTATCTTTTATTGTATTATATTGGTCTTCTCTGGTGAAAACGGAATAAAGAATTTTTAAGGATGGCTTAAGGAAAAGAGGAGTCTTGCTTGTGGGTTGTTGAGGAGTTAAGGGTGAGGAGTGCTGCTTCTTTCTTTTCCTCTTCTTCCCTAGGAATGTCAGACACAGGGAGAAGAATATAATAGAATTTCCTAGGACAGAGATCCCTGGAAAGACTGAGTCAGAATGCCATGGGCAGAGGCCAAAGCATTGTTGTTCTTAGACTGCAAAGCCAGGGGTGAGATGCATAATTGTCCAAAAGACAATGGAAAGTCAGAATATGAACCTGTCTGATGTAAATTACTGCTGCTTTTTGGGAGCACTATCCTCTTCATATTGATTGTTCTCTGGTTTTGTTTGTTAGTGCTTTGTTCCCCTCTCCCACAGCTTGCAGAATGCTTGCAGAGGAAAGAAGCTACATGGAAACATGTAGATTCAGTGAAAAGGCACTTTAGTTTTTTTAAACTGCCTTGAAAAGTTATTTTGTATGAAGAGCAACAGTTGAAGCAAAACAAACAAAGTGGAGGTAAACCTTGGGTTTTCCCTCTCATGACAAATAGGTACTCATTTCTCTACTCCATTTTTGAAAGTTCAGTATTATCCCTCCTGGATACTGTGTTCATGTGCCTTTGCAAGGATGAGCTGATGCCAGGATTCCCAGGGTGGGATGCTTTTTGTTGTTGACCAAAAGTGAGCATCAGCAAAGATGTCATAGTCTAGTGCACTTAGAATAATACATTTGATTTAACTATGTCGGGCCTATTTAAAATATTTATTAATTACATTTCAAATACTTCTTCTGACTTGCTAACTTGTTTTTAATTAAATCCTTGTTAAGTTGATTGACTTAATTGAAATAAATGCAACACCCTGATGAGAACTGGGTTATTTTGAATCTAGTTAACCTTCAAATGAAAGTGAATTTTTTTCTGCTGTATAATTACAATTGAGATGAGCTTATTATGCACATAATGAGTGACCTTTCATCTTGTCCTAGGTAAATAAATACACAGAGGCATTTGCTGCAAAAGTAGAAAGTATGCAAGTTCTAATATAAGATGCAAACTTACTGTTTGTTTCGTCTTTTGGGGCTCTCCTTTGTTGAGAGAGACTTGGTATTTTTATAACTATAGTTCTGAAAGATGTGAGTCGGGAGACAGGCCCTCATGTCAGGTGCTATGCAGAACCTTGGAAAGAATAAATGGATGCAGCTACTAAGTCAGGCTTCATTTTTGACTGTAACTTGTGTTTTCTAGGCTACCTCTGGATGTCCTTGTGCTGCTACATTTTGAATAAAAATGAAGCCTCTAAACTGTAGTTTCTTTCTCCTTCTATCAGACTTGTCAGTTCTCTTTAAAAAACATAATGAAAAGCCCTAGTGGTTGTTGTGCAGGCCTCAAGTGCAGGATCATTCCCATCAAGTCTTCACTTTGTTCACTTTGCTTTTCAAGGCCTCTTTCATTGGGAATACTTCAGTTAATTGTATTGTTATATATCCTCATACTTCATTTAAGTGCAGATATGGGATACAGAACTGCTGTGTTTTAATGAGTATGATAATGACTTGAGATATAGCATACACATAGAGGAAATAGTGATGAAAAATATAATTATATTTTAATTGACAATATCTGTGTAATATAAAGCATATGGCTAACATCACAATCTAGCAAACAGCATCAAAAGGTAAAGAATCCTGAATTTGCATCATGAGTAAGTCACATGTTGTGTTCCTGGACATGTCACACAGTGGGTCTATGCATTGTTTCCATCAGCTATAAAATAGGGAATAGCCATTCTTAGTTACTTCTGCAAAGTAAGTACATTTAAAACTTACATCTAAATATCTTGGTGCTATTTTTTCTGTTATTATGGCTGTAGGATGTAAAGTACTGAAGGTAAAAGCCAAAGTGGTCTCCTTTACTGAGTTATGTTAGTACCAGTGTCACCAAGACCCAATTGTCACCAACATCTGAGGAAAGAACAGTGAGATTTTATGCAAAATAGTACCAGAGTAAATTCCATAATAACCTTCATCAGTATGCCTGGAGACCTTCTGAAAAATGCAGAATAAAATTCTGCAATACATGCATTATTTCCTCAAAACTCATAAGACAGGCTTAAAATTAACAATCAAATTGAGTCCCCTTTAGAGGCAAAATTTATATTTTGCATTGGTGGCTGTGCCAAAGTTACGTTTGAGGTTGTACAAACTACTGTGGGTATTGCATCTTCCTGATCAGAAAACCACTGCTTGTGCATATTTAAGGTTCAGAATACATTATTTGTGATGGTAATGGAATGCTGATTCAGGCCATGTGCTGGGGAAGTCAAAAATATTTCATTCATTTGATCCAGGTGCAGACTGTAGTTGAGGGAAGGGAGATGAAACTCCCATAGAAAATGTCTTTGCATGGGCTTTTCCTCAAATTCAAAAGCAATAATTGTAGGAGGTAATATTTTCATTTTATATTTTAACAGCATAGTAATGGTCCCACACACATTAAAAATCATTGCTGTTGTCACCTGTCACTGCTAATCAGGCTTTCAGTATGAGCTGGTATTAAGTTGTTAAGATATCATTCAAAGTCAGATAAAAAAAATAGTAGGTGCTGATTAGCTTATGGAATGACTAAGTCCATAAGTGTTGGTTTGTCTACAAGAAGGGTTTAATAATCCAAAAGTCAAAACTGATGATTTCACGATGCAAGAAATCATGCTCTTTTTTTTGCTTCAGTTGTCTGTGGCCAATAATCTGACACTGCCCTCCTCTCCCAGAATGATTGGTGTTTTCATCTTTCAACCCATTGCCTTACTGAGTTTTTTTGTTTTGTTTTGTTTTTTTCAAATAAATTGTAAACAAGCACTTAAAAAGGCAGAATAAAGACCTTACTATTGTCTGATATGCGTCAGAATGTTGTAAAACTAACAGCAATCCAAGTCACTAGTCACTCATGTCCATAAGATATCAGAAACTGGAAATAAAAATATGAGAAATCCTTGGCAGCAGCAGAGAGGGCAGAGTCATCTGAAGTGCCAGACAAAGTGGCACTTCAGGTGCCACTTCAGAGTCATCTGAAGTGTCAGGACAAAGTGCTGCCCTACATTGAGGCAAACAAGTGCCATGTAAAAACTTCAAAATCTGACTATGAACTTGCTTACCATGGAGTTTTTCCTTGGATTTATTAACTTTACATTGACTTCAGGTTGTACCACACTAAAGGAATTTTATGTAAATATGCCACAGTTGAGGCAGCAGGAACCCAAGCATGAGTACCAAGATCTGGCTCTGGTGGCTCACACACGAGCATATGTTAGGCAAGTTCCTCGTCATAGGTGTTATTGTTTAAAATACAATACTTTTGGATCATTCTTTAACAAAATTCATCTTTCTTTCTGTTAGCCTTTGCTACAGGCCTTGCTGTTTGAATGGCTTGAAGGAGAAAGCTGATGAATGAAGCCTAGAAACTGCTACTAGTTTCCCAACCTGTGCTAAATATTCAGGCAGCTGGCAAAAGTAAGCTTTCCGCATGGATGAGTTACTTATGTGGACCTTAAAAAGGTTAAAACATACTGTTACGTTTTCATCACACCTGCAACAACCGACTCTTTTTTTCCCTCTGAGGTTTTATTTTGGGGGACATTTTTTTCCTTGTGTTTTATTTAAAGGTTTTCAGCTCTTTTGAAAGACTGAAAATCAGTTTGCAGTTGTTCAGGACTTCTGAGTACCACTGCATAGTGCTGTCACCAGTAGTGGCTGAAAATTATTGTCTCTTAGCTGCTCTTGGGAAGGCTGCCTTGTGACATTTTTGGCGACCATTGCAGCTGCCCCAACATTTCTGGGAGGTTCCTGTGCCATCCACTGCCAGAATTCTAGAGGAGGTCAGTACCAAGTGGTATGGCTCAGGAGTAAGGTTGCTTCTGGGTAAGGGATGAGATGTGTTTCCCAGTTTGTTTGAAAAAGCTTCCACTGCATCTGGCTGGGAAGCCATTTGTTTTGAGGATCTCTACAGCCTCTAGGTTTCTGTGACTGTCAATCTAACTCTGTAAATTTATACTCAGTGTTCTCTCAAAAGTCAATGATATAATTTTACTTACTTACTTTTTACAATACATTTTAATAATGTGCCAAGTGGTGGTAATTTATGTTGTTAAGGAAAAAATAGGCTCTTCAAATCTAAAAGGTAATTTAGAAATTGGAAGGATGGAGCTCCTAGAATTTTGCATATTTTTCTTCCACTCAATTCTTAAGGGACTATATATGACTACTGTTGTAGCAACAGATAAATATTATTAATTCCTCTGATGTAGGCAATCAATTAAAATATTATACCTGTCAGTTTGTCCTTGGTCTCTCTAAAGGGCTCTTATTTAAGTTTTCTTGCTCCTTATTAACTTGGTTCTACTTGGTTGAAGCTTTGAAGAGATGAAATTTCCTTTCTCTGGCAAAGAATAAGATCAAAGATACGGTAGCTTGAGGCGTTGATATTTTCTTAATTGGAGAATTTTTTCTGTTCTCCTTCATGTAGGAATTAAAGAACAGCTTTTTTTTCCCGTCCTCTTGTTCTTTCTCACCAAGATGATCAATTATGAGTCTTATTTGTGAGGTTTTGGACCCTGTGGTTTTGGAATGTGGTCTCATCTTTTTTATTCTGTAAAATCTTTTGTCAAGAGCCTCTGGGGAGGAAGCGGAGACCCTTTTCTTTCCATCACAACATTGGATGTTGTGCTATTGTGATTTTCCTTCAGAAAAGGAAGTTTCTTCTACTTGGTGTATTCAGCTGGGAAATGTTGCTAGTATTTTGCTCTTCCACTTATTCTTTAATTAAAAAGATGTAACATACTCATAATTTATGTAGGTTGTATGTCTATAGGCTAAAAATTAACCTATTCCTGTTCTTTCAGAATCTTCTCTTTAAGTTTCAATATCTTCCAACATTTTTTCATAGCTGAGGTCCAGTGTATTCCAGTTTGTAGTCACAAGACAGTATGTTTTTATTTGCTCTGAACTCCCATCAAATTCAGAATGTTATGATTTTGATACACTTCAAGTATTTTGATTAAAAGAGTCAATGCGCGGTCAGATTTGTCCATGGTCATTTCTTAGATGAATGCACTGAAACAGAGTTGTGATTTCCCAAATGTTGTGGTGATCAGGCAGCAACCTTTCAAACAAAGGGTACATTCTGCCCTAGAGTTTCTGTGTGGTGTTGGGGCAGTGAGTTAACACTGCTGTGTGTGAAGTCTGCTTCTCTAACAGGGAGCCAGAGTCTTCATTATTCTCTTGTTCACTGAGAATGTATAGTTTTAACAACTTTTGTGCAGTCTGTAGTACAGTTGTTCCCCGTCTTACCTGGAGTAGTTAAGCAAGTGAAAGTTTTAATTTGCAACGTGTAAGTAATACCTGTTATGGTCTTGTCGAACATAGACCTCCAGAAGTGTTACCAAATTCTGCGTCTCAATGCTTTTTAATAACCACAGCCTAAGAAAGAGATTATTTATTCTGGCTCCCAGGCAATTTCCAATTGTATGGATGCCCAAGTTACTTTGGGAGGGAGACACTTCCACCTTGCTCATCTGTAGCTTATTTTATTCATTATAGAGGTCACTTAGTGACCTCTCCTGCAGACTGTTAGCACAGTGGCAATAATTAATTCTGTATAAAAGTTGATGGTGCATTTTGCAGATATTGACTTGGCTCCCTTTTATCAAGAACCCAAATGATCACTTTATCTTTGTTTTGTGGAGCAGGAAATGTCACTATTTAAACTACATTGTTTTGCATTGAACATGCTGTGCCCATTCAGTTTTATGCTCCTTGGGGGAGAGGTGCTTCATTGCTCTGTACCTTATCTATTGCAGTAACACTCCATACAGAAATGAGAAAAACAACAGCAGTTCTGTGTGTCCTTTATTAATAAACACCTTGTGTTTCTGAGGAGCCTGGACTACCTCATTCCAGTAGGATTTACCAGTGATGTCAAGGGCTTAAGACAGTAAAGGTCACTACATTTTATTTAGACTCAGTTGAACATTCCTTTAGGTCAGCTTTCAAGTATATATTATTTTAGTTCCTACAGACATTTGTTAAACATATAAATATTAGGATGCCTTAAGATCAAGGCTGGTTCATACAGCCACAGATTAAAAAATGTGTTGTTGGAATTAAGTTTATGCAGGAAAGAAATTAGCTTTTCCCCTGTCTTTCATTCCTCTTTGTTTACTTTGTTTTCCTTGTGACAAATTTTAGATCCGTGTTTCTCTGAACATAAAGGACATGTCTCTAAGTCCCTCTAACTTGAAATTAGCTATGTTTTCCTTCTCTTTGAAAAAGATACAGTCACTATTAGGTGTTGCTGCCTTTGATAGCTTCTGTGAGCCAAGACCTGTTTGTGGAGGTAAAAGAAAAGCGCAAGGTCAAGTCACTCTGCGGAAAGTTGCCATGAGAATCCACCTGTCAGTGAGCACTCAGGCAGAAGTGTTCTGTATGAATGTCTTTGAAAGACAGACCTGAAACATTGATGTTTGGTCACATAAACCTAGCTAGGGCATGAGTACAATAAGGATCAATTCAGTATTGGCAGGAAAGTGGATTAGATTGGTTTTGGCTTTGGTTTGGTGAGAAAGTAAAAGCGCTGTTAGCAAAGCAGGCAGCAAATAGATGGATTTAAGTAATTTTCCTCCAGAATGATGAGTGATAACTGCAAAAGGCTCTATTGTCACTAATTTCCAGTAAAATGGGAAGGAACGAGGGCTGAAAGAACACTGAATGAGGATCTTCTACTGATTTTATTTTTAAAAAATGTACCAGTTCAGACATAGCTTTGTGAAATTCTGGACCCACTGAATCAATAGCAAATTTTTAAAGATGAAATTCAACTTTTTCCTCTCCCTCTGCTTTGCTCTCTGGTTTTACAAAGTGAACATTTTAATTACTCAGTTATGTATACAGGTCATTCTTTCAAAGGAGAAACCAATTATTCAAAGAAAAAAACTCCACAGACTAAAACTGATACTGTATTTACTGACTTTGCTAAGTGTATATATGAGCATGCTACTTATGAGGGAAAAGTGCCAATCAAATGGGTAGAGGTCTTTTAGTTTGAGAGTTCCTGAACAGCTTAGTTTGAGAGTTCCTGAATAGCTTTGAAACTAAATGTAATAGTTTATTAACCCTGCATGATCTTTGTCCTTCAATCTAGAATTTGATCTCACAGTTGCACCTCTTTCACTGTTCTGAATTATAATGAAAAAAAATGAGGCCAAACTGGTTTGTTTGGGGCTTTTTTCTGGGCCGCATGATACTATCCAATGCAGTTTGAGTGTGGAGAGCATTGAGAGGACTCTGGGTGGGCAGCTACCATTTACCCAGGCATGGGTTCGCTGGGGCTTGGTTTTGATTTTTTTCATTTGTTTCTGCATCTTGGTTTTTTAGAGACAATTCGGATAGTGTAAGCTTCCAGCATTTTTCACTGGGAAGTTTTGCAGATATCAAGTAATTCTTTTCTTCCTTCCTATAGCTTCATAGGTTTTTAGCTTTCTTCTGTTTGGAGCAGCAAGTAGGGCACTCTTATCTAGCAAGGGCCCTGCTATTCTGCACTGGGAAGATGACATCTTACTACATCCAAATTCAAAACTGAGGTATCTTAGTTTCAAAATTACTCTGTTGGAGAGTTTAATGCAATAGCTAAAAATATAGCCAAAAATAAAGTTGAAGTTTCTTTTTTCCTTTTTTTCAAGTCAAAGTTGTCAGGAAAAAAGTTAACTCTGGAATTTAGGTTTCCAAATGAGCCTTAAATTCTAGCTCTTATTTGTAGAAGAACTTCAAATTTCAGTGTATATAGAAGTAGTTTAGTGCATTTTTTAAAATAATATGGTCATTACAGCTGCTTCACCTTTTAGTCAGACTCTTTAGTCAAGATGTGACTTAACCTGAAGGATATTATCTTACAGAATAAGGACTTCGCTTCCTGTAGCCTTTCAGAAGCACCCATTGCTCACAATCATTTAAGGACACTTAAAGATGTTCGAGGTGTCTATCTGAAAGAAGGCTCCTCAACATTTCACAGTCACGTATGCACAATACTTCAGGAAAATTCTCTGGGTTTTGTTTAATCTGAATTCAATTATATTGTAGTATTTTATGTACTTTCTAAATTTTTATAGTGAGACTGCAGTTAAGCTGCATTTAATTTGTTGTACAATCCTACAATAGTTGGAGATTTCAAGAAAATTCTTGTCTTGTGGGCCCGTTTTTACACAACACACTTCTCAAGCAGTGATTTCCTTACATGATGTAAAGGAGTAAGTGAGGATGGAAAAACAAAATGGTGGACTTCTTAGGAGAACTTTATTCTAGCAGAATTTTTAAATGTAATGCTCTAGGCAGAAAGCCTTATTTCTGGCTTTTTGCTGTGATGATTAATGAGATTGATAAAAAGTTTTCCAGTTTCTCTTCTTCATCATAAAATATCATTCACTCTCACCAGATTATGTGAGCAGAATGTGGAAAAACAGCAGAGGGTTGGCTACATTTCACTGCTGATGTTGCTTCAGCACATCTGGTTTATTTGCTTTTAAAACTTCTGGTAAAATTTTCTGCAGCTTAACAATGGGGATTTGTTTTGCTTTAAAATCTGGGAGTATTTGGGGCTACCTAGCATCTAAATTCACTCTCCGGTTATGTACATTAATAGCATGGTTTTGTCTTAAACTGTTTAAGTATGTTTGCAAAATGATGCTTGAATGCAGGCCTCATCTGGTATTCTAAGACTGATTTTTTGGCTAAAAAATGTAGTTATTATATGTGTATAATATAGCATATGTTTTATAACTTACACATTTCTCTGTGAATTATTAGTTACACTGGGATTCTGCAGTGGCCATAGTTTCTCATCCCATTTTACATATTCCCTGATTACTTTGGGATTTTTTTTTAGCTCAGCATAATTTTGATGAATTGCCTTTATGCCTTAAATTACATGAAATATAGATTACAGCTCTGAATATATTGTCAGAACTACTTTATGCCATTTATGTTCCTTTTTCTGTTTACTAAAAGGCACTGAAAATAGGATTACTTGGGAATGAGTTTTGATGAGGGGTGTACTTTCTGAGCTAGAAAGCTGTTACCATGCAGTGACAGGACAAGGGGGAACGGCCTTAAACTGAAACAGGGCAGATTTTAGATTAAATAATTAGTATGAACTTCTTTACTGTGAGGGTGGTAAGGCACCGGAAAAGGTTGCCCAGATAAGCTGTTCAAAGTCCCTGGAAGTGTTCAAAGTTAGGTTGGATGGAGCTTTGAGCAACCTGGTCTAGTGGATGCTGTTCCTGCTCCTGGCAGGGAGCTTGGAACTAGAGGACCTCTGGAATAGGCTGCCTTTAGAGGTTGTAGAGTCTTCCTCGCTGGAGATATTCAAGAATTGTCTAGGCACAATCCTGTGCAATGTAGCAGGGAGGATGGAACAGATGACTCACTGTGGTCCCTTCCAGCCTGGCTTGTTCTGTGATTCTCTGGTCTTTAAGATCCCTGCCAACCCAACAATTCTATGATTCTATGAAACAAATGCAAAATGGTCTAGCTATTAGTAAAATGTGATTAACATTTAATTTAGTACCTTAACTCTACTTACTAACCTTTACTAACCTTTACTTACTACTTAGTTTTATGGTGCAAGATGTGAAGTTGTAGGAAAGTTGAATGTTTCTTCTGTTTTTATATTAGAAATACATTTTAGACTACTAATTTTATGTGATTGTGTGTCTTTGTAGAGAAATACTAGTAGTTTTCCCAGAATAGAATGAGCCTGAGATTGTCTCTGCCTTAATGCTAGGACGAGCTATTGCACAGCTGGAACAGTGTCAGAAGGTCAAGACTAAGGAGTGACAGCTATCGAGACAGATTTATCTAGGTCATTTGCTATCATTCAGCTCTCTGTTTACAGCTGTACACCAGGGAAGTCATAATAATAGAAATAATGTTCTTTGGAATACTACTTCAATTAGGTTATGTTTATTCAAGCAGCTGATTGCATTATCAAAATCATATTTAGAAGGACTTAAAAGTACACAGGAAAACAGAGAGCTGTGTGGAGGAGGCATTTTTGTGTAGCACACATCAAAATCTGCCATAATTAGAACATTTGTTCATGCCAAACATGTTAAATTATTAAATGATTAACAAATAAGCATTTTCTTATCAAGAAAATGAAATTATTCTCTTATTTTTCTCTGGAAAAGAAAGAGGTGGAAATTTTTCTCTGCTTTCTTGTGCAGGTTGTACTGCTTCTTTAAGGCCACACAGTGTCTTTACCCATCTGTTTTCAGATGGACAGTTAGAGGACAAAGAAATGGCTCAGGAGTTCAGGCTCAGTAAGTAGCAATGGTATAGCAGTAAATGTCAAAGGCAACTAATGCTTCTTTCTGCAATCATACCACTACCACTGTGAAGTAACAGTTTGCCAGATTTTATTTATGTTTCCCAGAAAAACAGTGAACTCTAATGCCTCAGACTATGGGACTTTTTCCAGTAGTTCCTCACTGTCCCACAAGATTCATGAGATTTTTAGCTAGGTAGAAACAACCCATTTGACAAAGTTTTGAAATTCAGAACTTGTGTCCCATTTTAAGGTCTTGTTTCAACACCCTCAGCTCTTTCCACCAAGGAAATAAATTCTCTAAGAAATGCTAAAGGGATCCAAAGCAAAATAGTTCTCAGTATTGTATGGGGATATCACTGTTACCCGGTGTTATACTGTTAGTGATAATTACACTGCATTTCAAATTGGTTTTTGGCTGATTATGGCTTTCAAGTGGCTTTGCCTACAGCCTCTGGTAGGTTGCTTACTGTCTGTGAATTTTTCCATTTCATTTTTAATTTTTTATAGTCTTGGCTTCTTTAATATCTTATGAGTTCCTTGATTGACATGCACACTCTGCAAATTTTGTTCCTTTGTTCAATTTTAAACCTTCTGGTTGGTCATAAGACAGCACAAAATTTATGAGTTATAGCAGAGAATAATGGCTCTTTGGCCATCCTCTATGAGTTCCTGGTGGTATGCAGATCATTAAGCAGTATACAAAAAGAGTTCATTGGCTTCTGAAGACTACAGTTTTACAGATTGCCTCATCCATGCATATATCAGTATATACTAGTACTTTAAATCCTAAATTTAAAAAAGGAAAGGCTGATATTACAGAGAAAGCATATTCCAGAAGATCATTCCAAAGAGGATTCTTAGAATCTCAAACATACTCCCAACTTTGCTGGAGATTGGATGTTTTACTTTAGGCAAGATGTTTTGATTTTCTGTGCCAGAGCTTCTTAACTGGTTTATTGCCTCCCTTGCCTTTATCAACTTTCTAAAAGCAGTGTTTTATTATACCTGTTGGCACAGAGAGCATCAAAAAACTCTTTCAACTCAATCTAAGGTTCTGTATACACAGCAATAAAGATGATTTCCAAGAAAATATGTGAAGCGATTAAACCACTCTTTCTACCAAAGTTCTTAGGTTCTGCAAGGGCATATGACATCACATGCGCCCCCTTCTCTCACCATCAGGAAAGAAATCTATAGCTTAGAAACCTTAAAATTCTGTCAGATGCCCATAATTTGCTGATATCACTTGTAATTCTTGTCTATCTGCATCTTTCAGGAGAATTTTGCCTTGAGCCTCCAAGCTGACAATATACAAACCCTGCATGTTTTGTATAATCACCATTCCCTGTTGCCTTCTCAGCTCTCTCTTCTGTTTTCTTCCTTATTGCAGGTGTTGAAACAGCTTTAATTGATGATTTTTCAGCCGTGTGGCCCACAGGCCTCAGAGGTTTGTCTACTAAGGAGCTTTTGAAGGTGACAAGGAAACATAGAATCATATATTTATATAGCTCTGTCTGTATGTGACATTTTAAAAGATATTCGGACATCAACTAAAAATTTTAGAAGTCTGCCTTGTATGAAGCTCTTGGCAACAACATTTTCAGGTTGTAAAATTCGCTGTAGAGGAGTATCTCACCTGCCTCTTGGCTGACTGGGGCAAGTCTTCCTTAACTCAGCAGTGATCAGCCCCTGACTCTTGCTGTGGGGAAGGGAATGATGACTCTTTACCTGCTGTTATCTGCCATGAGCAACTGGAGAGAGTGGGAGTGAAGCGTTTTGGCTGCACCCCACCGTCTGTTGGGAGGAGGAGTGGCTGAGAGCACAGGGTGAAATGAATCCTGTGAAAAGGGGAAATGCAGCCAGCTCATCCCAGTTCACCTCACAGTGCAGATGTAGATGCAGATGTAACAAAATGATCTTGATCTCTGCCTGTCTTAGAGAAGCTGTAGGTTTCTGCTCCCCTGAAACAGGTTGTAAAGTGCTTGCTCATACTGGGTTTTCCAGTGGCTTGTCTGTTCTTAGTGACTACTGATAGTTTAAAATGCATTCGAATATGCATTTGAATTTGAGATGGGAAAAATGAGAGGAAAAATTTGATAATATGCAGCACCAGAAGAGGAGTGGAGTCAGTCAATACTTGTTTTAGAACAGAGCACATGCAGTCCATGCTAAGTTGGTTTTGCAGCACTTTGGAAACTTGTTACTATCCTGACAGACTCCAAAATAGATCCTTCACATTTGCAGGATGAAAAAGGTGTAAAATCTCAGAATGAGGGAAAGAAAAAGACAATGTGTGAAAGAAAAAAGGAAAAAAAAAAGAATGTACGTCAGAATGCATAAAAATCTGTATTTAATCAAATGAGAGAGTTCTGTTAGCAATAAAGACTTAATCCACTTCCTTACTAGATGCTAACATTAGCAACACATTATCAGAACATACATTCTTTATGTAAGTATTGGAAAGTTTCATTAAATTGTACTGTAAAGCACCATATAAATAGAGCTTTTCATGGCATCCATTTACTACTATCCTTGGACCAAAGTGACTCATCTGGTGCTGAGACAGTTTCCAGTGCTGTATCCTAGGCAGTAATATGCACTCATGAGATTTTAAAGATCAAACCAGAAAGTTTAAAATGTATATTTAGGATAGAATGAACCTTTACAGTAACAAATACATATCTAACTCATCTCTTTTTGTGTTTGTGTATATGTTTGAAGACTTCTGCAACTTTTTTGTTTTGTTTTGAAAGGGAGATTTATATTTTTCAGTTACAACAAAACCCAGCACAATCAAAGATAGAGGATTCAATGGCAGCGATTGTAGGTCCATCAGTTTTACACGTTTTGCACATGTATTGCTCCTTTCCTACCCATATTCACAGTGACCCACAGTTCAGACTGGATGTCAGGCTTCTATCTCAGTCTGTGGTTTTCCTCTGATACTGTTCAGTGTATTGTTTTGATATAAGTAAATTCGGGGACTTAATAAAATAGTGACATCCATTTCTCTCAGTGTAAAAGTGCAAATTAATGGTTAAAGACAGAGATAATGAGCCACAATTCTTGGTTCTATTCTGGGCTCTGAGCTGACTCACTACATAATCTTACTCAAGTCATTTAAATTCAGGTGAAATAGGCCCCACTGAGCTGGTAAGATAATGCAGGCTTCAGCCTTTCTTCCTTGGTGGATTTTTCTATGCAATTCTGCCCCTCTGTAATCAGCATAAGTTTAATAAAGTTTTGTTCCACAGGATTCTTGTAATATATGTTTAATACATTCATTTATTTACCTTTAAATCATTTATTGAAAGATACATTTTTTTCTGATAGAAGTAGGCAGGTAAATATAAGTCTGTCCTGTGGAGATACGCTTTCTAAAATGATCCTCTTCTACATCCAGACAAAATGACCTTTCAAAAAGCAGTGACACCCATAATTGCCCATCAGTAGAGTTGCCACCTGGAGATCTGTCTCATTCTCAGATTTCTGCAGTGAGCTAAATGTTGATTTGTGATACACATGTCAGGCCACAGAATATTTGCTCTCCACTGGAAAGTGTACCTCTGTCACCGATGTGCGAAAACACAAGAGATTTCTGCTTTTAATCCAGTGTGTGAACTGGAAATCAAAATACTGACCAGTTTTGCCAAGTAGATTTATTTTTCAGCAATGCCTAGCTGACTGAGGAGGGTAAGAAATGATGTCTCAGAATGACTTCACATGACCACACATCCCAGCAGTGGGAATGGCAGCATCAAGCAGTGGTGATTCATTCCCTCGGCACTGAAATTGCCAGCGTTCAGAGGAAAAGGATCACTTTTGAACAAAGAAATGTCTTATCCCACAGAGAGTACAGACATTACAGAGTTATTAATCAGGGCAGTCATCCTGAAAGTAGATTTAACTGCAGGATTTCCTGTAGAGGAAAACCAGAACTACAGTAGGAATTGATTGAGGGCTCAAAGCAATGGATAGAATTGCATATTTTAAGGACTCTTTAAATTACACCTAGGGAAAGGTTCACTCTGTGCATGCCAATGAAATTATTCCTGTTTGTGTTGTTCACAGTATTCTTTGGATGGCAACTACCCAGTAAGGTAATTGCAGCTGGTTGTAAAACAGGAAGACAACCAGTTTAATTTGCTCTGTTTTCCACTTGAGTATCACCTCAGGCTGTTTCTTTGCTATCTCTCATATGCAAAGCCAAGTCAGCCTCATCATTAGTGCGACGGGAGACCTCAAAGGAAAACTGTGATTTGGCAGGTAAATATAGTGGTGATTTTTGGTTTTTTGCCTGCTAGCACTCCATCTTTGTACCCAACACAGCAGCATGAGCTGGGAGTTAAGGATTTCATAGCACTGAAGCAGCTATTTTCTTTATGAATCATAAAGCTGAGGTGCTATTCTCCTATGGCCATTGCAAAACAATTCACATAATTTGGAGCACCCTGGTTCAGCTTCCCCTCTTTTTGAAAAGTGACTGAAGTAGAGCAAGTCAAATTCCTACCTTGTTTTCTGGATGTTGTAGTTCAGCTGTGGAAAAAGTAGTTTTGCATGGGTCAAAACGGTTGTTTACTTTTAAAGGGACATCTGGACCACAAGGACAACTTAAAAGTTGGATCAGACAGCTGAAGGCCTTGTCCCATTTAGTTTTGAGTATCTCCAAATGTGCAGGTTCCACAGTCTCTCAGAATATCTCACTTCAGGGTTTGGCCATTTTGATGGTCAAAGAGGTCGTTACTGTCACTTGATCTGCAAATAGACCAAGTAGAAGAGAGTTGCTTTGCCTTTTCCCAACTAAATCTTGTTTTCATACTGTCTCCTGCCTGCAGATGAAGTAAAGTAAAGCTTTAGGCACCTCCAGGTTAACAGTACTGAAGTTTTTTTCAAGTCCAGCAAGTCATGGTTTACCTCTGTGAAAATTTTGAGGTCTCCAGAATGTTAACTGAGTTAGTAAGGCCTGTGTCAGTGGAGCCTGTCATCAGTGGGTCTGTAAGTTTAGTGAAGATTTTGCTTCCCAGAATGGAAGGATGGTGGGTGTACTGAAAGCAGATCTTTATTTTGATGAAAGTTACAACGCAATAGGGGCAAAGCAGAAATTACAGAAATTCTGAAATGAATTCTTGGAAGAGTAGAGGTCTTGGCAGTGCAATTAAAGCATTCAGAGGTGTACATTTAGGAAATTCATCCTGAAACTCATTCGTATTTATCCCAGTTCATAAAATTACAGTTTACAGTGACCTGCATTTCTGGTACTTCTTGAAAGGCATATGGTTTCACCATTTACTGATATCTTAGGAATTTCTTTTTACTTTCTTTATGTTTTTATACCTGTAAAATGTGTTGTGAAGCATTTTGATTTGGTAGTTCTTTTAGCACGCATTCTGCACAAAGTATGTGTGTCTGCACAATGTAGGAAATAGTAGGTAATCAAGAATTTTATACTTTCTTAGACAATATCACAAAATTTTATTCACTTTAGAGTCTTTATGTAGTTGACTACAATTTGTTTGGGCTTGGATATTAGCTTCCTCTTTCTGTTTCCTTAGGTGATGGAACGTGGGTAATGAAATTCTAACTTTGCATAAATGGACATGATTTCTGCCGAGTATCTAAAAGACGTGCATGAAAAATTGTTCTAGATATGTCGTAGTATTAATTTTCATTTAAATTCAGAAATATTTTCATCCTTAGTAATGTATGTTATAATTAAAAGCTCCTGTTTCATTTACCACTATAAAATCCTGTGTCAAACAGTCTAAATTCTTGGTGTACTAGTTTCAGCAAGTTAGAAGCCACTTTTTTATTAACAGCCATGGCATTGGTTGCTCCGGGAGAGGTTTTTATTTGATCTTAAAGGAATGTTCTGTGATCAGTCCACGTTATCATGGAGCGCATTTTGTCTCCCATTGATGTGGACATCTATTCTTCCTCTGATGTTATACTGGAGATTGGCATCTTGTAGTACTACATTTAATGCAATAAAGACTTCAGAATTAGGAAATGAATGCAGTTCTGCAATAATGCAGCTTCAAGTAGTCTTTCCTTCTCAGTGCATATGTTTGTAAAACTGAGGTTGAATCTGTGGTTACATCTTAGCTGAAAACTTCATAAACCATTTTCTGCAAGATTTAACAGGCAGGTTTTACTAATTTCAGCACTAATTGTCATTTACTTGACATTCACCTGCTTTTCTGATTTACGTTTTTACCTCTAACACACCACATTTAGACTAGCTGTCTGTTAGAAATGTATTTCAGATTGGTTACTTATACTGCAGAGACTAAACACAGCTTTTCCATTTTGTGTTATCTTCCTTCTGTGATTGTGGAATAATATGTGCTGTATCCTCAGCTCCTTGGAAGATAAATAAAATTTCAGAAATCTCACTAAATTCTTCTGCTATATTTGTATTGACCCACAAATGAGATGCAGTATGAAAGGAGTTAACTACTGAGAAATTCCTGTTGGAATCAGCTGCTGTACAGCTGTTAATACTGAACTTGTTTTTTATGTCTGTGTTTTTATTGAATCTTATTTCTGAGCTATGCAGCATATTCTTTCTCCATAAATAATGATCAATTTATCTTACTGCATAATGGAGAGATGGGAACACATTCCTTACTTTCCCACTGGGGCCTCTTGCACTTCTAAACCTGCAGAAAGGAAACTATCTTTGGTAATCAGAAGATGTATATGCCCAGTGGTATAAAGGGAAAGACAGTCTAAATCTGTGCCTCAGTTTTTGCAGCAGCTGAAAATTTGTTATTTTACATTAATTATGGCCTAGCTCACAGGAGGATCTAGAAGATAATTTGTGTGGAGGAAATTGTTTCTGCTTTACTGAAAAAGGAAAAAAAAATCCCACTTGTTTTAACTATAAAACTTTTTGCATCTGGGTTTTCATCCTGGCTTTCTTGAAAATCCATCTATACATGTGTGCATTTGCTTTTCTCTGAGTGTATTGCTTTTATCCATCTACCCTTCATGGCACTTGTTAGCTCATGGTAAGAGCAACAAAGCAATGTGAAATTTCATTTGTTTTGCTGAATTCTTATTCACAGCGGTTTCAAATTCATTTTGTTGATGTGTTTTTGGGAAATTTCATGTCTGGAGAGAGTTAAATAGAGCTGAAATATTTATGGGTGCCTCAGTTCAGTCAGAAGTTATGTAAAATGCATTTCAAGTAGCACATTTGTAAATAAAGTTGGTTTGCCTTATTCCCTATAAAATGTTGCATTCTTTTTAACTGGTATCACTCAAGCAGGATATCTGATGAAAATGCAGCTGCCTTTGTATTATTCAATGGTCTTTTTTTCTTCTCTTTTTCTTTTTTTTTTTTTTACTGGACAGCAAAAAAAATAATCCTCTGTGGTGTTCTTCAGTAAAAATATGTAATTTTTGAGGTTAGGGATATCTTTATCATATATCTCAGAGAGTACCTCATACTTTTCTCATAAAGATATTCTAGTATTTTTACAACTTATTGGTTATTTTTTGAGGAAAAAGTGGTGTTCAGTTTGTAATAATGGAGGTACTTCTAAGTGAAGTCTTCTGATTTTGATTTTGCAAGATGTTCTGTTGGTTTACTGGGAGATGGAGGGTTGTATTTCCAGCTTATTCTCTGAGATATGGAGTTCACATTAAATGGACTTGATGCTTGGGGACATGGTTTAGTGGTGGACAGTGCTAGATTTATGCTTGGACTCAAGGATCTTAAATGTCTTTTCCAACCTAAGTGATCCTATAATTATATTTTCATGAGTGTAGTCATTACTTTCATTATACTTTATTTGCAAATAGACAAATGTATCTGGGGATGTTAAGGACAGGCAAACAGCTGAGGTACAGTGGCCTTCCCTTTAATTTTGGGGAAAAAAATGGTGGAAGTAAAGCATAGAGAGTGCTCCTTCAGGGGAAGACGGGCCTTTACTTTTGTTTATTTTTAATGGAAATTACATTACCATAAGACACTGATATTTAGAACAAACACACTTTGGGGTTTCCTTCCTTTTTGAAAGCAGAGAGGAAAGTTCTTCCCATTTGTGCTTTCTCTTTTATTCCTATACAAAACCAAACTTTTCTCTTTTCCTAACTTTTTGACCTAATTTTTATTAAGTTCTTCTTCATGTTTCTATTATTTCCTAATTATTTCTTCTTCTTTGAGCTATAATTAATCCTCAGTATCAAAACATATTACTTTCTGTTGCTGGATGCCACTATTTGACATTTATCTCAACCTGTCTTTTCCTTTTTTTCTTTACTCCAATAAGTGTTAACAATTCCTAAAAATGTGACAAGAATCTAAAATGTCTAAATGGTACATTTATTGTAAGGCACGCTGAATATGCCAGCATCACAGTAAAAAGTGATTAAAACAGGTCATTTGATGACTGAAATGAGAAAGGGAGAAGTAAGTGTATCCACTGTTTACTTGCTTTTTCTGTGGAATGTGTGGTATTAGATAGAGGATGTGAATTTTATTTGTTGTGTCATTGTTTAAATAAGCAGTTATTTCAGAAACAACTATGCATCTTTATATGAAACTTTAGTTAATTAAATGCTTTGCAATACCTGCTGTCTTCAGGATGTTGAGTGGCTGGTGATTCATAGTTATCTAATTTCACTGTTATTTTCTAAACCCAATTCTGTCTTATTTTGCTGTGTGTATTGAAGGCCATGTCTAGGCCCCTTCACTGATTCCTTGTGATTCTTTCCATATTCAGCAACATTGCTTTTCCTTTTCTTTTGGGAGCTTTTAAGATTGACAGGTTATGCACTTATTAGTTGCAAGTCCAAAGACTAGTATCTGCTCACTTCACTCCTAAATCCTAAAGACTGTTTCTAAGATTTTAGAATTTTCTTCATAGTTGTACATGTTGTCTCCAATCCTTTAAACTCATCTCTCTTAGTAGTAAATTATTCTAATAATAAAAGTGCCTCTTTAGCAAATTGCTTGTTGGCAAAATGCTCACATTGGGTGCGTTTAACCAGGGCTTCTCTCAAAGAAATTGGAGAAGTTCTTAAAACAAGTGACATTATCTTCTCAACCAGTACTTGGGTGGATCACTGTGCCCAGGCAGTTGTCTGCTCTGGCATGGTTCTGGATATCTCTGGTTACCTCACTGGCACAGTAGGGGGAACGAGTTGTAACTTGGCAGTGTTCTTCAGGAAATGTTACATGCAGTAAAAGCAGGTGTGCTGACATGGTGGATTCTTATTTCAGTCAGAGATACTGTGTATGATTTGTTTTTACCTGTATCACCTACTTTGCTAAGTATTTAGGAGCAAATTGTGTTCATTTAGTGAAACTGTCCCAGATTACTAATATTTTGGGCTAAGGCCAATTGTATGAGGCTCAACAAGGCCAAGTGCCGGTCCTGCACTTGGGTCACAACAACGCCATGCAGTGCTACAGCCTTGGGAAGAGTGGTTGGAAAGCTGCCCAGTGGAAAAGGACATGGCAGTGTTGGATGACAGAAGCCAAACATGAGCCAATGTGTGCCCAGGTGGCCAAGAAGGCCAATGGCATCCTGGCCTGGATCAGCAATAGTGTAGCCAGCAGGAGCAGGGCAGGGATTGTGGCCCAACATTCGGCCCTGGTGAGGCTGCACCTTGAGTGCTGTGTTCAGTTTTGAGGGGCTGGAGTGTGTCCAGAGAAGGGCAACAGAGCTGGTGAAGGGTCTGGAGCACAGCTCCTGTGAGAGGCAGCTGAAGGATCTGGAGTGTTTAGTCTGTGGAAAGGGAGGCTCAGGGAGGACCCTCTCTGTCTGTACGAGTACCCGACAAGAGGTTGTAGAAAGGTGGGGGTCAGTCTCTTCTCCCATGTAACAAGTAATGGGACCAGAGGAAATGGCCTCAAGTAGTGCAAAGGAAGGCTTAGATTGGCTTTCAGGAAAAAATATCTTGATGGAAAGGATTGCCAAATACTGGAACAGCCTGTCCAGGGAAGCTGTGAAGTAACCATCCCTGGAGGTATTTTAAAGACATGTGGCACCTGGGGACATGGTTTGGTGGTGGACTCAGCATTGTTAGGTTAACATTTGAACTTGATGATTTTAGATATGTTTTATAATCTAAAAAATTATATTATTCTTTATGTGCTTGTTGTTCAAAATGAAATTTCACCAATCAAAACTCTTTTTTTCTCCTCAGCTAAATTTATGTTTGTTTTGGTTTTTTTTTCTCCTTGGCAGCCTAAAGCATCACAAGGGCCATATTGTTCAGGATTTCAGAGAGCAATCGTTTATCTTTGTGGATACAAGTAAACGGACAATGGTGTTCCAACCATCTGCTCAAGCTGCTTGAGAACAGTCTTCTGTGCAAATGGCATGAAAGGTAATTTAACCTCAGAAGGTGCCCACAGAGCTCCAGTTCTGTTTACCACTGTGTCTTTGCCAGTCTAAAAATAAATCATGCTGAACAAAAACATCCTTTTTTCTTTCCCAGTTTAAAAAAAAAGATCATCATCAGAGCTAATTTCAGCTAATTTCACCACAAGGGGTTGTTTTTCCTTCCTAGTATTTTTTTAAGTAGCAGATAGGTTTCCTGGGATAAATGGTATCTGTCTTATAATTGCATTTGTTGCTGTAAGAGGCTGTTGTTTTTCAGAGTACAAAATTGGGTATAATCATGGAGTGGTACTCAGTGCTGAGTGCTACACACTTTCAACATATCAGCTCTAATTCTGCCATGACCCCTTGTTATTTTTTTTTGCCAGCCACTCTCTTTAATTGGGAAAGGCAGAACTGCTAGTAAGCAAGTTTTTATTTGCAGAGGGGGATCCTGTCCTGAAAATGAAGAGTGCCTTTTCTGGATGCCCTCTTTCAAAGTCTCACTTAAAGTGGTTTCAGTTTCTGGTCCCAGTAAAACTCTGAAAAGATGTAAAGTTTCACTGCCAGTAAAAAAATCATATACAGCTCAGTGAGTGTATGTATATATACATACACTCACTGCCAGTGTGTGTATGTTTGTATACGTGTATATAAAATAGCCAAATGAGGGAAAAGCAGTTACTTTCTCAAATTCAATACATATTTTAGGCTAGAAAAGAAGGGCTTGGCATTCATCTCACTGTCAAGGGTTTTGCAGTTCCTACTGGCTATGGTGGTTACTCTCAGGACTAGCAAAAGCAGCATCTGGGTGCTGCCCCACAGCTGGAAGTGTTGTATCTTCTGCCGTCTGCTATGCTCATTTCTTCTGTTCAGGGCTCCTCCATGCTCTCTTTGTACTGCATTCCTCCAGCTTTGTGGGAGGTCAGACTGGTCCATGATGTGAGACTGTTTTCTGGCAAAGCCTGGAGGTCAGATCAGACCTTGTAGAGCATGTTCTCTAGGATCCTGTTGCTGCACAGTCATCTTGCATGCTGCTGTGGGAGGAGAAATAGAAAATGCATTTTCCTGGCTGCTTTGTGAGATAACTTGTTCTGAGGGCACGTGGGAATGCCAGCAGCAAAAGAATGTAGATAAAATCTGCATTCAAGAATCAAAGTTGGATTAAATGAAAAATGGCAATGGTGTGTCTGTGAGAAGAGAAGTAGGTCTCATCTGGTTTTGTTGCTTATTTACCTACTCTGGTTTAGCTAACCTAATAAAATACAGTGTCTTATTGGAAAAAACATATTCTGCACATAAAATGGACCAGATTCTTGATTTAATTGCTAAAGAGTATCCAGTCTTGATGGTGTCAAGCTTATTCTCCAACTCAACAACATAAGCCGGATTCATACTTTTCTTGGACATTTTCACTTGGATTTATTTTTTTAAGTAGAAGAGGTGGAACATGACAGATTTGAAAATGTTTTATATAGCTTTCAACAAGAAGCAATTTATAGCAACTTGAAGTTACATAACTTCTAACTCCACTTTTTTTCATGGCATGATTTAGATAGATCTGGTACTTTCACAATAACTCAAAGGAATATGCAATCAGTCAATCCATCTTATCTATTTTAAGCATTTCCAAGGAACCGTCACAGTAGTTTCTACATTCTAAATCTGAATACAAGTGACAGTTTGCCATAAACAAGTATTTTGCAAAATATCAAAAAGAAAAATAGCTTTATTCATTTATGAAATTAGACCTTCCTCTAATAAAGGCATCCCACAATATTGCTCATCGTGCTCACTACACAATTAGTATTAATTCATGCTTTAGGTAAAAATTTACTTTAAGAAAAAGTAAAAAATTGTGTTTTTCATAGGAAGATGATGAGATGCTTCTCCAGCAATAGCTAACTTGTAGATTTGTAAGACCCCACAATTATCAGAAAGACAATGGAGTATTACCTTTCATTAATTGTATTGGCCTACATATAGAACAAATGAACACAACAAAATTTTTCACAGAGCAATATTTAGGATAATTAGGAATTCATTCAGATGGCTTCAGAATACTTGTAGCCAGAGGTAGTTTGGATTCTCTCATAAAGTAGTTTATTCAAACCATTTTGCAATATTGTTCAAATGAATTGTTGAACTTTTAATCAGTTGAATAATTCATGAACATTCTTTTAAAGGAATTTCATCAAAGCATTATGTGAATACTTTCACAATGTTGTACCTATAGTAGTATCAAAGCAATCTTTCAACCTCAGCTTGTACCTCTGTGTAGTTGGGGTGTTTGTGTTTTGCATCATTTGTTCTGAAAAGAAGCCATAAGGTTGTGTAGGGCAGAATTAGGCATCTGTCTGGGATATATAAAGATTATCCTACTGAGAAAAACAAAGTTGAGAAAAACATAAGGGGAAGTACAAATCAAAAGCTAGAAAACAAAAAACAAACAAACAAACAAAAACAACCAGAAAATAAGCCCAACAATAAGAAAATGTTGAAAATGAAAGAAAATGAAAAGCAGAATAAACAGCCTGTGTCTCAGGAATATTTTCTGCTTTTGACAACATTATCATATTTACTTAAAATCCTAGAATTTTCATTTCTTGTTCATACTTCTTCCACATCTTCAGGGTAGATTTCAGTATTATTAGTTTACTTTTTCAATCCACATGGAAATTTTACTGGAAAAAATAAGAGGAGCATTAATAGAAGTTACTGAATTTATTTGCAGATTTTTTTAAGGTCAAGGGCTGCCACTGTATTTCAAAGCTACAACAGATGAAAATCTCTGCTACTCTCAAGAGAAAGACGTGTAGAAGGCCCTTTTAGTTTTCCACAAAGTATGGAAACCCTGAATATTTGAGAACTCAGTTTATCTTATGGTTCTCAAAAGGTACATGATAGTTCTGTATGTTATTTTTGACATTTTACTGAGCAACATAGCATTGTTAGATTCACAGAAAGAAGGAATTAGAGATTATGTAGGATTTGACTTCTACCTCTCATCTCTTCTGCTTCACAGACCATGTTTGGCCTTCATTTGTTGTTGCTTTTTAATTTCCTAGATGAAGTGGTCAGGAATAAGGAAAGAGTAGAAAAATTTTTTTACTCTCTCATGTGGAATTTCTATCATTAATGTGTATATGATTGAAAGCCTTAGAAAAAATGTGAAGAAGCTGCTCCCCAATATATGGTGATAACATTTCATGCTTCTCACCCATACCACCGAGCACTGGCATTTCATTTAATGAGCTGCAATTGTCTGCTGTCACCTCTCATGATCTTAGGCTGTGGCTGGGTTTTAGTTTGTAATAGGACACTTCAGTGCAAGTGTATGTTGGTGTCTAAATGCTTGCTAAGTGTCTAGATTCTCATATAATCAATGTACTACATGTTTCCAGTCAGGCCAAAAGAATGATTCAAATATCCATCTCCTACAGGTTTAAATCACTGGCACCTTTGTATGCCTCTAGGATCATTCAAAATGTGGCAGTGTACTTGAGAAATCCATGTGGAATAGATAAATATGCCACGGGACCTGTAGGAGACCTGCAGCCTCCTAATGGGCTTGCTGGAGCCAGGAAGGAATGTTCCAAGGTGTTTCTGAGGCCAACTGAACTGGGCCTTAGCTATCTAAGTAACAGCAAACTTAAATATCTTTCTTGCATGTAGACAACAGATGCTGGGTGCGTTAATCTGAAACTGAACTCCATGATATGTAACGGTGCCTTTATTGGATTTCCTGCAAACAGCCTCACTGACGTGAGAATCATGCAGAGAACTAATGAGATTGAGGAAAGTCATCCAGGTTTTGTCTGGTTTGCTGTGGTCCTTTATAGGAATCTGACATTACTATACCATACCATACCTAAGGGAACTTTTCAAGAGTGGACCCGTGAAAATTTGGCTCCAAACCGCTGCCAGTGGAAATGTTCTGGCAAATTGAGGTGCAGAGCCAGGAACTCAGCTTAATGACCATGAGTTGAAACAAGAGGTTTAGAATGGATAGAGTGAGGAGCATTTTCACTCTGAGGACAAGCAGGTGCTGCATTGGGCTGCTTAGAGATCCTGTGCTGGCTCCATTCTCTGAAGTGTTCAAGACCCAGCTGGACAAAGCCCTGAGCACCCAAGCCTGGTCTCACAGCTGAGCCTGCTTGAAGCTGGAGCTTGAACTAGAAACTGCCTGGTGTCCATTCCTACCTGAATTTTCCTATGATCTCAAGCTACGTTATTTCAAGAAGTGAAGCCAATGGCTTTTCTGTTCAAGCCCAATTAGACAAAGATAGGAAAACTATTTCCCTTAACTGAAGGAGCAAGGATAGTAATTTTCATTTTCTGGCATGAACAAGTGGCCCCAGAATTAAGTGAACTAACCCTGTTGCGCTACGACAAAGGATTGGGAATTAAAATGATTTGTGAAATATTTTTGTTACAACCAGCATTAAAAAAAATTGTGAGGGCACAGGAAAAAAAAAAAAAAACCAAAACAACTCAGCAGAATGACTTAGGATGGTTTGTGGGATCTTTTTTTAATTGGTTTTGGATTTTAATATTATGCCTTTTTTGGTGTGAAAAATGAGAATATTTTTGTAATAAATGAATCCAACGCCCTTATAAATTAAATATTGCAAACACACAGACAGGAAAAAAGGTCACAGTTTGACTTGCAAGTAGAAATATAGCATTTTCTCGAAATAAGGAAAATACAGGAAAAAGAAATTTCAAGTCAGTCTAGAACACTTTTTCTTTTCTTTCCTCATCTCATTGGAGCAAAAATTTCACCATATATTTAAGGAAACATTTAAATAGGCTTTATTAACTCCCTAAATAAAACCATACTGTATTTCATTAGTCACAAGATACATATTGCAGATAACGTGGCACACATTGCTAGATTTCTCTATGTAAAAAAATAATTACTTATTTTGAATTATGACATATTTTGAATTATGTCACACAGAATGAGAGCTTCATTACACAAAAAGATACTGAATTACTTTTTGCCTTCGCCACTATAAGCTGGTAAAAGTGAAACGGAATGTAGGAAATCTCAATTCCTTGACTAGTGGCCAAAAATAAAGGATGTTGCAAAAGTATGCAAAAATGATACATAAATAGAGAACCTGCCTAATAGTAATGTTTTGGATAAAAAATTGCAGGTTCAAATCAAAATATTTTGAGATAAATAAAATAGTAAAGCATATTTATCACAGTTATAAAAGCAACAGTAGATTTTATGTATTTTTTATGAATTCAAAGGGCGGTGTTCAAGCAGGCTCTGGAATGCAGGAACATTTAGTGTAAGCCAGTTGCATACTCAAGTAGAAAGGTAGCTCTGAGTTTTAGTTGGTCCTGTCTATAACCAGAGCTCCTGTAGCACTGAGCTGGTGACCTCCTTCCTAAAAAAGCCTGACATGTGCCACAAGATTAGGTAGGATGCTGAAGATTGTGTAGCCTCAACAGCTTCAACAGCCACAGACAATTTAAAGTGTGCTCATAATGCTACTGTTCCTTTCTTACAACTGATAAAAAGCGAAATCCTAGTGGAGTGTAACCAGGACAGGCACTAAATAGCTACCAAAGAAACTTTGTTGCATCAAAATGTTAAAGGTGTCTGCAAGAACTTAACTATTTTCAGTGATATGTTCAGGAAAATACAGATCATTTAATGTCAGAATGAGCTTTTTAGAGTCTTTGGCTGTGTCTCAAAATTCTTTTCACACTTTTTCACACTGTCAACAGTCCTTTAACTGTTCTAAAATGTCTTATGCTAGTTTCTGAGAAGTGTACCACTGAAGTTCCTGAGTAGTTGCTTATTGTATTGTCATTGTTACTGTTTTAGGATTTGTTCATTTTGTAGTAAAGGATGTTGTGCAAAACCCGGATGTTGGTGATCACTAAAACTTTATAAGATGTATTTTATCTCCTTGATTTAATACCCAACTCCCATGCCCTCAAGCATGTTTTTTTCTTTTCTATCTGTTCTATTATTTTCAAGCGACCAGCTGTGAAGTTCTGATTGAACCTTGAGCTGATCAAATATGTTGTCAGTAGCATAAAGTCAGATAAATATACACATCATTATAGTGGTTCTGGAGAATGTATGCATGCATAAGATGTTTCACTCATAAATAGTTTAATAAAAAATTGAATTCTTTCCTGGTATTTTCATCTTGTCTAGTGAAAAGCAATGGTCCATTTAACTATTTCTAATTTTTCAAAGTGTTTAGTTATACACAATCATAAGTTCCAGCTGGGGGCTCTGTTTATATGAACACACACACATACACACACACACATATATATAAATAAATAAATATATATATATACACAGAGATAAAATCTTGATTTCTGTTTGATTTGTTCCTGTACTGCATCTTTTACCTGCTGCTCAATTTTTTTTTTTACTCTAATGCATTTTGGTGCTTGTTTGAAATGTTTTGCAATAGAAGCACTGCTAGATTTCTCAGATATTTGTCAACACATTATCTTTTAGTCCAATATGGCCCATCTTTACAGATGCAGAAATTGGTATGTTTAAAGAGAGATGGGTAGTAATTTCATGGAGTTTGTTTTTTGTGTGGTTTTTCTTTCACATATAGGCTAACACTTGTCAGCTACAACCATGCTGCCTAGAAAATGCATCATCCCAGCAAGAGTGGTATTTTAAGTATATATTTTGAATTCCTATTTAAAAGTGTTGATGCCTGTAAATAAGTAATAATTTTATTTGTAGTTGGATCAAATTTATCAAGCAAAGAGTCTTGGATACAACATTTGGGTGTGATTCGCTCTGCCATGTTGAGATTAAAGATGTATCATGTATATCTTTTTGTATTATATATCTTAGAAAGTGTGGCATTTCACTATTAGAAATGGTATGGCAAAGCATACAAGCCTTATTTTAGTGCTGTAATAGTTAAATCAATATCAGAATTGTCTTTTGCATTGCTCTAAATTACGGCCAGTGGTTTCCAAAGGAGAGGGGTTACCTCTCATACATGATTAGCTTTTGAAGTGAAAAGAATATCGAGGTTCCATAATTAAAACTTGGGAAATCTTGCAATCTGAAAGGAGAATGGTGCTTTCATGCTTCTTCAGAAACAAGACACGTTCCTTTTACAGTGTTTATTTGCAAATTTGCAATTGAAATGGACATGATGTCTTCCACTTCAAAACCTATTGATTTGACAGGTGTTAATTCTTGGAGGAATACCAACATTTTAATGTTCTTTCAATGTGCTTCTATTTCAGCACTTTGAATCGAGTCATTAAATAATTCTGATGGTTCTAAATTTTCAGAAGAAAAATAATTCAGCCAAGTCAGTAAATCATTTTGTCATTAGAAGGGCCTTGAAGGATAGTAAGGTGATGAGATTTATTCTTGCTGCATGTGGAAAAATTACATTTGCAACATGATAGATCACCTCTGGAATTGAATCTTCCTTTGAATCGGCCATCAGTGCATAAGACAATGAAATTACAAAAAGTAATATAAGTATTGGAATATTAAAATTATAGTAATTCATAGTTTTAATCTTTAAGTAGCACTTAGACTACTCCACTAAAAGAAGAAAGGGTAGAATGTGCATGGGAATTCATGAGCGAGAGGTACGAGGGATTTCAGGGCATTACAACAATAAATGGTTTGATATCAAATAATATTGGTATTGTTGAAAGTTACGATATGTTAGTGGTCTTTAGGAAGCTTGAGTTGAATTATTTAGTGATTTTACCTTGCTGATGGAATATTATCTGTTTCATTAACTATATCCATTGCAAATGGGATATCTCTTTTCTAGGCAGTTTTAGTGCAATAGTTAACCACTAAAAAGTCAAAGAAACTAAAGGCAGGAGGTTGAGAGCAAATTTTTACATGAGTAGGAATTTATAGAGGTGTTTTTCCTATGATGTGGCTTACTCTTGAGCTTAGAGAACTTCAGTCCAGGTGACTGCAGCGTGTGTCCTATCAAACACAGCAGTTGTCTGCAGACAGCTCTTTACTCCCTTATCTTCTACTGCTTGTTTCATTACAGAGCGAACATGCTATGGAATTGACTTCTCCAAGGCACCCCAGAATAACAACTGTTGGAATTTAAGTCTGATTGAGGTTTCCATTCTACCATTTAAAAGGGTCAGTTTGTTTGGGTGGTTCTTCTTGGGCAATTGCAGGAATACCATGTTTCTGGACTTTAGAACTTGTTTTGGCATTTGCAACAGGCCAACATAAACCACTCTGTGGAACTTTCATTTTTATAGGTGAATAGGCTGCTGGCTCTGTGTTTCAAGTATGAATTCAGTTTTATGAAAATAGTCACAATAAAGTTAAGATGAACTCTTGCAGTTACTAACATCACAGGAAAAAGTGTTAGGTCATGTCTAAGGCAGAATTAGACAGTGTATACATAAATTACAGTTAATAAGTTAAAATAATAAAAATCTAATATTGCTATTGGATTGTCTCTGTTAAAGGTACTTCATAAATATTCAAGGTTTATTTTACACAATTACTGTTCTTGCATTCAGCACCATTTTTGTAGTTCTTAAGTGAAGTCACCCCAGCTGCCTCATCACCTATATTAATGAAACACAATATATCTACGTGTTTCAGAACTAAAAGTGAAGGAAATCTAATGAGCTAACAGGAATTGAAAGGAGACTAACAGGTCTGTATTATGTTCAATATTACTTAAGTAGACTTTTTCTCCCCTTTTATTTATTTATTCCCAACAACCTCTCTTCTGAGACTGACCCCTGCTGGAATCTTTTTTTTTTTTTTAACAGATGTGTCATCTGAGCTGCTTTAATTATATAAACTCTCTTCCTAGGCAGCAAAATTAGTTTGAACCTTGACTGTACTTTGACAATAAAGCTCAAACTCTTGAGAAGGACTGAAGGTTTCTGGGAGAGAGGTGTGCCTAACCATAACATTGGGGTACAAAAAACTTGAAGGCTGTAAGGCAAACTGGAATTTGGTCATTTGATTTCCACTAATCACACAGGAACTCCTGTGAACGGGTGGCCTCTGTTCTTTGAAATACACTGAGATTCATACTTCCACCCAATATGTGTCTCTCAAAGAATAATTATTTTCAAATTAAATACCTTTTGATTACAAAAGACCAAGCCATTGGAACAGCCTGAGCAGTTCTATTCTTGGTTCAATAAGTCCCTAAATTTTGTTGATAAACCTTTGTTTAGACTTTAGGTCTATCTCTGGAGTTTACTTAATTAGATGCAGTATTTTTATGTTTTTTATGAAACACAACATTTATTTCAGAAAAGATAAGTCGAGGTTGCGAAAAATTTGCAGTCCACTTAGGGTTGCAGTCTATGCAGTTAAAAATTCTGATACCTTAATATAACCTATCAAAATCCTTAAAATTTGAAATAAGCTTAAAATGTATTTGAACGGTTTACAATTTAAAAACTAATTAATATTGGAGGATTGACCTATATATGTAGCAAATAGCTGAAGTCTTGAGTTTCAATGAGCATGTAATCTTAGAAATTAGCGTCTTGAATTTTTAATATAATTATAAAGAGAAAAAGTATGGATAGTACTTGCAATTTGTCCCTACTATTCAAAACATAGGCCTTTTATCTGAAGGCTGAATTTGTCTGATGTTGGCTGATAATGACCACATTTCTACTATTCTGTGGCACCATAAAATAAGGCCAGTTTCTCTCTTGCCTTTTTTTCTGAGTGAGCACTTGGTGCCGAGCACAGTCATTGACCATTTGGTCATTCTTGGGATTCTCTGCTTCTGGTTCACAGCATCTCAGTGTGGCTTTGCAGCAGTAAGGTGGGAAGGGAGTTTGGGGGAGGAAAGAGAACAGTTACTGAGAGTGCAGCAGAATTATAAAAATCACATGAAGAAATAAAGGCGTTCTTCATGCCATATATGAATATGTATTATAATCCTAATAAATGGCTCCATCCTCTCTGTAATGCATGATGATAGAAAGTAATTTTTCATTTTTTCTGATGACTAGATGTTTTACTCTTGAGAAGAAATATGAACAGCAAAAGTAGCTTTTTCTGTCTTTTCACATCAACAGATAGCATTTTGTCCATGAACTAATATACTGTGGATGCCTTGAACTATGCAAAGCATAGTTTGCCTTGTTATTGGTGTCTGTGAGATAGTTGCAAATGGTGTGTTATGAATTTGTGGGCAACTCATGAAAAAATTAGTTAAATACAAAATGTATAGTGTACATTGCACATGCATAATTTCCAAAGAAATATGTGATATATAAAATTCCTAATTTTAATAATTTAAACTAAATTATTCTCTATTCCACTGGATTCTGCAGTGGTATTGATTATTATCTGATTACAGAAAAAGTGCTTTTACTAGAACATGTTTTTACTAGAACGTGACTTATTAGAACATGTTTAAATAAATTTTAAGTATAATATGTTAAATGTATACACTGTAAATTACTTCAATTGGCTGTGGTTAGCCCATAAAAAGTAATACTTAAGAAACCACTGTGGTTCTTTTCATTACTTCAGGATGTATTTGGATTTATTTTTTTTTTTTGCTATATTGACATTGTGGAAAAGGTAAAAAGTCCTAACTGGACTAAAATAATCTATAATGCTAGAAAATATTTAATTATTGAATGATTTTTCTTCAGCCACCTTCATGTTCAAAGAATAACTGTCAGAAACAAGCATTTTCTTTTCTACTGAAACTTGCACCTTTTCATCCAACCATGTAATTTGTGGTGTGGTGATTTGCACTAGAAATTTTTCTAGTCTTAGCTGTAGCTGTGCAATTCCAAGCGTGGGTAGAGGTAATTAAAAAAGAGGCAGTTTTACTTTAAACAGGTGGGGATGGTGAAACCCTGGACTTGTGGATTGAAATGTTGACACAAAATATGCTTATTTTAGTTGGTATTGGCTGATAAAACTGAGCCCAAGTTCTCTCTGATCACATGACACTTGTCCTCAGATTGGCAGCTGGAAGGCCTTTCAAGGATATGAAATGAAACAAATACAGAAAAGGAATGTATTTTTATTAAGTATTTGCAATAAAATTTTGCTGGTAGCCACTGAGAAGTTTGGTTAGGCTGTGTAATTAATTGTATTGTAAGCATCTACTCTTTACGATCTTAGATTCTTTTTCACATTCCTCTAAAAGAAGCTGGATGTTTTTTCTGTCATATTTGTTACCTTTGTTGCGTTTTTTTAGCATAACATCACCTGAGATCTGTTGCGTGTTTCTCCAGGACAAAACCTTTTAGACTGTTTCTGACTGTTGCATCTTAGTTCATAATCTGGGTTAGCCACAAGTGAAGTTCCTATTTATCTTTATTTTTGTACCAAAATTTGCAGATTTGTTTTAACGTTGACTCCCATTTCAGTGGTCTTACTCACACAGACAGTGCTGATCATTTTAGAAGTAACCTGCTATCCCCTAGAAAGTAGGGACTGTGCAATGAATGTTTCTATTGCAGCCCCCTTCACTACCTGTAGCTTATTTATGAGCAAGTAGTGTAGCAGAAAAGCAGTGAGCATAAATAACGTGATACAGAGCACATACTTAAAATTAGGATCTAGAGTGCCTGTGCCTCTATATTTTTGGGTGTCATCTTCAGATTTATTCCTGCATGCCACTAGAATTCCATCTCAAGAGTCTGAAGCTGAATTTTGGAATTAATATTGATTTACTGGGGTACCTCACATATTTCTTGATAATGTGTATGCTGGTAACTCCTCCTCAGTACTTAGAGTGCTCCATTGCTGCTCTGTCAAACTGCAGTTCTAGAAAATTGAATTGCATTTGAGCATCTGCTGTGGTCAACCTCAGAATATTTCTACACATTTTCCTAGCTTTAAGCATATTTTAATGTGGTATTCACTAAAAATTAGCAATGCTAAACAATTAATCTCACAGAAGAAAAAGCGCCCTAAGAAAGAGAAAGTATAAAATGCCCAGATTGATCATGACAGCATAAATCAATCCTACTGAATTGTTGTGGGAAGTCCTTGTTTATCTTGTCTAAAAAAGATAGGGTCTTTTTCCAACCTTCTCTGAATGCATATCATACACTCAGACTGTTCATTACAATGAAAAGTGATAGGCCTGAGTGACAGCTGATTTCCTTTTGTACTTTCAGGAATAACAGCATGGAAAATAGCCATATGAAATGGGAAATTTGGGCAATGTGTCATTAAAGAGGAGATAACTGCTGTGTTGAAGTAATTGTCAGCATTAGCCAGAAACAGTTTCATTTTTCTGGTGTAACTGGGTCTGTCAAAGAGCAGTTTAAAGTCCCAAATCATAAGTATTTTTTGAATTACACAATCCTGCTAAAGTTCCTGTGAAGCTGGAAGTTTCTAAAAAAGTTTTGTCTCAATTTAACATATTGTAAAATTTTCCCATGTAGACTGTTGGGCAACTTGGAGAAATAGAAAGCCTGGAGGACCAAAACCTCCTTTTATTCTTTTTCTGCAAATATGTATGTTTATCAAAGGTGCACAACACTTGCCTTAACGTTTATGCAAAACTGGATCCTTCTCTGCTATTGAAACCTTCACGTTGATCATGGACATCTTTCTGGCATCTTTCTGAAGAGAATGTGAGGCTCTGTGGTTGTTAGAATATCCCAGAGCAGCCTTTCCTTAACCATTAAAGACTTGCATGGACGGTACAATGACAAATATGAACCAGTTTAGTCATTCTGTGACTGATGTACCAAAAATCAGCCAAATCCCATGTGGCACCTTAGAGGGGCATAAGGTCTGCTCTGCACTCTGCCTGTGGGTACATTATCTTTTGGCACAACATACAAGTAACCAAGAGTTGAGCTCCATCCCCAGGACCACAATGGGGAGGAGAATAAGGGCTTTTTCTTTGCCCCTGCTTTATACTGATTTTTTTTTCCCCTGGGCATATTTATTATCCATAATTATTGGATAATTTAATTTAAGGCCCTTTTACTGCTAGAGCATCACAGAGTGTCCTCAGTGGTACCCAGGAGACACTGTCTGTTGTGTAAGAGAAGGAACTGAACAATGCTTTCCCCATTAATGGACCAGAACAACCTAGGCCACTCAAAATTTCTGAGCAAACATCTCCTGAGTATTTACAGTTTCTATTTATCTGCTAATGGATAAATTAAGTTATGCAGAAACATGAATATCACAGAATCCCACAGCACCCTGTGGTACAGACATCTTCTCTTGCAATGTGTCATTTGCATAGTTCATCCTATTGCTTTTAACCAGGTCTTATGGGAAGAAGAAATAAAAATACAGGATGCCTTTTTTTAGCATAATTTATATACACACACACACACAAAATTAGCAGGTGTTCACAAAAGAAAATGAAATAACTTGGACAGGTTTTTCACTTCTGAATTCTCTGGCCCTAATAAAAGAAAGCTGACTAGATGGTGGATGTTTTCTAGGTGCTGAGTGTGATATTAACATGAGCTTCATCAGTAGCTGATGTTCTTGTTATATGTCATTCATACTTAGCTGTAAGTATCATAAAAATCTGATACTTTATCATTCTGAGTCTAATACACTGATATTTTCATTGATAAACATAATTCTGAAACAAAATTCTACTATAAAGCTATCAGCTTTATTAGGGCACAGAAATTTTCATTTAACATGATGATAAAGCTGCACAGCAGCTTTGGAGAATGTGTTTGTTTACTTTTTCTACATTTAATACCTTGGTAAGTGATACCAAGCGTAGCTGAGAGCTCAAACAAAATAAAAGCTATCTATATTTATTCTTGCAGATGCCTCTTCCATTTCCTGCCAGTCTGTTACTTCAATGTCCTGGTTTTGGTGCAACAGAGTCCATTTTTTTTCTTTGTACCTGGTACAGTGCTGTGGTTTTGGATTTAGTATGAGAATAATGTTAATAACACACTGTTTTTAAGTAGTGCTGACACCTATTCAAGGGCTTTTGAGCATCTCATGCTCTGCTAGTGAGGAGTTGCACAATAACCTGGGAGGGAGCTCAACCAGGACAGCTGACCTGGCCTGCAAAAGGGATATTCCATGCCATAGAATGTTGTGCCCAGTATAAAAACTGGGGAGAGTTGCCCAGAAGCCACTCACTGTGGTTCAGGAATGTGATTAACATTAGTCAGTGGGTGGTGAGCAATTGTATTGTGCATCACATATTTCCCTTGGGTTCAGTTACTCTCTCTCCCTCTTCTTATCATTACAAGTCTCATTATTGCTGTTTCTGGTAATAATGTAATATTATATTAGTATAATCGTATCATTATTGGTAAATTATTATTACTATTGTTATTGTTGTTATTAATATTATACTTTGGTTTTTTTTGTTTTTTTTTTCTTATCTAACCCCTGAGGTTTAGATTTTGTTTTTATCTCTCCTCCCTGCCGGGGGGTGTGATAGAGGGGGGTGAGCAAGTGGCTGTGTGGTACTTAGTGGCCAGCCAGGGTGAAACCACAATACTCATCTTTCTTCCTTTTCTTCATCCCTTCCTTTCTCCATCCCACCAGGAGCAGGTAACACTGAAGCTTTCACAGAGCAACTCCTGTGAGTTGGAAGGGCTCACTCTTCTGCTTCAGCTGAGTGTGCCCCTGAACGCTAATGCTTCCAACTTTAAGAAAGCTTTATTTTATGATTGACTGTACAGCATTATATAATCTGCATTAGATAGGTTTTAGTCTTCTCACCACTGCTGTATTCAGTGTGCATTATTGTCACCCCAGAAGAGCACTCCTGTCTTCATTTTCTGTGCCAGTCTTTCCAGCTTGGTGGTTGCAATTTTGATTACAGTTTATGCCTCATTTGACCAGCCTGTCCTGAATATCATCCAGTAAGCAATAGCTTATTTTTTTAGGGTATTTCAGGATATTTTCTTCATTTATAACTGTATCACTCTTTGCTAGATAAAATTGTCTCTTAGTTTTAGATTCAGTTTTAGATTCAGTCTTTGACTTACATCTGTGTAAGATCTGGAAACCTGTGAGGAGGAAATGTAGCTCCTTTCCTTCCTAAGTCTGTGGTACTCTATACCACTACAGTAGTGGATCTTTCATTTTAAGTATAAAACTTTGCGGTTTTTTGTTTGTTTTTTTTTTTTTTTTGTCTACAAACTTTTAACTAAAGGAGTTAGGAGAGGAGGCATAGGGAGGAGGTGTCACTGTGGGTGTTGGGAGAAGGAAGGAAAAGGATTTGAAGGAAGTCATGGGTAGTATATGCTGAGGGTGTTTTAGCAGCCTGCAGGTATTTCTAGAAAGACATTATCCCTGCCAGCATTTGTTGGTGATCTGAAGGTAAGAATAGCTACATGGTGGCCTCAGCTGGGAAGGATCAGTGCATGAACTTTATCTTCAGAGCTAGGTGATGTTCTTCAAGCAGTGTTAGCATCTGAGCCAAGGAGGGACTTTTGCAGCTCATGTCAAAGGAAATCTGTTTTATGTCTCTGTTTTATGAGAAGCATTAGTTTGTAATAATATTAATCATCATTTTGGCAACTGCTTGTGGGTAATTCTATCAGCTTGCTTGTTTTGGAAAGACCAGCTCAGCAAAGTAATAAATAAAATGGACAGTGTTGTGGTATAGGCTAGCAGAATAATAGGAATGTGTCTCTGTGAATTCCTTTCATATTGACAGTGCCTCATTTCCAATCCTGTGCAAATAATGAGAAAAAATTAGCAATGGCAGACATTTTTCATAATGGAAAGGAGATTGTGAATGTATTAGAGAACCACAGGCACTTTTATTCCTGCCATGACAAGGCCCCTACTTTGTTACCCAATCACACCATGCTGTTAATTTTCTTTTTCAAAGACATCTTTACTTTTATGGGGTTTTGAAAACACAGAGGAATTTCTTTGCAATGCCAAGGTGGTTACAGTGAAGACAGCAGAGTGGCTCTTAACTGCTAGACAAAAAATTCAGTTTGGATTAAGAACATGAACTTAGAGTAATCTACTTGAATATTCTTTCATTCTCTAAGATAGCAAAATAAGTAATTTTTAACATTTTCTTAAGGGAAATAATTTACTGTTTTAAAGAGGTCACAAACTGTCTTCTTATTTACAGTAGGTTTTAAACTGTTCTGATGTAAAAGTAGTGCCACGGCTGTAGGTTAGTGATGTTCTACATCCCTTTAAACTGCACAAGTTTCCTGAACACTGTCAGAGACTGTGTATTTGTGTTGTACATACATGCAGGTATTGTTCTGCCTGATGGGGAGTGCAAGTGAGTTAATTTATCTTCAGTGTTTTTTCTTTTGAAGAATTCCATAAACAACACCAAACCAAAATAACTCTGTATTGACTGGTACACAGGTTGGTAGCTGGACTGCCCATCAGTATAGCTTAACACCATGTCCTAAACAGAGACTAGTGTGAACAAATTAATTAAGGAATAGGCCATCTTATCATTTGTTTGTAACTAGAATTTGCTCCTTACAGACATATCCCAGCAAGAACTTATGTTTCCAAGTTTTCACAGATAAAAAGGAAGCTACATAAAATGCAAATACCAGAATACCCAAATATATTACTTGATGTATGTTCCATATGTGAATAAAATAGGTGAACAGTACTGGGATAAAATTTACCCTGTGTCCTAGTGCAATGATGTAAACCATATGTAATATTCCCTCTACAATGAAATACGCTCCATAGCGTGTTTCACTGGAATAAAATTTGCTATCTTTATTTTGGTTTTATAATCCACATTTCTTAAATGTCTTTGTAATTTAATAGATATTGTCATTTAAGAAGAGAGAAGCCTGTGCAATTCATTGAAGCAACATATACAGCAAAGCTAATGAAAGCAAAAACCAAATAAATAATGGGGACATCAAAACTCAAATATCCAGCTGTACACCTCTCTCCTCACTATCCAGACATTAAATCCTTGTATGCAAGCATTCATCCACAGAATCACAGCTCACAGAGAGGTGATCTGGAAGGGATGTGCATGACTTCACGCTTGCCCTGCACTCAGCAGTGCTGCAGAGCTAGTGAGGCTGGAGAATGTTCTGCTGCAGCTGCAGCAGCAAATTTCTGGTGCACAAAGGAATTGTGGCTTGTTTTCTGAGAGGTGAAGCAATGCTGTTGTCCCTTGGTAAAACAAACTGTGTCCCTGGAATACTGCCTGATATCATCAGGGAAATACAAGGAATAAGAGTTGGCCATATGTACATCAGAACTGACAAGAACAGTTCTGGTGGGACCAGGATGGTGGACTCTTGAGAAATGTATGAGTTGTATTGACAACGTGATTTACCCATGTTTCATCCATTAACACAGACTTATTTAGATGACCCATTTTTAAATTAAGCGTCTCACACGTTATGTAAACGTGCTATTAGATTTCAAGAACCTGCTGGAAAGGTTCCCAATTCTGCCTTTCTCTGTCTGGATTGCCAATGCCTTGACAAATCCAAACAATGTTGTATGTTTTTAGCATGGCCTGCCTGAAAAGCAAACAAACCCAGGACAGAAGAAAGTAAGTTGATTTCATCCTGCTTATAGGATATGACAGCACACTGGGGCATGGACTTAACATTCACTGAGCTTGAAAAAGAGGATAGGCTTGGTCATGGTTCCCCTTTTGTTAGCAGGCTCTCATAGGGGGAGAGAATGGACTGGTAATTAGTATGATCGCCTGTCTCTGTTGTTAAATTCCATGTAGATACCTTTATCTTCAGCTAAACAACTTTATTCAATCATTTCTTTCCCTTGGAGACTATACTTGGAGTTCAGAGAAGAGGAAAGATCAAAGGATCTTCAGTGTGCAAAGCCACTGTGATGGAAGGGAGATAACTAGATAAGACAATTCTAGATGATCTTAGCAGGCAGTTGAGGCCCTCTGCTGCAGAAGATGACTGAGAAAGTACTTAGAAAAACAGAAAAATAGGACTGAATCTTGGCTGGTTTATACATACTGAGGCACTAACTAAAGATTAAAAGATGAGATAAAACCTTAAAAGGTTTGCATTACACAGTTGCACAAATGTGAGCTGAGGCTGGGCTGTCAGATTAGCTGGTTCCTAGAGAGAATGGTCTTCTCCTTTAGTAATTGTATTTTCATTTCATGATAGCTTGAAGGAAGGGCCTGGATGACTACACCTGTATGTTTTATATGCTGAGACATTTTAGAAGATTCTGAAAGGAATTCAGGCGTGAAGTGGTTTGGATCTGGTTGATTTTAGGGTTTTTTTAAGCCTTACAAATCAAAAGATATGTGTAGGTATAAGAAACAAGTGAATGAAGATAAGGTAGAGAATAAAAGAGTTCTTATTTTAACCAAAGGTGATGTTTAAACAATTTTTTTTTTTGGTTACAGTCTTTGAATGTAAAGTGAGCATAGACAAATACAAATGACTGTACAATGACAAAGATGATATGTTGTGACTTAGAGGAGGGAAAAAGCTTTCAGTGGTATGTATTTTTATTATGTTTATAAATACGTATGCATAAAATTAGAGCCTCAGAACTTTTAAATTAAGTGTTCTTAAGGTCTCCCATTTAGCAGGCTGGTTAAGAAGTACAAAGTTTGAGAACAATGGGAGATTGTGAGGAGTTTCATAAGAATATGGTTATATAAAACAATATATAGGCCAAAATTTAAATCTAAACAGCATGAAGTATGTACAATTTAGGTGAATGTTAGTGCTCAAATGGTCACTTAATTATTTTGTACAGAGACACCCTGGCTCTAAATATCCTGTCTATAAATGCATTGTGTATTTAAAAAGGATCATTGAAGGATACTTGTAATTATTAAAAAATGAGGTGTGCAAGGGTTATATTTATCTTATTGATGTTTCTCATTCATAAATTTCCCCCTGTACAGATTCCGATTTTTAAGTTAGTGGAAAGTAAATGTTATAGGGTCCCTTTCTTTCTTCCTTCATCACAAAACTAAAACAAGTAGCACACCTATTTCCCATTACACTCTTCAATTAGTTTCACCCCAAAAGGAAACTTGTGCTCCACAGCATAAGGACTTTCTGTAGAAACATTGAGAAAACCCTTAAGTTTCAGATAGTAGGTGAGTCAGTAACATTCCTGGTGACCACAAAGATGAAGTCTTTTGAAATGGGTTACATAACTTGCTGCAAGTGCAGAGATGGCTTGGCATACATGTTTAATGGTTTCACCTGTGGTGATGCTTGAGGGCAACCTCCAAGCATTAATGCTGAACTCTAATTAGTGTAGACAAGATCACAGCACTGGATTTCAAGGGAATGCAAGATAACCTGCAGACAAATTGCCAGCAAAGTAACATGACAGGTTCTGACAGTATGTTGAAATCATGTACAAAAAAAAATCCATCAACTCCAACATTTTCTAATATATTGACTATCAAAACATTTTGTGCCCAGTAGGTATCTAGACTTCTGGATAAGTATAGAAGTGGCACTGTAGCTGGAGGGTTTATGGTAATTCTATAAGCAGCAAAGTGTCTCTGCAAAGGAGAGATAAACAGCTAGTAATCCTCATAATTCCCCACTGATAGCCTATCCATCTCTGCTATAAATTAGAAAGCCCAGAGATTAGGAAGGCTAGGCAGGGTGTAGCTCACAGCATTAATCACAGTATTAGGACAGCAGTGTGCTTGATTTCTGTGTCCAAAGCGTTGGTATTTCTCTCTAGGTTAAAATGACATAACGTAGTTTGGAATACATACTGTTCAAGCTGCCTACTCAATGCAGAGATGGTTTTCCAGAAGACATTGTTAAACACTACTTAAAACTAAGGTATTGACTGCAGACTGGGGAGCAGTGCACTACTTTTTGCCATGAGGGCTGTAGCCGAGATTTTGTAATCTCTTCAAGTTCCCAAATTCAGGTTTATTTTTTTAATATGTGTTCAGCATTATTCAGATGGATCAGGGTCAGTTTGTCCTTATACCTCTTGGTTCTAGGAGGATACTGTGCAAATGCTTCTGGTCTTTTGGAATCTGCGTGTGGCCAGACAGGCAGAACAGGTGATGTCATTGTATGTGTACAAATGCCTATTTAAACATAAAACATGAATGGACACCTTTAAAAATTAGAGGTTAGGTATTAGTTCTCACAAGCACATGGCTGAACTAAATATAATTAGTATGAAATTTTCTTGATAAAATGTATTTATCTGGTAGTCAGATGGAGAAGGAAGAACTGTGGCTTGGCTTCCATAATAGTGCAGCATTTATTCCAAATCCTATACAGCTTTTGGTTTAAAGTACCAAAAATGGGTGTTTTAGTTGTCCTCTTTTTATTAGATAATACATCAGGTGATATATTTTATGTGTTCAGATCTCCACTCCCTCATTTCAAAGTCTTTTTGACTACATTGACAACAATTGTACTCTCGAAATGTAATCAATGCATTTATTATTGTCCCTTCAGTTTTTTGGAATGCCTAGTTCAATAAACTGTTGCTTGAGGGACCATTTTGAGAAGCAGTAAGGATTTTCCAAAATTGAAAATGCATAAACAAATGTTTTATCCTTACATGCACAGTAGCAGTGTAAAGGACTTTTGGGACACTGAAAGTGTTTCCATCATGTTTGATCTTCTTGCTTTGGAGTGGTGATAGGATTTCTGGATTTGCAGTCGTGAGAAAGGCTAAATGGAAATCTCTAGAGAAAGGAACTCCCTAACAACAATATGAATAATTTCTGGTCAGCAAAGGGAGAAAAACACTAATAAAATGTTCATAGGGAAAAAAACCCAAATCTCTCTGAAAGGGATAGAATTTTGTGGAAAAAGGAAGATTTTGCTTCCAGCATTAGAGACATTGTGAAAGGATATGAACTGACATAAGACTGATAAAATCTAATAGGCTACAGGAACAGATGTTGGTAAAAGAAGTATCATTTTATCATCAGTACACAGTAGTTTAGACTCAGCAGATTCCATACCAAAGTTGAAGATTCATGTAATTGTAAATAGATATCTGCAAGATGACAGCATAGCAGAAGACAGTCTCAGAGACATGTTCTTTAAAAAAACCTCAGACCAAACAGTTAAGAGGAAGTATACCCTATAGGGTAAATATAAAGTTCATAACAGAGTACTGCGGAAGATAACGCAAAACATTGACCCACAAAAAGCAAAATCTTCCAGCAAAAGGTAACACATGTATGTAAGACATCAGTGGAAAGAAGTTTTGTAAGACAGATCAAAAAGGAAATGTTAGCACTGGATGACAGCAAAGGAATGCGTCTTCACCAGCATACAGAATGTCTTTATTCCTTTATGAAGCTAATTTCTGAAATATATTCACAGAACTTTGAGTATCAGCATTCTAATGATAGTGGCCTGATCTACCCTTCTCCCCACAGAGAGGTTTCAGAAGAGGAATGGAGATTTTCAGACAGCTTTTTTAATAATGTTAATGGAGTCTTCTACAGCATATCAGCCACCACAATTTGTGTGTGTGGACCACAACCAGCAGAGTTTCTGCTGGGGAGGTGAATAGGGGCTTTTGCATTTGTAGCCCTTGCTCAGCCTGAGCAAAGACGGCCGCTCTAACTAAACATCAAAGAAACTCAGCCAAAGATTGGTGTTGAGACCTTGAGCTGTTAGAAAAACTGGCAAAGCTGTTAGGTAGCAATCAAAATTCTGTAAATACTTTTAGAAAGGGATGTGCTCCAATTTTAATTATCTTCTAGCTTGTCTAGGAGAAAATTGTGTTCCTGATGGTAGAATAAGTGGAAGAGAGATCACCATCCTCTTTACTCTTCAGAGAAGCTTAGCAAGTGTGGGAATACACTGGAGAGCTGTTAAAATCCCTTTTCCCCTTCCCAAATGTTTTTAGAAAAAACAAAATAAACCCAAGCATGTACCATCACTAGTGGCCATTTCAATGTGTATAAGTGAACATGATAGACCATGGATCTGAGGCATAGGAATTATATTCCAGTTGTATTTTTATGTCTGTAATATTGGAGAGTGTGTGTAAATTATTTGCAGTTCCATTACATTCCGAATTGTTCAGCACTGTGCAAAGCAATGATGCCACTGGTTCCCTGGTGTCCTCAGTTCTGAGCATTTTGTCAAATTAAATCAAAAGTCTTGTTCAGGCTACCGATGACCTTTGAAAGGTCTGAATTATTCTATTTGCTCTAATTTGTTATCACATAGGAATTATTAAATTACAAAGAAGGTAGGAATTTTGGGGTGACTATTTGGTGGTTTTAACCATTAAACAGTTCTTTAGTTTTCCCTGTTAATTCTGCATTTTCCCAAGCTCATCATAAAATAAAGAAAGGGTACTATTTCCTGCTCTTTATCTGAGCAGTTACATTTCATTGACTAGATAGAACAGAGTGTCCTGAACAAGACAAGATCATTGGGAAAACATGTTTTCATGTAGCTGAAAGGAGTATTATAATGATCAACAGAGGGCACAGTAAGCTTACAGAAGCAAGAGTATGGTGTCTCATACCTTTTCAGACCTGGTTTTCCTAACTTCTCTGAAGTTATTTTGGGGAGTTCAAGTCATTTATTAGTCTTGGTAACCTCCATGTTTGCTTTTGATTTATTTTTTATTTATTTTTGATCCCTAAATTTGGGGCACCTTATAGCAGCCTGGCAGTGATAGAGATATGCATTACTTTTTTGTTCATGACAGCTCACTTTTAAGTTATAGGTGCCTGCTTGAGGCAGTAGTTGGCAAACATTCAGGAATCTTTGTCTTGCTATTCTCTATAAAAAGAAAAAAAAACAACAAAACAACCCAACCCTGAGTATGTGAAGCTAAATCTATTCTCTCTTTTGATTAAGAAAGAAAGAGGAAAAGGAGAGACTTACTGATGAAATTTTCTAGAATAGAGTTACGAACTCTAGCTCAGCACATGCTTGCACTGTCATGACTGGAAACAGAACTGAAATATGGGAATATGACTTCTCTGTGCAATTTGGTGCCTGAGCTAACAAGCCCTATGAAGATAGCCATGCTGCTTCCAGAGACTGCAACCACTCCACATATCTTGCTGGGATGTGTGGATTTGCAGCTGAGTTCACTTCTTGTTATAAATATCAGCTTCATTTTCTGATAACAGTAGTTAAGTTTAAAGGGATCAGGTGTTTTGGTGAGCTTTGAATATGGTGAGGATATTCAAATGTGGATACCTTCAGGTCTTGTAAACCTAGGAATGGAAATTCTGTTAGTATGTCGTGGTTTAGGAATGGTATTCCCCAATTTAGTATTCCCACTGAAACTCTCCAAACTGCTTATTAATAACTCCTTCTTTTCCCCCACATCTCCTAGCATACCAGGCTGGAGAGTAGGACTGGAGGCACAGAAGATGGAAGACCATGAGTTGAGATAAGAACAATTTACTGGAAACAGCAATGAGATAAATAACAGTAGCAGCAACAATACTAATACCAGTATTAGTATAAGAAAAAAAACCAAACAATTCACATGTGATTGCTCACAAAACTCCGCAGAAACCTCCCCAAATACCTGCCCACTCCTCAATGCCATGCCATCCCTTCCTCTATCCCTGGAAAATGAGGTGAGGTGTTGTAGAATAACCTCTAAATCCTAACCATGCTCCCTCCTACTGCAAAAATTAATCCTGTCCAGGCCAGGACAGAGTAGAAATGAAAATAAAAATTTTTAATAAACTTTAAATATGATGAAGGTTGTGTGACTTTTAATTTAACTAACTCTTTGGAAGCACAGCTGGAGAACAGAAAATTGACGTTTACAACAATCTGGAATACTATACCAGGTACTTATCTATATTATTGGAATGAATCTTCAGTGCAGTCTAGCTGGGAAATTTCACTGTAACATCAAGAGAGAAGAACAAGTGTGACTAGGTAAGCGGTCAGTAGTTGTATAAATAAATTGAGCATGTCAAAATCTGCAAACATTCCTTTATGCACATTGACAAATGCTATGTTACTTCCAGGGGTGTATGATAGTGCCTGGCAGGGCCTGTAAAACACCTGTGAAAAGGAATTATGTTTATTCCTGAGGGAAATTGAACTAAATCTGGTGTTTAAAGTAATTAAAAAAGTGAAAATTCGTCTCTAATCAGTCTGCTTACTGAGTGCTTGTTTACTGCTCTGTACATAGTTTTCCAGGAGAACTCAGCCCAACAGTATAGGTCATATCTGGCTCTTCATTCACATTAGATATTAATGCTGGTTTTAAAAGTGTTTCCAGTAACGCTGTAGATATTGTTCAGGTTAACAACTGGCAATCTAAAACTTCTCTACGTTGAGCTGCTCACTTTGTTTATATGTTTCATCTGAAAGTTCTCAAGTCTGGCCTGTGAACACACCATACTGTGACTGGATAATTTCTGTGCATAATTTTGGGACTCCTCATTCTCGGAAGTGTGTGTTTTCTAAGTTACTGTCAGGTGTTTTATTAGCAGAATCCTTTTCAGAAGGGTGAGCTATCATTGCTGTGCTTCATGAAGTGTGCTAGATTTTCTCCTCCTCTCCTAGTGTGTTTCCAGCATGCTTGTTTTTTTCCACCACCTACTTAAGCAGTTATCATTCCTGTGATTCCCTTGAGCCTCACCCTGCTGAAAACTGACTTTATGTTGACTTAATTTTGCCTACTATCTTGAAAACAAAAAAGTTTTTTGTCAGGTATCCCATAACCCTTCTTGAGGGACAGAGTGACCCAGCCTTGCAGAAGGGAAGCTAGCACACCCAGTTGCATTTTGGACAACTCAGAAGTCCACCCAGTTGAACCCTCCACACCCAGTATATGGAAAATCAGAAAAATGGAGGTATATGCACACTGGTTTCTTGTCCTGAGTGGGAAGGCAATGTTTTTCTTTGAAATTAGAAGTATCTTCATTCAATTCCTGACAGCTGTTTGCCATACTGAATTTTAGAAAGTAAAATTATTTTTCCCAGGTTCTGAAAAACTCTTCATATAGTTGAAAGTATTCAAATGCAGAGAAAGAAAAAGAAAAAAAAGACGGGAAATAAGTATTTGAATAATACGTGATAGTATATTTATTTAATTTGAGGAATGTTTGCTATTGCACACCTTAAGACTGGTTTTACCTGGGACTTCATTGTGGCATTATAAGATTGGGATATGGGGAGTCTCTGTCTTTGCTTCCCAGAAAAGCATCGTGTTCTTTTTACTTTATTCAGAGGTGGGAAATTGATGCTGTTGCATTGTCTATTATATTGTAGATACTAAATTCCTTCCAGAGCGACTATCTTTAAGTAATAAGCCTTACAAAAAATAAAATACATTACAGTGTGATCTGAAATTAGGATAACATGTCAAAGAGAAGGGGTGATTTAGGTTACAAATATTCTATTTTAGCCAGGTATATTTTGAATCATGATTGTAGTTCAGCTCAGAAAGACTAATTTTTTTTAGTCTGTAAGACTATGTAAATGTCAGCCAATGCTGAATTCTCAGGATGCAGTGCTGCTCAGGATTCCAGATGGGTAGTTACTGGGGAAGTCAGAAAAGTATGCGTGTGAATCCAGAAACAGAATCTGCTTTTAGTTGCAAGGCTTGCTTTAGTCAGTGTCATAGGAGATAGCATTGCACCTCAGGCAAGAAAATGTGACTGTTTAATGTTTGAGACAGATCTCATGCTTAAGTCCAGAAACTGAAGTATAACTGTTGTTTGTTTTTATTTTAGCAGGGAAAAAGCAATAATCCCAACTGGCAGTCCAAAAATAACAAGATTGGAGGGTGGAAGGAAAAAGAAGGAAAAGGGAGGACTAAAATGGAGAGGTAAATTGTTATTGTGTAGCCACAGTTCCCTTGCAAGGAGGAGCAGGGAGGCAGCATTTTATCAGGAGGAGTATATGGAAATGCAGTGGTGTATGGTGACTGCAAAGGAGGAGCAGAGACACCACTACTACACCATACTGTTTGAAATGATTAGAGATTTGTGGGAGAGAAAGGGGAGTATCTCCAGTTCTCCTCTGGAGATGTAAGTACCTTGTGGTCTGTTGTTTCATAAAGTTCCTTAAATACCTCCAAAATATTGGACTGTTTCTAGTAAAACACTGTAATGTTATCTCTCCCCATTTCTATTGTAGTTCCTGGTCTCCCATCAATGGCTTTAGCCTGGGTGGTTCAAGCATTGGGAAAGTCTGATTCTTTGCAGTGAAATTGTGCAGGAGCAAATTCTTATTTGTGATTCCTTTTCCTTGATCATCAGATCAATGGGGGGTGTTGTGGGATCGTGGCATGTTTAGGCTGTGATATGTGGATATTTTTTATCTTCTTTGTATTTTTGGAAATGAAAAACCTCGGCCACAATGGAAGGAAAGTTATGAGTCCTGAAATGGATTCTTTCTCTTTTCTGATTCAGAAGGGAGCTGTGATATGATATCATTTGAGGACTAGAAAGGAAAGGGGAGGATGAGAGGAAAGTAGAAAATATGAGACTCTAGAAGTGCTTGGAACCCAGTCTCAACATCTATTGCTATTTTTTCCTCATGAAAATAAATGTAAATGTTTCTTCTTGAACATTTTAAAAGTGCAGTATATTCTTCCTGGAAAGTACTGCTTCTAGATATTACATAGAGTGCCATTTTTAAGGTTTGAACCATAAATGCAACACAGAGGAACATTTTGCTCATAATTCGTATTATTTCTTTATATTACTTTATTTTTTATTTTACAGCTTTGTTTTATATTACATGTTCGGTCTCGAAGCCTTTCTTCTAAATTTTGCATTAGTAATTGCAGGAAAAGTTGGTGGTTTTCTCTAGTCATATCTCACCTTTGGTTTAAAGGAATAGATGGCAACATGTAATTATAAAGCCTTCAAAGCTAAGTGGTCTGGAGATGGCTGACATAACCCAGACCACACTGAAAGATAGCCAGTGTTTCATTGCAGAAGAAAATGCAAAGTCCTGTGTTTGGGCTGGGATGACCCTGCACAACAGCACAGACCATGAGGCCAGCTGGCTAGCAAGCAGCTTGGTTGATTCGAGAGGTATTTTTGCATGACAGGTTGTGCATGAATCTGCAGTGTTTCCTTGAAGCACACGGGCAGTCATGTCCTAGGCGGTGTTCCTTCCCCTGTTTGGTGCTTGTGAGAACACATTAGGAGAGCTGCAACCAGTTTGGAGTACTCTGCTAAAAGAAATTTCCTGATGTGCTGGGTTGAGTCCAGCAGAGAGCTACTAAAGTGGTCATGGGGCTGGAGTACATCTGAAGTTATACAGGGTGAGGCTGAGAGAACTGGGTTTGTCCCGCATTAAAAAGAGATGGCTGGTGGGAGGTCTCATTGCTGTCTTTACTACCCCAGGCATACAGAGGAGATGGGGCCAGACCCTTCTCAGAGATGTGGCCACAGACTAAAGAAAACACAGGAATTTGTGACTAAAGAGTAAGCATTTGGGGAAACGATCGGGGTAAAATCATGAGACCAAATGTAGTGTGAGGCTGAGGGATCTCCATCCTTGGAGGTATGCAGAACTTGGCTGGACTGGCTTTGAGATGGGTTCTTGGACTAGATGACCTCTAGAGATTGCTGACAACTTAGTGCATACTAGTGAAAGGCCAAGAGGGACATAAATGGGATTTCCAATGGGATTATGTAGCATAGGAGGCATCTCCTTAGAATTGCATGCATGTTTGTGGGTTGGAGTTCCTTGGGGCTTTTTGCTAAAACCCTGCTGGCTCTTACTTTCACCTTAACTTACTTGAGAACATTTCTGTGATTTCTCATTTTAAGATGTTGTGATTGTTTGTATGTTTGTCAGGTTTGCAATCATAACAATTTATCTTCTTTCTCATAATAACTCTAGAAACTGATAAGGGCCTTGATGATCCAAAGCCCCATTTCTTTGTAAGCTTTGATCAGTGAAGTAGATAAAAAAAAATCAATTTCTGAATTATTCTGGTTCAGATTTTGCCTGGATACTGTCTGTAAATAGTAGAGATGATTTACACTTATCTTTCTCTCAGTTTCTGCTTCAGGCTCTCAGCAAGCTCCAGCAGATATGAAATGGGTATGACGGGCTATAGCAAAATTTAGAAGGCTCTGTTCAGAACTGTCGTTCTAGCAACTTGTTTCGCATGTAGTAATTTTAAGTTCTGGAGGACAAGGTAAAAAGCTAGCAATCTTCCAAAGAGGTGAGACCCAGTGCAATCGAGTCTCTGATGGCACTACTTTGTAAGAAGCATGCAAAAAATACATTTTGTGTGCTTTACTTTAAATCACTTGCTAGCTTTAAACCCATTTGCTAGATGTTATTTACTCTCTGGAGGCTGCTTTCATGGACATTCTTGAGAGCTGAAGTTACTCAGCAGTTCACCTGCTTTGAACCCACATAGATGGGCAGCTAAAAAAGAAAATCTCCCAAGCAAGGATTTCCACGTACCTATGTGATTTACTTGACTCAGATAGTTTCTTTATTGCCACGTGTCAGTCATCTGCATGTCTGGGTTGTGCGCTGTGTTAGGGCCTCCCCTTTCAGGAAGGTCACTTGGCGTCTCTCCTGAGCTCAGCTGAGGACAGTTCATTCCTCCTGTAGAAGTCTCACAGTATCCCTCATTTCCTGGGAGCATCTGGAGCATGGTGTGAGCTGCATGAGCTACTCTGGTAGGGGCGGCTCATCCATTGCTGCATTGATGTAGGAGCTGTAGGGCCCTGCTGTGCCCCATCAGATCAGACTTCGTCTGTATGTGCAGAGATAAGATGCCAACAAATATGTTATCACTGCTGAACCAGCTTATCCCACTTGCAGCCTGTTCCCATGGAGGGCAGTCTGGCAGGCCGGGCACCAGGAACAAGTGACAAAGACTGGGCAGTGGCTGGGCTCCTCTCAAGGGGACAAGTAGAGGAACACGAGAGCCTGTGCTGTGCTCAGCACAATGTGTACACGTGTCCATGGAGCATCTTGGGGCCATGATTGCAGCTGTGTGCATGGGTGGGCTGGTGTGTACAGGAGACTCAGTCGCTTCACGGGTGATGGCCTGGGTAGGCTTTTGGTGTAGCTCATGTTAATTTTGTGATGCAGACTGGTCAGATACTCAGGGTAGCATTCAGACAATACACTTTGTGTCACTTCACTGTTTAGTATTCTTTTTCCATTAAGTAGCAGTTGAAAGTGCTTGTGGTCCTGTTCCTGCTCCCCCTAAAGCCTGATCACCCCTAGTGATGCTGAAAAAATACAGTTTATTCCCACCATATTAGAACAATTTGGATTATCCTGAGGAGAAAGAAAGAGAACTGAATAAGTGAAGTGAAAGGAGGGAATATCACACTAAATTTAATTATTTTTGTTTGATTTTATAGTCAAAACAAAAGGGAGTGTTCCTTCTCCCCTGGATAGGTTGGAATTACAGATTTTACACAGCAATTTAAGCTAGTATTAAACTTATATATAATCAGCCCTTAAAGTCTGTTAACTAGATTTGTACTCAGAAAAAAACAATGAATTGCCTTAAATGCATATACTTCCTATGAACTACCCAGACTGCTCTAAAGGAATGATGTCATCAGTTTGGCCAGCTGACAAGGCATATGGCAAACTCTTTTATGATGCCTGTTATCTGTAATGATAGCTGTTTGTGTAGCTGTGCTATTCACTAAGTGAGAGTAGAACAGTAGTGCAGCAATTGCTACTAAGTGGAACAAACTGCAAAAGGACAAAAAAAAAAAATTGAAGACCAACATTTTAGAAATGTGAGAAAAAGAAAAGCAGCACAGTCACCCAGGGGAGTTTCTATAGCAGCAGTAATCTGAAACACCCAGGCACATTGCCAAGAGCTCCAGTAGGTTGTTAATCAAAACTTCCAAATCTCCTGCCAATCCAAGGCTCTCTTAGCATCAGAAGAGAAAGCTGTCACATAATGATGTGATACTTAACTTACATAAAGAAATCTTCAATTTTTTTTTTTTGTGAGGAGTATTCTTGTCCTAAACAGATTTTTTTTTCTTTTTTCAGACTATAAGAGAACCCTTCCCATTGGAGTTTCTATTGAAGTAATGTATTTTTAAACATTATTACATTTAATTTTTAATAAGCATGAAGGGTACTTTTGGATACCCTAGGGAATATATTCTCTTTTACTGGCTGCAATTAGGTGTTCCAGTAGTAAAATGCAAATCTTATAATTCTTCCTAGGAATGGCAAAAGGTAGTAGTAAGAAGATTAAGCAAGTGTCTGTGTAAAGCAGACACTTTAATTGCAATGTAAAATTTAAGTAAATTCTGTAAAAGTGCTGCAGTTATCTATTTAGTTACCATTAATATATGGCTTTGCTTCAGGCATTGAATTAACTAAAAAATAGCATCAGCCACTTCCTGTTTGTATGGATATTTGGTTTCTTTATAGTATCACACAGTAGGCATTTTTTTTCAGCTGATGCTGACAAATCCCATTATCTAGGAGGTGTTTCTGTTGCATAATCTTAGCAGCAGTGAAGGCAGCAGTGATTTCAATCTTTTCCATCTTAATTTTCCGGGTGATGGATTTTTCAGTTCGCTTGGAGGGAGAGGAGAACACAGCAGGACATAAAAGGAAAGTGTGCTTTTTGGCGTGGTTTTCCATTCCCACTGCTTGCCTGGCAAGCCCTCAGTGATCCCAGTGAGAATGCTGGAGAGAGGCAGGAGGGAGGGCAGGAGGCAGAGGCAGTAACTGCTGGCCATTCGGACCGGGAGCATTCCGCGGCACCGCGCTGTTCGCTCTGCCACTGGTGGGGTCAGGGCTAATTTACACAGTCTGTCATATTTCGAGGAGAAGTTCACTGCTAAGGGAATGTCTGAGAGTACACGGGGATGCCAGTGAGCTTAGAGAGCTGTGGTTTTAAGCTGTGTTTTTATAGGAGCTGTGCTGCCATAGAAACTGAGAGACTATACGTAAGCTTTGGCTTTCTATGTAAATAGCCGTAAGTGCTTTTGGCCTGCCTAAATCTTGGGAGAGAGAGAGATTTATGGGGCTTAGGAGAGGAGAAGGTCCCTCCCCCATGACCCTATTTCCCAAAAATACCATATGTCAACCAGATTCTTTTAAGGGAGCTGTTAAGAATATTAATGAAACAGAGCATCCTGGGGTTTTTGTAGGATAACCCATGTCAGTTGATTTGGAGAAAAGCTTTCACCAGTATAGTTTTCAGCCTTTCAGAAAGGAATGGAGAAGTTTAGCATGGAAGAAAAATTCTGAGTGCTGCTTTATAGGTCTCAAATTTACATTTGTTGTTTAGCCGCCTATACTTCTGCTTTAACACAATTCCAGCTATTGAGAGTAGTAGACTCCTTAATACCATAAAGATCCCTGTGTGGCATGATAAATCAGTCTGTTATGGGCCAGAAGGCATGGTCAATAGCCTTAGGCAAAATTAATGTAAAGTAATAAACCCAAGAAGATGGTATATATAAACTGAATTACTTTCAATCTAGCAGGGGCACTCTTTTTAATTCAGTAGTAGTTTGGCTTTTGTTTCGTTTACTACACTTACACAGTAGCTATGTAAGAAGTACACAGTCTTTTCTTGGATCACTGACCAGTTTAGAGTTCTGAAAGAGCCTAGATATCTGAATGGAGACACAGGAGGAATAAAACCCAGACTAACAACTTCAGATTTCTTTGGAAATTAAGCTTTACCCAAGCTTTTATTGACCCAGGGGTCAATAAAATAATTTCACTGTTTTGCCTATCAACTGTCCTGAAAGACTGTCTGCACTTCTGTCAAACATGAGGTGGCTGTCAATGCAGGTGGGTGCAGGATGGCATTGATCCAGTTAGGTAGTGTGACAGCTTTAAACATTATGAGCTTCAGTGCAGGCTGGAGACTCCAAGTAAATACTCAGAAGAATGACTGCTCTTGAAAAGCCTGTGGCAGAGCATAGCCTGTTTGGCTATGGATGGGTGCAGCGCTCTTAGTCAAGCAAGATTAATTTCCCCATTTGATTGGGACATTTTAAGCTGCCTGAAAATTGTGCATCTAGTCTGAGCTATGTCTGGGCGCCTTTTCCTGCCAATGGAAAAGTGATGATACATCTTGTCTTAATGTGGCTAGATGAAATTACATGTGTTGAATATCCCACTTAGATTGCTGCTGAACTGAGTATGACTTCATGTACTTCAGGCCATCACAGGCCCCCACAAGTGGAATGCACCTTCATGTATTGCACTCTCGCTTCAATGGAGATGATCAAAAGATCACTTTTTTTAAAAGAAAATAGTATACCTGTATTGCAATTCTGTGTTCAGGACAGACCACAAATTGGAATTTTATACCCAAATTCATCAATCATTTATGTAACAGGCAGTCTAAATCATGCCTGTGATACTGGCAGTCTACTTGTAGAGCCATAAATTATTGATCTGCTTCCTGCAGATTGTTTGCCCTTTCTGACTTAGACTAAAATTATTTACTGCCTTGGTTTTTTACAAATGCTTATGTCACACAGGCCTTGTTAAAAATAATAGCAGCAAAGACTTCTTGAAGAGGTTTGAAAGATAGAAACTCTGTAGGAGAGTTCAGTCTCCTACATGATACTGAGTTGATCAGTTTATGCAGACCACTTTTTCAAGGCAGTCTACATTTCCACTTTTCTGTGGAAACAGAAAAAATAACTTGTACAGAAATCTGAAGTTTTTTTGATCCTTTTCACTGATTTTTCCTAGAAATCCAGTTACAAAATTATCAAGAAGTTGCTCTATAATCTTATCCCTGTAAAAGGAGTTTTTGCTTTGCAGGAATGGTTTTAATGACAAAGGTCCTTCATATCAGACTTGTTTTAATAAAATGCACTAAACCCTGTGAACTTCAAGTGTGCCTTAAATTGCTGCACTATTTTTCTTTATTTACTTTTAATCTGGCATAGACTGATGGTTTGATTTTCAATTTTAAAAAGCTGTTCATTTTATGAGATGTGTGATGAGTTACAACTGTAAATTTGATCTAGAAAAAGTACAAGAATTTTCTACTGCAATTGGTCCCTGGAATTGTGCCACAGAATAGAGATAAACAAGGACATATAGGCTGAAGGAAAAATGTACCTTTGATATCTAATGTGGTTTGGTCTTAATGTCACAATTATTGCAGACTCTTGAAAGGGCAGTCTAACACACATTGGGCACTCACACACACACTGTAAGAAGGGAGTGTGAGAAGGACTAGAATCAGTCATTTATCTCACAGGTGTTTACAGGTCTTCCCTGAGGATAGCAGAAACAAGAATATCGCCATAATCCTCAGCTATGGGAAAACCATCTTTTTCTGAGATCCACATTTACAGCCATCACTGAAACATACTATTGTGTTACACCTTTCAGCTGGGCTCCTATTCCCATAATTTGTACTAACAAGAAAATGAGTCTTCTGTCAGAATCGCATTTAATACACCATTTCTATTCTTCATATTCAGCCCACATGGTGCTATGCCTGAATAAAAGCAGATTGGCTTCCTTTTTTATTCAGACACTCTGGCTAACCCTCATATACATAAAAGAACTGCATCAGTGTTACCACCCACTGAACATACACATTTTTTTCATGAATTGGGTCCAATCCCTTTTTAAAGAAGCTGTTAAAGGGATTGGGTAGCTTCTTTGCATGTTACGCAGATCCTTCCCACTTCACAGAATCAGCAACAGCTATAGTTGGGAGCTAAAGAAGCCATTTTCCTAGCAATTCAAGGGAAATATTAGTCCTGCTCCATAATAAGCTTAGTGAGTATTTACAGGATACGGAGGTAGTAAAGAACCACTAGAGATCTTGAGTGGAATATAAATAGATTACCTTTTACAGGGTCTCAATGAGAGGAAGCTGAGAAATATGTCAGCTGTTTAATTATTAACATTCAGTATAAATCAATAGCAAAATAGGCTTTGATGGTGATCTTCAAAAGAGTTTTAATCATTACTTCCCTCACACACAAAAAGTAAGTCTGAGCACTGGGGGTTTAGTCTGTGTTTTTGTCAGCTGTTCTGGAAGGCTACCACTGTGGTGTTGCATTGACTTTAATAGCAATAATTAAGATAGCACCAGTTTTTTAAACTTATTGGCATTTGGGATTATTGCTACCACGTGGCACACCTGGGTAATTCCTGAAGCACAGAGGACAGACTAATGAACAAAATTCACTTAAATCCCATTGAAATTAATTAAGTTGTATGATAGGACTGTAGATTTTGGGCCTATGCGATGCACATGCATGGCACAGAATGCAGTCAAAAGGTTTATGATTTTCCTTTGGTGCGATGCTCCCCTGCTACCTGTCAGGAAACTGATGAACACACAGGTCCCTGGGGACAAGAACTGTGGAGCCCAATTTCTTCACCAGCCCACTTTCACAGTTTGAATTTGTGCTCTTCATTTTGCATTTTATTTGATATTACAGAAAGATATGGTGTGTAAGCCTCTGGGGAGTGTGTTTCCTAGTTTGTATAGAAAAGTTATTCTATGTGAGGTTGGCAGGAGGTGTGGGATGCAAAACAGGGTGGGGCAGGGGGAGAACAGTTTAAAGCAGGTGCAAGTGACGTTGAGAGAAAAGAGTCATTTTATAGTAGGAAGTACAGAGTTGCTAAACTTTCTGGGTCTTGAAGTCTTGCTGCAAAGTGCAAATTCCTGATAGATTCCCTGTAGCTATCCAAAATAGGATCTTCCACTATTCCTGCGCTAAGTCCTCACTCCCTCATTCCATATTTCTGCCTCTTCAACTAAATTCAAGCCCTCCCACCTTCTGGCTGCTCCAACTCTGGGTTGCTTGCCCTGCTTCTCACCCCTAATGTACAAACTGTCCTCATACCAGGTTGCAAATGCTCCAGAGCTGTCTCTGTCTCTAAGCACTTCTCTTACAACCTGTGCATGTCCTTGCACACTCCTTCACCGCAGCATCCCTTATCTGCAAGAGCTTGGAGGCTTGGAAGATGAGCCAAGGGCTGCAGCTGTAGCTATGCTTCCAATATATTTAGGTTCTCTGCAGTCACAGCTAGTCTCTGATCTCTTGTGTGCTAGCCAAAGTGCTCACACTGGGTCTGTGGTCGGCCATGCAGGCTCCCAGGATGGAGGGAAGCTGCGCTGTTTGTGCTGTGACCTGGCCACCAGAAGAGCTCTGGTAGGAAGGCACTCAGTGCAGGCTGAGCTCTGGTACTGTGCCCCTCCCTTCTGAATGTTATCCCACATGAGTGTGCCTACAGTCTGCCATGAGAATTCTGCTTTGTATATAGAGTCTTTTGTGGGAAGAAGTGAGGCAGAGAACAGCAGAGGAGAGTAGGAGCTGGTGTCTGTGAACTGCATTGGCTAGTCTAAATCCAACTGGTGACTGGATTTTCTTTCAGTGACACCCAGCAACCTGAGGGTGGGCTCACTGCTGAAGTCATTAGGTCATCTGGGTTGTCCCATGGGTCATGTCAAAACATGTATCACCCACTGTGTTTCCTGATATCTTGGGTTGTTTCTTTTTTTAAATAATGAAACCTACACTGAACCAGTATATGTGACTTTTCATACAGTCAATTGCACTACCTTTGCAATTTTGACAGATACTATTTAAGCTATAGCTTATGTTGTTATTTTTTAATCCTTCTGTTTCAGGACCTAGATAGAAAATATCTTCATGGGGTGGTTTGAAAAATTGATCTGCAAAAACCATATTTTGAAGTTTGTATGCTTAATACCACACGTGGAATTTGCCCAGCAATTTGTTTTACTTTAATTATTTTCTGGTATACTGATATTGGTCATAGGAAAAGGGTTTTTTTCTTCTTTCAAGCAAACATCTAACAGCCACACTAAAAATGTCAGAGTGCATTATTTTATTCCTTCCTCTACCTCCCTGATCGCAGCCTTTTCTTGCTATTGCTATTGCAGTGCCTCCTTCAATTAAACAGATAAGGAGATCTCTTCCACTGCTCAGGCCCACATATATTGCTTGGTGTAGGGTTAATAGCTCACACTTGCTGCTGCTTTTCTGCCTGTTGCCAAGTCAATATGAGCTTGTTCAGACTGTTCAATCCCTGTAGCTTCAGAATTTGAGATCTATTGCCTGCTTCAAATGTTCACCTGCCTCTTGCATGAGCAAAGTACTTCTGCCAGGATGACAAGATTTCATACACTGAGCCATCCAGATCATTTTACCATAATCTCACCATAATAAATCTTTGAGAGAAACATTCTCTTCAAGAAGTTCTGCTAATGTACACTGTGTTCACTAAGGAAAATGGTTTAGAGCTGTGAATTATTTCATTAGAGTGGTATCATTATACCACAAGGGAAATTCATACAATTATTTATATGGAACAGCATAAATGAAATCCCATGCCTTTGTTTTTCCTTATCATTATCTTAAATTTCACTGTTCAAAAAATATTTTTCAGTATTTCTGTTCTTAAAGTTATGCTTGAAAGAAATTTATCCTTTCCATTTTGTGCCCTTTGGTTTTTCCTTTCAGGTATTTTTACTACAAATAATGTCATATATTAGTTCAACTTATTTATAGGATATTATTATGCTGGCAGTTACATGGAATTTTTTTAATCCCACAGCAGGTCAGTAAAATGACAAAGCTCAGTATCAAGTCATCTGGGAAGACATGTTACTCATAACCTTCCAAACTGATGAAATGAATCCACCACTAGATTTGCTTTTGCACTTGTTTTTCCTAAACCAGTACTTTGGAGAAAAGTACAGGCAGTTTTTCATTTTGTATATTTGATCAGGCAAGCTGATTTTGCTGAAAGGCTTAATAAATACTATCTAGTGCACTAATTAGCTGAATCAGTGAAAGCTGGTGAAGTTCCATCTGCAAAGGATTGGCATAACAAATATATTACCCTAAGTATATCCAAGCAGATCCTGAACTGTGTAATACAAATTACCAAGATCACTTCATGGGATAGTAAAAGTTGTTGGTTTTCAATACATGATTGATGATGGCACAGCAATTCAGGACTTAAGATTATGGTATTTAAATTAACCATCATACTTTATGGAAAAGAACCCTTTTTATATCCTCAAATACTTAACAATCTGTGCATTAGTCAATTGCTATCTGAATCATTTTGTATTCTGGAACTATGAAACTTTAGGAAAATTGTGCAATTTTAGAAGAAAAACACAAGAAAAAATTCTTAAAGGAAGTGCTTCTGTGTGGAATGTACACTTTGTGCCCTGTTATATAAACTTTTTCTTTAAGGAAGGAAAGTTTTTGCTTTGAGGATGCCCTGTTTCTTTTTTTCAGCAGATCTGTAAATTTACTTTCATGAGTTACACCTTCAGAGGTGTTTGCTGATATTCAGTATACCATATTGTTTGGTGAACAAGTTTTGATTCTGGTCAAATTAGTAACTATTTGCCAGAATTTTTGTGTTCCTCTCTTTGTCAATTCCAACTCTTTTTCTGGAGTCTGTAGGAGTATGAAAAAGGTGTCTTTTTCCTTGGCAATCACTAGCATTGCACTGGCATTATTTAATTTCTGTCAGTTTTTGTAACTGGAGTTCTGGCATGCTGCTATGGCTGTTAAAATAGGATTGATTAATACGCTTTTCATTTTCACATGCTTGTGAACAGACCTCCTAGCATAGACTTTTATTTGTCCTTTTTATAGCTGATGCTAAACCAGTTATATCTTGATTGATCCAATAGTTGTATCTAAAGCAGAAAAATGAAAATGAAATTAGGTATTTTATTTAACTTGAGCTAAGAGCTAAGAATTTAGTCAAAGGTAGTTGCTTAGGCTGTCTCCCCACTTGCACGTGGTTGGCACATTTGCTTTAGGCAGGTGCTTTGTCCTGTTGAAATTGTTAGGTCTTGGGATGCTTAAAACATTGCCTGTAGAACCCATTTGACCTACTGGCACCTAAATTTAAGCTTGCCAGCTGTGAACATGCAAGGCTGTGTTTAGAAAACTGATACCACTTGCCTGTCCAAAAGAGCTGCATGAAGGCATGTCTAGATTCACGAGCAAGGAACTGATATTTGCTATGCTGCAAGGAAGCTTTTGTCTTACTGTTGCTGGTCAGATGCACAGGAGACTCAGAATATTAATTGGCTTTTACTGTAGCTGGAACTATAACAAAAATTACCACTTCTTGCATGTTTTTCTTCGGTAATTTAATTTTCTTTTGACTTGAATGACTTAGTTTCATTTGCTATCATCAAAATATTTGGAAATCTTCCTCTGGCTTTCTCATGTATGTGGAAATTCACATCTTTTTGCCCAGTAGTTAAACTTTTTTGTTTTGCAAAGTACATTTTAAACATCTCATTTTGTCTTCTTTACTTGTATTTGTTGTAAGAATCATATTCAAATAATTCACATCAGTACATTTCTGTGTGCCCTCAATATCTGACATATGTAAACAATGAACAGAAGCTCTGTAAATAAATATTTTTTATAGTATACCCACTTAAAAGCAAAGTTTCATATTGATTTTATTATTTTCTTTAAGATGCAGTAGATAGCACCACATTTCTTAAAATTCTTGACCAAAACATTTAAACCTCTTTTTATTTTAATACTTATATGTACATATCTCTTTTAATCCTTGGGCATGGGGGTATCATGTGTTTTTCTGTGATCTGAATACATAGACTTCTTTGGCATAATTGCTAGTTACTTAGTCAATACCAATTGACTAAGGAAATAGGTACATAAATATATCTACAACCACAAAAATTATGCACATTCACAGAGACATAACCCTCTATATCTACATATTTGCATACGTGTGTAAATACAGAACGTTCAAAATTTTTTGAAAATAGAAGAAAAAATAGTTCAAAATCAGGGGAAAACACATTTAAGGTGACCTTAGGAACAGAGAGAGATCTGAAGTGCTCAGAATATATATGTCATATGTCTTTTGCTAACTTAAAAAAAATGGGAACAAACACCGCTAATTCCATGGTGTCAGAATGTATTGATAACCAGATGTCCAGTAAATATCTTTCACTCCTAAAGTACTTGCCACTAGGGTTTACAAAGTAGTTTCAGCAATGACTGGTCCTATGTGTACTAGCCACTAGAGGGGGGATGAGACACATCTTTTGTCAGGAAACTTTGCAGATAGTTGGTGGCAGAAGTCTTGAGATTCTGCAAAACCTTCTTCATTTTTATCCTCTGTAGTGTATGGTCTTATGACAAGCCAGTCATCTGAAATCTTCTCACTTTGTGTCCTCAGGGTGTCATCCTCATTTCAGATTCACAGAATCATAGAACAGGTTAGATCCTTAGGAAAGGACCAAAGGATGGCCAAAGCGCCATCTACAAACAAAGATGGAGGCAGTTTCCAATTTAAGTAGGTAGATCAGGCCTTTTTACAGGCAGGTTTTAAGGGTCTCTGAGAACAGAGATTCTGCAGCCTTTCTGGACAAACCCGATCCAGAATTTGGACACTAATGTCCATGGTTTACATTTTTTTCCTTGAAATGTAATTGGAATATCCTTTGTCACAGCTTGTATCTTTTGCCTTGCAACCTTACATTGAGCACCACTGAGGAGACTCAGTCTCTGTCTCCTCTACACCTTCCCCCTGATTAGTTGAATACTCTTGTAATATCTGTCCACCCACAGCCTTCTCTTCCTGATAGTGAGGAAGCCAGTTTCCTCAGAGTCTGCTGGTATGCCATCTACTCCAGACCCATAGTCATTGTGGTAGCTCTCTGCTGGACTTGACCTGGTGTATTTATGTCTTCTGGGAAGCCCAGAGCCACCCTTAGTTCTGACAGAGTGGTTTTACTAGTGCCAAACAGAAAGGAAGAACCATTTTGCTGAAACTGCAGGCTACACTTGTTCCTATGACCCAGTAAGAAAATTTTCATATTTCTCTTCAATTCAATATCTCTATTACTTGCTTCTACTTTCTATTTGATCCTTATTTTTCTGCAAACCTTTGAGCCCACCCTGGCTTCCACTCCTCTTTTTTTTCATGTTTGTGTTCTCCATCTCTCATCACCTCCTCTCTGCCTGTGTCCATCTTCCCCTCCCAACTTCCTGCACTCTTCTCCATAACAAGTGAAGAACATTCATCATTGTATGTAAATGTTTCACATACATTGGTGATCATAAGTGTTGACAAGGAGTAAGACACATTTCAAACATATGAAAAATAAGTTCTTTCAAAGTTCTTACATCCTACCACATTTTTTCTTAAAAATAAAGTCTTCCATTGACTGCCCTTGGTGGTAGTTGCAAGCACACTGCTATGTGAAATGGAGATTGAGTACAGGTGCAGAGATTGGATTTTACCATATTTTGCATTTAATTGCTTACCAGTTCTCCAGCCTTTGAATCTTTGTTCTCAATGTGATGCATAGTGTTCTATCAGAGGAATAGGATTTATTCTTTCAAATCATACATAGAATATATTTATATGGATTTATAGTATATTTATGTATGGTTTATATGGAATAGAGCAAAAGAATTACTGAAGTGAATGAAATGTTTCTAAGGCATTGAGATGCCCCATAGTGTTATCAAAGCATTTATTTTTGGTTTTTTCTCTACAGAACTCCACCCATTTTCATGGCCACAGGTGAAGTGGCATTTTCCCTACTTTCTACACTGTGTAATCAAGCAGAAAATGTATTTCCAGGAAGAAAGAGATCTGCTTAGGGCATAGCTTTAAGCTAATGGAAGACTTCTCTGAATATGATGCATAAAGGCAAGCAAAGATGCTGTTATTTGAACATAATCTCTAAATATACTTGCAAAAATTGGTAATAATACAAACTATCATTGCCACATTTCATTAGAGGATTTCAGTAATTCTGCCACAGTTTTAAGGATCTCAGATGAAGCTGAAATGTACCTCTCACCTGACAGACTGCAGCATCAATTCCTGAGCCAGGCTCTTTCAGTGGAAACACTAGGTAAATTTAGACCTATAGTCTCAAGAAGAGATAAGGTGGGGAGTACAAGCAACTGAAATTATCTACATAAGTGATTTAAAAATCCTTTCTAAAAGTGAAAATAAAATCTGTGATGGCAATGATGCAACACAAAAGTAAATTGTATCAAATAGCTCATAGTCACTGTAATGAGAAGGAATCTGAGTGAACTGTTTGAACCTGTGGTATGAGAAGTGTGGAAGTTCATGGAAGTTTACACTAGATGTTAATATGGGAGAGAAGTGAGGAAAAAAATACTAAATTTTACAAAAACAAAACAAAACAAAACACAGAGTTGTCAGTCTAGACAGTCTGCTTGATAGGCTCAGCCAGGAATTCCCTTCTTCCAATATCTGATAGGATTCAGAGTTAAGTAATTTCTCTTTCCTTCCTGTTTTTGAAATAAGAAGAAATAAGGAATAAGACAACAGGATTGTTCATGTATTTGTGAGGGTTCAAGAGTAGGTGTTGACCCTCAAATTCTAAAACCGAGACTTTCTTTCAGTGGGTACAACAGATATATTAGTGCTGCAGTCTGCAATCCAGAGCCCTGAACACTGTTTATTTTTCACAAAATAAAAGTAGGTATAGGAATGGAATTAGGAGGCATCTTTGTTCAGGTACACAAAATTTGGCAATGTGGAGTATAAGGAAGAAATCAAATTCTGCAGGTAACTCTGAGTAAATGTACTTTTCAGTGAAAACAGTTGCGAGAGCTAACTTAGGTGATAAGAATGCAGCAAAATTATGGGAAAACTGGTGTGTTGCTAGCACATTTGTAATTGCTATTATCTCTATAGACATTCCTATGTCAGAAGGCACCAAGCTGAGTGGGTGGTTGACACACCCAGGGGATGGGATGCCATCCTGAGGGACATGGGCAGGATCATGAGCCTAGGTGAACCTCATGAGGTTCAGCAAGGCCAAGTGTAGCACCTGGATCAGTGCAATCCCCGGGTTCAATACTGCCTGGGGGATGACGAGATGGAGAGCAGCCTTGTTGAGAAGGACTTGGGGATGCTGGGGACTCTAATGGGCAGGAGCTGGCAATGATTACTTGGATCCCAGAAAGCCAGTTGTGTCCTGGGCTGCATCAGAAGTGTGACCAGCAGGTCAAAGGAGGCAATTCTACCTCCACTCTAGAGAGACCCCACCTGGAGTAGTATGTCCAGCTCTGGGATCACCAGCATAAGAAGGATGTGGACCTGCTGGAGCAAGTCCAGAAGAGGGACCCAGAGAAGGGCAGAAGGCTGGAGCACCTCTCCTGTGAGGACAGGCTGGGAGGGTTGGAGCTGTTCAGCCTGCAGAAGAAAAGGCTTCAGGAAGACCTTATAGCATCCTTTCACTACCTAAAGGGGCACTACAAGAAAGATGAAGGCTACTCCTTTTAGAAGGGCCTGTAGAAACAGGACAGGGGAGAACAATTTTAACCTAGGAGAGGGCAGATTTAGACTAAATATCAGGAAGTAGATTTTTGCAGTATCAGTGGTGAAAAACTGGAACAAGTTGCCCAGAGAAGTCATATATGTTCCATCCCTGGAAATATTCAAGGTCAGGTTGGATGGGGCTCTGGGACACCTGATCTAGTTCAAGATGTCCCTGCTCGCTGCAGAGGAGTTGGACTAGGTCAACTTTAGAGAACCCTTCCAACCCAAACTATTCTATCATTCTATGTTGCTGTTGTTATTATGAAGTAGGCATGAAGTTAACTCACATCACCCATATGAGAAATCTGAGCTCTTCACCTGTGGCTACAGTTACTTCACAGTATATCAATTTCTACTGTGCAACCCACAAACTCACCAAAAGGACAAGTCTGAACTTGTTAAGATTTTTTTTTTAATATAAATAGATTTCTGTTGAAAAACACAGTTTCTTTGCCCTTATAAAATATAAAGACATAAATATGATCTTTTAATTTAAAAAACCTAAGTGTGCACACAGTAATGTCTCTTTTCATATGTGTCTCAAGGTTATAGCTCAGGAAGGCACTCACACATACCTTTTCAAAAAGAAAGTGATTAAGGTCATCCTGTAAAGAATCTCTTATCTTAAGGCTGTGTTGATTTTGCATCTTCTAAGAGTGATGGCTCAACGCTTCTGCTTTTTAAAAAGTAGTTGTCATCCCTTTTTATAGAGGGAAAAATTGGAGCAGATAGATGAGATGCAATTTGCATAGTCATATAAAATAAGACCTTCACAAAAATAGTCTATTAACCCAAATTGTGTCAATTCCATTATTCTAGTTTAACAACCAAATACATTTCCTCATTTAAAAGGCATTAAATTTGAATAGTTTTCATTTTTTAATAAATCTTAAAAAAATTTATTTGTGATATAGTCCTAAATTTTTTGTGCAGGTTTTGTTGGGATAAAGTTAAATATCTTCCTAGAAGATAAGTTACTCTTTTTTTCTCATTGGCAAATATTCTGAGTATGTTCTTTTTTTTGAATGTTCTAGTAAGTATGTTCAGTTATATTTCAGAGATAGGTGAGGAGTAATATTGGGCATTGCTAGGCTGCACTTATCCAGTGCTTCATGAGAGAGATACAGTGGTTAAGAGAGAAAGTGGGGTTCAGGTTTATGATGTTGTACTTAAAAACTTTCTCTGGAGAGAAACCCAGAGAGATCTTGAACCAACAAGGTGTTCTAGCTGGCAGTCCTGTATTCTGAAGATCTTTTGTTTTAACTTTCACTCGTTCTGTAACTAGTAGATCTGAATTAAAAATACTGCACCCTTGTGCATGTATCGATCACAGTGTAACAATTTTTACACAGAAAAACCCCACCCTTTGTCACATAGAGCTCTCAAATATTTTAGGTCAAAATCTCAATTGTTATAAATCAAGATAGAATTGTAGAAATGTCTCTTGGATGCCTTGAATTTTGCCTGGTGAATATTTTTCATGTGTTAACCAAAGTGCAGTATGCAGCTATTTTGATCATTTATTTTACGAGTTCCTCTAGGACTACAACAGTGATAGGAGAACAGAAACTGCTTGTCAGAGTGGTATTTCTATTACAAAGCTGTCCAGATTAATGCTGTTTACTGTTGTAAGCAATAAAGATATCAAAGACTTACAGTGAATATAGCATTAAGGTTCAATAAGGAGGTTGTAACAATTTTGGAGAACTTTGTTTCTGGCAAGCTGAGATTGTATTTCCTGTCTCCCATGACATGTCTTTTGCTCAGTAATGGTCTATTGCCCAAGGAAAAGATGAGCAAAAGCCATTCATACTGACGATCAGGAACTGAAACATTGCACCTTGAAGGCAGCCAAATGTCTTGAAGGTGAGAACCTATAATTCTTAGTAGAAATGCTCTGTCCTTTCCCAATATGGGAAGGCATTTCAACTGGATCCCAGCATCCTGCTGGATAAGCACAAGAATGCATCTTTCCTTCTGCCCTGTTTTGCCACATCCTGCTTTCCATAGGAGGGAACCCTCTTAGAGGGTGACTGGGCCAGAGGGAAGCCACTGCTTCTGGCGATATTAAATGTAACCAGAACCCCAAAATGAGGCAAATTTTGGGTTTGGTCATGCTAGAACTTTGTTTCTTGACCTCCTCTCTAAGTCGCTCCCCAAAAAACATGTGGCCAATACTGATGCCTTGGTTGGCACCAATTCTCTTTTGTTACTATACTCAACCCTCATATGCAATTCAGGGCTGTTTATTCAGCTTGTTATTCCATCTTGAGAGTTTCCTGAAATAGCCTTGGAAAATAAATTAAAATCTGGAATGGCTTTTTGCAATGTGGAAAGTAATGGATATTAAAAGCTGACTGACAGCATGCTTTCCTGCCTGTTGTCAAAAGGAAATAGAAATTAAATTTAGCAGAGTTCATGACTAGTGCTACACTAAGGAGCTCTCAATCAGTAGTAGAGTAGATAGGAACTGTCATCCCCATTTGCAACAGAAGCTGCAATTTGATTATACAAATTTGCCTTCAGCCTGCCCTCCTTGAACCAGTCTAGTCCCCCTCAGATTCATGTGCCATTGCACACCTAATAATACAGTTACACTTAAAGACTTTCAGAATTTCACTCAGGCTTCCATGTTTTAGTAGCATCTTCCCTGCTTCAAACTAAACTGAGTTTCATTACATATTTAAGATTTAGCTCAGTGGCACTAAAATGCTGATCTTTCTAATGGTTAAAGAGGTTTACTGAATCATTTAAAATTCTGATATGGTAAAGCAGTTTTCCCACTTACTGCACCTTCTGCAAAAAGTCACAGATATATCTTTAAGGATGGCATTCAGATTTTCTTTCCACATCATGAGCATTTAGCTCATCATAATTTGTCCTGATAGCTGATGTTCCTAAATGAGAAAAGCTTTATTTTACTTATTTAATGTTCAGAAGTAATTCCATAAGTGAGAAGTGTATTTACTGAGGGAGCATATCTACTCGAAATAATGCATTGAAGAACTTGTGAACACATTTATGATAATTAGGAGAAGGTAAAACAGGCAATTTGTCTCCCAGATACTGCCAAGTGAAATGGAATTAGATCCTTTAGGCTACTTCTCCATGGTGATTGTAAATATAAAGTTGGCTATGATTTTAAAAAGAAATTAAAGCTTTTGGGTTGTTTCACTCACACATGTTTTATGAAGAGATTCTAGGCTAGATTAGCAACATTTTAAAGACATGCTTTCTTTATTTTGGAAACTTTGGTTTTTCATTTCTATAGTATGAAATCCTGATGCAAAGCTTAAGCATTTGGAATTAAATTATATTTGTTTTGGCATCCTAATTTCTTTCCCAAAAAGCGCTTTCAAGTACTTACACTCTGTGCTAACATTCAGCAGCAGCTTGCTTTGTTTGTTCTGTGGCAATGTGAAATTAAAAAGTGGCTTTGCAAGCAGCTTCCCCAGTAGATTAAAGGCAAATGATCCCATTTTCTGATGGAGTTTAGGTCATGTTGAAAAAGTGAGCTCTTAGTACCTGTTGTAAAAGCATTTAATTTTATTTAAAAGGCAGCAAACAGAAGTAGTGCCTTTTCTACTTTCTCCAGGTGGACTCAGTTCCTGCTTCTGAACAGTGCTAAAAAGAATGGCCTGAAGTCCAGACTAACTGATTCACTAAAGTAGAAAAGTTTCATTACTGGCCTGAGCTTCTGTGGCAGCTCTGTGCTGGCATTTGATCATTGGACTGTAGTGATTCAATCATTCCACACAGCTAATTTAGTGTGTTTCTTTATTCACATCACGGGAGATTAAGTGAAAGTTGACCAGTGCTTGCCTGCACAGCCAGACTGAGATAATCTGTATTCCTGCATGCAGAGAATGAGGTCCTGGCGTGTGATCAACCTTGTTAGCAACCACCGGGAAATTCTCAATGTAACCTGACAGTCAGGAATTTTGGGGATGGAAAGAGGGGAGATCATAAGAAACACTGCTTCTTGTTAAACAAGAGGAAGATAGTCCAATAAAATACTCCTGTTTCAAGAAGCTTTACATTTAATAGAAGCGCTTATCATCATAGTTTATTTTTACAGGACAAGATGTATGACAGGGACACAATTCATTTCAGTGAAGCAGCTGAGTCACTCAGTTTTAAAGATGAATATGGTTAGGAGAAGAAACAAATTAAGAAGGAAGCTAGGTAAAAGCAAGCAATTAAATTTAAAGTACCTAATAATAGAGATTTCAGTATGGTAGTGCAGCTACAAAATGACTTTCCTAAACAGTCTCATGTTTCTACTATTAATAGTAAAGGTAGAAAAAATACTTCTGTATTGCTTTCTCACACTTCTGTAAATTCTCTAGAGCTGCTGGAAATGTCTGTTGTGCAACGGATGTACCATAGGCCGCAATCTTGCAGGGAGTTCTAGTGCAGGGTTTGTGGTGACAGGTCAGGTGAACTCCTTTGCCATGCTCTAATGTGTCACTACTGTGATACTCAGTGGTTGTTAACTGAGGATGGAGTGGCAGTCTGTGCAAATGTGATCATAAATATTTCAAAACCCACTAAAAAGTCCAGCAGAAAACAGAGCTATTCTAAAAGTGAGAAATTTGATCTTTAGCAAGTCTTTGCATCTTCCCTCTTCTTCACTCGTATTTACAGCCTCAGTGCTATGTTTGGTGCTTTTTGTCCTTAACATAATTTTTGCCTTTTCTTCTTTTATTTCCAGTTTCAGTCCCATGTTTAATGTGGGTTTTTTTGTCCTTTACATGTTTTTTCCCTACAGTCATAGCTGAAACTTAGTCACAGAGCTTGTAGATTCTTTCCTATGATCACTCCCAAATATTTTATAAAACAATCATAATGAATTGTCCCTCATTTTCTCTTAACTGACGGCAAGAAACTAAAGAGCTAGGTAAGCAAAACTAACATCAGTACTGACCTATGGTTGTCTGATGAGCCTTTCCGACCTGATTGTTGTTGGTGGCCCTTGTCTCGATGCTTAAGTATTCTGTGTTTAAAATCTAGCTGCATCACCATGAATTTATAGTGGCATGTTTTTCAAACTAGGAACTATTCTTATGATTCTTGGCACATTTGAAGGTAATTTTTTTGAATGATAGTTGCAGTCATATTTTACGTCTGGAAATTGCTTACATTTGAATCACTGCTATTGTAGGTTTTACTGTCTAGAGCAACAAAAATAGAACACACTTCACTTCATAAGGTGTTTTTTATTAAAACTGTGTCACTGATGTCAGGAAAAAAGGTTATTGTTCCTAATAAAAGAGCTTGCAAGTGGTCTGGGAAGTATTTCATTAAGCACGGACCCAAAAGCTATTAATATTCTTTTGTCTTCCTTGACAGGCAAATTTTATCTCACAGAAAGTGCAGTGCTTTTCTTGAGCCCCTTTTATGATGTGACTTCACTGCAATATTTGTCACTTTTGAGAATTATGGTAATTTTTGCCATTCATTCAGATGTTTTACCTAGGCTCTAGCCTGTAATAGACTGAAGGGTAATTAGAGAAACAAACTCTGTCCTGAGCATAGTGAATGACATCATCTTATATAGAAAGGGGAAAATAAATATAAAACTATATATTTTCTGTGGTCATTTAGGTGTTTCACCTGTGATTCAAGCCTAAAAAGAACAGCTTTGGTAATTTATTGATGAAATAGTTTAACAGAACATTTTAATATATGTGTACTGTAACAGCTTTGGATGGTAAATGGATTTTTCTAGACTACATTTATCAAAATGTAGAAACATAGAAAAATGTGGTGTACACCAAAACCTTTAAAGCTGGAAGCCCTCTAAGAAGAGAATGATTGAAAATACACATTTTATCTCAGACTGCTAGTAACCATTCATAGGTGAATAAAATTTTCTGAAATGAAGCCACAAGATTAATATTGGATTACTTATTTTTTTCAAATGGTGAAGATGATTTCATATTATTTATGAAGCAGCTGGCTCCTGAATTATTGGATATAAACATTAACAAAGTACTCTATTCATACTGAAAAACCCGCATACTGTCATAATAGCAATCTGGATAATAAGACTGCCATCCAAAATTTCAAATAAATGGAGAGAAAACAATTATTTTGAAGTTGCTGAGCTGCACAGTACGAGAGAATCCTGCTGAGGCAAACAAATGGTGAACATCCTCTATAGAAAATTCACATGGAATTCTCTTTTCCAACCACAAGTTCAAGCAGCCAACAAAATGCAGTGAAAAAGACTTGGAATAAGCAGACTGAACCTATGTTCTTTCTTCCTTCCTTCACTGTTCCAAATGAAAGCTTTTTTTTTTCTTTTAATTCCATTTCTTCTTTGAGGGGGCTATGCCAAGTAAATATTATGAGGAAAAGACGGACATGCACCAGTGTCAATCAGGCTTTCCCAGTCCAGCTTGGACAGCCGGACTCAGCTACAGCATCATGGCTAGTTCCTTACAAACCTGATGGTTGTGGTGACGTGTCCATATGCTGTGAAGGAGTCAATGAGCAGGATTCCCATCAGTCTTTCAGAACAGTAGCACTGAAGGTGAGGGAGTGCCCTAAACTGGAAGGAGGAACTTCTTCAAACCATCCTGTATTTGAGGACCTGGATTCTGGAATGCTTGACAGAGCCCAAGGTTGTGCTCTTGACCTGCCTTTCTCTGTGGACTGACTCAAAGAGAGCTTGTAAAGACTACCTTCTTAACTTACGCACCAAAATTCAGTGTCCCTGTTTTTTCTTTAGTGAGGAATGTTTCATAGTAATTTTTGAAATCAAAGTAGAAATTCATCAGAGTAGATGAATGGATAATTTTTATCCACATGGTCATAAAGCCCTCCAAAGAACACATGCTGCTTAATGAAGCATGACTTCTTTTTGCAAACTGTGTCTTGGCTGTTTCCCAATGCTTTGTATTTTACCTTTACATCCAACACTTCTGTTTTTACAGGTCTGTAATTCTCATGGCGCCTGTAACAGTTGATGTCACATGCACCAAATACCAGGCACACTACCAAGACCATGCCCCTTGTACTTCCTTGTTCCTCCATGTCTCAGAGTATTTCAAAATGAAAGCAGACATTTTTAATATTTGTTATGCTTCCAGAGGAGTCATCTGCCTTCCTGAAAATGTTCAAAACTTTGCATTTCACAAACTTTAGCATAACAGTCAATGCCCCTTCACAAGCTATGTGTTGTCACCAGCTTTCCAGTACAACACATTAAACCCATTTCACTGTTAAAATTTGTCAACAATGGCTTCTACCCTGTAATTATACAAAAAATGAAGCCATTCACAAAACAGGCTGCTCCTAGGAGAGAGGGGACTACATTATATTCCTTTGTGTGCTCCTTCTCCAGTGTTGGCTGAGTTCTTAGGAATCATGTTTAAGCAAACTCAGTTGTGGTTGTTTGGCACGTGCAAGGCTGATGGGCACAGGCAATACAGAAGCAGCCCAACAGCTCATTAAAGTGGGCACCCAGATTGCATAACCAGTGGTTTTGATGGGAGAGGGAATAAATAGCAACTATCTATATTGGACTTTGCTGCAGAAGAATAAACATTGAGGACTACTGAGCCTGTATTGCTGCATAGAGAAAAGATGTACCAACAGATCACTGGTGACATTTTTAACCTACCAGTTAGGTGGAGAACTGGGGCACTGTGATCCTTTGATGTTGTTATTGCTGTCAAACAGGTTATGACAACAATTTGGTCAGGTCATTTTTGTAGTTAGTAAAATCTTACCTACTACACTAGATCAAAGGGAAATATGTCTGCGCCATTACCAAAAATTTATGTTTTCGTAGTTAATGATTATACATTATTATATATTGTTTATTTTCTCTCAGCCAAACATATGCTGGCACAATCATAGCTGTTCAATTTGCTGTGGTTTTACTGAAGGGCTAATCTTAAGTCAAAACTTTTTTTCCCTTGGAAATATTTGCTACCTAATACTTGGAAATATTTATCTCTAATGAAAAGGCAATATAGTGAGGTAATTAGCTGACAGTGAATTTATTTGCTGCCTGTTTAAAAAATTATACCTTATCAGTCAATAGGCTTGAGACACACTTTTGAGAGATAAGTGCCTATGTTTAAATTATAGGAGGCCTCCTCAGGGTGACTTAGGGTATGTGAACACCAACAAGCCTACCCCTCATTACTGCAATATTAATGTTTGCCATTTTCTTCCTTTATCAAACCCCAACATGCTCTCAGAGGTGAAAATGTGCTGAGCACAATGATCAGTTTGCAATAATGTTTTTTTCCCCTTTCCATCTATACTATTTTATATTTGTTGCTATAAGCAACAGTCCTTTGAATTGCTGTATTTATAAAGCTTTAAAGATCAGAGCACACAATCTTTGTGACAGGCAATTTTTCTCTGTTTTCTGCACCAAAAAAAAAAAAAAAAGAAAAAAAAAAAAAAAGGCTGGTGGGAAGATGCTCCCTCACCTGGATTTAAAGTAATCTTTGTTTCTCCAGAAGCCCAGAGTTTGTTTGCCTCTTCAAGGACAATCTTTTAAAACTGGCAAAGGGAAGAGGCTGTGTGTCAAAACTGATTAAATGTGTCAGATGTGATAATCTATTGCAGAGGTCTTTAGGCCTGTATTCTCAGCATCCATGTTGAAATGTGGGAAACTTGGCTTTCTTTCTCAGGCAAACCAAGTTGCAGTCTTGTCAGAATACTTATAACTTCAAATTCAGATGGTATAAAGGTAAGACCTCTTTCCATTTACATTTTAGGAAATAATTGATATTTCCCTGATATACTGAAGCTGATGAGTGTGAATAAGCATTCAGTGTCATTGTTTTATTTAAAAAGGACTTAAAGTACAGCTGTATTTTCACTGGTGATTTTGTGGTTGCTTTTTAATTTTATTCAACTATTATACAGGAAAAACTGAATTTCTGACAAGCTTTTGAGGGGATTCTTATGAAATTCCTTTGTTTTTCATACTCTCAGATGTGACCATGAGCTGCAAAAACAATAGTAGTTTTTATAAGATGTTAAACCAACTGTGTTTATCTAGGGGACAAATTTACTACAATTTAACTACTGCTAATTTACTACAAATTAGCATCCATCTCCTGACTGGATATAATTCAGGAGGAAATAAACATCTCAATAGTCAGAAAAAAAAACAACTTTATTGATTGTATAATGCGCAGGGAATATGATTATCATGAAATGTCTTCAAAGCTCTATTTATGAAATCATTATATATTTATATCGTTACCCTTTCATTATGTTTTTCAGATATATTATTTGAACATGAGCAGTACATGCAAATATGAATTTGAAATGTTAGGATTCATAATTGCATCTTTAATATAATAATATGAAAATAACTTTTGAAACATTAATATATATGTCACTTTTTTAACAGCTTGATTGCATGAAAGAGCTTTTATTTACTTTGTCACAGAAAGCTGATTTGATTTGAATTGAGCACATAGGTGTCAATCCAAAGTGCAAGAGAATCAAACTGTTAAAAATTTTTAAGAGACTGACTTATCCCCTTCATAAATGATAAATTGCTCATTTTTATTGCGGTAGACTTTAAGTTTGTTCAGCCTTTGTAAAATGTTATGCCTATTCAATACAATGAAAATAAATAGGGTAGTATTTCAAAAGAGCTTTTAAAATGACTGTAAGGGACAATGAATTAATCTATTTTTATTTCAGAGATTCTGTGTCTAAAAGAAGACCTTAGATGAGAGACCATGTCATTTGTAATTGCTTCTTGTTTTATTTTGCAAGCAGCTAATCCTTTTTCTGATATAGCAGCTTTTCTTTGTCATTCAGAGGAGTGCATACTTTGGACAATGCTTAGTGTAATCAAATCAACTAACAATTATCAAGCTTGGCTGCTCCCCAGTCTTCTTCTCTCAAAAAAGGGCATCTTCAAAAGTAAAAGAACAAGAAAAAAGTCAACAACGAAGAAACAATAAAAGAGTTCAAGCTAAACTGCATTCACTGGGGTAGGATTAGGGAGTGGCTACGGGTGGAGTTGAGTTGTCAGATCCAACTGGAAGGGGCTTGTGAGCAGCTGAGAGGAAGTTGCAGGTGGAAAAGCTCATTTCCACGTTGCTACTGCTGGAACAGTATGTTTGAGTCATCTGTTAAAAATAGTGAGGATAGAAAGACGTCAAAGTAAATTTTATCATAACATTCCTCTAATGAATGTCTTGGCTGTGGAAGGAGGGGGAAGACGGAGTGAGGTCTGCTTTTCAGTGGTCTGCTCTTGCATCTTGCACTGGAGATGTGTGCAACCAAGTGAGCAGTTCCTGCCCCACGCAGCTTCCTCCCCTGCAAAGTCTTCTTGGAGATACAGGTTTTGGCACGTGAACAACACTTAGGAAGTTTTTTTCCTTCCCCAGGTCATATGGGTCAGTGGTTTCTTTTCTGAGGAAGTTAAGATTTGATCATCTCCTTATGTAGTTTATGAGTAGAATGTACAGTGAAGGATTTTTGCAGGAGTACCTGGAATATATGTGGTACTTCCCAGAAAATGTATAACTTGGGAAAAAATTCTCTCATTCCTTCTGCTGCTGCTCACATCTGAATTATGCTTTTGCCTATGAGCTTAAACAAAACATTTTCTCTTATCCTGCTGGGTTCTTCTAAGCATGGTATCATTGTGAGTTTTTAAGGGCTTAGCATTTTCCACTACAACTGATCCAGCTAGTCCAACATCAATGTAGTCATTTCTCCAACTGCAAACTTATACTCACCTGCTCAAGTACAAACATAAATAAATTTTATCAACATGGAGCTCAGAGCTTAGATCTTCTTGCTGGACCTTGTGATACTGTGACAAACTATTTCAAACTAGCTCAAAAATACCTACGTAGTGCTGCAGTCTGGAGCAATCTAGACAAACCCAGTAGCATGTTTCTCACAAGTTTTAGAAGTTTTGCACTTAAGCAGTCCTGAAAACAGTAGATTACCCTAAACTGAGGTTATTTTCCCTTGATAAATGATAGTATAATCAAGGCACTTGCCTCCTGATTAATTGTGTTTTCTTTCATTGATTGATTTAATTCCTCTATTATGTTCCATACTTCTTTTTCTTCCACCCTCTTTCCCAAAGCCCTTTTTTGAGGGATTATTTTTAAGACAGTTATCATCCTATGGCCAGTTCATCCGCCATTATTGCTACTCTTGCATCTCTCCTATCTAAAAGGAGGCAGTAACAACACAAAGCTTCCTGTCTCAGGGACATTAAGCATCATTCTCTGCACAAATATGGCCATATTAGACTGTGTATAAACTGGTGAAAAAAACAATGGGAGAGATATTCTACGAAATGGATTCAGACTGAGGTGGTTTTGTGTGTTTGACAAGGAAATATTCGTATATGAGAGCAAATGTCATGCATGGGCGACTGCAGAATTCAAAACAACCTTGCTTTGGGCAACACTATTCCACATATGTATGCACTTTGAGTCTTTCTGGCTAAGTATGCTTCTAGAAATTGTAAAACCTTTTCATCCAGCCTCTGTTGGATAGCAATTTGAGAGAGTTACTCTGTCAATAAGTAAGTGTTTTTAAAAGGCAAAATACAGTTACTTTTCAGTTGAAAAGATAGAGTGAGATGGAACTTGGGATTCTGGTATTTGAACTATTGATTGTAGTATTCCTCAACAAGAGAGGCAGTCAGCATGAAGCACTTAAAATATCTGATATTGCACTGTAGACTAGGACAGGGTAAAAAGGCTTTCGTGATTTTTCCCTGGTAACGTTTCCCATTTCTCACAGCATAAGTACAGCAAGGGATGAGCTGGTAGATAGGTGATAATGTTGGTTCAGTTTAGGTCACCTGAATGATATTTTTGTAAACCTATGCAGACCATCAGAGTACTGTAACAATGGTTAGAAGGTTAAGATTCCATCTCTTTTCCTAATGAAAGAATAAGAATTTATATATGTTCCCAGAGCAGAAATCTATGATGAGAAATCTATATCATCTGGTTAATTTAAAATACCAAGAAACTGGGGAGGAGGGATTGTGAAATGCCATCTTTTTCAGTCATTCAAATAGAGCCTCTTTCTAACAGTCATCTCAGTTGAAATCCAGTGGAACATAAACATTTAATCACCTTTTGGTACCTATGAATATCTTGTCCTTCTATCCTTGCATATCCATGCCTTTCTAGATTTTTGAAAATTTGGCATCTAGGCTTTGTGCCCAGATGACTGAGTTGGTAAATTGTTTTTACCTCTCTCCTGAAAACCATGATCCATTTTGCAAGTAAATTAACATTATGAAGTTCCATACCCTCTTCTCTGTTCATGCATGGAGCTTTAAAAATCAAAGGGGCATACTCTTTCTGAAAACTGCCTAGCTACTGTTTTGTGTATACTGAAAAAATATCCTGGAACATAGACCTTGAAATATTGATTTGTTGTAAAGATACAATTTTTCTTGACTTTTTTGGGTGAAATTTATTTTAATCAGAAATGCACCATTATGCCATTATCTGTATGAAAACCTATTTAACTCTCCAAGAACAGTCCCTTGGTTGTGCAAAACAAAATTAAATCCGAATATCTGACACATTTTCCTACCAATCTAATTCAGTCCCAACTGAATTCCATTTCTTATCCATCCCTTCATCCTGCAGTCAAAGTGAGCTCTATTGAGGGAGCTCAGCTGCCTCTGGTATTAAAGCATTTCCTGCTTTGGTAGCATTCCCCCTGCTTTAGCTGGCTTGTTATTTTCCTCAAGCACTTGTGCTGTGAATCAGTGCTTTGTTCCATTAATGCATTGCCATCAAAAAAGACTCCTGATACTATTATGGTGCTGCTGGTTAATGCAGGGGTCACTACAGTATGTGGGAAGTCCAACCAATAATCTAAGACTGTTCCAGGCATTGTACATACATATGTATATATACATATATTTACACATTTTAAAAAAACCCAAACCACAAAACATTCCCACTATGGATGGAGAATTGTTAAAAGAAATGCAGTCATTAAATGAATCCTTAAAAAACTGTGATCCAGTCCCCCACCACCAAACCCCATCACATACCTCCCTCACATGACAAAAATAAATTTGTATTTTATGAATACATAGACACACCAGCTGGTTCTGTACAGCCCCCTGGATAGTTAAAGGGAGGTGAAATGAATCAGTAATTGTGTTGTAATTAGTGCAGTTAGGATTTCTGACCTCCTCTTGCGTGTCTGGTACTCAAAGAAAGTGAGTCATTGGCAAACTAAACCGTGCAATTTATTTGCAGATTGTGGAAACACAAACAAGTTGGAAAAGGCAAAAGGAGAATTATTAATCCTCCTTCACTGCAGAACCCTCTGCTGGTGACATAATGCAAACTTCACTTGCATTTGAAGAGCTTGCTAACCTGAGGTTAAGACACTGAGAAAACCAGGACTGTTACTACCCCATCTATGCAGCCTTGCACAGTCAAAGTTGCAGTATAGTTGTACTCAAGCTTTATGTTTAGAGGCATTGTGAACTTGTGTATATGCATGCAGCTAACTCGAAATACTAAAAGGACAGTTAAAATGGAGTGAAAAGGATTGATTCCTTTATAGCATTTGAATAGTTGTGATCTGGAGAAGTACAGGTTGTGTAGCTGCTATGTAGAATATAAGACCATGAGGGCCCTGCATATGAAATCGAATTTCAGAGAAACAGTTTTAAACTGGGCGGTTGAAAAAAAGACAAACTGCTAATTTTTTGGTTCTTCAGGAATTTTTTTTAATTATATTGATATTTGAGTTGGGATATTTATTTCTTTCATGTCCTATGATTACTTTGAAAACTGTTTTAACTTTCTCAATATGCTTGTATGCCATAATTAAATGTACACAAATTCTTCTGATACTTTTTTTTTTTACATCATAGAGAAACACAACCCAGAAGTGCATAGGACATCTCTGTCTAGATTGTTGCAAGGAGGCTACACCTGCTTGTTGTGCTTCTGAGCCACTTATGGCATTGGGGGCTGCTCTACAAACACCAACCATCCTGCTTGGTATTGTATATCAATCCCTCCAGTTTTAAGCAATAATAGCTTCCACTTCAGTATTGCCAATGAAATTGTCACTTATGGCACTTCAGTTCATCTCCCTGTGTGGAATGACACATCAGTGAACTGGTTTCAGAACAGATACGATACCAGTTCAATTTTTTACATACAAAATCCTTCATTCACCAGGATTTCTGTATTCTAATGTGTAGGATCTCAAGGTACTGTGCGGTTTTCAACAGTTTTCTGCCCATCACAAGTTGAAATATGTCAACTGTATATTTTTTACCTTTAAAGTGGAAGAAGGTACTGGAGGGAAATGTAGCTATAGAAAAAGAAATTTTAATTTTGATAATGAGCAAATAAGAGTCAGGAAAGGCAACTGCTTGCACAGATGAGGTAGATTGGCTACAGGCCAGTAACTACAACCTCATGCGTTGCCTTAAGTGGGACCTTCGGGAACTGAAGTAGAAAAGCCCTCCTACCATGGCAGCAGTTCTATGGCTTGGATCTTCTTTGACCTTCCTGGTTTCAATGTCTGACACAATGTAGTACTAGGGTACACTGGAAATTGCTACAAAACGTTCATTCTGATGATTATTCTGGAGGAAAAAAAATCTTCCCAGAAAAAAATGGTGTTATTAGAGTGCAACTAGGGATAATGGGATGTAAGGAAACTTTGGTTATTGTTGCAATCAGCTCTGGTAAATCACACAGGTTGCTGTATAATTTTTTTTTTTTTTTTTTTTTTTTTTTTTTTTGTTTTCCCAACCTT
>JAYDZK010000113.1:102794169-102855624 GCA_034509185.1 Euphonia xanthogaster
CATCCATCCATCCATCCATCCATCCATCCATCCATCCATCCATCCATCCATCCATCCATCCATCCATCCATCCCTCCTAGCAAGGGATCTGCTGACTGAGCTTTTAATGTGCTAACAAATCGATATGCCTGCACTGTCAGCCCAGTTTCAACTGTCTTAATGGCATGAGCAATGGAACAAAACGCATTAAAAAGTTTTATTAAATTTCTGGTATTTAACTGTTTCTGTTAAAATGTGTTCTTGGGGTGGTGGTAGATACAGAAAATTGTGGATTTATGATTTTTTTTTTTTTTAATTTGCCTCTGTTTGTAGTTTTCTCCCTGTTTTAGAGCCAAATTCTTCATTCACACTGCATGAGAAATCTCACAGTGGGGTAGTCAGGTGGGGAGCTGTGGAAGCTTCTCCTTATTAAGAAAGAGGTTGGAAATATTAAGGCTTTATATAACTGATTCCTTCAGTTACAGTGAAGAGCAAATTAAAACCATTTACCTCCAGCTAGAATAGACTGCAGAACTTCCCCTTGGTGCTGATGCAGGAACATTTCGTAGAGAATATTTTATTCCTCTTGTGGATTCATGTTGAGGGAAAGCCTGTGCTTGGGATTTTTCCTTTATCTCATGTGCAGGCTTATAACTCAGTTTCAAAAGCAATTAATATTTATGAGGTTGGGCTGAGAATAATACAACTGCAGTGAGACAGTGAAATGTCTGCCATTCACACACTGCTGTATAGTGGTAAAAATGCATATTTAAGTTTGAATTAATTAAATTGCATTTAATCCTTTCTCTGAGCTTGTAAACAACAGCTCATATCAATGCTAGCATACATTGTTGGCAAGTGACATGTGCTGTCAGCATAATTTTAGACACATTTCATTTCTTGCATAGTGCTTACCACTAATACAGAACTTTAAACTTCTTCTCATTGGCGTGCCAGCTGCTAAAATCTGAAGGTTTTTCCAAGGCACAATTTTTTGTGCTTTGTATGCAGAAACAATGGAATGCAAATAGTGATTGGGTAGTGACTTCCCAAGGCAGCGTAATTAAAAATCACACTTTGCAGAGCCCTTTAATTGGCATTGATTTTAATCCTTCAGGTTAGCTTATTTTCAGTTTAAAGTGAAGAATCATCAAAAGACTGTGACTCTATAATTGGTGGCAAATACAATCAGGCTAAAAGTGCTCATCTTCTCAGCCTGCCTTCCCGAGCAGGATGATGGAAGATATGAGCAGCTTAATATTGGCAACCTGGCGCTCCAGTTGTCTTGGGGAAAATAAGTGGTTTGCTCTGAGTATGAACAAAACCTTAATGTGTTATTATTACTGTAGATCAGGAGCTGAGCTGTAGACATTGAAATATTGCATTAATATTTGCTGTGCTTGGATTAGCTGAATTGGCAGTGCATTTAAGTAGGGACTTGGGCTTTCTTATTATTTACTTAATTATATTCGTAATTTACTGTGGCTGAGTACTCAGCATGATTTTTAATTGTCTGAGGGAGACTCTTAATTTTACAAATGAGGTTCAATAAATGTGTGTGATATTGCAATCTTGGCTTTATAGGAAGAAGACTGAGTTTTCTGCTCATTGCTAAGCTTTATGGTATTCCCATTACTACTACACTAGTGTGGTTGTAATTAAATTTTTAGAAGTTCATTTGCATGTAGTTTGTAGGCAATGCTAATTTCTGCAATTATTATTATTATTTTGCTATCATTTGGGTAGCAAATAGGTAAGGTTCCTGCCCAGTGCTTAAAAAGTAAAAAATTGTTGATGCTAATGGCTTAATATGCACTAAATCATCATCTCAAAGAGGCCTCTTCTGAACATCAGAGGTTACTGCCATTTGTCACCTCAGGTACTCACCCACATTGAAAGGTGGCACTATGTATAAAGCTCCTCTAAGTACAGCTTTGTAATGGAACAGATTTGTTATCTTGATATTGTGTGCAGAAAAATGGATAGTCATCCACTTTCACTGTGAATTACTTTAGTAAAATATAAGAAGAAATGGGAAAAAATAGTGGGGGAAAAAAACAGGCAAAATTTCATCCATTTCCTTTACAGTATGCATTGTTAATTGAAAATTATGCATGTGAGCAGAACCTCAGGAGTGTAAAGAAGCATCAGTTAGAAGAGAAATCAAATGGTTTAGTAAGTAATAAAACACTTGAAGACCTGCCCTTTATTTCTTCATTGAAATTTGGTTTAATGATAATGATCACACTGTGAATTGGTGTTCTGTACAGGAATGGTACAGATGTGATTAGAGTCTGTTTCTCAGACGCACAGATTCACAGAATAATTTACCTAGTAAGGAATTATAGGCTGTTATCAAGTTGTGGAAGGTCTTTTTCAACTGAGTGTTCAGGATCTCCCATGATGGAGATGCCACAGGCTCCCTAGGCAGCTGTTCTGGGTTATACTTTGCTCCTGTTCTTTGCCACATTTTCTTCCAGGTTTCTTTTTAACAAAATCTATCTAAAAACACCAAGAAAATTATAAAAATTGCCACAAAGATCAGAAGTATTTTGTCCTATGCCCTGTTTCATGCAATGGAGATCAAAAGAAAGAATATACAAACATGTCAAACATATTCTCTTAGCCTCCTGATGTCTTAAACTTAGGGTCTTTCTGAGCTGCATGTTTCTGAACATTTCTAGTTACCCGAAATGAGGAAATTTAATTTTCCCACACTTTTCCTTCTCTTGGAAGATATGATTTTATCCCCATAACCTACTGTGGCAGGAATCCCACAATACAGAACACTTTGCAGAAAAGCCACTCCCCTTTGTTTATTTGTTCAGCTTTCTTTCTTTGGATGCCTTGTGAAGGCTGACCTGCTACAGAGGCTAGACAGAGTTAAAGAATAAAGTAGGTATTTATTAAAAGTCCTCAATGGATACACTTTGGGCAGCAAAAGAGCCCAGCCAGGGCTACACCCAAGATGAACCCAAAATGGTCACAAAATGGATGACGGGTCCTGAGGTTTCTCACTTTTATAAGTTCTGGTCCATTTGCATATTGGAGTTAATTATTCAATTATAGCTTTAGCTTATGAAGTCCCATCCTTCTTGTTTTTCTCTCTTCAGTCCACATTGTTTATGCTCTTGGGCCTGAGATTGTCCTTGGTCCCCAGCTAGAGAAGGAATTGTTTTGTCCACTTACTCTATGGAGAGAGCTTACTACCCCTTAATACAAGACTCAGAACTACACACTAAAGCAGTACAGAATGTGAAAAATATGAAAGATAAAACCTGAGGCATCACTTTTTATTATATGACTCTTAATCAGTTTGATTTAATGTCCTATAGTTGTTTTCATAATCTTCCATGTTTCAATTTCCTCTTTTTTTGTAGCGTTACTCCATTCATTTGTCCCTCATGCAGAAGTTATTCTGTATGCTCCATCATCATCTTGCTTTTTTGTGAACCTCTTCTGGTTGTTCCTCTCTGATTAAATGAAAAATAGGGAAAGTATGTCAGAGAAGGCTAGCATGCATAGACATGCACAAATAAGACCAAAACATTTGAAGAATTGAAAAATTTTATAACTATTAAGTCAATGTTAATTTAGTTTGGGCTGTTGACATGGATAGTGCTGTCTGTTTGTACAGAATCTGGAGCACACTAGTCCATGGCCATCTCTGAAAACTCTGTCATATATACTTAGATGTTTGCAGAAAGTTACTTTCAAATTTTCTCTTGTTTACACTTCAGGCAGTGTCTTACAGTGTGCTTAACACTTGTGTGCTGCAGGTGGTACCTTTACATTGCCTGCCTTCAGTGTCTCTGTCATCACTAAATCCATCTGACAAGTTAAAATTTCTCTTATCCAGGGAAATTCTGTCAGCTAAGAGAAACCCATCTGAGCCCAGCTTCAGCAAGGTTCTCAACCAAATCTTCAAGCATGGGAGTTTCAATGGGTTCAGAGAGGTCATCACAACTCAAGGCTCCTCCTAAAGACATGGAGGATTTGTTCCTTTAGAGATTTATGTTTGTAAGCTCCCTAAAGAGATGTTATAAGAAAAAAATCAATCCAGTTTACTTGCTACAATTAAATATACTCAGTCAATTTTATACTCTCATGGAAAATCTGAAATGCTTATGATGTAGTCAATAGTATAGGCAAATTAAAGCCTTCCTGAAAAGAGATCGTGTCAACAGGAAATCTGTGCATTTCTGAAACAATTTAAAAGCAGTTTCTAGTTCTATACCTCTCTCTTGATCACACTGCCAATCTGATAGTTTTATCAACTCATTTTACCACTTTGAATATGTTGTTTTCTCCTACTTCTGACCAAAAAAAAAAAACCCAAAAAACTGTACAACCAACCAAGCAAGACCAACTGTAGAGAAAGAACTGGCAATTTAAATTTAGAGTTAAGAAGAAATACACTAAAGATAGTTACATAACTCAAGGAAGAGGCAAGCCCTCAAAGCCAGCTCTACACAAAGTGCTGTCATTGGAGTACTAGTACTAAAAACAGTAGAATGTTTCTATCCTGACAGTAATGTCAGAGACTCTGAAGCAGTGTCAGAATTTAGTTTATCTTTGAAACAGGACTCAAAATAAGTATAAAGGAAGTAACAAAAAGGAGGCTGCAGCTGTCATCTGTTTGACTGCTTTAGAGGTCAAGGAATTCCCAGGAAAAATCGCCTCTTGTGTACAGATGCTATTCCTGTCCTCTTAGTGATTACTTGAAAGAATTTCAATCTTGAATTTCAAGCTTGATGCTTTACTAAGGTGTACATCCTGCCTCCAAAGGAATTAATTTATGGAAGTTTTTTAACCTATGGGTAGTGGGACATCAGACTCTGATTGGGTTGGTCTCTTCTAGTTTTATAAGCATGAGTTTGTAATATTTTCAGGTTATTTTTGCTCTGAAATTTTTTACTTGCTTTTTCTGACAACTAGCCCCCAATAGTTAACTGTGGTGTGGAAAGGTATTTCTCTGAATGAGTATCAGGTGATTAAAATAACTTAAGAACATATCAAACAAGTTACTGTAGTGATAAATCTTCACTATAGTCCAAGGCTAGTATCAAAGCACCCTTAACTGTGAATTTCTTTTATTTTAATATGTTTTACAGTAAAATTTTGATTTGAGATGTTAACCGTGTTTACAAGACAAAATATTCACACCTATTCTGGCTTGTGCTTTCAAATTGTTCCCATGAAAAAAGATGGAATAAAATAGGCTAGACCTTTAGGTGGTCAGAAACAAAACTTAATAGTGAGATGACTCATAGAGAACAAATATAGAACACAAAGGAAAGCCATTTATTTCTGTTAGCCTCAGTAAGTAGTACTGGAGAAATAAGAGGGGAAAAACATAAATATAATTTTGCTTACAAGAGAGAGAAAATGGCTTATAAATAAGTATTTTCAGTTTATATAATTTTTAAAAAACATATATTTTAATGTGCAGCAGCTTCCCATCGTAATTTTGTCCACTACCCATTGAATGCTGGTGTGGGAAGCACCGTGTATACAGCTGGGTGGTTCAGATTTTCTCACCATTCTCCTCTGCTTTTCCAGACACAGGCAGCAAGATTCCATGGTGTTTTATGTAGAGTGAGAAAAGGAAAAGATTGTGGAAGGGAGTGAGTGGGGGAGAGGTGAGCTTGCAGAGATTTACTGAGGCAATCACGTGTAGCTAGTCTCAGTATCTTTTGGTCAAAGAACCAACAAACTCTTCATGCATTGTGCAGGGAGAGTAGGAAGATTGAGATGGCACCACAAATGCATTATGCAACCAAAATATTCTTTTTCTGTTGCGAGAAGGAGAGTATGGAACCATGTGAAAACCTTGCCATGGAGCATTGTTATAAAACATCTCAACATTGCTGTGATTTTTAATGAATGCATAGATCCTTGCCATGTTAATAATTTTATCTTGTTTCAGGCTAGTAGTTTTAACTCCTACACTTTGATTGTGTTTCAGAACAGTCAAGCATCAAGTATTGGAACTGACATCTGAATTAAAGAGTGTGCAAAAAATCTCTTCCCTCTTTAACTGTTAAAACAACTAAAATGGAAAACTGACAAAAAGAGGTGAGTCCTTTCCTCTGATCATTCTCCTTGATCTCTCTCTACATTGCTTTTATTCATTTTCTCCACATCTGCCTCCTGAAAAGGCAGGGAGCCAAATGATTGTGAACTCTCAACTGCTTTAATGGAAGTAAAGGTAGCTAGAAAATTACACATTTGATAACCCATCTTTGTATTTAACTAGTTATGCTGGATGAGGGCTCTGTTCATATTGGGTGTCTTTGAATATTGTGGTGAATGATTTTCACAAGTCTGATATTAGTGTAGAAATGTATATATATAATATAAACTTTATATAAACTTAAATGATGAGTAGGTCTCCATAGAGCTGGATACACCAGAGCTGTGGAGAGAGCGTAGGGAATGTAAGAGGAAGGATTGATTTGGCCTGGAGGAATGTAACAAAGGGGAGAGGTCAGTGAGAAAAATAAAGTACAGAAGACAAACATGACAAGGGGTTGCAGCATCTTGGAAGCAACAGGTGAAGAAGTTAGGCCAAATTTGTTTTGGCTTTTTTTTTTTACACTAAGAGAGACCTGATAGGACATACTGAAGATAAGCTGACCTCTAGCCTCTGGAACAGAAATGGAATAGCAGCAAAATGTCTACGTATAGTGAATTATTGGTATTTCCCAATGTTAATCATACTGAGAAAAATTGAAATCAGTTCTATATCCTGTTTTTTTATGACCACATGGTAGACTTAAACATACATGCACTAGAAGCAGGGAGAGTTTTTATGTCTTTTATAAATGGTGGTCATTCTGCCTATGATTTGGTATTATTTTAAATGTAACTCTTAGAACTATATTCAACTCACTACAGTTCAGTTACACACAATTTAATTGTAATGTTAAATTAATATGTCAATCATATAATTGGTTATAGGTATTTTAGTTTAGTTAGGTATGATGCTGTACTTCAATTTGTAAATTTCCCTGCGTGGGGCATGAGTTTAAGAAGCATTTTACATCTTGCATGAAACATTTTGCATCATAGGAATATTCTTTGTGTCACTCCAGAGTGATCTTTTTTCATTGTTTTCCTTTGGTGCAAAAAAATTCAATGGATTCCTCACTTAAAAAATGTAATTTCTTACAAATAGAATGCTATCAAATCATCCAGCAGCTTTGTATTTTAGTAAATGTATTTTAAGAGGAGAAAGAAGCAAAGTGTTGAAACATTTCCATTGCCAAAAAAATGTATCCCTGATGATTTATTATATGTGGGATATATATGGATACAGATAGATAGAGATATAGACATGATTCTGCATGTTATATATGTAGTATACAGACGTATTTATACATTGCAAGTATGTATTTCTAAGGTGCATACAAACTACAAAAAGTAGGATGTGGAACCAGTGTGTATCTTCTGACGATGTGTAATAGATCAGTTCAGCTAACTTTGCCTCAGCTTGTCCTTCTGTAGAACTCTGAAACTTTATTGAAGTGGTGACATAAGGTTTGCAGTGGTCTGATTTTTCCCAAGCAAAAGTTGGATTTTTACCTTAGGAATTAGTTTTTTGCAATAATACATTTGCTGAACATTTACATATATTTATATGCATTTTCATACACACAAAAAAACCCCACCCTATCCCCTCAGCTTCCGCTATCTTGGGTAAAAGGAAACATTAGGTCGTCGAAGAAGGTACTTTGATTAGTGATACATTTATTAGAAGAACAGAGTGGGGTCCACTTATTTTCCTCAGGAATATATTGACAATATCATTTAAGAGTGACTCAATGGCCCTTGTGGGTCCCTTCCAGCTCAGACTATTCTGTGGTTCTGTGAAAATAATGTTACTCTTTTGTTGTGAATTTTGTTCAAGGGAAATGCAGACAGAATTTAAAGATGCCATTAAATCAGAACATGTTTATCATCAGGGAGAAGATGACTAGGCTTTGAAAAAGTCAGATAAAGAGAATCTATATAAAATGTGTTAGGGATGTGGATGAAATTGAACTTTAATGAGACCAAACAAAAGGAATGTAATTGATCTTCTACAGTGAGAATGCATTGAAGTGATTTAAACCTTAAGGTCCTCTTGTCTTAGTGGGAGACAGGGTAGCGGATGTTTTGTATGATCTAATTATGCCGAAGTCTCGGGCTCTGCAAAATATTATTCCTTAGGGGGGAAAGGACACAAGACAAAGAGAACAAATTACCAGTTGAAAGATATGATGATCTTTGATGCAGTACAAGGGGAAGCATAAGGTATTTTACTAATATTCCTGGTGTGAAAGTAACAAGTGTAATGAGAAAAATTAGAAAATTGCCTCAAGTAAAACACACTGAGAAGGCAGAAAAGCTTGGATGAGGCAAAGGTACTGCAATCAAATATAAAGAGAAAACCAGATTTCTAGCGAAAATTGAAAAAAAAAATTGATTATGACTTGCTTGAGGTATTTTGAAGCAAAATTTAGGCAGGACTTCTTATTACAGCTTAATAGCAATTCCCTGAGCAGTTATAGAAAAGTATGAATCAGAGAAAAGAAGCTAAACTGACTGCCAGATAGACAAGTGATTTGTCTGTCTATTAGACAAAGAGAAAGACATTTCAAAACTAAATTCAAATTTTCTATATTCTGACTTCCTTCTCTACTTATGGGAAAACCAGGCATCAAAATTAAAGATAGGGACAACTCTTACAAACATTTTTTCATCCAGAATGAGTTGGAAGTCCAGGGAATATCCATAACGTTTTGTGATGAGCTGGATACTGAAGTATCCTGGACAATTATTAGCTTTGAGTATCTTAGTGACAACAATAATTTCATAAATCTGATAAACCATCTGTGTAGGCATAATGGAAAAACCATAGAATCACAGAATAGCTTTGGCTGAACAGGACCTTAGAGATCCTTAAGTTCCAGCACCTAATATAAATGCGAAGAAAAAAATCAAAAACTGCAGATAGAGAGGTGCTGGGATGCAGAGCGAAATACTGAATCAAAAGCTTCATTACTGTTATAAGTAAGGAAACAGTCATTAACAACTAAAAACTACAGAGGCTTATCTTTGAGTAATAAAAAATTGTCATGATTTTGCTTATATAAGTAAAATATGTTATTTAGAGGAAAAAAAGAAAAAAAAAAGAAGAGAAAGGTCAATGTTTGATATAGCTACGGACACAGACTTTTTTCTGTGTCAGTCTGAAAAAAATGTCCCTTCATCACAGCTAGTAGAAATAGAAGATAATTCCCCACATCTGTAGTCAGTTTTGTATCAAAATTTATTCCAGACATGGATCTTTTTGCAGTTTGTATCATGCTTTTTGCAGTTGGTGTCATCTATATACTTATTGACTGAATTATAGACAAAGGTGTGGTACTTCTTCCTTTGAAATCTAGACTAGCCTTTCTTTTTGGTGGAAGATAGGCTATCGGTGCAGGAAATTGACCCAACTTTCCAGAAGACTCTATTTCCTACAGTTGGCCTTAACTTCTGTAAAATAGAGAAATTTTGTAACATTCAGATCAGTTATTTTTTTACAGCCTTTAAAGCATTACTACATTACACCTGCAGAATTTAAACAGAATAATAAAAAATTGTCCTTATTTATGCTTTAATACAAAAAATGTCAGGGTCCTAAACAAAATATTTTTCTATCTTTTTTAATAATTTTTTTATTCAAAATATTCATTTATCTGTTTCACAGTGTTTAAATAAAAAAGTAAACAGGTTGATAAACTCAGCTGAACAGCCTCTGGAAAAGAGAGATGAAGCAACTTCAAAACATCATTTCCTGATTCCCAGCCCACCTCCCATTGCCTCAATAAATATGACATTGTAGAAGACAGGTGAAGAACTGAGGCCAAATTCTTAGGCATCTCAGTCCTTTTTATTTATTCTACCTCTTCCTATTAATCCAATGAAATGCTAAGTGATCCTTTAATTTTGAAACACCTGTGCTTGTGACTTTCTTTTCCTTGAGTGAAAGTCCCAGCCAAAATAGAGATGCATGTGAGAGCACGACTGCTGAGTGACATCCCTGAGGCAAGGAAAGTGCTAGAGACAGGTACCATTCTTGTAAGGTCTCTCAGATCAGTTCATCCCTACCTCAGGAAATACCAGAATTATTCAACCTTTTTATGCATTTCAATACTTTTCTTTAGCCGTCTACTGCCCATTTGGTTTATGCCAGTGGCTCAAAGAGCCTTTGAATTCACTCAGAATGGCTATTTTTGGATGTGCACACTACTGAAAGTGGATGCCTGTAAGCTTTTATGGTTGGAGAAAAAGTAATGACACCATTAACTCTGAGAAATTGAATACTTCTTGTATTGCTGTCATTCTCTTCCAGTAAAAAAATTTCAAGTTGAGCACAGTGGGAAATCCAATTTACTCCCATGGCATAAAATCATATTCCTGAAATAATTCACCACGGTTAGAAACAAACCAACGTGTGGAACTGGCACTGGCTTTTAGGCTGATGCTGGGAGAGATGCTTTTCTTTGGTCTGCATTGCACCTCATAAGCAAACACAGGCACAATGATAAATATCTCACCATCTCCTGATGGCTTCATGGAGTCAGGGACTGCACATTTATGCTCACACCGGAAAGGTTATAGGAAGCACATCTGTCCTTATATGGTCTTCCTTTGTATTTTTATATGATTATAACAGCTACATCAAAAACATAATAAAAAATATGATTCAGATAATCCTCTTCATTCAGGGTTGCAGGGATGGAACTGGCACTGTGCAAAATAAAAATATATATTTGTTCTTCCTGGATAGAGGAGGTGTGGCCAAGGTACATTAGTAGCCTCTTCTGGCTCATTGGGTAATAATACAAAATTATGGTCTCCTGAAAGCTTTATTTTATATGAAACTCTGACATATAGGTATTATTTTAAACTTTGCTACAATCTGTTTTATTTCTGTTGTATAGTTTCTACTTACCTTTTGTTTCCCTGCCTTTCCCTGCCAGCCCTTTTAGCTACAGCCTGCATGCTGCAGACAGACTTTAAAAAAGCTGTCTAATGATTTGGGGAAGGGACAGTATAGTAGTGGGTCACAGTTGGGCCATGGCAAAAAATTCTAGTATTCAGGTCTCCTGTGCTTGAGAGAGACTCCAGTCATGTTTGGATGCAGGGACAGGATGTGTTCTCAAGTCCAAAGGAAAAGAAAGCAACATTTTAGCGAACCATCATTCATCAAAAATGAAACTTATAAACAAGCATATTATTGAAGCTTTCTGAATTGTCTTTTCCTTTGAAGCATTAATTTATCTGAGCACATTGATGAAGTTTATGTAGGCTTGAAATTTCATCGTACTGCTGTTATTTTAGAAATTAGGAGAAATATTTCAGTGTTGCAAAATCAGCACAATGAAATACATTGCACCTCATTTTTATAAGCTGCCCAAGAAGTTATTTGAATAACTAAAATTCCAATCTTGCAAATCCTGAAAATAAGGACAATTTCAAGGAGTGAAAGAAAATAAAAAATCATCAAAAGTAAAGTATGGAAATAGCTCAGAAATTGGTGAAGAGATAAATACTGAGGAGGGTAAGTTGCTTAAAAATTTTGGGTGAATTTGTACATAAAGTATCATTCTGTATGTATGTCCTGTACCTATATAAACAAATATTTTGCTTACGAATTAGGCAGTACAAGAATAAAGGAGCATAAAATGGGGATGTGATCCCATAAATCAAAACTGTGAAAAGTTGCTTGAAGGCATGGTACATTACCAGCTGTAACAGGATTCTGCAGGTGGCAGGTTAAGGCACTACTCAGGTCTTATTTATGTGTTTAATGTATTTGCTAATACACAAAGGCCACCTTTCTGTTCCAAACATGGCCACTCCAGGACATACTTGGTTAAGGTGTTCATGCTTGAAGAAGTTGTTGAAAATTGGAGATGCTTTAGGAGAAACCACAAGATTGGTTCAAATGAGATGAAAAATAATGGCTGATTTGATTCAGTATTGGGGGAGAGGCTGGAGTCAGAAACTTTCCTCTCTGTGGAAGGCAACAAAATTTTGACCTTCTGAGACTCACAAGTATGACAAAAAAGATCCAGTACATGGAAATTAAACCTCAAAATGGAGGCAAAGTGCATATTTTTAAACAGAAGTAAATACACATTGGAACAATTTACTAAGCACAGTTGTGGATTCTTGTAACTTAAAGATTTCATTTGGAATTAAGTCTAGGGTTGCTGAAGCAATTCAGGGAATTAGATGCTCAAACATCCTTGAAATGTACTCATTAAATTCTCCAAGATCTCTTGGGTTCCTCTAGAAATGCAGAAGAGCTAAAAGCATCTGATTCAGAAGTGTGACTTCTGTGAAGTAATATCAGACGGTTTCTGTAATGTTACACAGCAGGTTAGACTGCACTGTCCCAGTGGCCTCTTTTATTCGCAGTCAGTGTGTTTGTTTATTTGTATGTAAGAGCAGCAAAAGAAGTGTTCTGATCTAACAGGAGCTACTTGAGATTGCTGTTGAAGTATTTGCACCCTATCTGTTTAATAAGATGACTGTGATTCGCTAGTGTTGCAGTAGAATGTTATTTCGCCTCCATTCCGCTGCTTGTGGGGAAAAGATTGAAAGACCAGGCCTGTGTGCAGAGATGGCAGGGACATGGCACCTAAGGAGCTTCTCTGTGTCTGTTGGGCTTTCAGCAAATGATTCATTGCCAAAGCAGAAATTGTCAGTCATGTTTCAGGACCTGCTCCATGATCTGAGTGTGTTGAACAGAGGAGGTCCTGAAATATGACTAGGTAGACATATTAGCTGAGCATTTCTTGACTTTCTGTAGTATTGTCTATATAAAGAATCCACTTCAGACCTTTGTCTCTCACCAGGAAAACTTGGATCTTAGATGAGTGTGCCTGGCTGCTCAATTTTACCTTCGTGAGAGTTACATTGAATTAGAGGCTGTATCAACATGTTAAGCACCCAGTCATGCACCAGTGCAAGCAGTAATTTTGCTGTCACTGGACGCTGCAGACCTGACTGTTGAAATTATCTGTTTTCTTTCTTTATAATGCTTCACTTCCCAGGGTCTGCATGGCTGGAATACATCTGTCCTCTAAACTGGATCTGTTATCAGTACAAGTATTACTTGCAAGCCAATTTTCTAGTATTACTTTTAAGATATATTATCTGAAATAGGATGGTCACAGAAGCAAAGTAAAGCTCACCCATGAGTGAAGAAGATCACTGTATTCCTTGAATCAGAGCCAAATTCTGTCCTGAGTTTTGTTTACTCACAAATCTGAGCTTTATGAGAATCCAGAAATCCAAACTCCATCTGATAAATGCTATCTAAATACAGAGAAGTAACCTAGAATATTGAGGATTTGCGGCTTTTTTTTTATTCTTTTTTTTTTTTAACAACATGGAAACAATTAATCTAGAAAAATAAGTAGTCTGGTTATGCTTATTAGCACTTAATGAAATTAAAACTTGTGTGTCCTTCTTAATGTTTTTTTTAAACTTACATTTTTTTGTATTAGAAAACAGGCCTATGTCAGCCCAGTGTTACAAACTCAGAATGTAAATGGATACAGTTTGTATAACAGTGGATTGAGTTGAATATAAAATACAAAGATAAATGTTTACATAGTGGTTGATATTTCATAGATATTTTGTTAATCTGTTTATCCATGCCATCAGTAAGACAACAGGGTTATAATGCTGTTCGGGCTGTATTGATATATAAAATCTATTTGTCATCTTTATGAAATACATATCATTACCAGAATACAAATTATACAAATGAGATTGCTGCATTTCTCATCCTTATCATATAGATCTTCCATGTGACCTATCAAGTCCAACATGGGGATAAAGCAGTGTGTACTTTAGACAAATTACTGATGGCAACTGCTGTGTTTCATCTTTGCACAGCTTATCGAAGTTCAAAATAAAAAGCATTTATTGTGATTTCCAATAAGGGAAGAATAATTATAATTAAGCCAATTTTAAAATACATTACATTTTGAAGATCAAGATTCTAGGCAGGTACTTGAGGTGAAGGTGCCTGGTGTCCAAGAATTGGATTCTTTTTTGTTAATGAGTGAGAAAATGAAAATGCAATGTTAGAAGATGGTGACTTTTGGCTTCTGTAAATAAGCAAGTATTAATGTAGTGTAAGTGATCCAAAAAGTAATATATGTCCTTGTTAACATCAATGGCTCCATAATGCAGCTATTCAGATGAAATATTTTAATTTGCTCCTCTGCCTCAGAAAAGTGTCATGCTTTCCTATAAGGCTGTTACGATTTCATCTTCCGAGCACTGCACAAAAATGCCCTCTGGTCTGGGGGGTGCACTGCTTTCTGACGGGTAGACCTAGTTAAAGTTAGGTTTTTACCACCATAAAAATTGAGTTACATTGCTTTCAAATAAACTAAGTTCACTTATTGATTTGGCCAAAAGAGTTTGAGAAATGCTTGCACAGAATGTAATTGTTATATCCCATTTCTTTACATTGCATGATATATGCATGTTTATGCATATATGTATAGCTAGTTTCTCCAAAGGTTTTGTAAAAGAACAAATAAATGTAATTTTTATATCTGTTAAATTTGGAAGTGTAACTCCAGAAGCATGTTCAAGGTGAGCATAGCTGTGGATGAGGCAACATAGCTGTTCTAGGAGGTACAAAATGGACTGATTAGGTCAAAACATATTTTCTTTCATATACAATGTGGAATCTGCCCAAAAGGCAGGACTGAAGGCAGTCAATATGACATCAAGAAAGATGTATCACAGCTGGCTTGAAATGAGACTTGAATTACAGATCTTGTTAGATATAAGATCAGAAGCAATCCCATATAAGAAGGATATCTAAGCAACTTTGTAGGGGTTGCAGGTGTTTTAATTCACAGAAAATAAACAGGATATGATATTAAACTCAGCACTTCCATGCAGATGCCATTGGACCAATGTAGGATCATTATTAGTGGAAATTTGTTACAAGCATGAACTTTGTCCTGCAGCAAGATTTCTGATCTGGCTTTGACTCTTTGATATTTGCTGACACCAGTCAAATTTCTTTCAGTGTCATGACAAGAGTTAGTGCCTTAGAGCAACAGTAAGCAAAGAAGCCTGTGCTGTGGGGAAAGCATGATGCACCAAATGTAACAGGGCATGCATGGTTTCAGGAATAACCTTATTTGAGAGAGCATCTGGTTTAGGTTTAGACAAATTGATACCTTGAGACTGTTTCGATAGAAAATTGACCTCTTGTCGAGATGTCAATAGCCTGAGTATCTGAGAAAACAGAAAATAATTGCTGCATCCCGATAATCTTCTATTACAAGAATTTATTCATCCTGAACTGCCTGACCACTGTAGCATTCAACAACATGGTGAGTTTTTTATTTTCAATTACTGTTCTTTACTTCACAGGATACTTTGTAAGATTGTGTGCATGTAGTGTGTCCTTTCTGAGTAACTGGTTAGCTGTCAGGGAGCAAGAAAAAAATCAATAATACCAATAATTTTTAGCTCTTAAATCCTGAACTAAATGTTTCTTATGTTAAGCATGTGTCATTATATGTACAGCTTTGTATGGGTATTTTATATTGATTGCATTTACTTTCTCAGTGGTTTCCGTATAGTTAAAGAAATTGATCATCGGACCATAGCATTATTTAGGTTTCAAATATCATTGAGTCCAGCTATTAACCCAGCACTACCAAGTCCACTCCTAAACCACGTCCCTGAGTGCTGCATGCACACATCTTTTAAAAACCTCCAGGACTGGGGACTCAACCACTTCTCCGTGAGCCTGCACTAATGCTTGACAAACCTTTCTGTGAAGAAATTTTTCCTATTGTCCAGTCTAAACTTCCCCCGGCATTTGAGGCAATTTTCTCTGGTCATGTCGCATAGGAGAAGAGACTGACTCTTACCTCATTACAACCTCCTTTCAGATGCTCAGAAAGAGCAAGGAGGTCTGCCCTCAACCTCCTTTTCTCCAGGCTAAATTCCCCCAGCTCCCTCAGCTGCTTCTCACTGGACTTGTGCTCCAGACCCTTCACCAGCTCTGTTGCCCTTCTCTGGACACACTCCAGCACCTCAATGTCCTTCTTGTAGTGAGAGGACCACAAGTGCTGAGTATAGGAGTATGATCCCCTCCCTAGCTCTGCTGGCCACACCATTTCTGATATAATCCAGGATTCTTGGCCACCTGGGGACACACTGACTCATGTTCAGCTGCTGTTGGCCAGCACCCCCAGGTCCTTTTCCAGCTTTCCAGCTGCCCTGCCCCAAGCCTGTAGCATTGCATGGGATGTTGTGACCCAGGTGCTGGATGCAGCTCTTGGCCTTGTTGAACCTCATCCAATTGGCCTCAGCCCAGCGATCCAGCCAGTCCAGATCCCTCTGCAGGGCACTCCTCTCCTCCAGTAGATCAGCACTCTCACCTAACTTACTGTCATCTCCAAACTAACTGAGGGTGCACTCAGTCACCTCATTCAGATCATTGATCAAGATACTAAACAGGACTGGCCCCAACATAGACCCCCTGGAGAACAACCTATTCTCTTCCTCCCAAAGCTCTGCCACTTAGGGCAGGAGTTCCTCCACCAGAGTGCACCTCCCACAGGGGTGCTGAGAGCAGGGCACCGGGATGGCAGCTTGGTCTCTCCAGATCTCCATCTGGGCAGCTGCACTAGCCCTTCCTGTGTGCCCTTCCAGACTGATTACTTTCTGGAAACACATACCTGGTATAAATTGAATTATCTGGTTTCATCTTAGATTAAGTACTTGATTTGTAATTAAAATCCAAATGGTAAAAAGATTTGAGAATGACAAATGCAGTTTATTGAATCAACTGCTTTCCTGTTCTGTCTCCAATGCAGTTCCCATTTGATTTACTAATTATATGCAAACTATCATTATGCTCTGGTTCTTCATGACAGTCTTGGTATTTCAGCAGAGATCCTTCTTGGTTAGAATGACTGAAATGGATTTTATCATTACAGTTACTGATAATTTGTATTGCTACACAGTCTATCAGACTGTTCATTTCATATATGTTTGAGAAATAAAAACCTGTTTATTTTCTGTGAGGAAATCTTGAACAAATTTAAAGCTTTGCTTTTTACCAAGATATGATATGGTATTCTTTTTTAACCTTGCAAAGTGCCTTCTGCTGAACATCTAGACTTCTGTGCAGAAGGAGGAAAAATTTCTGACTTTGAAATATTACTAGTGTTGATTACCCTTTCATATGTGTAATATTATCTTATGGTCTTACTCATAGCTATAGCAGTACTAAAACAAGGGAAGATGTATGAGGCATGAATGATGTGTTATCTTCTAACAGGGAATCAGAATGCAAATTTTTGGCATATTATTCAAACTTGAATTATTTATATATCAAATATTATTCTGGCAAATCCTGATTAAACTTAGATGAATTCTCTTAATCTCTTCAACAGTTTGCCCTTCAGTAAAGATGGGACTTCCATATACAGGACTGAATAAACATTATTTAGATCCCTAAATCTCTGTAGCTATATTGAGATATATTTCTTTTTTAATCATAAGAGAAATCTTATTATAGCTAGGAAAACAAGGTATTCTTTTGGTGCAGAACCTGTTTAATTGGTTAATTATAAAAATTCAGCTGTAACACAATAAAAAGTCCGATTCAGATGATTTTTACCTATTATGCTTCTTCTTTCCATTCTCCTTCGTTTTCAGGAGCTAAGGAGTGTGGGCTAAGTGCTACCACTCCCAGGAGAGCCTTCTTGAACTGCTTGTGTCTGGCAGCAAATAATTTTTTCTGCTCTCATTTCACTTCATCCCAGTAAGGATGATTCTTACTCTAGAAAAGGATTATCTAGCTTATGAAATTTATCCTGTAGCTGTACCTAAGAGCAAGAGAATCACCTGTCCTGGATTATAAGGACAGGAGAAATGTTTTTGCAGAAGGCTAGAGCTTTTGCCATTGCTTTAGCCTGTTACATAACAGAATTCAGGGTTGCCTTTTTAAGGCAGAAAACGGATTTTAAGGGGAAACCCACATTTCCTGTTTAGCAAGAGAAAATTTAGTTATAATACAGAAATAGCTGGACTTCAGCGGGGTAAAAAGACTACCAGATCTTTCCTTTAAAATCCTTCTCCATAAAAGGCAATTTACTCTACAGAAGTGCAAGTGTGGCAGTTTTCTGAAGTGCAATGAACTATTTCTTAACACATGATATTAATAGTTCTAAGAACCTGCAATGCAGAGTACACCCTTCCAGTGGTCTGTAATCATCCCTCTTTTTATTATTAAGATAAAATTCACAATATCACCTTTTTATATTACTGCTGTGTAACCTCAGACTGAAAAACTGTTATATGCATTTTTCGTAATATTTGTGTTTGTAGACCACTTTAATTTACAGTAGGAAATATTGCTAACAAATATGTGATGTATTATTTGCTCTGAAAATTGCATAACATGACAGAATATATTATTCAAACTACTGCTGAAGTGGGATTGAAATGCTTCATAGGCCTTGGAATGGATCTGGAAGGTGCTGGGCAGGAGGCAGTGCTGGGGCATGATGTTCACTCTGCTTGCATTTAGCAGATTCCATTATTTACTGGACTTTCATACTAGAAAAACTAAGATATGTGAACATGTCATACCTCTGTCTTGAGAAATATAATCTGTAGAACTGAAACTTCATTATTAATATTTTATACTGGGATTTTTCTATTTGGTTCTTTTTTCTCTTTCCATTATAGAGTAGAACCTACATGGACCTTGAGTATTGTTATTCAATACAGAACAACTTATAATTTGGGGCAAAAAACTAGGACACCTCTTCAATCTGTGCACAATTAATAGCTATTATATTTTTGACCAACAATCCAGAAAAACCCATTTGTGCATAAGTAAAGGCATCCTAGCTTTTCATTTTTAACTTATTTGTTTTGTTGGTATGTGTTTTGGAACAACTCAAGCACAGATTATTTTGTGACCTCCTAAGTGGCAGAAAGGCAAAGAAAAATGATTTATACATACTATATAATGTTTACCTGTAACGTATACAGGTGTGTTATGTGTAGTGTCCTATTTAGGTTGCAGTGCCTTATCTTTTCTAGTCATTCTCTTCTATTTTCCATATTATCACAGTTTGGATACCAAATGTCACACTTCTGCAACATGCAACCAGGCAACATGCCTGCAACTAAATTTAGCCATTTCATAAATCCCAAGTTAAATACAAACTTGGAGAATTTTTTAAAAAAAAAAAAAAAAAAAAAAGTGAAAATAATTACTGGGTAACAACAGGGAATAACTGAGTGAGAAATAAAAGTCACAGAGTCTTTTCATATCAATGTTCTGCCATGTTAGGGATTAAATGTATTATCAATGTTCTGCCATGTTAGGGATTAAATGTATGACCTTTATTGTTTGGCTGCACCATTCGCACAGAAGATAGGAATCTGCTTTTAACTGTTTCATGCAGTTAATGGTAGTCTTTTATGGTCTTCAAGGAATTAATTTGACAGTTTGATAATATTTGCTTGCAGAGTAAAGCCTTTTAGCAATTGTAAATGTAAATTCTAAGTAAATTGTTGTTTTTGTTTTGCCAGTGCTTTTGGAAAGCCATAAATACTTAAAGGTACTGCTTTAACCTTGGGTAGATGTTTTGTAGGCTTTGTATCAAGAATACATTCTTGACTGAATGCATACACTCTTGATACATTGCATGTTTCTGAAAAAATCCTTCAGTCGAAATATCAGCTGTAATTCCTCGAGTTCTATCACTGTTCACTGACTTTTATTTTGCTTCTTAAATCATTTTCTCTACAGTGGTTCTACCTAAAGGGACTATTAAAATTCAGAGTCATTGAATCATGCAGAGCAAGAATGTTTATGCATGTGCTGTGCAAGTTAATAAGCAAGAAAGTTTATACAAGCAAAGACAGTCTTGTTTTATATGGATGCAGAGAGCTTTTTCAAAGCACAGCTCCTTTGTTTCCACTTCACAGTAGAATCCATATTGTGATTATTCAGTTATGAAAGTATTAGATAAAAATTTCTAAAATGAGCAATTATTAATTAATAATGTTGTTCTGCAACTTCAATTTACTATGCAGTGGAAAATATAACCTGGAATACACAGTCAGTGAAAATAGAGCTGTGGGAGTGATACCATGCTGCCATAGATTGAGAGCTAGGAAAGCTTTGGAGAGGTAGGAAAGATAAAAAAAATGAAAATGTCTTGCCTCATTAACATGTTGGCTTATAAATGTTTGTCCTCAGTAGGCACTCAGCTTTTGTTCATCTGAGAAGTGCACTGCTTGTCAAGTTTGATAGGTTGATTATACTAAGATAAAATAATAAAATGTTGGGTTTGGAGGTTGGGAGGGACCTTAAAGATCATCAAGTCCCAACCCTCCCCTGCCATGGGCAGAGACACCTCTCACTAGAATTGTAGAATCAGAGAATCACAGAAGGACTTGGGTTGGAAGGGACTAAAGATCATCTAGCTCCAAATCCCACCTTGCTGTGGTCAGGGATGTCACCTGCTAGATGAAGTTGCCTTGGACCCCATCCACTCTGACCCTGAACACTTGGATGGGGTGTCCATAACTTTGGGCAACCTCTTCTAGTGCCTTATTACCCTCACAATAAAGATTTTCTTCCTAATATCTAATATCTAAAATCAATCTCCTTTCTTTTAGTTTAAAACCATAACCCTTTTATCACACTTTTTTTTTACCCTGTATTATCACCATCTCCCTCTTTTTTATGCTTAAGTACTGGAATGTGCCAATAATCCATCCACAAAGCCTTCTCCAAGCTGAACAACCACAAGTCTCTCAGCATGTCTTCATAGGAGAGGTGCTGCAGCCCTCTGATCATCCTTGTGACCCACCTCTAGACCCTCTAAAGCAAGCACACATCTTTGTTGTGCTTAAGACTCCAGGGCTGGACACAGTACTTCAGCTGGGATCTCACAAGATTGGAGTGGAGGGGTGGAATCACCTCCCTCAACTGCTGGCCATGCTGCTTTTGAAGCAGCTCAGGATGCAGTTGGTTTTCTGGGCTATGAGTGGACACTGTTGTCCCATGTCCAGCTTTTCATCCACAAGAACAACCCCCAAGCCCTTTCCTGCAGGGTTGCTCTTGATGAGCTTTTTTCACAGTCTATGCTCATGTCTGGAATTGCCCTGACCCATAAGCAGGGCAGTTCTCTTGGGCTTTTTGAACTTCATGAGGTTCTTGTGGGCCCACTTCTCATGCTTGTCCAAGTGCCTCTGGATGGCATCTCATCTCTCCATTGTGCTAACCACACCACTCAGCTTGCTGCCAGCTGCAAACTTGCTGAGGGTGCACTTATTCCCACTGTCTGTGTCACTCATGGAGGTATTGAGGAGCACCTGGCCCAGGACAGAGCCCTGAGGGACACCACTCATCACTGGACTCCATCTGGACATAGAGCCATTGGCCACATCTCCCTGGCTGCAACCAGGGAGATGGTTCCAGCCAGTTCCCTATCCACTGAATAATCCACCCTTCAAATACATGTCTCTCCAATTTGGAAATAAGGCACCATGTCAAAGGCCTTACAGAAGGCTAGGCAGATGGCATCAATCATTCTTCCCTTGTCAACCATTGCAGTCACTCCATCATAGAGTGGGTCAGGCACAATTTGCCCTTTAGTGAAGCCATGCTGGCTGACTTCAATTACCTCCTTGTCTTGCACATGCTTTAGCATTGCTTCCTTGAGGATCTGCTCCATGATCTTCCCATGCACAGCAGTGAGGTTCACAGGCCTGTGTTTCCCTAGGTCTTCTTTTCCTTCCTTTTTAAAAACAGGAGCAATGTTTCCCTTTTTCCACTGACTGGGGACTTTGCCTAACCACCATGACTTTTCAAACATGAGAGTGGCTTGACAAACAACATCAGCCAGCTCCTTCATGACCCTGGGATGCACCTCATCAGGCCCCTTAGACTTGCAGATATTCAGTTTTATCAAGTACTCCCCAACATTCTCTTCAGATCCACTGGGAAGGACTTGCTCCCCCAAGCCCTACCGAGAGGTTCAGGGACTTAAAAGACGTGAGAAACCTGATGCCAGTGAAGAATAAGGTAAAGAGTCCTCAGACTTCTCCACATCTATCTTCTCCACGAGTTCTTCCTGCTCATTTATCAGGAGACAAACTCTCCTTGGCTTTTCTTTGTTGACCTATGTATTATAGATTCCAATCTTGTTATTTTCCACATCCCTTGCCAAGTCCATTCCATCTCTGCCTTAGCTTTACTGATCCCATTTCTACACTTCTGGACCATATCCCTATACTCTGCCCAGGTCACCTGCCCCTGCTTCCTCTGGCTGTGCATTGCCTTCTTACTCTGTGAGCATCAGATACTTGCTCAGAGATTTTGTTTTCCAGCCTGTCTTGCTTGAATTTTTGCACATCAGGATGGAGACCTCTTGGGCTCTAAGAACATGTGGATAGAGCAAATTTTTTGGGATCAGTAAGTGTGTAAGCATGAAATAGGTAAGGATAGTTTAAATATATTAATACAATTTAGTATATATACAATAAATATATTAATACAATTATTGTCTTTCATTCAATATAGTGCTTGGAAACTTGGAGACTCATCTTTGCAAACTGAAAACAGATTGGGATCGCCCATTTCCTAAAGAAAACCAAAGATTCTAGGATCTGGAAAAATGAGAAAACCGCACCAGATCCTCACGTAAAATGAGAATGGCAAGATCACAGCTATCATAGTGTGGTCTGAACACTGATTGACATAAGCCCTTGTCAGGAGCACCTATTAAAATAAATAGTTGGTCTCCAAGGTTTAGTGCTTTCAGTGTCACCGAATGAAGAAAATTTGTTCTTACATAGCAACCCCTCTTTCTTAGGCCTTGTAAAGGCCCTATGCTGACTTTCTGCTAAGGCATGAGTGTCATTCCATGTCAGCAAATTTTTTTTCCTATACTTGGATAGCTTAAGAACAAAGAGTAAGTGAAGGCCATGATTAATTTAGTGTGTATTTGATATTTCTTGGAATCAAAATTAGTGTATGTCAGAAAGAAGGAAAGAGTCTCTAAACATGTAAGAATTATGTATATCTTAGTAGTCTTAACATTTCCACATTGTTTCTTAAAAAGGACCCTTGTGACAGTAGGTTACATTAATCCCACAGTGCGACCATTCAGTTTGTTTCTAACTGAGAACTAGAAGGGTAAGGCTGAAAATGAAAGAAATAATTTTCAGAATTTACTGTAATTAAACACATTTTTCTCATGTGAGAGTCACATAAAGTTAGTGTATTTGTAGATGTCTTCTGCATTAACTTCCAGGTTTGTTCTGGAAACCTATGAATTTCAAGCAGTCTGCCCCAGAAAAAAAAAATGTTCATAGAAATACATAAAAATAACTCTGGTTTAAGTATTAAATGTGCAGTAAAATGATTGAAGCCTAACTCACAATGGGGTACTGGCACATTTTCTACCTAAAAAAACCTCTGGTACAATGGAAGCATTATGAATCCATAGATTATTTTTGTTAAATAATTGTATTTGTAGTCAGGACCTTAAATTTGAACATTGGGAATTGTCATCTGGTTGCCCAGCTGCTGGGATTCTTACGCACCCTGCATAAGAAAAAATATTGAGGTGCTGGAGTGTTTTCAAAGAATAGCGAAGCAGTGAAGGGTTTGGGGCACAAGTCTTATGAGGAGTGACTGTGGGAAGTGGGGCTATTTAACCTGGAGGAAGGAATGGTCAGGGGAGACATTGCTCTCTACAGCTACGTGAAAGGAGGCTGTGCTGAGCTGGAGGTTAGCCTCTTCTCCAAGGTAACAAGTGATCAGACAAGAGGAAATGGCTTCAAGTTGTGCCAAGGCCGGTTCAGATTAGATTTTAGGAAAAAATTCTTCACCAGAAGGGTTGTCAAGGACTGTAACAGGGTCCTCAGGGAATGGTTGAGTCTCCATCCCTCACAGTATTTAGAAGATGTGTAAATGTGGCACTTGGGGAAGTGGTTAATAGTTGAACTTGATAGTCTTTTCCAACCTAAATGATTCTAAGAGTCTATAATTTTGCAAACTGTTCCAAGAAGTAACTTCTCCCATTTAAAAGTGGGAGCCTACATTAACAATGTAGGGGGAGCAAAGTCTCAGGGCAGAACCCTTCTTCTATCTTTATTAACATAAACATTCCTTAACTATATATAACAGCAAAGAGCTGTTCTATATTTCAAATCATTTTAAACTATTAAAGTCTCATTCTGACTCTTCAAGGTTTGATGGTCATCTTATTCACTGCTGCCATAGCTGAAGTCAAGCATTTTCTGTGCCTTTCATGTGTGCTTCAGTAAAGGTTAATTTTTACTGATTTAAGTGTTTTCTTGTATTATCTTGCAATGGGTTTTCTACTGCAGTTTACAAGAGGAGCTGCTGCTAGGTGAAGTATCTGTAAAATGTTTGGAGTGTTATATTTCATTCATGTATCTTACTCTTCTTTGCATTCCTCTTCAAAATTTACCTCTGTCATGAAATACATGGATAACTTCTATCACATAAAACTTTGAGGGTTGCTAGGCTGCTCTTAAATCTGTAGTTTTTAAGGGAATTTATAAACTCTTTTTTCTTCCATGTCTTACATTCTTGAGTACAGAACTGACTGAATTCACTTGTTAGTAATGCCAATATTTTTGCAGGTTGTGTTTTGTCTTTCATTGAGCATCTTTTTCAGCTGCTGCAGAATAAGAGCCTTGATGGTATGGGGAAGGGCTGGGGTGGTACTTTAAGAATCCTACATACTTCATATTGAAGAGCTCTACAAAGTAATTTCTTCACTTTCCATGCCTTTTAGTGCTATTACACTGTCACCAGTTTAGGCATTCACCATTTTCAGGTGCACTCTCATCCTTGTTCAAATAGCAGCAATCACTTGACTACTCATTGAAGTTTCAGGAGGGGAGCTTTGAGTAGGGAGTTGAGGCAGTGCAAGTCCAGTGCAGATGTGGAAAGGCAGGGAGTTAGATCAGTTTAGTTCCCCCTGACTCTTCTATTGGCAGCTGCTCCTACAAATGTGGGACAATAACTCCCTCATACAAGCAGTTTCTGACTCTCCTCTTCTGGTGCATGGCTTTGGATGCAGGCTTTTGGAAAACCACTAGACAGAGCCAATTCAGTTGTCATTCTCCCTTATATAATGATTCTTTGAGACACTTTTAGTTGTTGTAGATGAAGGTTGAAGTCTGCAAACCTTTGAGGAAACATTTTTGCCCAAATCCCTCATCCACAGTCTGTTTTTTGTAAGGCTGGCTGACTTAGGGAAGAGCAGTGAAAGCTGTTCAGTACCTATCCACTAGAGCCTGAGTTAGATGTTCCTTGTGATCTTATAATTTATGAAAAAGGCCATCCGGTCTTTATAGGTTCAGTCTTGTCTCCCTTCACACTGCCTTTTCTCCAATATAATAGGATTTAAATTTTTCATTTTGTAGAATGGAAAAAGCCTGGCTATGAGACAATACAGTAGCCACTGCTCTCCTTGTCCATGCAGTTGTACTGTTGACCTGGCACTAATGAAATAAATTTAAACTGCAATGAAAAACACTTTAAGAAATATTCATGAAAACCTTTAAAATACTATGAGTGATTTTGTGCTTGCTTTTGAGGTGCTTAACCAGTACAGGTGGCAGAAATGGTAGAGAAGAAAAACTAAGGAAGCAAAACAAAATTATTGGGTAAAGTAGTCTGGTTTCAAAACATGGAACTGAAAACCACTCTAATTTATTTTTCTTTTAGTTTGGAATTAAAGACAAAAATATTTTATATAAATTACAAATTCTGTGAGAATTTAAAAATACTCTGATGTCTAATTTTTTAATGTTACTGCCTCTGCTCTTTACATATGCATTTCTTTTCTACTTCTAAATAGTAATAATAAAGTTCCTGTGTAGTAAAAGAAATAGTACTGAATATTAAGCAAATTGAGACTCACATCTGGTACTCATAAGCTACAGTATGAGAAGCCATGCTGGGGCTCAGGGGATGTATCTCACCTCCCCATTACCCTTGCTGTCTGAAAATCAGGGCTATTTGAGCAGATCTACCCAGACCTTGTTCGTGGTGGCTGACTTCTGGCTGCCTCCATCCACACATGTCATAGTTCCTTTGTCCTGGTATGTCCAACCCAGATGAAAATTAGTATTTCATGGGGCTGAAGCTCAGCCTTTTGGAGAAGGAGCACTTAAGAATGTTCTGTTGTCTGCTCTGCTCTTGTTGGTCTGAATGAGCTCTGGGAGAGTCAGCTTGCCTTTGCTCAGCAGGTAATGTCAGAGTGAAACATTTGGAGTGTGACTCAAGGAAATGCCCCAGAGAGCCCTGGTAAGTGCTCTTATAGAGCACTGATGTTGTGTCCTGACGAAAATGAGTACTTTGCTCCCCCACCTGCACAAGGAATGCACAAGGCAAAGGGAAAGCTTCCTCAGACCCAAAGTGTCCTCAAGCCCAAAGATTTCTGGAAGGCATGTATGATGTATGCTCCCCTGGCACTAAAAGTCACTGATTGTGTCTATGACACAGCACTGTTACTTGTCCTTGAAGTGTATAAATGTAGACTGCTCTTAAATTGTAATCATAGAATCATAGAATGTTTTGGGTTGGAAGGGATCTTGAAGATCATCTAGTTCCACCCCACCTGCCATGGGCAGAGACATCTTCCACTGGACCAGGCTGTGCAAAGCTGCTGCAGAATTAGTGGCAGCATTTTTTCTCTGAAGGATCTTTGCAGGATTTTTCTGTCACATATGTAGTGTAAGCATTTCTTGAGGCATTTTTTTCTTTGGGCCAGGGCACATTCCTACTAATTAGCAGTGCAGGTGGTGTGACAGAGGTCCTGTCTGTAGCTCTAAATTTTAATAAAGAACTCATCTCTTTATTTCCTCTGGTTCTCATTATGAAAATGAACTGGATTTCTTTCCATGAAGTCCTATAAACATGAAACTGTAGTCAAATTTCATTTAGTTTAGAAAAATACATAGCACAAGAACATGGTCTGATGAAGTCCTGAATTTCATCCCTCCCTTATTCCTAAATTCTTCCATAGCTTCTTGTCCTCTGTTATGATACTTAAGCTATCAGTTTTGGACAGATCAGCCTAGTATTTTCAGTAGTCACTGTTTCTTGAACATATGCCTCTTATCAACACATCAATACGTGTTTTTTTTTCTTTACTATTGATGTTAAGACTGTTATTTTCCCTTTTTATGTCTGCATGTTGCCACATCTAAGAAATAAATAAAAATGTTTTATCAGCTTAATGTTGATATGTTTAAGGATCTTTAAGACAGTGTTCTGTATTGAGAGCTATAACAATGCACAGATTAATATCTGTGCTACATATTCTGTCCCAAGGGAACATTACAGTAAAATGCTTTTGTTCTTACAGACAAAATAGGTTTTTCAGAGTCAGACTGGTCCTTAAGTTCTGGTGAACTGCACCTTATTCCCCAGGTGGCTGTTGATGTGAATGGGAGCAAATTTGTATTACCTGTATTAGTGTCATTTCCATACCGAAGCAATGTATCTCCGCAGTTATGCATTTGTAGAAAGCTCACAGCTTTCTACAGAAATGTACTACAGAGAATGTGCTACAGAACATACTACAAAGTTTGTCAAGGGCAAACCACTTTCTTGTATTATTCTTTTTCTTTTTTTTTTTTTTTCTGCAGTAGCTGATACAACTTTTATTCTCCTCAAGCATCACAATCCTCCCACAGGGTTTTTTATCATTTTGACATCCAGAGTTTAGTTTATCCCAGTTAGGGTCAGGTGCTTGGAGGTGAGAAACATTCATAATTTTTCACCTGTGTAACAGTTCTGAATGTGCAAGTCTTTCCAGAAAGCTTGTAACAGTATATATTCTCATGAGTGTTGTATACATCTGTTATGGATGGTAGTGCATGAGTTTATTGTTTCTAAGGGTATTCGAATGTGCCCAAGTTGTATTTATATGCAGGATATGTTTCGCATATCACACAAAAAATATCCATATTTTGATGTTTGAAATCTTTGCTAGGAATTCTTTTTTAAAAATAAGCATTTACTTAATCTTTTGTAAAGAATAAGCAATTTGATCTTGTCTTCACTGTACTGCAGTTTTCCTTATACACACCCAGATTTCAACCAATAATCCTGATAGGTTGTTGGGGTTTTTAATAGAAAATAGGATGAGGAAACTTCTGGGTGTGCTATTTTAGCAGTGTCTTCATTATAAGATGAAAAATATTGATGAATGAGTGAACAAAGATTTGATTAGACAATTGTGATGGAACAAAACTGACAGAATTGTGTGTTCTGCTTTGCCTGTGGGCTGTTCTATCAGCACTTGAACAACAAATCTGAGAAGAGACAGAATTAAATCTTAGAAAAATAAATTGAGACAAATTGTGTAGTGTTAGTTGGTTTTCAATCCCTGATAATTTGCTGCCTGATGGAAGTCAATCAACCAGTTTTCTGTTTTCCAAGGCTTTTTAAACATAAGATCCTTGGATGCTCACTCCATAGACAAGTCCAAAGAAGTTTAGGAAATAAAACTAATTTAAAAACAACTTCTTGTCAGGAGGCTACTTAGTATAGAGAGGACTGTACTCTCCTGATAAAGACCTGAAGCATGGAGAATCACTGAAAACCATGAGTCTAAAATGAGAAGGAAAACGAGAAAATTAAAAATATGCTGATTATTTATTTGTTTTAAATTATTTACTTTGCTGTGTGACTATTTACTTTTTTTATGCCTTCCTTCTAATAGAACACGCTATCCAAATCATGCTTCATTTTCTGGAAATTTCTGCTACCTGATGACAGAATTACCCAGGGAAATACTTGGACACCTGCCAAGCTTCTGCTTGGAGGTGAAATGGATTATTAGAATCAACTATCACTTTAATTATCTTGTGTTTATTAGCAAAGAAGATACAGAAAGCATATTTTTATGAATGCAGTGAGAACAAACAGCAGACAGTTTCCTTGCTGGAAATGCCATTGCTGTCTTTTAAGCCTGTCCTATGTACCATGGGTTTATTTCTTTAGCATCTGTATGAGGACACTTGTGAAGTCACACTTCTCCCCTGTTTTCTTGTTGTCTGGCCTGATCTGTGGCTTTTGGTTGCTGGTGAATTTTGAAGGTATGGTTTCATGGTATGAGGTGTTCTGTAATAGAGAAGTTAAAGGAACTTCTGACCACTTCATGCAGATAAAGTTGTTTTATTGCAACAGAAACTTGACTTTGCTGTGGCAATCTGAGAGGAATAGAGTGGGTATAGTTGTGTTTAATGACACTGAATGGTTCAATCTGATAGAAATGGGGATTGACATTGCTAATATCATGACAGCGGCATCTTATCAGGTTAAAAGTTCATTTAGCTGCCTGTGCCACATCCTCTCTTCAGTCATGAGTAATAGCAGCTACCACGACAAAAATACAGGTCTATGGCAAAACACGCAATGAGAGATATTGCTCCAAAATCATGGGACATTGCAAATCATGACACGTCTACAATGGGGCATCCACAACTTCTAAGTGCAACCTGTTCCACAGTCTCACTGCCCTCATCATAAAAAAGTCTTCCTTGTGTCCAATTTAGATCTACCATCTTTGAGTTGCCCTTTGTCCTGTCACTACAGGTACTGCTGAACAGCCTCAATTCTCTCAGCAGTCCATCACAGAGGAGGTCTAAACTGTTTCAGGAGAGTCTGTGCTTAGCTATAGATTGTCCTTAATATGTGTCAGCATTTTTCAAGGTAGGTGAATTAGCCCTCAGATATCCTTACAGTTCCTTCTTACTTTTGTCGGGGGAGAAATGTTGTTTCATGTTAATATTTCTAGTGAAGTTGCAGGTTTTTTTAAGTGTAGGACATCCAGTTGTGTGAAAAGTATCTCAGGATTTTTTCTGCTATTGTCTTGTGTCTTTAGTTTTTGCTTTTTCCGTATTTGGCTCACAGTACTATAACACCTGTGCTTTCTATTGCCTGCAATTTTTCTGTCAACTGAAATGTGACCATATCGTAATTTCCTTGTGCAATACAAAATGCATATGTATGTCTTCTTTCAGAAAATAAAATATTTCTTGCATGAGTCTTGTTGACATTATAATCTTCTCCTTTTCAAACTAAGTTGCCTAGAATGAGACCAGCAGAGTACAATCCAAGGGGTGTTTACCTATTTCTTTAATTTTCTCATTTGATCAGTAAGCTCAAGAAATTAATATTTCTGATTCATCCTAAATTCTAATTCTTCTCTTTATTCTCAGAGATAAGTCTTTCAATTTATTATTTGTTTTGATGAAGGGCATGTGATTTATAAATTGAAAAGAGAACAAAATTCTTAGTAGCAAATACCTACAAAAAGTAACCTAAGAGAAAACAGCAACAAAAAAAAATGAAACTGAGAAACACTCAAACGTTTGAAAGCATTCCTAGTGAAATGCTAAAATGACTCAAAGAAGGTTCTTTAATTCAGGGATAAGAGTTTGAGTCTCTGCTCTGTGCTATTTCTAGTGAATATGAGGTAGGTCTTTGACTGCAGCAAACCCCTCTATTAGTATTGAGCTATTGCAATTCATATTCAATTCCTACAGAAACTGTAAATTGGTATGAGCCTGAAATCTGATTTAAAAGACGTTTTGACTCTCCTTTTACTGTGCTTTTTAAGAGTCCCTAAAGTTATGGTCAAAATATATATTTGGGGCTTGAAGGTGAAGCACAGCTACTGATTCCATCTGTGAGGCTACAGAAAAAAGCATTTTGGTGCATTAGGTGATGATGCAACTTGTGTTTCCTTACACAAACAAAAGACTTGTGTAGCCTTAGGTTAAAATCAGGTGCTCATGAAGGCAGCCAGAACTGTGGGGCAACTATACAAGTTCCACGTCTCACTCTTTTCTCTCATGCTCCCTGAATTTTTAAGAAATTCAAGTTGGTTCACTAAATAATTACTCTCTTAATTTGCAGAAAAGGCTGATACTTGAAAAGGCTTTGAAAGTATTAAGTAGCTTATTTTTTCCCTTTGGAGGAGGCTCCAAGTCTTCCATTTACTCATTTAATCTGTCATTCCATTGCACCCAAGGGCAAAGTGCCATTTCTGTGTGCTTCAGTAATTTTGTACAGCACGCAGCAAACAAATATCAAGTGACTGAAGCCAAAGTAGATTTCATGCAGGAGGCTGTTTCCTTTTCTTGCCATACATTTTTAATAGATATTTTCTCAATTGTAAGATGGTAAGTAGACTTCTGCCCTGAAATTTATAAATGTGTTTATAATAGCAGTTGATACAAATTGTAGGTCAAAACATGTTCTCAGAATATAGTGGTTTTTCATCTTATTAAAGACAGTGGTTTCATAAATATCTGAATGCCATGAATGAACTTATTAGTAAATCAAAACAATCTTCCATTTCACTTCTAGAAAACAGGATTTTAGATAATAATATCAGCAGTCGGTTAGACTACTTGTTGTTTTAGAGCCTTGTACTACCTGGCATAATGATACAGGATAAAAAAAATAGCTTTTAATTCACTCTTATTATGTAGTGGTTTTAAATTTAACTCATTAAGATAGTCCAGTATCTTGGTTCTTTTAGAGGATTAAGCCAGAGCTCTGTATCTGAGCTGAATAAGCCATATTAACTGATGTCATGTTTCTGATAAGGAAAATGCTATGCTTTTTGACTAGAAGCTCAAAAACATTTCCAAGGAAATAACAGACTGCCATAACTAGTTCTTCGGAGATTCATGATTCTAAAATTATAGAGGTTTTCCTTGGACTGGCATAACCACTGGTAATACTAAAATTGCAAGTGAAAGATGTAAGTTCATTTAAGAGAAGGAAACGACAATAATTGAAAAGTATAAATTATGTATATCTTACTACACAGAAGATATAAACAAGTTTTCTGAGAAAGTCTAGCATCAATTAGAATACATAGTCCCTGTTAAATAGTGCCAGATTTTCTTCTCCTGGCTCAAAAACATGACAACCTTTTATTGATCCAGCATCATATTATGATGAGCAAAATGGATGTCTGCTATGTCGTATACATCTAAATTTGAAATCAGAAGAGAAATTGCATATTGCTATTACAACTCCTACCCAGTATACATAATTGAGCTTATCCTTCTAAATAACTGCTGTACTTGGGCAGAGTTACAAAGTGAGCAAAACAAATTCTGGAGATGCATTTTTGGCAGTTGTTAACATTTAGGGTGAGTTGATTTAAGATTGGGTTTGGCTTACTGTGAAGAACTAGAGCAGTTTTAAAATTTACAAAGAAATGTAGTCTCTGTTGTTTGAATTCTGGACTACTACCTTTTTAAGATTTTCTACTGTTTAAAAATTAAAATTGCATAGTTATGGCCAAATTACATTACATTAGCTGATTATTTATCCAAACATTTATGTAAATACCAAGAGCAAATACAATTCAAGGAAACTGAAATTTGCTTGTTGTACAGTCAAGATTTAGTCATCTTGGTGCCTAGAAGCTTGCCTCTAGTTACTTTTGCTGAGGGAGACATCTGATGTATGTGATCTTTAATTAGTAGTACTCCTAAGCCATTTTTGCAGCTCTCAGCACTATTGTACCGCTGCAGGTTTTTTTGTACCTAGTGTAATTGCAGGCTTTAGAATACACCATGATGCCCCTGTAAAAAGGTCTCCCCACCTGCTTTTCCAGCTGTAACCTTTTCATGTTTCTGTGAGCCACTAGCTTGATTTTCTGCAGCAGCCTTTTCACATTTGTCTTCTCAAATAAACTTTTCCGCTTTTAAGGCTGATTGATTTTTCACTCCATATTTTTGAATGTCCTGGTTAGAGATGTCAGCCTAGCAGCAGTTTTCACTTCACCTTTGATTTTGTGTTTACACTACTTGCCACCTTAATTCTGCCTAGAAGAAATTAATTCAAGTAGGGGTTTCTAAATACTGAAATGGCTTGTGCTGTCCATTCCCATTGTAGGAAGTTCTGCCAATGAGGCAGTCATTCTGCTGCAGATCAAGCGTGAGCTTTTGAGAGATTACTGTTCATTTGCTTCAGTGAAAAAAGAAAAAAACTTGATGTTTTCAAGATACTTTTTGAGGTGGACAATCCAGGAAGCATAGACATTCAAAGCAGTAGTTTTAAAATAGAAAGTCACTGAGAATTTTGTGGCATAGTGTGACAGAATGGAGAACAGGATAAAAAGTGTTATAGGAACAGATTAAAAAACCTTCTTGTGTATATAGACCAAACCAGGAGGAGCAGTGGGAGGGGGGAAAGATCAGCATCAGTCATCCAGTTTGGATTACAAGGTGTATCTAGGTTGGACATGTTTGACCTCTGATTCCATTGTATTCTGAGCTACAGTTTTTACACAGAAATTAATCCTTTGGGGAAATAAAGCCTGCATGGATCCTGTATTTCAAAATTCTTCATTCAATGTGCTTACAGATCTTTCAGCAAGTGATAGCTTAGTTTCTTCTTGCAATTGTTTCTTTATATAAGAATATATTTATAAGAAAAATTAAGCAACTAGGTTTTGCCACACGGGTTATTGCACACATCTTAATTTTATGAGACAATACTAACATACTTAAGAAGTGCTACATCATTTCTTCACCAGCAAACATTTGATGACCAAACAAAAGGCAGATACACTCTTACTGCTCACCAGAAATTAAAATGAAAGCATAAAAATGGCACAGTGAGAACATTTGCATAAAAATGGCAAAATAAAACATTAGCAGAATTTCTGTTACTATGTTACAAAAGTCTAAACATTAATTTAATGCTTTGTAGATATACATTCATGGCATATATCTGGACAAGCAGCATTTAACATGAAGTTTAGTAAAAAAAAAATCTATTAGGCTAGCAATGTCTAGTGATAAATAGCTTTACTTGTTAGATGAGTTGGCCATGTTGCAATCAACATAAACAGCTAAATGCATAAAAGATGCTTCTGAATTCTCCATTTTACAGTGGGTAGTACCTAACAAAAGAAGAAAGAAGAGACATAAATTGATACTAATGTAAGCAGAAGATGCAATGGGTCATCTTGAAATATGGCTGATGGGCTAAAAACAGTCATAGGGGGATAGAAATGGATGCAAAATATTACAGGTTGCAGGATGCTATTTTGCAGAAATCAAGCAGAAGCATCAGTGTCAAAAGGCACACCCACTCATAAAATGTCTCCAGCTTCTGCACTTAAAATGTCTAAACTGCAAATTTATGGAATTACATAATTTTGATTAAGTGAAAGTACTGTAATAACTATTCACTGAATCACTAATGGGAGGACTTGATATAGGGTTATAAGTTGTTTTATAGTTAAAATGCATTTTATGGCTGTCTGTACATTAATCTATAGGGTTTATATCACTTCCCTGTGAAATTTTGCAGATTTACATGTTCCCTTCTTCTCAGTCAGAGTTTGATGTGTGAAAATTTAGTGGGAAAGAGGAAACATAACCAGTTGATAAGCTTGGCTCTTCTGTCAGCTCTTCACAGCACCGTAAGCAAGCTTAGTAGCCTATCACATGGTGCAGGAATGCTTTCACCTCCAAAGTGAAAACCAGTGTCAGCTTAAAAGGCTTGTGATGACGAGGACAGAGCAGAGAGACTGCTCTCAGAGGCTTGGGAGCAGGCTCTTCTTTCCACACCAGCATGAGGATTTAATAGAGCAATTTCATGACTGGCAGAGAAAACCTGATGGCACACTCGCTCCTCTCTGTTAAAGCAGCTTGGGCAGGATATGCGTAGGAGTTTATTTTAAGTAACTAAATAAAAGCTTCAGAAAATTACAAATATTAACCAACAGCCTAACCAACTGCTTCCTTCTCAAGAATACCTTTGTGTATTTCCAGTTTAAATGCAGCTTATCTCTGTGAAGTGAAATGATACGGCAACAGTGCTTTTGTGATACAGCATTGCTGACAGTCACTGCTTTGGCCAGGCCAGTGAGAGCCAGCCAGCCTCTTGCTGGCCTCTCTTCCTTGCTTTCTTATGAGGAAAAGCTGAGACAGTTGGGCTTGTTTAACCCTGAGAAGCCTGAGGGGTACCTCTTTAATGTATGCAAGTGTCTGAAGAGGGAGTGCCAAGGAGATGGAGCCTGGTGCTTCTCGGTGGTGCCAAGCAATAGGGCAAGAAGCAGCAGGCAGAAAGTGATGCATAGGAAGTTCCACCTGAATGTGACAAAAAGCTTCTTTGCTGTGTGGGTGACCACACATTGAAACAGGTTGCCCAGAGAGATGTGGAGTCTCCCTCACTGGAGATACTCAAGAACCGTCTGGATGCAATTCTATGTGATGGACTCAGGGACAGCCCTGCTTGAGCAGGGAGGTTGGAACTGGACCCACTGTGGTACTTTCCGACCTGATCCATTCTGTGATTCTTCCCCTCCCAGATTACAAAAGTGTCCTGTGGGGGTGAGGCTGAGTTCTGTTTTGTCCTCCTGATTTCCTGAGGTAAGCAATTTCTTCACTTATGCCCTAAACACCTTGTGAGAAATAGTCATTACCACTGATGGGGACTGCCTCCTCCTACCTGTCATATTTGTGAGAAATGTGCTTCATGGTCTATACAGGGCTGAACTGAGTATCTTTCTATGAGAGTGGAAAGATGCCCAGGGCACTTTTCTGTCCACAATCCCACAAAACTGCCCACTGGAGCTTGGTATGGTTAAAGGTAAATGTAAACCTTGTTCAAGGAGGACGTAAAGCTGTCAAATGTTGTCACACATTTCAGCCAGCGTATTGTGGAGATAAGAAGATGCTGGGTCCATCTCTCCACTGGGACCTGAGAGACTAACAATGCTTTTAACACAGGCCAAATCAGGACTTCAGTTCTTGGAATAAATTATAGTCCTTTTCCAGTGTTGGTGTGATTAAGGATCAACAGAGAGTGTCTAGTAGTTTTAAGTAGGAAACATTTTCTCCCTTCTCTGCTCTTCTTCATAATTATTTGGATCAAATCACATATACTGGCTTTGGTACAAGCATGTTTAAAGGTTTCAGTTAACTAAGTTCCAGGAGACATTTCCAGAGGAAATGTCTGAGGAATTTTAGAAACTGAAATAACATTGAACTCATACATCTTTTAGTCTGATAATACAATGTATAGTCTGTCTTGGTATACTAGGCAATGAATTCATCCTCTTGTACGAAAAAGAGAATATATTAAAAATCTTATCAGAAGAGAAGGGCAAAGGTTGATTTCAAATGTGTCTAGAGTTTTCCTGCCATTTTTCCAATGCCACAAAACCTTCAATTAAGAATTACTATATCTCTTTTCAAGTGCATTTCTGGGATATGGCTACACCTGCAAAACATATGTTGCACTTATTTAGCTCAGTTATGATCAGATTTTAAAATCTTAATATACTGAGACCAGGTGGTTGTTCCAAATTGCTCCCAGTCAATATTTTGTGGGTTTAATTTGGAAATGCCACAGGGATTCATCCTACTCTTGTATTATTTCTGATCTATCACAGTGTTTGCTAGTGGGTGGCTGTCATTTGTTGACATGACATGTTTGTTTTATATGGGTCTGCTGATGTTATGCAACTTCATTTAGGCAGTTACATTGTCAAAAGAGAAGTGATAAAAGACCTGTGAGAAATATTTATTATGACTTTTTCATTATCATAAAAAATGTTTCTGTTGCTTTTCTTTGTTGTTTTCTGCAGAATCATCATATTTTGCATCATAGAATTCAGTTAAAATTTTGCCTGTATCACACTACTTAAATACCAGAGTGATTGAGGTTTGAAGTTAACATTTATCAATAGCTAGTCTTTACAAGTAGTGCAGTATATGCTTACACTTGTAATCATTCATATTGCAGTAGTAAAAAATGTTCAGTTTGCAGTGTCGACCTTGCATTAACAAAACCCAAAAAATTTGTGACAGGAATCTTCATGATGGAGAATTCTCTTCATGAATGGTATTTGGCTGTAGAAATCAAGGTCAGCTTTCCATAGAGCAGTAGATGGCTGTGGTAAAAATAGCTGGTCACTCAGTTGCTCAAAAGCTGCTCCCGGAATAGTGCAATGAACAGGTAGTGCAAAGAATGAGTTTTCCCACACCACAGGGCTGCTGAATTCCACACAGAGATAACTTCCATCTATGTATTTGTTAATAAGCTATACACATATGAAAAACTTGATATGTGAATGAAATACTGCAAATATCAATCCCTGAAACACTTCAAACACATACATACCTCTATTCTGCACAGAATGTATATGTACTCTGTTGTTGGACATTCATGTATTTGCACATGGACCAGATGTTTGAACCTATATGGCCAATATATTTATTATCTAGACATGTAACTGCAGTTTGAAAATATATTTTGCAGAACTTTCCAAAGGATGACTTAGACTTTGACATATGACAGCACCTAGTGTGTTGACTTTCAGTAATGACTTCATACTGCTATTCCAGAGTCATCAATATACATACCGCATTCATTTTTTGTGCTTCAGTAATTTCAGGTGCAATATAATGTTTGTTCAGCTGTGCTTGCCATCTTTGAAGTACACTAATGTACTCTGAGAAGGCAAAGTGACTGGCACAGAAATGAATAATTACAGTAATGACTAGTTGTTATTCTTGTTTATTTTGGGGAGTATTCTAATTAGCTGCTCAGTAAATGGCTACTTCCTATACATAGCTGCTATTCATATTAATTGCTGAGGTAAGACACATTTGATTTAATACTGAACCTTTCACCTCACCTAGAAATAGTGTTGACTTCTATACATGCCTGTTCTGTAACCATATGCCGATGCTACTCGGCACTGCTACCAGGCTCTAGCAGGTCCTAGAACAACATGAAATTGCTGTGGAAGACAGTGCAGACTGAAATTACCCCATCCTGTGAATTAGGAATGATTCTATCTTCCCTTTCTACTCCTGGAACTTTAGTTCAGGAGCCAACAACCAATGTCTTCCAAGACTATAGCAAAATAGATCCTTTCTGGGTGAGAATCAGTAATGGTGCTAAGTTGCCTGTGTGAAATAAGAATGGTGTTGAAAAAGTGGATTGGCAAAGAATTGCAGTAGTTACATATAAGCAGAAATCTTATTTTGAAAAGTAGAAAAATAAGGTAAAATGTGGGATATTAGAGCCTGGCCACTGGGATGGAAATATACTTAAAATCAAGGTGTTGATCAAGTATTCACTTGTCAAATGAAAAGGACTATGGATGAGTCTCTTAAGAGCTAAAAGGTATTCCAGTTCAATTGCCTAAACTACGTTTAGCCATGACTGATGAGTCAATACACAAGATGTGGCAATGAAAATCAACATGAAAAAAGAGTTTATCTTATTTTCCTGACAGTCCTTAATGTTTTTGATCATCCTCTATTTTTCTATTGATTTGATGGCATGATTTTCCAAAATGCTTTCCTTCTTCCTCTTGGGGTTCGTGGAGGACATGGCTTTATGCATGAAAAGGAATAGGAGGTTTTCATCTTTACTTTTATCTGACATGAAGCATTAAACTACAAGTCTTCAAGATTCTCAGATCTTTTTTAGTCCATTTGAACTAGAAACCTCTTTTTTGGTGATCTGAAGTAAAGTTTGGTAAATGAAGACATGCAGGTTAACAACATTCTTCTTCTGCTTATATCATCTATTTTTATACTAGTTGTTTTGATTTATTTGCTGTTTTGGAAGGATATTGCATAGACTTTTTAAGAAAAGGGGAAGAGATGGCACTGGAGGGTTTCAGCTAAAGTACTGTTTCTGCTTCTAGACCATGTACTTCAGGGAGGATTGGAGACCTGCAGGATAAAGATCAGGAGAAATTATTGAGAGAAAAGGCTTCATTTACAATAATTGCTTAGTGAAAAAAGAAAATTAAGAGGAGACACTATAACTTTTACTTGATCAGAAGGTTAAGATGAAGGGAACTTATTTTTCCATTCTATAAAGGGCATGATAAAAACTAGCAGGATTGCTTTTCAGATATTAAGTTTTGGTAGGGTGGTTGATAAAATAACCATCTGCAGTTTATCCCAGGTCATTTGTGGTTTTTCTATGATCATGAGGAAAGAAGGGGCAAAGCAGAATTGAAATGTCAATGTGAAAGAAGTAGGTGTGAGAAAAGCAGTTAATTCTCTGAGGTAGAGGGCTACTTGAGGGTTTGGCTACACAGGAAGACTTTGTGACGCCCTGGAAATCTAATTTTTAAGAATTATTGCTGTAAAAATGTTTTAAAATTAATTAAGAAGTGAAAAAGAGGGTTTATAGAATTGTTTGGCACTCCTTGTTCTTTAGAGTGATGTTTTGCTAGTAAGTTTTGCAGTTCAGCAATATGCCAATCCTGAGTCTCTAGTTAGCTAGGAGGGGGGTTCACATTTGACATATGCAGCAGAGCTGTCAGTTTGCAGCAAAAAACAGGGCAGGTCATGTTTCCAGTGTTAATTTACACTTGACATCTTATTTATACCTGGGAAATGCTGTTATAAAATATTAGAACACAAATAATGCTGGCACAGCAGGGTTTTCAAAAAGAGACTTGTGTTGAATTTCTTCCCACAAAGTTAGGAAATAAATGCATCTAATATTAGAAAACTCTGTGCTAATTGTAGGAAGATGCCACACTAGTTACAGCATTCTCAAGCCATTGGTTTTTTCCCCAGGGAGAAAGAGATGAGACCCACTGAGCACTAACAGTAATGAGACTTCTTCAGTCACAGTAATTATGTTCCAATTTAGATAAAATTTCAGTGTGCACTTGCGATGTTTCCGTTTTATTGTCTGCGTGTATTTAAAGCAGTAGAACTCTGTGTTACAAGCATCTCCAAACACCATGCATTAAGAAACTGTAGCGTTTAGTCCGACTTGCTTCCAGCGTCCATAGGATTCTATTGAGACTTTTATCTGAACTTGAAGTATTAAAAAGTCTTTACTGATACAAAAGTATCTTACCCCTATGGGTAAAAATGGCTAACTTTCAGTCTTATCATTCCTTCTAGAGGTTTCTGTGGTGCTGTGGTTGGGGATGGGGGGTATGTGCTGATTTTACTGAAGACAAAAAATATCTGATATTTTGTCCATCATTTTGGGGACCAATAACACTCCCTAAGAGTCCAGTTTCCTTCAGTAAATTGGAATGCTGCATTACTGTTTCATGGAAGGTGTCATTCTGGATCTCCCTTAAAAAAGCAAAAAGGTCAATAATAGGTGTTTGCATAACTCTGTGCCCTTTCAGAAGACCATAGTATCTGAGGACAAGTGCAAAGGTAATTTCCCCTGCAACATTTTGATTAGTATAGATTCGTTTCAAGCCTCCTTGGAATGCTTGAAAGCGAGTCACATAGGGGTATCCAGTTATGGTTTTAGTGGAAAGTCTCCAATCCTCTAACTCACCCGCTACATTTGCTCCCTAATTGCTCTTGCATCATGGTAATTGTGAATGTATAATACAGCAAAGTAGCTCTATTTAAGAAAGAAAAAAAGTAAAAGGTAGAGGTCTTTTCAGTGTATTTGAATAGGAAAAAAGATCATTCCTTTTACCACCAAAAAAAATCAGGAAGTAAATTACACGTTCTGAATTGGTTTTGCCCCCTCAAAGTAGAAATTTCAGTAGTTATAACTGAAAACTCCCAGGCATAACACAAGATCTTTTCCAGGCAGCTAAGTGAGCTTTAAATACAGCACATGATAGTCACAGTGGACCTATCGTAGTTTAAACATGAAATAAAGTGAGCAGTGCCAGCTCAAGATATTCAAAAACATCCATCAAGCTCCAGAAATCCTTGACTTATGTTTCTTTTTATTCAGCTGCTGGTACCCAAGTTTTGGGACTCCCTTGGATCTTGTTCTCACACAAGTGATGATTAGAGGCTTACTTTATTTTTGATGCTGAGTGAGTTTCTCACATTCTTTATCACGTACTATAAAATATAACTGTGCTGTTAAACCAAAATGGAGTTTTTTGCTGAGTGTGGTGAGGTGGCACTCCTTGAAGAAGCTGTGTATGTCTACTAAATGAAATGTGATTCTGTAGTACAGTTAATTTATAGTTCATCCGAAGATGTCTTGGAGATAATGGCTTGATTCATGAAAGCAGATGACAAATGCAATAGCATCAAATGTAGGGGGATGTTTCTCTCAAAAAGAGAATTAATTACTTTCCTTTTATAGAGGTATTTTTGTTAAACTCTTCAGGAAAAGAAGCCCTTCATAAAATTGATAGACTACTTACATTTCACTTATAAATTAAAATAAAATTCTTAATAAATTCACTTAAAGAATTTTTACAAGTCCACCTTCTCTAACGAAAAAACAACTCATAGTAGAAATCCAGACAAATGCATATATATCCCTCACCTATCCAGCAGAAAACATTGAAGCACAATACTGGGGCATGGGCAGAGGAGTAATTCACTACTGAAAAGGAAGAAGAAAGCTTGAAGTCTACAGATTGCTTAGGGAGAACTTTCTTCACTCCAGGCCATATCTATGTAGACAGCAGATGCAATATTTTATGGACAGAGAGGTGCATATATAGTACATTTCTGCAGGCATCAAACAGCATGAAACCTTTTACATTACAGGATGAAAATAGTTATTGATGAAAAGGAAAATCGAAAAGATTGGCTTCTGACTTAAAATCAGAAAAAGGGTCTGAGAAACAGAGCTGCTGTCTCTTATAATTACAAAATGTAGTTCATTTTCTTTTCATTTCCCCAGTCTCTTTGAAGACCTTTGACCAGTGTTACGATCTCTCTACTTCTCTGCCAGGATAAGCAAACAAATAATTACACTCTTGGGGGATTTTCTAAACATTGGATCCAGTTTTCTTCTTCTGTTTACTTCATATCAAAGTTACTCCTGTCAGTCCCTCAAGCTGCTTCTGACTTAACTGCCTGCAAGTGAGAGAATAGGTCGTCATGTCTGATGTTACTCTTAATACACACTAAGTTGACAGAAAAAGAAGCCAAGGAGAATTCTTCTCCAGAGCTGACATGATTGATCACTTTGATGTGTATTAGCTTTCTTTAAACTACCCTCAGAAAATGACAATTCAAAGTCCAATTTAATACTCTCAATGCTCGTGGCTTCTTTTAACTAAATATCCCTGTTAAGTCTTGTAGGACATGCTCTTAAACACATTTTTTGCTGATTAGAGAATCAGCATGATACTGACAGAATTCACTATTAATAAATTTAGTTCCGCGTAAAAATTTTTAAACCCTTTCAGTGTCAGAAGACTTGGAGTCACATCGTGTAACAAAGTATTGTGTTGTTATCAAGTATGTAGTTTGATGTCTGAAGGGACAGCAGATGAGTTGACAATTGTCTCGTTTCCGTAATCTACTGGAAACAGTCTAATCACTTTTTTATTTGGCATTATTCTAGGACTATGACAACTCTACATGAGTGTTTTCAGGTTTACTTTCAAAATAGCAGTAAAAGTAGTTTTGTAGTGGCTCGTGTCACAGTGTCTCAGATCTTCATTTTGCAAGTAAAAAAAAATTGAGTTGTGTGAATGTTGAACATTTCCTGAGAGTCAAGTGGTATTTATTTTGTTTTCAGCCATTATCATTAATACTTGAGTTTTGAAGCACAAATAACGGTTCTCTTAGGCAATGCAAGGCTGATATTTATCCTTTTTCCACTGGGATCCCTTCTGGGAGAAGGGAGAATCTTGTATTGCAATGGGAAACATTATATATTTTTCCTTAATTGTTTTGATTATTTAAAAATATTAGAAATATATATTCAGTGAATTTATAATCTGAGGTGCTTTTAAATTGAAGAAATGTATTTTGAGTCTTCCTTCTTAAAATTATTTCATTGCTGCAAAAGAGAAAAATCAAAGTATATGCCTTTCAGGGGAAGAAGAAGTAATCTCTGTGCTGCTGGTTCTGGTTTGGACCTTCAGATTTCCATCATTTAATATTCTCAGTTGCTCCCATTTATTTCATATACAGCATTAAGATAAACAGCACAGCCAGAGCATGTGATTTTATCTGAACCAGAACTGCAGAAGAGACACAGACAGTCCTTGTTATTATTCCTGTTATTATGTACAAAGATACATTTGATAGGAAGCCCAGAAACCATAAATTTCAGTTCCAGCTCTCCTCCTAATTGCTGTTAATATTTCTATTTCCTTCACATTACACATGGTTCATATTTCTAACTTTGACAGTATCTTTCAGTGGTTCATTTTCACAAAATATTGGACAACTTCTTCAAGGTCACTTTAAGCAGAGCTGGGAACAGACTTCAGATTTCTATTGCGTTGGCATTAAGACTTATTTGCTTTGCCAACCCTGCGACAGGATTCTGGAAAATAATTTTTATACTGCAAAACATTCACACTAAGTGAATTTGGATGGTGTTATAATGTTCATTTTTATGTTTTCAGCTAAGAAAACCTATTTTTCTGAAAACAGTTTTGTATTCATTTGAATGTGTATATTCAGAGCCTGTTATGGAATCTTTTGCCCATTTCTTATATGCAGGACATCTGCTGATGAAAGCTACTAAAAATGTTAACATTTGAGTTAATAAGCTTGTCTTTCATCTCATTTTGCAAGATGCAGCAGAAGTTCTTTAAGGACATGAAATGTCTCAAGCTATTTCTAGTCATGCATAAAGCTCTTCCCTTACAGGTCCAGTTTGAATCCTGCACAGCTCAGTGTTTGAAGTGCCACTACCATCTAAGAGGTATTTGTAATCTCTATGAGATGAGTTTTGGTCTCATCTCTATGAGATGAATTTGTGAATTTCCAGTTTGCTGTCCAAGGGGCTTTGCTAGTTCTTCAGTACAGAAGCATCCCTTTAGTGTTTGCTGGGTTCCTGGCCCAGCCCAATGAAACCTTGATTCCCTGCTAAGAGCTCCTGCCACTGGAGGCATATTTAACTCACTGCCTATTTGCAGGGAGTGGCAAAGTCATTATTTCTATACTTACAGGAAATGAAGTGGAGAATTAGAAGATAAAGAATTCTGGCTTGACCTTCTTTAAAGCCTTCATAATTGGGGTTCTTTTGCCTCAGCTCTTGATTTTTGGGTCTGACTTAAACTTAAATCACTCTGCCTTGGCTATTCTCTTTTCAAAAAAACACACAGAGAAAGGGATGGAGTTCAAAGATGATGCTGTTACATCAAATGAGGCATTTGTTACTGCATCAATGGGCAGATTTAGCTCAATCTCCTTTCTGTATGAAATTAGGTCCTAATCCATCTTTCGCATTACCTTTGGCTATTAACTGAAGTGGCTAATTCAAGGGCCCAAGTACATTCTATTCTCATGTAATCAATATAAACAGTATTATTTTGCATATTAGGTAATAAAAATTCAATTGGTTTAAATTCAAGCTACAGATCTTAGCAATGCCGTGTAGAACCAAAACCAAGGGGATGACTTCTCCATACATGAAAAATACAAGAAAGGTAGAACTCCAATACCCTGAGGCCATTGCTTATTACAAAATAATTCTTTCCCTTTAACAAGAGCCCTTCACCACTGCAGATAGGAAGCTGCAAAACAGGAGACAAGTGAAATTGTCACCATGCAGTGAGTAAGGTCATCAAGATGATTAGGGCTTGCAAGGTGGGGAGGCTGAGAGCTGGGTTTGTTCAGTACTGTTTAGAAAGGAGTGTGAATGTATTGCTATTTTCAGCTTTACCTGTTGACAAAGAAATTCCATTTTGATATTAGGGAAAATAATTTACAGGTAAGGTGGTGATTGAGCTTTGGAGCAGATCTCTGAGAGAGGCTGTGGCATCTCCATCCATACTGAGAACTTGACTGGACATGGCCCTGAGCAGCCCGATCTTACTTTAAAGTTAGCTTTAACTTTTAAGCTGCCCTTGCTCTGACCAAAGGGTTGAACCAGATGACTTTCAGAGGTCCCTGCCAGCCTAGATTATTTTATGACTCTGTCCCCCGAAGCTGCCTGACTTGGCAGAGCAGAGCTGTGCTGCAGCCAAAAAGGAACTGCTCTTGTACAGCGTGTCCCTTCCTTGCCTGCCCTGGGCCACTGCCCCATGCTGGGCTCTCATGTTTTTCTTGCTAAGTGTGGATGGGAAGAGCAGATGTCAGCTGAGCCACAGCAGCCTTCTGCTGTTCCTGGGATATCATCAGCTCTGTGGTACAGCCATTATTATTTGTTCAACAGAGAACTGAATGTGCAGCAGAGAACTGAATGTGGAGAGTCAGTGCCTTTGAATTCATTGTAGGAACTTTGATCTTTCTGTTTGAAAGTACTTTGACAGTTTCTTTTAAAACATCTGACAAAAATAGCTCAGTCTGGAAGCCAGCAGGTGTTTAGGCACTTTTTTTATTGCATATATTAATAAAAAATGAGTCATTTGTGTTAATCTGTGTTAGGCTGTTACAGATCTGCTTTGTACTGCATTAAAGAGATATTAGCCAGGAATATTCAACATCTCTAAGAGGAATGCTTCACTGTGTTCAAATATGACATGGCAACATATTTATGTCAATACAGATAAGGGCTAAATAAAATGGGGAAAAGTGAATTTACTTTCAATGTTTGAGCCTGGACATATGGTGTCAAACAATTAATTGCATTAAGAAGCAGGACTCTGTGTTCTAGGCTACCACAGACTGAGCATTAAAAGCTACAGAATTTGGCCCATAGTCTTGAGAAAAAAATAAAATGCAGATGCAGGTAAAACTTCTTACATAAACAGCTGTGTCAAGTTCTATGCTCTCTTTCTGTTATGCCACCCAATTTTCCAACAGATGTGTAGTTCTCTGTGATGCATTACTGTCCACTTGCTAGTCCATCTTTTGCTGTGCTTCCTTTGTGTTTGCTGGAGAAAAAGGAGATAAGGATGGGACAGCTAACATGAAAGCCTCAATTTTTACTTATTTGAGTATTTAGAACAGAGAATAAAAAGGTTGCTCTTCAAAGGCTAGATAAATGTTTTTTAATGTTAATCAGCCACAGCACAGAATTACGTCAGTAGCATGATTTCCAAGATGCTTTGTTGCATTTAATGTGAATAGGCTGTAGAAAATAGATAAAGACATGAGGATAAACAACCCTTCTTTTTCCCTGAGCACACCTGTCAGCAGAAGGATGATTTAAGGCCTTTGCCCAGAGAAGCAGGGCCTGGGTGCTTGACACATCACAGGGAGCCTCTGCTTTCGAAAACAGTCTTTGATTTCCACTCCAAATATCCTGCAGTGTCAAACAGACAGATTTGGATTTGAGGTCCTTTGCAAATATTTTGTCTGATCCAAAGTGCTGAAACTGACAGGGACAGATACACTTCCATAAGAGTATAGACATACAAAATTGCACTGGCTATACTTTATACTGTTTTCTAAGTACATCAAGATGGAATTTTGTATCTTTTTAGTCCTATGATTTTAACCAACAGTATTTATTTTCATGTTGTTTTTATGTAAATTCCTTATGATCATGGGGTGAAGGTGCCTCCTAGACTTCGTAGCAGAAATCAAACTTTTCTAGATGCCCTGAAAAGTACTGAAGAAACTGAACAATATTAGTGTAAGAATTATGTGCCCCATGAGGTATTAATTACAATATGTTTAAGGGAATTTAGAAGAGGTGCATGTGCAGAAGGAATCAGGGATATTGTCAGTTTACACCTCATTTACTTGATGCTTTTTCTTACTTTATTTTTTTTAATTGCTTTCATATAAAAGAGGCAAACTTGAAAAAAACATATGTGATACAGTGCACCATCTTTTCTCCGAAAGTGTGTAATTATAAAGAGATTGCTTTTTTTTTTGTATAAATTTTCCAGATTTTACATTATTTATTGCAAATTTTTGTATACTAATAAGGACTTGAGATGGTGACTGTACAGGGCACCAGAAGAAAATCAAAAAAGATGACACTGAATCATTAACATTGCCATATGTTTACAGCTTTGTATATGAAAGGTGAATTTTCTAATGATGACCTGATTCTGGCAGCATGTCTGTTTTCCACCATCTTTTGCAAGTGGAACTCAAACTCAAACAAAATGTACAGATTACTTAAATTTTTCTGTTTAAAATACTGGAGACTGTTTTCTCTCAGACATGAATCAGAGGTTGAACTCAAGTTTAGGAAACTGAGCATGTTACTATTTGAAGTACTGCAAGTTAGCCTGCTTGGCTTGAAGCTGTTCCTCAAAAAGTCCACAGCTCAGGTCTCACTCCTTGTCTGTACCTGCCAGCCCCACAAAAATGTCTCAGTGTCGATGCTTAGAGTGTTCAAACTGGCACAAGCTGCTTTTGTTTAGGTACCTGAATCCTGTTTCTTACTGCACCACTTGGACGGCTGTTAAGGTACCAAATTGAATTTTCCCTGCAAATTTTATGCTTAAGCACCAGCAAGTTTCTTCCCATATGTTGATGTTTTTGCCAATTCCATGAAAGGTCCTAATATTTTCTTGTTCCTGCTATTCATTTGTCTTGATAAGATCAACTGGAAGGATCCTGTGGAAAGATCTTGGGATCCTGGGTGCATTATCTTAGCTGTGGATCTCTCTTGTGCTAAAGCAATACAAATAGAACTAAATGAGTGAAAAGGCAATAAACCATTTGAGAAAGGAGCTCTTTGTTCTGATATTTGTAGATTAAGCTCTTGGGATTCAAAGTGCCCTAAACTGTTAATGTCAATACACCCTACGCAGGAGTTGTGTAGGCTAATTAATGTTAATGGCCTTAGGAAAAATAAATAAATTACTTTTGTATGAAAACTGAAAAGTTTATGTTCTTGAGTACTATAGGAGCAATTTTGTACTTAATACATCAATTTCTAGTAAAAGGAAGTTTTAATTAAATAAGTGAACTTTTCGGTGGTCTTAGTGATTCTGATTATTTTTACCCTTACTAGCTCCACTGAAAGCATTTTTAGGTGTTTGTGGGATACTGTTTGTGTCAAGCTCAGCAGTGGTACTTCCATTTTGGAAGAAGATAAAAAGGGACATACCAGCCTTCCTAAGTTGTCAAGGCAGTTTACCAGCCTGTGTGCAAAATCAGTGTCTCAACCTACTTCTTTGTAACACAAGTCTTAAAAATTGTCACTTAACATGTAGCTGTTTTGAGTAAATACATGCTGAAGCAAAATATTAAGATCTTCAGATGAAAATGCTATATTTGTCCTCCTAATTACTGTTATTGCTTTAATTAGTAAGATCTTGGCTTTGAGCTATGACCTTGAGGTTAAAAAAATATTAATTATCAGTCTTTGAAAAATGCTAATTAACCTAGTCAACCATTAAATTGTTTAGATTACATTTGATAGTATTTCATTAATATAAAATATAAACTCGGACTTTTTTAATGTCTGAAATGTCATTTAAATTAGCCTTTACTCCTAAATAATGTGTCGTATTTTAAAACAGCTTTTTTTCTCACTAACATAGACATTCTCGTATGCCTCGAAAAATGTTTGCTATGTAGAACACTTTACTAAAATCCAAATTCAGCAGAATACTTGGGAATTTCAACTTCTTATTTACACATTAGTGTTTGCTAGTTTACTGATCAGTGTTGAATTCCTGTCCAGGACTGAATGACCATTTAGTTAATCGGTGTTGAAGCTTCTCCCTGTGGTATGGAAAGACAGACAGAGTGTTGTTCTCTGTCGATTTCTTTGTGAGATTTGGTGTTGGGAATGTCTGGGGCACTATTTGAGCAAAAGGGAAGAGAAGGGCATCATTAGGGGACCACATGGTTTGGGACAGCCTAGAAGCACTGCAGATCAGATATATGCTCCACAGAGGATAATAAAAGACCGTTAAACAGGGTCTGATCCCAAACAGAATTCAGCTCACAGAAAGATGGATTAAAACCAATCTTATTCCCATCTCTAAAAGGAGTGCACAGTCCATTCCTGTACCACACAATGGGGCAGTTCAGAACCCTCTGCTTGCTCTCCGTGTGTGTAACAGGAGGAGAAGCTGCTGGGAGTGTTAGTCCTTAGAAATAATAATGTGCCATGGTTCCCTGAAGGAGCCTGTGTTCCTGTCAGGATTCCTGGTACAAGTGCAGAGTGTTTGGGTTTGCACCTGCCTTGTGTTTGATCCCATCTTCTCTGTAAGGGGCTCTGCACTTCCAGCACACCGGTGCCTCCTGTACCAGCAGCTCACAGAGCTGGTGGGAGAGAATCACTGGGGTTTTTTCCAACTACCATAGCAACTTAGCTGTCTAATTATAGAAATTACCTTCCTTTACCCCATTCTTAATGGGGCAGGGGAGAGCAGAGCAGAGGGAAACAGGGGAGAAGAGGAAAAAATTACCTTAAAAATAAAAAATAACTAATTATAGTCCCTTCACTGGTAAGGATATAGTTTATTAAATAAACTATATTCAGAAATATCTAAGTTGTACATTTCTCTGCCACAGAAGACTGTCATATTAATTTTAAATTGCTGGATGTTTTCAGTCAGGGGCTCTGAGAAGAAAGCCTTCCCATTAAATTTCCAGCAGTTAGGCACATGATGTGGTTAGCCTTTCCCACTTCATCCAGGAGTCACTGAGCTTCAGCTGAAGTAAGCCTGTTTGTGCAAGCAAATCTTCTTTCTGAACCCTCTCCTTCTGGTAGACTTTTTCCTTAAAAAATAAGAGATCCTTCAAATCCAGCTGCTTTGCTTTTAGTGATCACTGTGGTCCCTGCATAGAAATCAAAGGAGTGAGGACATGGGGCCTTGCACCTTGTGACTCTCAGCTCAGTGCGAAGTTTGCTGTGTCTGGGCTGAGATGTGCAGAGGAAGGTGTGGATGAACACATTTTAGCTGAGCAGACCCTGCTGCAGTGTCTGTCAGGCAGGCATGCAGGTCTGCAGTCTGAACACTCATTGTGGCTGCCACCCTGTGACCAAGGGGAAAAGCGTTTTGCCTCCTCCAGCCTTCCACAGAGCTGACAGGCAAACTTAACTAGTTCTCTGATATTTAAGGGGAGAAAACATCAACTCCCTAGACATGGCCATTAGCATCTTTTATAGTGTCAAGTAAGTCAGTGGTGTGACAGTAGTGTGACAAGCTGTGAAAACGTCTTTGGCCGCAGCGCAGCGGGCTGTAGATGGGAGTGCTGGAATGGAGGTTAATGCAGGAATGGTGCGGTGTAGTGTTCACCAGAGTATTTCTTCCTAGGAGGTATGGTGTAGGTATGCTTGGATGATGAGTGTTTCCTGAGCTGTCCAGATTACCATAAACTACCAATATCCCCCTAATACAGCAAACACAGATACAGTTTTCATCTTTCTGGGGCAGGCAGATTTGCAATTTTAACTCAGAGGAATCTCATTACTCTTATCTCAAAGACTGAGAAATGCTAAAACAAGATAAACAAGGAAAGCTTTCAGCCGTTTTGCTGTAAATGTTACTTTTACATTTCAAAATGGATGGATTTAATTGAATGGAGGAAATTCCATTCCAGAATCTTTGCTATGCAACTGAAAGCAAGTGGGGTCCTCCTACATTTGTTTTTGTTGGTTTTTTTTATCTAAAGCTTCTCAAAAGAATAATTTTGCTATGGCTGTAGCTTTTTCAAATTAAGTATCTGCAGCCTTCTCTATCTTCCTAGACAAGAACAGCACATTGGAAAGTTGCAAATGAAATGAGATAAAACATCGTTTGGCAGAAGGAGACAAGCTTGGCAATAGTGAATGAATGGGATATTGTTATTGTTCATGTTGGCATCGAGAGTGGGGCTAGGAAAGGTGGGATATTTAGGAGTCCACTAAGCACTGCTGTGAGGGGCTCTGTGAACCTGTGAGTCACGTACGAGTGACAGTGAAGATGTTGGAGATCTGGTGATTTGTAGAAATATAAACTCTTCAGATGTCACTGTCTATAGGGATTAATGATCTAGGCCCTTCCACCAGACCAAAGTTTTTTCCCATGCACACTGATGAATGTTGTGGCTTTTCAAGGATTGTTCTTCCAATTTTAAGGTGGGGAATAACTTGCCTGTACAGACCTTCTTAGGAATTTTGTGGTGGTGTTTGCAGGGGTCCCAGGATGAGGGAAGAGATGAGAATCTTGACTCCATGTTTCAGAAGGCTGATTTATTACTTTATGATATATATTATATTAAAAGAAAATTATATACTAAAACTACACTAAAGAAAGAGAGACAGAAGACATCAAAAGGCCAGCAAGGAAAGGAATGGAATGATAATGAAATCTTGTGACTGCTCACAGCCTCGACACAGGTGGCTGTCATTGGTCATCAAGTAAAAACAATCCGCATGTAACCAATCAAAGATGCACCTGCCACATTCCACAGCAGCAGATAATTATTGTTTACATTTCATTTCTGAGGCCTCTCAGTTTCTCAGGAGAAAAATCCTAGCAAAAGGATTTTTCAGAAAAGATGTCTGTGACAGGAATTTGATAAAGTTATTACTGCCTATAGCCACTGACCATAGAAAAGGATTGTGTGGGTGTTTTTTCTAGTGGCTGTTGGTCTTCCTTTTCTTTCTCTTTTTCTGAGATGTACAATGGGATTCCACATTCTTATTATACCAAACAGAATATTACTGAAATAAAATTGAAAGCATAATGTTGCACACAACTGTACAATAGTTTATAAATTACAGTCATTCTTACTTTTTGCACTTCATTCTGTCTTCACAAAATGAAATTTGGAAATGGCTTACTGGCTTTTTCAAATATAGTTTTTCAGGAATGTGAAATAGTGTATAATGTCATTCTTGTCTGAAGTAAATGCTTCTCTAAAGAAACTCATGTAAGCATTTCACCATTCATGTTCCTTGCTGTCCTTCATCTTTTTCATAAAGTAATGAATTTCAGATTCCAGGTCTGTCAGCTCTAATAGGTATTTAAAATGGCAGCTGGACTATTGCCTTCTTACTGTTCAGTATTTTCTTTAAATACGTATTTTCAGTGATATTTGAACAAATCAATTTTTTTAGACCTCCCATTCATTCTCTTCTAAATTAAATTTAGGCCAAATTCCATATAAATAGCTTTAAGTGAGTGTTTTTCAACAGCTTTTTCAACTTCTGTAGATAATGGCAGAGTCCTGCTGTATGTTATTTTCATTGTTATCATTAGTGAGAAAGAGTCTGTGGAGTGCGAAGTCCAGTGCAGCCACAATCAGCTGTGCAGGCTCCTTTTCCCATCCTACCCTAAATCAGATTTTGTAGAGCACAGATCCATTTAGATACAAATATGATGAGTATTTTTTGAGGACTATTTGTTTCTTTGGGTCTGCTGAAGTTATTATTATTTATATAAATCAGTGTTGATGAAGATGTTTGAAAACTGCACAGCTGGAAATCGTAGCTAATTGGACCTCACATATTTACACATTTTGGTCTTTCTAGTGACTTTTGTAGTAGTACTATTCAAGAATAATTTGGGGTGTTTGCTTACTTTTTTCCTTTTGAGAAAAGCGAAAGTGTGTTTTGACTTGGTTGGTGCTCAAAGGCATTTAACAACTTTGAGTTGAAAAAGATCTTCTGTGTATGAGAGAATATGCCTGTTTTCCTTCAAACTCCATCAGCTGGTCTCATAAAAATGTACTTTTAAAATCTACCATGAATCCTTTTTGTTTCTCTCAGAAAACCCCACTGGTTGGGGTGGTTTTGCTCCTTTTTGGTTTTTTTTCCAAACTAGATCTAAGTTATATCTCTGGATGCCCCAGCACAGGAAGGATGTGGACGTGTTGGAGTGACTCCAGAGGAAGGCCACAAAGGTGATCAGAGAGCTGGAACACCTCTGCTATGGGAAAAGACTGAGAGAGTTGGCGTTGTTCAACCTGGAGAAGAGAAGCCTCCAGGCAGACCTTACAGCAGCCTTTCAGTATCCAAAGGCCTGCAGGAGAGCTGGAGAGGGACTTTTTACATGCATGCTGCAATAGGACAAGGCATAATGGCTTTAAACTGAAACAGGACAGGCTTAGATTATCTGTTAGAAAGAAATTCTTCACTGTGATGGTGGTGAGGCACTAGAAGAGGTTGCCTGGAGAAGCTGTGGATGTCACATCCCTGGAAGTGTTCAAGGTCAGGTTGAAAGGGGCTCGGAGCAAACCTATCTCGTAGGAGGTGCCCCTGCCTATGGCAGGGTGAGGGTTGGACTGGATGATCTTCTGAACTAAACCATTCTGTGGGTCTGTGGCTAAGGTAGCACTCAGCACAGACAGAACACAGAGAGTTACTTTAAATGTCCCCTGAGGTTTCATTTAAGAGCCAAGCTAGAGGGGCCTGAAGAGGAAGTCAGACTATTCCCTGAAGGCTGCTATTTGCCTCTGTATTCATTTTTCTTCCAATAGTAACATAATCTATAGTCAGACTAGGCTACCACAGCCTTAGATGTCCAAGTGCAAGAAATTAAGGAAGAAAATAATATTATAGTAGTACATAAGCAAAAGAAGCAAATGTAAACCTGTTCCACAGAGTGTGACAGATGTGTGTTACTTTGATAAAGAACAGAAAAACAAAACCAGGTTCCATGTTGTGAAAACAATACTCCATGGAAAATGTCCAGCATTAGGAGCCTTAGAGCATCTCTTGCCAAAGCACACCAGTCTTTCTCTAAATGTTTGTATTTTTACTAGAAATTAATTTTACTTTCTGTGGTTATGTTCCAGTTACACTATGTATAGCTTCTGCCAGCAGCTAACTCAGTGTTTTAATGTTCTCTTCCTTCCAGATATTTCAATACCTGTTGCTTTTAGTCATTCAGCACAGACCCCACTAGAGAGAATAAAGGAAATGACCTTTTGATAGAAAGGACAGTATTAGTTGCAGCTTTCAACTTGCTTTGGAAGACAAGGTGTAATGAAGCTGATTTCATACTCAGGTGTATGATGAAGAGGTTTTTTAATATTTTTGGATGTTGCCTACCTACATGTCCTAATTCTTAATCCATTTTTTTCTCTGACATTCAAGTGAAAGTCTGAGCCTCTGGTACCAGGTAATGGGATGACATCATAACCATTTGTCACAGCATTTATCATAGAGTGGTGTACATAGATTATGTGACCTGTGAACCTTCAGCCTGTCTAGTTTCCCTCCATTTCTTTATTTTATTGCATTTTTCTGAATTACTTATTGACTATACCAGCTTGTCCAGGCGAAATGACTTTTTTAATGAGGAAACTAAAGAAGCCAGTTGAGTCATCATGAATGTTCTTGAGCTGAACTCTCAAACTATTGTTTTAACAAGAGAAAAGATACTCTCTTTGTTTCTGGTTTGAGTGTCCATGTGTCCATTCCCAGGCACTGCCCAGGAGTGATGCTGGGGCTGCCTCTGTGAGGTGGCACTGGGGCTGTCCTGTTATGGATACAGGTGGCTCCAGCTGGCTCCAGCCAGCTCCAGCCAACCCATCCCAGGGCAGGGCTGAGGCCCTGCGGGGCACTGATTGCACCTCTACAAAAACATGTTTAACAAAAAGCAAAAAATACTGCAGAGCAGGTGTGAGAGAGCAGTGAGAAAAATGTGACAGAAAGGCACCAGGGTCAGTGAAGGAGGGAGAGGAGGTGCTTCAGGCACCAGGGCAGAGGTTCCCCTGCAGCCCGTGGTGAAGACCATGGTGAGACAGCGTTGCCCCTGCTGCCCATGAGGGACCACACTGGAGCAGTTTTCCACCTGCAGCCTGTGGAGGCCCCCACATTGGAGCAGGTGGAAATGGCTTGAAGGAAGCTGCATTCCCTGCAGAGTCCATGCTGTAACAGGCTCCTGGCAGGAACTGCAGCCCATGGAGAGGAGCCCACACAGGAGTAGGTTTTCTCACAGGAGTTGCAGCCCATGGAAAATTCACTCTAGAGCATTCTGTTCCTGGAAAAGTGGACACCGTGGAAAAGATCCATGTTGGAGCTGTTGTTGTGGAACTGCAGCCTGGGGAAAGGGCCCACACTGGAGCAGTTAATGAAGTATTGTACCTTCATGGAGGGACTGTGCTCTGGGAGAGGGGGACAGTGTGAGGAGGAAGGAGCAGCAGAGGTGGAGCACTATGATCTCACCACAATCCCCATTTCCCATTCCCCTGTGCCATTGGCTGGCAGAAGAAGTTGATCCTGACAAGAATAGGGGAGAAGTATTTGTAATTTTGTCTTTTTTACTGAAATACTACTCTATTTATAACTGGCTGTAACTTAAAATTATTTCCCAAGCTGAGTATGTTTTGCCTGTGGTGTTAATTGGTCCTTGCCTTTAGCTCAAGCTTTTTCATCTTATTTTCTTCCCTTTTCTTGTGGAGGGGAGAAGAGAGAGAATGGCTTGGCAGATGCCTGAGTCAGCCAAAGTCAAACCCACCACAGTTTCTTAATTCTTTGGCAAAAATTTGGACTGTATCCTTCTAGCTGAAAATATGCACTGCCTAACATAGCAAAATGGAGATTGTATTAAAATTGGGAAATTTCTATGTGACTTCAAGCCATGAAAATTATGTGTATGACTCACAAGCAAGAAAGCACACTGTGGAAAGATTCTAAAGATGTTTGTACTGGGGTACAAAACAGTGTCAGCCATCTAAAATTAGTCTAATGTTGCCTTTTCTGACTTTTCTGAAATTTCATTGAATCTCCATGTCTCTGATGAGGAACATTAAGAAGACAGTTCTAAACATACTGCCACTTTTAATTAAAGCATCCACTAGGCCATGTTATTAAAGTATGATGTGAATGTAGTACCCTTTCTAAGCTCAGCTTGCTCTTGTAAATCCTTCAAGATTGAAAGACACAAATAGTGAATTTGGTTAGGAGGGCAGGGCCTTGACCACCATGAAAGTCTCCTGTATACAGCCAGTTTCTTTTCCAGCTGTAATATTCTTTGAATGAAGTTCAGGTCAGCTGCAAACAACTTTTGATACAAACATCTCTATCCCTATACTGGAACTGTTATCTAGAGATTAAGCAAGTCTGAGCTTGGCTAAAGCAGCATGGTTTTGTTCTGGTTTTTCGTGTTGTCCACCCAAACCTACTCTGTTTTTCACTGATGAATTTTTTTGGTACCATTCTGTGTTGTGCCTTCACTGAGTGTTTTTCTAGTGGTAGGAAGTTCCCTAGTATATTCTCTGCTGACAAAGTGCTATTGCTAATAAATCATGGTCTTGCTGTTGCTAGGATATGGGGTACATTAAACTCTGTTTTGAAGACCTTTAACAAAGGAAGCTTAACATTGACAAAACTGTGTGTGACGTATTTGTCACATAATTAATTGCTGTAATTGCTTCCTCATTGTAACTCTGGTCATAATTTCTGCATGGGCTTATTTCAGCCCACCATCATGTAATGATGTAGGGCAACTGGATGTTTGCAGCACAGAGGATAAAGGTGATGTAAGGACACCTTTGTACATCCTTACCTTGGCTATGCCACTGATTTTTTCTACTGACCTGCACCAAACTATTTCAATGGTAATTTGTGCTATTGAACGGCAGAAGTTTCACAACATTGCAATTGCAGACTCTTGCTTGGAGGGCTTGTGAGCTGTGACACTTGCAGGATGTAATGTATGACGTAGTGGAAGTGAATCCCTAAGGATATTCTATACTAGGATGTGTGTGTGCCAAATTATGTTCAGAGCTGACAACACACCCACATTTGGTATCAATTTTCAGTGATATGAAATGCTCTGTTTGAAATACAAATAGCCAAGACAGTCTTGACAGTAATCTGCACCTCCAGTAACTTATAGAAGCTGTTAGAGAAGAGAATCTAAATGGAGCCTTCAGTGCAATATTCCTGTTTTATAATAAGACATATTTTATCTACTGTTATTACCTACAGTATATTGAATAAAATACTGCTCTGTCCAGAAACTGAAACCAAACCGGTACATTGCAACAATCAGTATGTAGGAGATATCTTAAAACCAAGATATAGGATTAGATTCATTTTCATTGACATCTGAGAATTGAGGAAGGAAAATAAAGTGTATGTAACTTTTATTAAACAGAAATATTAGGCATCACCTTGAGGAGAAACAAACAGACCTAAGCACATTTCTCAGTCTAGATAGAATATCAGATGTTCAGCTTGAAAAACTGAAAACAACTTGAAGAAAGGCAGTCAAAAAGATGCACCCTTAGGGAGTTCAGAACACTTGGAAAGCAGTTTTGTGCCATGAGAGTTACATTAGAGGACCTGAGATGCATTCCAAACTTGCTGCTCAGATTGTCAGAGAGAAAAGTTGAATGCAACTCGGTCTTGCATGTCAGATGCCTGAACAGAGTGCTAACACTTATTTTTTTAAATGTCCCCAGTGAAAACATGTTTAGATCTTTTTGTCTGACCCTCAGCAGCTTCAGGTTAGGCAGCTTTTGATAAATTCAATGTTTAAAAACATCCATCAAAACAATGTATGATAGGATAATTTGATATCTTGCTATTTATTTTTAGCTTAATATAGAATACAGAAATAATCAGTCATTGAGCTTTTGCAGACTTCCAAATGAACAGGACTTATGAGAAGGTCTCATCTTCATTTCAACAGACTTTAGATAACAATCAAGCAGATTTTAGTAAATTCTACCCTTAAATCATCAGAACTGATGATTAGTCCACTATCAAGACTTTTAAACAAGGAAGGTAACTTGGAAAGCCCTGCTATTGTTTATTCACTAAGAGTAGTCATATTGCTATCATGTAGTCTGTATTTACAAATTACTCTTTCAGTTTTACACCTATGAGTTACTTATGCCAATAAACTCTATACTGCCTCTATGTTACCTTTTTCAGTTTCTGAATAGAAGTCACATCCCTTTCCATTTTTGTCAGTCAAAGGAGATGAAATGTTAATATGGGAATTTTTAATGTATTGCTCATGGTGCTTGTAAACGTTGTGTACCTGAGTACATACATGTGCATCCGTTTATTAAAACCTACAGCATTTTTTTTCTTGTCTTTTCAGCAATAACTAAAATGACTTTCAGCTTTAGTTGTGAGTTTGGCATCTGATTATAATAAACTTACTAATATGTTAAAATAGTAATACTTCTTGATACACCTATAAATATTCTGTATATGAAAAAGGCAAAATAATGCTTTCACTGGATAATTCCTGCCCTACTTTTGTGACACTGAAATTAATGAATTAAATATGGTAAAAATCTTAAGATCATTGTACAGTGCATAAGTAACATTAAAAGCAACTGCCATCAAATAATCACTGAGTAACCCTTAGTATGGGTTTCAATTACTTTAAAATTACTTTTAAAAAACTTTTTAAAAACCCCTAACCTCTGAAAGAGTGGGAGTGCATGTAGATTAGCTCCCTGAAGTACTTTAATTTAAGTATTTTTTCGAATCTACAGTAATTTGTTCTGAGGACTTCAATATTAGAACCACTGATATGTATTAGAAGGCCACCCAATTGTTGTAAATCTCTATTCAGGAGAGAAGAGATAAGGAAACTAATTTTGACTTTTTTGCAGAGAAATTTTCTTGTGCTGAATTGCCAACGACACTCAACTTATCAGCCTGTCAACCTCTGAAGCAAGAGAAAAGAGTATTAAAGCAGAAAATATTGTCATTTTCAGATGAGATAGCATCAGCAACTTTGGCCAATGTAGCTTTTCCATTTGAAAGTACAGAGCACAAATTACTTACATCCCTTAATCTAATTTAAGTTATACTTTAAAAATTATTTCTACATGGTCTTCTATCCTGAGCTTTTGATGGGCCCAGTGGTCTAATTTCTCCAAGCTTCCTTTCAACCATACAACTTGAGATACAAATATTGTTTACTGTGATTAAAGAATATCAAAGCATTGATTTTCTGTCCCAAATTCCTTTGCCAAGCTAATTTAAATCATTAACGACCCCATTGGAGTCACAACTTAAATTGTTTCTTTAGCCTGCTTTTCTAATTTTCCTGCTTCTTGAAGTAATATTCCATTCTCTTCATTAATTTTTTAACACTTTTCCAATTCAATCAATACCTGATGTAAAATTTAACTGTCAGGTTTGCTTCGAAAAAACTAAATTAAAAAAAGAAAGAAAACAAAAAAAGCCTTAAAGGGAACCAGAAATCTCAACAAGATTGTAGAATAATAAAAGCAGTAGCTAACTTTCATTAGAGACCCTTAAATGGGTGGATGAGTGTCATTACTCTGTTTTTAAATGGTCAATAAATTGAGAGACAAGCTTTGCAGAGGATAAATGTAGGAACATAGCAAGGGTCACGTAGGAACCTGGCACCTCAGCCCAGGGTGGAAGGCAGTCTGTTTTCTCTGGAATGGACTAGCAGATAATACCAGAATATCTTCCTCTCTGTCCTTCAGGGCATTTCCATTCCAGGAAGGTCAGCAGGGGTACTGAGATTTCAATTCCCTACTGCTATCAAAAGTATGCATAATTTTATATTTTGTTCCATTTTTTTCCTGTACCTCTTGGCTTGGAAGCAGAATGTGGAAAATGAAGGTGAAACCATCTGTGGTAGCCTGCTAGTTTGATGTTTCTATCTTTATGATATACTGTAATGCTGAAGCTGATCTAGATCTTGCCTCCAAAGGAAAGATTTTTGCCCTAACTTGCATTGATTTTAACCCAACTTAATAACCTTAATGGAGAACCTGTATACAGGTACCTACTTTTGCTCTCTTCTTTTTTGTTTACTACTAGCACATTTTCTTTCTAATGATACAAAGGTAGCTTTAAGATGGCTAAGAGTCAGCTAATACAGCAATTGTGATTCCATCATGATGCTCAATCAGACTTAAAATAATAAAACTTTTCAAACTATGCAGGACAGAGCCTGACATTTGAAATACTGTGGAGCTGAGTCTGAGGAATAGCACAGGAAATCTCAGGTGTCCATAAGGAGCAATTGAAACTCTATTCTGGAAGTGTTTCATAGAGGTAGCTGGTTTTTCAGTTTCTTTGACCAGACCCACAGGGACAACAGAAAGATTAGCTTTGCCCCACACCTGCCTTTGAGTTTAAAACCAAGCCACAAGAAAGAATCTCTGATCTATGATATATTGCACATATATGTTTTATTCTGGAGCAGTGGGGATAAGATTATTAAAAATGCATAAGTTGTGTTTATATCTTTGGGAAGCTGACTAAAAACAGAGAGGTAATTGGAACAAAGTGCTTGTTTTTGCACCTAAGGGTGAAAGGAGAGAATACAAATGCAGTGAACTTTTAATAAGGAAAGACAGACATCTGATGGTCAAAAAGGAAATTAACAGAATACAGCAATCATCAGAATACAAATCTCAAAACAAATGACAGGACTTACTTGTTATCAGAATCTCAAGATATGTTTTGTTGTTTTGTGAGTAGGTATTGCTTCTACTGCTTGCCACATACTCCATAAGTATAGTACAGTACAAATAAAAGAGAGCATGTGTGTGTGTTGATATATATTTTCTGTCCCTGACTGCATTTTGGATTATTAATGAAGTCTCAAAAAAGCACAATTATAGCAGAAAACATAGTTCTGCTAATCCAAAATGGATAACTGAGACTTTGATTTCTCATTGTTGAATATATCCACTTTCAGACTATTCAAACTGTAATAATTGTAATATATAATTAAAGATTGCTTTCTCTCTCCTTGCCCCAAAAGATACAAATAATGGATTTGTTTTGCAAATATGAGCATCCATATGGTATGATTTGAAATAATGTTTTCAATGGAGTCAGTAACCTGTTACAGTCTAAGCCTGGCCATATGTAATTTCCTTTCACTATCTGAAATTGTCTTCTCAGAAGAACATTTGGAAACTAAATAGGCCTTTCCATCTGTCTTGAGCTCAAGGGCCTTCACAGTTTTAAGGACAGCAAATCAATGCAAGAGATGTGTCTATGGAAAAAGAAGCAAAAGCAGGGCTGGAGTTTCGCTATTCACAGAAGTGCTGTAAATAATTTGGATGTGCCACGTAAACTGAGGAAACAAAATTTAAAAAAAAATATTCCAGCCTTTACCTAAAACAGATAAATTCAGTACCTAATGCCTGTGGAAATGATACCTTCAAACACCTTTTCCCAGAAGACAGGGTCTAACAACCATCTGTGCAACAAGGATCTGCATGTACAGATCATCCTATATGGCCCTATGTTCTTCTAAAGGGAGTTCATACCTTTCAGTGCATACCTTAAAGCATTCCCAAGACTCATAATTTAATAACTAAAGTAATTTAATCTTTTGGCAAATATGTGTACTCAGTATAAGGCCAAAGAGTCATATATATAGTTATGTACTGTCTTCCATATACATCATAGCTAACTTGAAACAGCCTTGGCCCTGACCCAGAACTGTTCTTGATGTATTTTATTCTTTGGGGGTTTTGTTTTGTTGGTTTTTTTTCAAAAAGGACACAGACGCTACATAGATTACATGAGAGGGAGCATGAAGCCAATGGGGAATGTTTAATCTTTGGAATGGAGTGGAATGGAATGGAATGGAATAGAATAGAATAGAATAGAATAGAATAGAATAGAATAGAATAGAATAGAATAGAATA
>JAYDZK010000113.1:102855724-102887823 GCA_034509185.1 Euphonia xanthogaster
AATAGAATAGAATAGAATAGAATAGAATAGAATAGAATAGAATAGAATAGAATAGAATAGAATAGAATAGAATACTTGTACAACTTAAATAGTGACATGATGTTGTTACTAATTTATTCATGAACTTCCAACAATTATTTAAGAGTACATGCCATATGGCATCAATGAGTTAAGCTCCCTGAAGTTCCTAAGACTTGATTTGTTGGTCCAATATTCTGGTTTCATATGAAAATAAGACCTTTAAATATATGAAACTGCTGAACATCAGGCACATGTTTCTTTAATTTTACTTCAAGTAGCTACATACAGTTTTGTTTCCTTCTCTCTATCACTTATATGTGTATATACAGATACATGTATATACATGTTTCTAAAGGCCATTTAGATGCCTTACAAATCATCTTTCAGATAAAGGCTTTTAAAGTCTTCCTCGAGCCAATTTGGTCTACTCTGATGATTTTATCATTTAGCCCTTCATTGAATACCCTGCTTAATTTTCCCTGTAGGAGACCTCCCCCAGTATTGTTCAAGATTTACCAACTCTTCCTCTTTCTGTCTTTACAAATCACTTTTCTGCTTCAGTGACACAGAGATGCTCCATCAGCAATTTCGGGTGCTTGTTTCCATTTTCTCTCTGGCCATTTTGTCATTTTCTGGTATCTGCAAGTAGAGCAATTCGGGGTAGAAAAATAAGCTATTTGCAGGCATGTTTTGTATTACAAGATGAAGAGAAACCTGGAATATTTGGCAAAGCTTAAGAAACACTGTATGGGTTAATTTGATATTTTTTACAATGTGTGATACATACCAACAAGAATTTGAATTACTTGAGTTGAAGAAGCAGCAGTGTATGTCTTAGTTCTCTTGGAAATACTCTATTTTTAAAGAAAAATAGGAATAATTTGGTTGTTTATTAGAAATATCAATGGCTCTTCTTTACTAAGAGCTCTCTGCTTTCTGAATGTGGTTATCTGGTACTGGGCTGTGCTGTGGCATAGTTGTCATTTACTGTATTGGTTATGAACAAAACTTGATTTTAACCATAATGATGTTAAATGTTTGCTAGCCAAATACTGAGTATGAAGAACTTAATTGTATCATTTGTGAGGGACTCTGTGAAGATCATATTACACAAGAGTATTTTTAATCTGTATTAGCAAAATGGATGGACAACTATATTGAAAATATTCTTCACTGTCCTTTGAAAGTTGTTTCATCATTTATGCATCCCTTTTGCTCTTTTAGTAAAGGTAAAAAAATCTTCATCCCATTCTGAAAGCTCTCTAATGTCATCATATATAAAACTCTCAATTAGAACCACTTATCAAAAAATTAATGTATTTCCAAATCAAAGTGTTCACTGTACTCTTTTTTTCTTTTTTCTTTTTCTTTTCCCTTTTTTTCTTCTTCCCTTACCAGTTTCAAGTAATTACTGGTGATATTTATGCTGGTGAAATCCATCACTTGGTGTTACTTTCCCACACATGGGAATTATTCATCCATCCATCAAAAGGTTTGCGTGGGTGATAATGATGTGCACAATAACATTAAGCTGCAGTAGCTCTTTCCGTAGACTCTGACAAGTTCCTGGCTTACAAGTATTCATCACAGGCACTGAATATTGTTTTCCAAAACTGCACAGAGCATTTTCTAAGCAGGGGGTCTTTACAAGGAAACTCCACTCGGGTAGATGGAGCTGCTGCACAAATTAGAGGCTGTGCTGTTTCTCAGTTTTCTCCTGCCACTCTTCCTGCCTGCTCTGATAGTCTGTGCTCAGTGCTGCTTACACACAACACTGCAAATACATCCAAAGGAGAAGAAGGCGTGCAGAATCCTTCACAGAGCTCCATCAGGGCATGGGCTCTTCCAGTTGTGGTAATCATGAAACCAGTATTCCTTGTGTTTGGTTTTGGGCAATTTATTGTTAAAATGACAAAACATCAAAACGTTAGATGAGGTTTTTTCCTTGCTCTTCAAGAGATTTCCTCGGTGAAAAATCCTGGCAGACAAATCTCCCAGTCTGTAAAAGTTTCTTTGGAGGCACTGTTGTTTTGAAGATAATCTCATTTGTATTGGTGAGGACTGATGCTGCCCATGGAAGTACCAGCATAGGAAATTGTGCATTGCAGAACTTAAATGAGGTAAATAACAAGTGGTAAAATGTGTTTCTTGGACTATGAAGGGGATGACAACTAAGAAACTACAAGATGAATATCAAGGAATGGCTCCTGGTTAGAGGTTTGGGGTTGGCTTTTTTTTTTTTCTTCCTTTTTACCTCTTGTTTTTAGGACTGGGGGAGTCTGGAACATATAATTCATGTTACATAACTGTGACATATAGCTAAATTATTTTAAGGAAATTGATCTAGGCTATGTGGATAACAATACTAGGACTATGCTGTTTTCTTTACCTCTTGAATGTCTAAATATCTTAGTTGCTCAAACAAAACCTTTCAGCAAATAATTCCTTTTATTTTTGCTTAGAGATGCATCTCTCCATCATACAAAGATTGCTACCACAGAGCCTTCTTATTAGGAAGCAGTCTTTGAATGACTGCTCTAATATACAAGGGAGAGGCTTTAGACATCCTTTGGAAAAAGTGAAGGGAGCATAAAGGATTTAAATATTACATGCTGCCTAAATTGTCTATTTCAACTGGTAGAGAAATTGTCAAGGTGATATCATGACTAAATGCAATTAATCTAAGTTTGTATTCTAGGGAAGAGCAAAACCTGAAAAACATCCGCAATGATCAAAGCTGACAGCATGATAATTTTAATTCCAAAAACTGAGGCAGCCAGAGCAAGCACTGCAGGTGAACAAAAATGCTGCAACTTCTTCAAAAAATGTTAAGTTTTAACTAGAACACTTATTTGGTATGCCATTTAATGCATGAAGGAGAATACTTTCCTTTGTGTCACACCTCAGTTGAGAAAGACAAAGTTTAAGATTGCCTTTGCAGGAATTAATTAATAAGATTAAAAGACGTTTAAGGCAAAACCTTTTCTTGAGTCACTACTTTGAGGACAGTGAGCAAATCCATAGGAGTGATTACACAGTAGATTGTAGGACTGATACATAGCTACAAAGTCTTAGCACAAACTAATATGTTTCATTGGATTTTGGGGGTGGTTGTTCTGTTTCAGTAGGTGAATCAGAGAAACACCAAAGAACCTGTCATTGGCAGGCTTCAAGAGCAAATTATAAGACCAAAAAATGCAATGTCCAGCATCAGTGTGAAGACTTCGTGACTCAGTGGAAAGAGGGATGCCGTACTGAGGTTGTTTTCCACCTCTGAAAGCCCTGTGTGAATGCAGGTGCTGTTAAACCAGCATCAGCCAGTGCTGTAAAGTCAGTTCAGTGAGGCTGTGTGGGCCCAGCCCAGCCAGTGTTTCAGCTTTTAAACTGCTCTTCACATTTTTTAGGTATTTCACCAGCTCTTGACTCTTAGATTCTCATACAATCCCTCAGCTGTTAGTGTCTCATGGATACAGAAGACTGAAATAGAGGAAAAAATTTAGGTGCTAGTTTTTCATAATATCAATCTCCAGTTTCCTTAGATACCAAGCTCTATCACAGATTAAGTATCAAAATCAAGATATGAAAACAGATACTTCAGGAAATACCTGATCATGTTTCTTCTCTGAAGAAAAGATACATAAAAAATTTGGGTCCATGGATTTCCCTCTCAAGTCATTGTGAACTGACAATCAGCACCTGCTTTGTGCTCATTTGTCCCCCTTTACCCTTTTCCTGGTATTTTTCTCATTTCACTGGAGTGTTAATCTTCAGCACTGACCTCGAGAGGAATTCGGAGAATTTCCACGTTTCAACAGCAAGGGATTTCTTGTAAAGATGCCCCTTCTAACAATTTCTTCAAAGCTACTTGTTGTCATCTTGTTTAAGTGTCTGCTAATGAAAGCTGACAGTCTGGTCCTCTTTATTTAATGTCACATCAAATATCTGTAATTAAGGGAGAAGAAACCCTTACGAATGACGCATGCTTGAGGCTTCTTTTTCCTTCATGTAACTTAAAACCTAATTTGTTACAATATATGCTGGGTTTTCTGGTAGAATGCTCTCTTTCTTATTTCAGGCCTGAGTACAATATAATAAAGTACATTTATGATGCAATTAAATCTCCTTCTCATTTCATTTTTTTAATCTGCCTCTTATTTTCCCCCCTCTTTTTCCATCTTTAATCTTATGATGCATATCTGTATACTTGGTATGGATTTTTCACTTTCATTTCTCAAAATAGATTAAAAAATCCATGCAACTTTAAAGAATGCTTATGAATTTTAATGAAATAACTGCCAATATTTTGAATGTCTGAGGTGACATTTGTGTTAATATCGCAAAATATGATGTTAAGTGTCCAAAAATATCTTTTGGTTTCTCCTTCCCTTCACAAAAAAATTCAGATGCACTATCTGCAAAAAAAAAGAAAGAGAAAAAAACAGTCTCAGTATTTGTTTTTTAAAACATCTCAACCTTCTATTGATAACTTGTGTTTATCACCTTATTTAAAATACCCAGATGCCTTAATCGGTCAGGCCTCTATTGTACAAGCTACTGTAAAAACATAGACAATACAAATGCCTCTATTGCAAAGACCAGACAATTTAGAAAATCAGGGTATTAACCAGCCTAGAGGTTGATTCTTCACGTTATATAACATTACAGGATTTTGCATAAATTAACAGAGTGCTTAGTTCAAAACCAAGTAGTAATAAGGAATGCATCAACATCACTTTCTCCCATCATTAATTTACTTGAAAAAGTTTTCTTTTTCCTTTAGAAATAAGTATCATTTTTCTTTCTGAGACTTCATGTGTTGTTTTTTTTTATGCATCTATCATTTCCCCAAACCACTTGAGACTTTGGGGTTTTTTTCATAAAACATCAAATCTTGCTTGGTCTTGTTCATTGACCTTTAGTTCTAATTTATATTCCATACCATAGTAAAGTTTATGCGAAAATTGTTTTTTGACTCTGTGATGGATACACTTGGCTTCATATCTTTTCAAAATGGTAATGACTCCATGGAATTCTAGTCTTAAAAAAAAAATAAAATTATGGAAAAGAAGCAGAAAAAAAAGTTCTTTGTCTTTTGGAGATTTATTCCAAATTGAGCTTTCTTAGAAGGATTTTTAGCTTCTCATATGTTGTATGACTTTTGGATACTAACATCTAGTGAAGTATTTGGAGGTGAGAAGAAAATAACCTTGTCTGCCTAGAATTTCAAAATTATCAAATTTTGGCTGAATGGCAGCTTCCTCGCATTCCTCTCTTGACAAGAAAGGTTATATGGTGAGAAAAATAATTTTAACAAAAAATCTATCCAAAGGAAGTGTGAGGATCTTCACCAAACATGAATCATCTTACCACATCAATATTTTGGTTTAGAGATAATAATTTTGCTAATTGTTTTTTTTTTTTTAAATACTAAAGCTAGAATTTGAGTACAAATTTTCCTGAGAAAATGCATTTTGTCATCATTTTCAGCTCACATTTTGTGCTGTTACTAAGAACAATCCACAAATTTGAATTTCCATTGGAAATTAGTAACTCGTGCCCAGCAGTAAGAACTTCCAGGCTGAATAGACTATGTGTGAAATTTTAGCTTTACCTTCGCCTCAGTTGTGTATGGTATCCTGCCAATCCTGCAGAGAGTATTTGAGATTTAAATGAGTCATGTGGTTGATCTACAAGGCAAAGCCAAGTATGTCTCCAGAAGCATGTTATTTCCTTTTGTTCTGGTATGGTATCTACACATTTATCAAATGCAAGAGCAAGCTCTTTTGGCTGTTCAAACACTTGGAAATGTGTCTTCTAAGCTCCATAAATAGTAACAGTGGATCTATTTAGCACAGAAGAAAGTGGGAGTGTAATTAAGAGTATATGATAGCATTAAAGGAGGAAAAATATAGGCTAAGCATTAGGAAACTATTTCTCATGTCATATTCAGTAGACAGGTAGCAATCTAGGATAAAGAGGCTGAAATGCCTTTTCTTTTCTTTTGTTCTTTCTGAGAAAAAATGAGATACATGGTAAGGAGGAACCTGAATCAGAACAGAAATGCTCAGCGTAGGACACAGCCAACAGAATGTTTAAAAAATTCAGGTGCCTTGTCTGAGAACATCACTACTCTTGCTTTGTGATCAAGGAATGGTCATAGTTTGGAAAGCAATTCCATGTCTCAGCTAACTGTCTTAGAAAGGAGTAAATACTCCTTGGACAAGCTGCAACCTCTTACAGACCTGTCTTTTTTTTTTTTTCTTTTTTTTCCTCTGCATTTGCAAAGCAGAAAATTAACAGAAATACCTGCATTACCCGCAAAAGTAAATAGGCAACAGCTTTGCTGAAAAAGGTTTGGTTAACACTTGCATGATTTCCCAGTGTCAGCTTCTTAGATCCATTTTGTGGTTGGGCTGGAACAGTTTTTTTCAGATGTTTGATTAAGCAACTCTCCTGAGCAGTCATGCTGTATAAACTACTGAGCTCTTTGTTAAGCATCTCCTGCTGCTTGTTTTACAGCCCAGAATCAATTTTTGTTTGCCTGAAAGCAGCCTGAGGCTGTTAGCTGTGATGGTTTCAGGATATGCTTCATGTGTGGTTTGCCTATCCATGCAGTGGTAATGGCAACTCGTTGAAGAGAAGTAGAGCAAACAGCTGAGGATGGTAACTGTTCTCTGCCACCCAAGTTTCACTCACCTGCACTGCTGAGACAATACTAAAGGCTTTTAAATTAATTACATCCTTTTCCAACATCTAGCATAGTAAAACACCCTCACTGAAGAGATGCAAAGCTGAAGACTGAGGTGATTTTGTGAACTTTGCTTTAGGTTTTATACAGGCAGATGGAAAATCTTTGACACTGATCTGGTTCTGAGAACACAGTGCATGTGCTGGTGCTGCCACAAACACTTTATTCCTCTCATAGGCTTTTAATTTCAGTTTGAGGCTGTCAGCACAAAGCAGGGATGTCTTATTCCAGATAAGTAACACAATAAGTTTAATTTTGGAGAATGAGAAAAGGAGAGAATGAGAAAGGCCAGTTACGCTTGATTTTCCTGCCCCCTAATCTGGGAATAAAAATCAGTTTCATTTCACTACTGCAGAATCTGTGTTTTCCAACATCTTGCTTGATTTTCCGTTTGCTTCAGGCTGTATGTCTTCCTGACACAAAAGTAAAGCACAGAATTTTGAAGTAAGTCAGTCCGAGTGTTCTAAACAAGGAGGGAAAACCTAACTGTCCCTAAGCCATGTGGAGAGTAGCATTTTGGACCAAGTTCTGCATTTTTAGGTTATGTAAGATGAAAGAGACATACAATTACTTTGTAGAAATAATGAAGCTATCCATCTAAAGTCAATTTTCTACTTCTTGTCTTGTTATTTCGTCTTCTGTAAAAGAAACAGTTGATTTAAATTAATTGACTGTCTATACTGAGAACTTTTGATTACAATCTGCAATTTTCTGTTGTTGCTGTTGAAGTTTTGAATACTTTCTTTTTTGAATGTCTTGCAGTTTTTTAGCTTTAGCATGTCTCTCTGGACATTGATATGTTTCTTCTGTACACAGACAACAAAGTTGAAGCTAAAAATGCATTTGGCTGTGCCCAGACTCCTGACCCACAGTTGAGTTGGGTTTCATAAACATGAATATTTATAATCCCCTCTGTAGATTTTCAAAATGTATGGTCCTTTTCCCTTTCCTGAAAACTTTCTTATTTCCTTATGCTGTCTTCTCTTGCTATTCTCTTTACAGCTGGGTCTAACCTCATCACAAGAAGACAGACCTCAAATAGGTGATCTTTACATACTCAAATCCTGCCCCAGATGTACTTGTGGCTCTTACATCCCTTAAAGAATTTGCCTATTTGGCAGCTGGTGTTGTCATTAGATCAAGAAGGGGATTGTTCATCAGGTGAAAAGTTGATTCAGAAAAATATAGTTTAGGAGAATTAGATCACTTTTTGTTGCAGAGGGCCTTCTTGAGGTCTCTTGGGAAGAGGAGGCAATGCCTGTGTTTAAAAAGTAAGTGTTATTCTCCATGTGCAATATGAATAATTTTTGCAAAAATATGTGACTTCTGTTTGAATCATGAGTATTGGCAAGAATGAGGGACATACTAGGTGAATGATGCAGTTTATTTTCCCGATGAACAGATGGCATCTGCATCTTTTAATAACAAATTTTGCCCTCTGCCTCCTTTGTAAAACAGTTGAGGTTTTGTGCAAAGCTTTTCAATTTCTGACTATTCATTGTTTTGAGATAAAATCTTTTTAGCTACTGAGGTATATTCACTCTTTTGCAAATACAGAGGAAAGCAGAATGTTAGGAGCATGTTGCAAGGCACCTTCCTTAAACTGGCAGCACAGATTACAGCAGAAGTTGTTTGTCCACTTGTCATTCCTTTTCACAGGCTTCAAACCTCAAGAAGTCATTTACACCTCACAAAAGTACAGAATAGCAACTATAAACCTAAAATTCTATGGTCTAAAAGGGCCACAGACTACCTTTGAAATAGAAATCAGAAGGAACTGTGGACATTTCCAGCCTGTGTGTGTGGGGAGTGGATTTTTAAATTTTAGTTCTGCCAGGTTTACTGGAGAGATTTCACAGGACTGTGGGACTGAATGAGTGGATGAATCATTGTAAAATTGTTAAAATATTAAGAAGTTAGGTATACTTAATTGTCACTTCAAGCCCCCAATTTTGATGCACTAATGAGAAAATGAAAAAAACCAGTAACATAAGGTCATTTGGAATAAGACTTCAGATTCTGATGCACAAAGTACCACTAGCTCCTGGGGCTTTTTTCATTATCATTATGAATTTAGGATTTAAAAGGATTTGGAGGGTTATTTAGTAAATTATTTTTCTTCTGAAAATAATTATATCTCACACACTTCTATTTTAAATGCACACCATTTCAGAAATTATTTTGATATTTTAAGCAAAGTGTGGAATACTGGACTTCTGCAACTGTTCATGAAGTACTCATAGCTTCTATCTTTATTGAATATTTCTGAAATAAAATAGAAATATGGCAAATATTGTAAAACAAAATAATTTTTAAAGCCCCTCATAGTGGCTATTCTGTCAGTGAGTGGCTCCTTTTACGGTTATCTTTCACTGGAGGTCACTGTTGTAATGATATTGAAGACCTGGCTAATTGTTTAAGCATTCCTCTCAGTTTTAATGAACAAAGAACAAGAAGGAAAGTGTGCCTTTTCCTTCTAGTGAAAACCAGAATGTGTCCAACAAAACAGTAGCCCTGTCTCAAAGGTATGTCAGGGTTTTTTTGTGAAAAATTGAGTTCCTCAAGAAGAAATAATTACCTGAGTATTTTCCTTGCTTGGTATATTTGTTTGTTGTGTTGATTGTTGGAGTTGGGTTGTTTGGTTTTTTTTGTTTGTTTGTTTTTTGCATCAGGTTTAATCTGAATTGAGAATTTAATGAAAAAGTTCAGTAAGGATTTCAAATATTGGTTTCTTGGATCCTATGGCTTTGATTTTCTCAGCTCCTGTGTCAACTGACTGCTGAAAGATTCAAATGGATGATGAAATCTCTTTAAATTCTGTCCCAATGTAGCTTTATGAAAGCATGCCCGAAGTTTAGTGGCCTTGAAAGGACCTTTGTTCTGTTAGTTATGGTCAGATGCTTTGTTCTCAATATGCACAGGGGGTTGTTTCAGCCACTTGAGTTTAATTTGAGAACTGTGGATTTGTGCTGGTGTTTTAATGTATTTCAGATTAAAAGAATTTCTGTTTCAGAGGGCAGGATATGAGGCTCAAAGTTATTTACTTTTGCCATCAATTCAATACAATTGCCATCATAGGAAAAAAAATATCAAGATTTGACAGTGGATGAGAATGGTGAAGACAAAAAGGTGCTTTGGTTTGTTTTGGTTTGGCTTCTTCCAGGATGGCATGACTGCTCCATCTTTTGACTAGATTTGATTATCTCTCTATATCACTGTAGAACAGAAGAGTTTTCCATGAACATGAACAGCCACACCTACTGTTGTCTATCAATCTGGCTCTTCAGATATTAGCGCTGTTCAGCAGTTCCATGCTAGCATTATTAAACTGACAGAAAATAGTGGTGGTCTAAGAGCTGTATCATTTCTTGTATTTAACCAAGGCTCTGTAATGTTTGCCTGGTTTTCTATATTCAGATCCACAATCCACTGCAAATGAGCATTATGTCTCTCAGTCCATAGATACAGAATAAGGAAATGGCCTCTGTTTGCTGACACGGAAATAACAAATTTCTGCCATTTCATCACTTTAGTAAAGTTCCTGCACTTCATTCTTGTGCCTGTTGCAGAGTGTTCATTTAACTGTATGATTTAAAATGGAGAGCATTTGGCTAATTAGCAGGCAGCTGTTCACTTAAGTAAATGACTCATAGAGTGATATTTATGGTGCATAACTATTTTTCAAGCCTGGAGAAACTTGGGGGAAAAAAGACACAAAAGCAGATGTTTATGCTTCTGCATCCATTAAAAATGTAGTGAAAACCAACTGCTGCTTTCATTAATGGCATTTTTCTCAATATTTAGTGAAAAACTGGTAACCCCAGCTTTTAATTACTATCTTTCAAAATTAGTAACACTGTAAAGCAAAGATCCAAAATACTTAATTTCCAGTACTCGTGACCTAAACATGTAAAATGAATGATCAGACATCACATGTAGAGGCCTCAAAGGTTATGATATGTATTAGCTCAATTAACATTTAGATTACCTGAGCTTGCAATTTGACTGAAGCCTTTTTTGCTTTCCAAAATTATTACGTAGAACAGAGTTCAACTACAAATTGGCAAATGTCAATCCCCATAAACATTACACAGATTCCATTTTAAAACAGCTTTATTCCAGCAAAATTCCTACAGTGTTCCCTTTGCTCTGCTTTGGGAGTTTATAACATCACAGATTTAGCATTTGGAATTAGGACATTCCAACATTCCCCATTAAGAGTACCTTATGTCCCTGCTTCTTCCCATGACCTGGTTGTCTCAGAACTAAACACATCACCTTGGTATTTTGGGAATGGGTTGGAGGTTTCTCGTCTTTTTCCCCTGCTGTAATTTGCCTGGCATCTGTCCAGTGTGCCTCTCCTGCTGTTGAGTTTTCTTCCACAGTTCCTCTCATCTTTCCTTTGCCTGTTTTAATGCGTGCTCTTCAGGGTACTCAGGTCACTCAGCTGTAGCTCAGGTACAGTAGAAAATCTGTTTTGAATAAAGGAAAAGAGAAATATAAGAGAACATTTTCTGTGTTCTCACCCACTCTTTTTCTCTTTTTTCTGAGACTGTACCATGTCCTGAGGATGAGGTTCTGCATCATTGCTGAGTTGTTTAGGCAGATGGAAAGCTTTTTTCTCTCTTCCTTTGTTATATTTCTCCACCCTGCTTTCTTCTCCACCCTCAAATTCTTCTGAGACTGTGTTATAAAAGTTTCTGGTTAAAATACACAGGTTTTAATTATTTTTAGAGGACTTGATCTTCTCATGTAGATGCAAGGAAACATTAAAAATGGGATATGTACCTTCCATCACAAAATCTGTTTTAGGATTGGGTGGTTTTTGCTTGTTTTCACTAGGTCAAAGAGAAAAGACACTTCCTTCATGTAACTGGTAAAATTTTAGAAATATTCTTTTAGAAGAAGAATAGAATTGTTGTGGGATATGCACCTATTAAATAATTATTGCATCTTTAAAGAGGAACCTGAGGTGCATCAGTATTTTGTGACTATGGATTAATTGACTCCTCAAGATCCATCTATAGTTTTATTTTGTTCAACAAAAATTTTTTTAAGCTAGGCTGCTGATAGTCAGTAACAACCATCAAGGAATTATAACTGGACAGTCCTCTGTAAATTGGAACTGCTTTACCGTGCTTTTTCATTGTATTCTCTGTGTCTAGTCTGGAAAAATATCTTTCAGTTCAGTTTGGAAATTAGGTGTACCAGAATGGAATGAAAAAGCATGCAGAGCCTAGATTTATGCAACAGAATTGGAAGTGTGTTACTCTTTTATCACCTGATTTATTACCTATTTTTTAAATTCACAATCATAGCCCACAGTTATATTTAATTACTTTGGCATATAAAATTGCTGTCCTAATTTTCTAAATAAAAAGGGAAGACAGCAAAAGACTGGAGAAGCACATGTTATTGTCAAGATAAAACCCTCAGCTAAACTACCAGCCTTCAAAAGCAGAATGACCTCCTCAGCTTGAGAGTATTTTAAGACTTCACTTTTCATCTCTCAACAGCTTTGGAACAATTCCCTAAGTGAGACTTTACAGATGCTTTAATGGTTATTCTGTGATATATCTGAAATAAAAAAAATGTGTTCTATATAGAGCAAGACTTCAGCAACCTTAAAAAGATAATAAAAATTATCAGTTTAACACCATAGAAACCTCTTGTAAAATGCAAGACTGAGCTTGTGTAGTACATAAGTGGCTTTCTCATTCCCCTGAATGTTATTTGGCTTGGATGCTTGTCATAAATCAGGCAACAGTTTAACTGAAAAATACTAAATAAATTTTATTAGAAATATGGTTAGGTGACTTATCCTTAGAAGACAGCAGAATTACCTGCTGGGTGGCTTGTCTATAATGCTGTCCAGAATGAGAGTATTCAAAACTTGTATGAAAAATGTATCCAGACCATCTGGATTTAAATGGAGGATAGAAAAGGCTTCATGATAGTGCTGGAACTGTGGTGTAAATAACAAGGCACCTCCACAGTGCAATAGTACCACATGATCATATAAACCTCTCTATATATTCCCATTAGATCAGTATTTAATAGCTCACAATTATTTCTATTATTTTTGTCATATTTAATGTTGTAAAGGTCATGACAGTCCCTCAGTGTTGCTGTAGTAGTGAAGAGTGTGTAACAGGGTTTACAGAAAATTCCTGTTGTATTTCTACGTGAGGGAGCTGGCAGAAGTGCCCTCCACCATCTATCCTAATTTCTGCTTCATGGGGGAGATCCCCAACCACTGGAGGTCAGCCAGTGTCATGTTCATCCACAGGAAGGGTTTGAGGGAGGACTCAAGGAACTACAGGCCTGTCAGCCTGACCTTGGTGCCAGGGAAGGTTATGGAACAGATCATCCTGAGTACCATCATGCAGAATGCACAACACAACCAGGGGATCAAGCCCAGTCATCATGGGTTTAGGAAAGGCAGGTCCTCCTTGGTCAATCTGCTCTCCTTTTGTGACCAGGTGACCCATCTAGTGGATAAGGGAAGGGTTGCAGTATTGATGTTCTCCACCTGGACTTCAGCAAAGCCTTGGACATTGTTTCTTACAGCATACTGCTGGAAAGGTTGGACAGCTGCACTCTTCACTGGGTTAAGAATTTGTTGAACAGCCAGCCCAGAGAGTGGTGGTGAATGGAGTTACAGCCAGCTGTCTCCAGTCACTAGTGGTGTTCCCCAGGGCTCAGTATTGGGGCCAGTCCTGTTTAATACCTCCACCAGTGACCTGGATGAGGGAATTGAGTGCACCCTCAGTAAGTTTGCGCATGACGCTAAGTTGGGTGGGAATGTCAATCTGTAGAGGGGCAGGAGGGCTCTACATAAGGATCTGGATAGGCTGGATCAATGGGCCAAGGCCAGTTTTGTGAGATTCAACAAGGCCAAGTGCTAAATCCTTCTCATGGACCACAACAACCCTATGCAGCATTACAGGCTTGGGGCAGAGTAGCTGGAAATCTGCTTGGCAAAAAAGGACTTGGAGGTTCTGCTTGGCAGCTGACTGAACATGAGGCATCTGTGCCCAGGTGGCCAGGAAGGTCAATGGCATCCTGGCCTGTATCAGAAATAGTGTGACCAGCAGGACTAGGGAAGTGATTGTGTTTCAGTATTCAGCACTGGTCAGGTCACACCTCAAGTGCTGTGTTCGGTGTTGCTCCCTCACTACAAGTGTTGCCCTCTTCTTCTAAGCCTTCTGATGTTTACATTTTTGTAATGGAGTTTCTCATGTACTTTTATGTAAATAATTATTGTTTTTGCATTCTTTTCTGGAGGAGGAGAAAATTGATGGACTGTTGGTTTGACCAGTGTCATTGGAGAGGTGGCAATTTCATCCTCCAATCCTGGGTCACTTTTCGAATTCTGTATATATCGAGGTTGAGAATAAACTGCCCTTCTTTTTTCCTTGGAGGTTCCAGCATGCGTGTCATTTTATTTCGTGTTCTATTGCGACGCTACAAGTAAGACACTGAGGTGCTGGAGAATGTCCAGAGAACGACAGTAGAGCTGGTGAAGTGTATAGAGAGGTGAGTCATATGAGGAAGCAGCTCTGGGACCTGAGGTTGTTTAGCCTGGAGAAGAGGAAGCTCTCTACATACCACCCTCTACAACCACCTGAAAGGAGGGTGTAGCCAGGTGAGAATCGGCCTCTTCTCCCAGGCAGCAAGTGACAGGATTAGAGAACATAGTTTCAAGTGGCACAAAGAGAGGATCAGATTGGACATCAGGAAGAATTTCTAGCCTGAAGGTTGTTAAGCATTGGCTTAACAGGCTGCCCAGGGAGGTGGTGGAGTCACCATCCCTGGAGATATTCAAGAAATGACTGCATGTGGCACTTAGTGCTGGGGTTTAGCTGTCGTGGTGGTGGACTCAATGATCTTGGATGTCTTTTTCATTCTTAATGATTCCATGATTCACCAGTTATGTCTTCTGACTTCACTTCTATATTTTCAATAGAAAAACATTAAATCACTAAGAAATACCACATCTCCATTGGAATACAAAGGTATAATCTTTGCTTAACAATTGCTAGTAAATCTTATGTGTTCGTTTTTTGCTAGAGGGATAAATTCTAAGGCTTCCAAAAAAGAAGCAATATTTTTTCCATCTTATTTGAAATTTACTGCTTTATTCAGTCCACGCTTACATTGAGTGAGCTGGAAGCATGTAGAGTACTTGGGAACAGCTTCCTCAGATAAACTTGAATTATTAATGAAACAAGATTGAGTTTTGGAAGGAGTTCACTTTCAGCTGCTGACACCTGTTGCTCCATTAGTATATATCTAAGTAACTCAAGAGAGAAGTTTGTTTAGCGGGAAAAAAAAAAAAGATTTATAAAGGAGAAAAACTAATCTGGTATTTGTCCTTTTGTGGCAAATATAATGATCAGTTCTGCAGCACACTTCATTGCAGGATTTTTTTAGTAGAGAACATATTACTTCTTAGCCAAGAAAAGTAAAAAGCTCAGTAAAGTACATTTGAGATGGTGAATTTAAACTCACAAATCCTTTAAAATAAAACACTGCATTTGTCAAAGTGGATTTGAATTCCAGTAGACCATGTGCAAAACATGACATACAAGAGTAGAAAACCACAAATACAGTAAGCTGGAAAAAAGAAAAAAATGAGAACTAAATTGTTCATGTACTGAAGAGACAAAATTAAAGCATCTACTCAACAGGTACATTGACTCTGATGTTTTATGCATACAGAGATGATGTGAATGAGACGGAGAAGAAGACAGTCCTGATATTCAGTATTGAAATGTTATCTGAGGGAAATAAATAGCACCTAAAATCTGAAGAGGATCCAAGGTAAAAAGGGGACAGTCTCCAGACTGAGTATACAGAGACCACGAGAAGCCTACAAACTTGCTCACATCTTTCTCAGTCTTCAGTATTCCTTATAAAATCTAAAAAATAAGCTGAATACTGCATATATTTTTTAAATCTGCAGTTTCATAATTCTCACTCTTTGTAGAAATGTTCTGTGAATTTACCAATTTCCAGTGAAGTTGCTCCAGTGGGAAGCAGTACAGTGACAACTGAGTGCTTCCCTGTCAGATTAAGCATAATATCCTTGCTTTCAAAAAGCAGTTTTCCACCACTAGATTAGGCCAGTAGCTCTTCTAGGTGCAGTGACACTGAGGGCTTTGTTTATTTATTTATTTATTGGCTAAGATTAATTAAATATTAATCACTTGAGCAGCAATTTAGGAAATACTAGGTTTGCTGAATAAAATCTGCTATTTGCTAAATACACCATTGCTGTATAAGAGAGGCAGAAGGCCACCACTTTTATGGATCTGCCATCCAAAGTAATAAAGGATAAACAGCAATACACAAACCACAGGGTTTTTCAGTGCACAGATATCCTTGGCCCTGGCTGCCAGTATAATGTATTGAAAGCCTTTCTTCCGATATATGCTTTTAGTCCAGACCAGGCCAACTTCGAAATAGTGAGATGGCTGCTGGCAAAAGAGCTGTAACACCTCAGGGCAGCCTCTGGAGGGACATTTCAAGTTTCTGCTCATGGGTGGGAGGATTTCTCCTAGGAAAACAGAGCTTTCTAAAACAAACTCGAACAGAAGTAATTACCCACAGGAATTGCTCCTGTTACATAGACAATTTGGTGCTACACTGAGCTAGAGAACAAAAGCACAGGTTTAAGAGTTTGGCAATAGGGAGGCTTTGCTCTTGTGGTTATTTGCAATGGAAAGCAGGTGCAGTTCCACTTGGCTGAGAAAGGCTTTGGAGAGCCACCAGCTAAATGCTGCAGAGAGAATTCTGTATTGCCAGAAACCAGTGGGGTTGGGGCTGCTTCTCTGTGTTTCCTTTCGGTATCTCTGACGTAGCCTAAAATGTCTCTTCCCCAAAGAAATCTTCCCCAGGGAAAGCTTTAGGACAAATGGCAATATTGCCTCTTACTGTCTGCTTGGAGAAATTGAGGAAATGCATGATAAGAAGAGTTTCATTTGCTTTTCCCTGGTGGACCCATGAAGTAATTCTAGGGAATAAATGCTTTAACACAATTTCAAGCTATTGCTAGAAGTTCCAGCAAAAGTGCATGATTACTGTAGCCTAAGTATATGATTGATAGCTTTATTTGGTAAATCTCCATGAACGTATTTTTGGGGAGTTGTTAAAGTGGCAGAGGGATGCACGTGTCTCGTCCCTCTAGCTCAAATGGTTAGTTATTTTTATCTCTTTGATTCTGCTCCATGTTCTTCAAATGGAATATTGGCTCCCATCCTTCTTTACATTTGTGATAGGAGAAGCATGTAAGTTCTGTGAAAATTAGCTGTGGGTGGTCACTGTGTGCCTCTGCACGTCTTTTTCAGCCCAAATCGTTCTATGATGCTATGAATAAACCTATTTTCCTGCTTTAAAAATAGCCACAGTTTTGTAATCCCTTGCCAAATAAACCTCAGTTTTATCTAGTTTTAAGTAATTTATCTTATTCTTCCCTTTGTACTTTGTCAGCCCCAGAAAATGAATTATTTTGCAGGCTGTCAGCAGTAGGCAATACCTCTCCCAGTCTTGTACACAGGACTGTAGAGGAGAATTGTTTCAGCAGCCACTAGACCTTATGAAGTAATTCCTTTTCGTTCAAGAGCAAACAGTGGGAAGTGAGGACTAAAAAAGTTTTGAACCCAGGGTTTGGTGAGCATGAGAAATGAGTTGCTGACCTTTCTGCTGAATATGTTGGACTCAATAATTTGATCCAGGATCTACTAGCCTAAAGCTAGCTAAACATGGACTTTGGGACATAACTACACTTGGATTTTGTGTTTGTCACATTCTGGAAATGTATGTTACTAAATGTTTAATCATTACCAGAACTGCTTTGCAAAAACAAAAATATGCTTTATGTGGGAGAGTGTATAAGCTGATGTGTGTCATGAAAGGACTGCATACAGGAAGGTGTTTCTTTTGGTGGCTGAACTGTCAGTTAACTCTAATAACAACAAATGGATGCATTGAAGACATCATGCTACAGGCATGATGCTGTTTTGTTTTGTGAATTCAGGATCTCTAGGATTTTGCGAATGCAGTCTGTTTTAATCATTCCAAATCTATAGCTCTAGGCTTAAGATGAGACTGTCAAAAGTTTTCATATCTGTAAAGTCTCTATTTTAGAAATTAAATTCCCTTACGAAAAAAAATCTAAACCCCATTTTTTTTCAGTGCAACATAAGTGCTTCATTATGTTTATAATTTTGAAGCTTCATTTTAAGACAGAGGAGAAATGACAAGAGGTGCGCTATAGTCCCTGCACCTTCACCAAAAATAAATGTTGTTCCCAGGTTTCTCTTTCACAGGCAGAAGATTCGTTTTTAGGTATGCATCACATATTGACTGTGAGTCTATATGGATAACATCTGCTTGTATTTTGCGTATGTACAGTGTGTATGTGTAAATATATATGTGTGTGTGTGTATGTATGTGTATATGTGTATATATAAGCCATTTGTCCATTTGGCAATAGTCAGATGGATTTCTGAAGGTACCAGGTCCCATGCATGTGTAACAGAACACATTGCTTCTACACCTTCTTAAGCAGTATCTGCTTGTATAGCACATCACATGACTTTATTCTTGTGTAGCATATTGACTGACAGAAATGAGAACCGATCCCATTCAAGTTTGCTTTTGGGCAAAATGAGCCTGTTGGTGATTTTTCATCCAGAATTTTGAAATGCTGTCTTTTAGCCTCAGCATATAGGATATTCCAGCAGATAATACAATGTATTTCAAAATAAGTCAGAAAACTTATCAATAAATTCAATAATTTTTAAGCCAGGCCTTTCAAAATAGAGATGTCATAAATAGTATTTTTTCATATAGTAAATAGAACAAACTTACAAATTAAGTTAGGACACATCTGCCTCTGCATATCATGCCAAGAACCAGAACCCTTGATATCTTGAGAATTTAGATAGGAAATTTATATAGGAAATATTATATTTATAGAATATAGATAGGGAATTTATGTTTGTTTATTTATTTATTTATAATTTATAAATATATATATATAGGAATTTATATAGGAAAACAATTTGTGCACTTATTCAAACATCATATTTGATTTTAACTTTGCTATTAGTTTTTAGTTTTATCACTGTACTGCCCATTTGTGAAATGCTAGAGACACATACTGCAAACATTCAAATTACCCCACATTTTCTTATAAAATCTGAATTAATAGACAAGCTAACAATCTGTCCTCCATCAGAAATTTAATCCTATCAAATTAACAACCATTACCTCTGGGAGATATTTTGCCTGGTCAGTCTCACCAGAAGCATTGGACAAAGTCACAAACTTACTTAAAAAATCAGAAAAGTAACCTTATTTATCACTGAAATAAATGCAGTAGTATACCCTGTTTATTTTTATCCATGCTGCCAGACAGCAAGTGGCATAATGTCAGCTGACATCACTGTAGGAAAAACTCCAAGAATGCATCCTAGTGTCTACTTTAAATATGACTTCTTTCAGCTTCTTTGGCCAAGACTCCGTTGTTGAATTATTCAGGTACTGCTCTTGCTGGCAATACTTTTGTCACCATATGTCAACATTTAATATATATGAGAAAAGTTAGAACTTATTTCCAAAGGAAGAATGTCAGCTTTGCATATAGCTTGGATGCTGAGTGGTCTAGAGCATGGTGGCTGCAAATCTTTTTTAAAACATCCTTGGGTTTTCCCCAGTGACGTTAATATTCCCTGAGCATTTCTGTTTTCTTTTTAGGAAAAAGTTTGGGTGGGGGTTTTTTTCTGTGTGAAACTAGCAGAAATCACTTTCTGTGAGAGCTCCCATAGGAGTGAACACTAGACATAGCCCAAGTGCTACTGAGGATAAAATTTAGCTTAAACAACTGGAGCAAAACACAATTTGTATGAATCTATAATGCAAGCAGAGTTTAAGAGGTCCTGCAAGGTGACTCCCCATAGTCTAAACTCAGAATAGAAGGTTCACTGCAAATCCTAGTCAAGCACAGTATAATCACTTTAAAGCTGCCTTTCATGGCAGGACAAAGGGAAATGGCTTCAATCTGAAAAGGGTAAATTAGATTGGGTATAAGGAAGACATTTTTCACAGTGAGGGTGAGGAGACCCTGAGAAGGTGTGGGTGCCTCATCCAACCTGGAAGTGTTCAAGGGCAGGTTGGATGGGGCTTTGGGCAACCTTGTCTAGTGGAAGATGTCCCTAACAATGGCAGGGGTGTTGAGACTAGATGAACTTTCAAAGATCCTTCTGAAGGAAACTGTGCTCTGATTCTGCTATTCTGTGATCTTATGGAATTTTGAAAAGGTGTTAGTAATAGTTCTAGTGAACCTGGTAAATTCAGATTGTGTGAGCATATTGTGTCCTCCTAAATTCTTCCAATGGATATTTTTTTATCTTGCTCAAATAACAGATACCTAGTTTTAGAATTGTTATCTATTGCTGTGTGTAAAAACAGGGGAGAAAGGCAAGTATTTTGATTTTTCAAGTTTATCTCTTTTATTTTTTGTGATTTTTTTTTTCATATTTCTCATTCTTCCCTTCCTGCTCATCTTTCACTTTTAAAGTTTATACGTTTTTAAGTTAGTCTTACTGTTATTGAGCCTTATCTCTGTGCATGTATCTACCATGTAGGTCGCAGAGGGCAAATATGTAGTTTCAAGCTGCAGCTGGTTGCAGAATTAGCTTATAAGTACATTTGTTTATGAATTTCATGGCCCAGGATACCACTGGAAATATTACAAGAGTGTAATGAGACCCAGTCTCCAGTCATTCTCGCACAACCTGCATTTTGTACAAAGACATAGGAAAGACCCTGATATCCAGTTTTGCTGTTCATAACAGAATAACTGTGCACAGCCTGATATTGAAAAGGATTTAACTTTATTCCCCATCTCCCTCCTGAAAAATAATTTGGGGAAAAAAATTGTCCTTCTGCTCTGAAATATACTGGTATTATATTTCTAAATGTGAGTCAAATCAACCAATCTGCCACCTTAGGGAAAACAGCTAGGTCTTATATCCCCTTTTGGCTTTGCACAAAATTCCAGATTATATACTCAGATGTTCATGCTGAGGGAGAAAATACTTTTTTTTCCAAATAAAATTCATTTTTGATAAAAATCTATCACTTACAATGCAGAGAAGATTGAATGCTTTAGCCCAAACATCTTGATTTTTCCCAAATCCTTCACAACAATTACAAATATGTAATGGATACTTTTTTTTTCTTTTTTCTCAATGCACTGACAGTTTCAAAAGCATCACTCAAATTCATATGTGGCATTTTTCTAAGTGGTCACTTGTTATGCATAGAAATATGAATTTAGATTATGAAATGCTTATCTTGCACATATTTTTGCTTACATTATTTATGAAATCTATTCTGCCAAGACTGGAAAGAAAATTTTGAATCAGTGCGGTGTTATTTTGTTATTCCTTAAAGTGTTTTGAATATTGTAACTGTAATATTGTATTAATGATGTGTCTTTCCAGCTCCACACAAAAGTTTTTTGAAGCCCATTTTAACCATGAAATATATTATCAAATGAAATGCTTGATAGAGTGTCTGGCTCCATTGGCGTTTATGGCAAAATAACCTTTGACTTCAAGAGGCAAAAGAGTAAAATTAATTTGGTGGGTTTTCGAGGATAACGAGCTACATCTGCAAAACTTTGCAGATCCAAGCTGTCACATTTCTCCTGTTATGATGACTGGTTCAGATGGCAATTCCTCAGCTTTATATAGAGCTGACCAGAAGGCCAGGTTTTGATTCCATACACCACCAGGAAAGCCTACTCTCAAATAAAAAGTTAATGAAATTTCCACCTAGATATCTATATAGGCTGGTTTTACACTTGTCTTCATGCAGTAGATACAGAGGTAAAATAGAATATGGGATTTCTCAAAGCCTTAATATAGGATACTTGTCAATTTAAGTTTTACATTCTATAAATAAATAATTCCTTAGCCTCAGGGAGCACAGAAAACTAACATCTGTTGGGTTCATAACAGTGACTGGCTTCTCAGGATGCTTCTCCATTAGCATTTTTCACCCTTCTTATCAAAACTGCACGTCTTGCAGGAGTACCATGAACAGCTGCAAAAAGCAGCAATACAGAGGAATAATGAGGGTTCATACCAGCCATGAAATGATTTTTTCCTCGGGTGTATTTCATTCCACATTCAATCGAAGTTCCCCTTTCTTGCAAAACTTTAATATTCATCATTTGAAAACAACAGTTTTCCCTTGAGCAAATCTGTAAGTAGGAACAGCAGAGGAGGAAGCAGAGAAATCTGTGCAGTGGGTAGGAGGCCTCACTGAGACTGCAAAACAAGCAGGGTGAATCAGGCCACTTTTACAATTATATTCTTAATTGAAATAGTGAAGCAGCTCAATTTGGAGCTATTTGCTTCCTTGAAGCACGAAGACAGTGTGGCTGAAGGCTCACCCCACTGGCAGCAGGCAGTCTCAGTGGAAACCCAAGACCTTAAGTCATTGTTGACATCACTGTGACAAAAAAAATGTCGTTCAAGGTTCTTCAATATACCAGTGCCTTAAATTCTAATGCTTAAGTGATTACAGCATTTTCTTTTAAATATTTTATTAGAGTACAGTGAAAGCTCATTTGTGGACTAATTCAGCAGCAAGCATTGAGCCAGAAGTACTAATTGTATTCTCTGCACAGTTAATATATAATAATTTGCCATTTCCTTTCGAAAAAATGGCTTGGTCTGTTACATCTATAATTTAAAGAGATTAAGACACTTTAACATGGCTTAGCAAAAGACACATGTTTGACAAAAGACACTTGTTTGATAGCAAAATAGAAATTGAAAGCAAGATTTCCCTTTGCACAAAGTATTTCAGCATTGAAGTAGGCTGAAGCAGTAACTTACCTGGCCCAGGAGGTGCATGCATACCAAAATTTAGAGTATTTTGGTGTGGTTGCTCTGGTACTTCAAAGATCTTTCTCTCTATCCTGTGCATTTTTCCACATTCAAAACAATGCTCTTTCTCCTGTTATGATGACTGGTGAGGGTGAGGGTTAGATCAGCCTTTAGAAGAAAGTAAAACCTTCTAAACTCTCAAAAAAAAAAAAATCCATGCCATCTGAACTCTAAAATCACATTTCTTGTCAGTTTAGTGGACAGCATAATATGGTCTCTGAGTAGGTAGTTTGGCAACCTATGGTTTTTCAAGTGCCACTGAACACTGAACAGGTAGCAAGATAGGAATTTCACTATGAAATAGCAATGTTTAATCTTTCCAAGTCAAATTATTTTCCTGATTACACTTTAAAGTGTATCTGATTCACTTGCACATAGATTTTATTATTTTTTAATTCTTCAATGAGGATAGGAAGTTGTCATACTTTGTTAGGAACAGTTTTTGTAATGCAGAATCCTGTTGCAGCAGTATATCAGCATGAAATTATTTGAGGGATTGGCCAAGATACTTTTTCCCTAAAAAGGGAAATTGTTGCAGCAGGGTGGGGGAAGAGACTAGTAGCATGTTTGCATTCTTTAGTTCAGTATTCAGGCACAAGATGTTATTTTGCACTTTGGTAGGAGTAATAGTGTAGGTACCTCAGGTAAAATAACATACATATCTAAGGTTTATGTGTTACCTGTGTACTATGACTTGCTCCTGTATATTTCTTATTAATTACATGATGAAAATCTGTGTCTGGGACCTGAACTGTTGGAAACCTTGGTTTTAAATGAATGTACTTCAATATGTAGGTAAACTTACCATTTTTTCCAGTTTCTGATAAATTCATATACGGGATTAATGTTACCTGTTTCCAATGATGCATTCACTCAGCTCCATGTGAAAATAGGAGCAAATATCTAGAGCTCACTTAAAGTGAGATGAATGTGAGATACAAAGTTATTATGTGACAACTGTTGTGGTATTGAGATGAAAACAAGTGATATCCATAAATTTCAGTACTTGTTTCATGATAGGACAGTTTCTTGGTATTCTATAATCCATTATATTTGTTGAGAACAGGGAATGCAGATCTGTGTTTTGCGTCCCAATTTTTTTCAGTGACTACAATGAAAGAATTCTCTTTAAATAGTTGTAAATACAGTTTAGGTTTGATTAGGTTTGACAGTTACCTTAATACCTCTAGATGCCAAAATAGTCTCTGAGGAGTATCATAATTAATTGTTAAAAGTGACATGAGCAAGCATATGCTAAGGAAAAAAATACTGGCCCAGGTGAGAACTGTCAGCAGTTAAATTATTATATTGGGCTGCACAGATTCAGTGCTGTTGCTACATCAACATTGTCTGTAGTTTATTGTGGCAACAGTGCCAGTGGACTGCTATGCTTGAACTCTTGAGCGTATTCAAATACACCAAATTATGTACCTTCTGGTAAAGACAACAAAGGCTTTGTAATAGAAACTGGAACAAGATTTATAAATGCTTAGATTAAAGCTCAGGACATTGCTTCTAATTCCTATTGTTTTCTTATGCACACACATCCTCATCCACAGGGTGGAGGAGAGAGAGAAAGAGGCTGTGTTTATTCTCTTAAGTCTCCCTTACATATGTCTCAAATCTAATTTTATGGGACAAATTTTCCTAGAACACTTCTCAATGGCTATGAGATATAGGTACAGCCTTTGGAAGCATACAGCAGACTGTCTGTTCAGGAGCTGTCTGAAGAGGAGTTGGAAAAGATCTGATCTCAGAGAGAGCCCTTTTGCTGTGAGAGAAGAGCATTTCTTACAAATTCCTCTCCCTTACAAGGTTTTTCAGCCAGTTTCTGACTTGGGCTTTTCACAATAGTGCTATGATGGAAACCAAAGCAATTTCCTGGCTTTTGCTCCAGGAGGTGCTAAGTAACTGGAATCCTTTGTTTGTCATTCCTTGCTTGACTAATGCTTGTGTTTCTTAGCATTTCACTCTTGAATGGAAAAAATATGTTCAATTACACTTATTCATGAAGCCCCTACATTTCAGTACTTCATTTGTAGTTAGGCTGAATACAATAGAGATTTCTTTCTCTCATGATTGGAAAGGAAATATTTGGTCTCAGGAAAGTGGACTGCATTTTGTGACTTTATTTAAAAATTAACTATGAAATAAAATGTTTTTACCTCTAAAGGAGTAAAGTATAACCTGTTCATATTAAGTTACCGTGTCTTTTACGATTTCAGCTGTGCAGAGATATTTGCTTAATGTAACATTAGAGAAAGGAATTAGTTTGTGCTCTTCTTTCTCATTGTAAGCTCTCTTTCATTTTCCTGTATTGTCTTTGAAGTAATATGAATAACACTTTAAAAATGTGTTCAAAAGTTATTCTCATTCAGGAATGGACACTGACCCAGATATGTAGTGATAATTTATAAATTTAAACACAATAGCACTTTCCTTCATGCGAAATCCTAGCTCCTTAGGACTTCTTAGCACAGATTTTCTTCATTTTGCTGTATTTCTACAGCACTTACTGTTTTTCCATTGGGAAGGACATAATCTATTATTTATTTGTAGCTTCAAGAAACCTCTTTGCATGTTTCTTTCAAATATGAAGCAGCCAGCAGTATTTCAGCCGGAGAGTAAGTTTTATGGAACATAATACTTCATTAAAAAGTTTCCAAGTTAAATTTATGTATTTTTACTGACTTATTTGTAATGCTTAATTTTCATTTTGTTTTGCATAAGCAAAGCCTCTGCGCAGTATTTTAAGGAAGTCCACATGCAAATCCTTTTTGGCTTTGAATGGAATTACCTGTTCCCTTCCCTGTAGTAGTGGAAAGATGTGTGTGCTGTCTTGTGACTTGAAACATAAGGAATTCCTTCTTTCTCATAGGTCATTAAAAATTGAAAATAAAGGGTAGTGCTGTAGTGTATCTGTAACAGCGTGGCAGAATCACATTTAACATTTCAGTTTGTTGGCAGTTGTTGATCATCAGAGGATAATCTAGACTGGTGCCATTGAAATGATAGGACAGGGATTTCTTATGTTACTCAAGCAGAAAGGAGGTGTGGTCAGCCACCAGAAAAGAATGCAGGCAATCACTGAAGTGGTGCATTTTTAAGTCTGATGGGGAAAAAAATTGGAAAAGGACAAACTGAAATGCTGAGTACCTCAGTCAGCTTGACTCATCTACATTACTCTAGTGAAAGGCCTATCCTTCATAAAACACATTACACGCATTGCAACAATATGGAAAGAAATGAAAGTGTTTCCCTGTGCTCTAATGTTACTCCAGCTGTTTACATATTTACAGATTCTGAGCATGGTCAGGTAGGAGCTGTTTCATATTTTCAGTGCCAAGCCACCTGACTTTGCTTGATTTTGCTCCCTGTATTTGCTCTAACTCAAGACCTAAAATGGTCAATATTGAGTCTCATTCCAATAGACAATATCTTGCAGTTTATGAGTCTTATTTATTACTGGAAAGTTGATAAATACAGTCTCAGAAGCATTTCCATAACCACATAGAACTGCCTGAGATATCACTTCAGATTATGATGGGTTTAGGCTGTTTTGTAAATTATGTATTCATAGCTCTTTCTCTGTCTCAATCCTCCAGTATTAAGTTTACAACAAGATATAGAGCCGACAAATGTGCATAGAGGAATAGCACAGTGAAGATTTTTTACAGTTAGAAAATGCCATTAACGTTTCAAAGTTTTTCCCCTTTCACAATAAATATGACACCAAACTTGTGCATTTAAGATATGATTTAGAGACCTTGTCTACACTTGTTTGGAATACAGCATATCTCAGACATGGCTTGGTTGCTCATGAATAAATTCAAGTAAACTTTCATACATATTGATAAATCCATCATAACCGTTGTGCATTTGAAATCCTTGTAGCACTCTATAGATTCATTCACTCACATATGTAATCACAGAATGGTCAAGGTTATAAGGAGCCTCTGATGACCATCTGGATCGACCTGCTGGGTTCTGCCCAGAGGAGGGCTTGGCTTAGGCTACCCAAGGACCTGTCAAACTGTCCTGGGTGTTCCCAGTGAAGGAGATTCCACCACTTCTCTGGGCAACCTGTTCCAGTGTTTGTTTTCCCAGTGCAGAATTTCTTTTCTTACGGAATTTTCCCTGAAGCAGCTGTACCATTTGTGAAACTCTTCACCTCTTCTCTTATCAGCAGACATCCTTCTGAAGAGAGTGACTCAGTCTGCTCTATAACTACCTTTTAGATATTGCAAGACTGTGGTTAAATCCCCCTGAACCTTCCCTTCTCTGGGCTAAATACAGCCAATCCCAGCAACCTTTCTTCCTATGTCAGCTTCTCCAACCCTCTGATCATCTTGGCAACTCTCCACTGAATTCCTTCAAGTTTTCCATGCCACTCATGAACTCAGGTGACCAGGACTTGGTACAACAGAGCAGGATAAACAGTGTTTCAACTTTGACCTAACAAGTGCAGGGCAGATAGGACATTCCCACCTCCCTCCATCTGCTGGCTGTACTCTTCCCCTTGGTGCAGCATAGGACACGTTTACCTGCAGGTTCATGTTCAGCTTGAATGTAAACAAGTCCGTGTGCACCAGAACCTGCAGGGCTTTTTCCACAGAGCTGTTCACCACATAGCTGGACCCTAGCCCATACTCCTGTGTGAGTTATTCTGGATTCAGGAGTTCACATTTATCTTTGTTAAACCTTATACAAATCTCGTCTCCATCTGCCAGCTGGTTGATGTGTTTTTGTGGTGGCTATTCTTTCTGGCTGACCTCCTTCCATTTTGGTACCACCTTCAAGCTTTGTGAGGGCACAGTCACTCTGGTCATCCAGATCATTCCTAAGATATTGAATTGTATTGGACCCATATCCACCCTGACCAACCATCCAGTGGTAACCAGCTGACACTTGAACTTCAAGCCCTTGCTCACCACCCCTTGAGTCAAGTGGGTTAGCTGATTTTCCCTCCATCTTCTGATCTTTCCAGTTAATTTCTTACCTGCTTGCCCATAACAACTTATGCATGAGGCATCATGTTGGAGAAACTCCATTTATACAGGTGTATACATATGTATGTATATAAAAAAGAAGAATATATATCCCTATATGCAGTTTTATCAGTGCTGTGTTGCCATTATGAGTCTTTGGCAGAAGTGATAAACTCATGAATAATCTTTGTCAGTGAAAATTGTCAGGCTAGTAAGAAAATTCTAAAGATGCTTCAATTCTGTTATCTTAAAACTCCCTTAAAGACTCTCCATAAAAATATTACAATAGTAATTTTTCTGCCTTGGTAGATTGAGAATTGTGCTTCCTTCATTTTAGGAGTCTGGTGTTACAATTTTCTTTTTAAAACAGTCAAATTGCAATAAGTTTAAGAAGCTAAATCATCTTTCTGAAATGCCTCTATCTGTTGTATTGATGCCTTAATTAACAGCCACACTACTAAAATACTAAATCTAGAAATGTCTTTGTGGCAGAGTCTTGTGGATTCATTGGACAAAAGGATCAATTGTTAAAGCATTGAATAATGCCAAAACAAGTTTTTTTCTGTGCAGTGTCATTCAACCTGAACTTTCCTTTTATGAAATGGCATTCAGCCCATTATGTTACTTTGTCTGAAGCGCAAGCAGACTGCTTCTTAAAGACATACAATAAATTAAATCAGTCATTTTTCTGATTGTGAACTTCAGGCTGTGCCCAGTCAAATGGTATTTTTCTTTGCCAAGACAACAAATGAAGTACAACACAAGGGACCAGCATGCTGTGGTATCAGAGATGCTCAGCAATAAAAATCTCTCAGCAAAGATGTTGTCAAACAAAAAGATACCTGCTGCTATTACTTTGAAGGAGGTAATATTTTCTCAGACAGATGCTGCTAATGATGGCAGTGCTGTGTTCAGATTTTCTTCAATCTTTGGAGTGCTAGCAGGAAGGAAAGCTGTAACTTCAGAACCCTGAAGCTGGAGAGAACTGGACCTGTGGGTCCTTGCATGTAAGACAAGTCAGGTATGAACATACCATCTGCCACTCCTGATTTAGTAGACTGAATTGTACTCAGTCTAAACAACACAAGGGAATGTAGCAACTCAAAAGGATTTTTAACAGGATATATTATGGAGAAATTGCCTCAAACAGGGAAGTTACTTTCAACTCTGTTCTTTGATTGACTCAGAGATTTAAAGTGCCTAATATTAATGTAGATGTTTAGACATTGGCAATTCACATGCTCTAGAAGATGTAAATGAATTCTTCAAAAGAAACTTGGAAAATAATTGTCTCCTAGCTATAACAAAAACTCACAGCTCAAGTAATTGGTCAAAGTCCACTCCTGCTTTTCAGTAAGTGATTTTGAAGAAGTATAAATCCATCATTTAATATCTTGCTGATCTTTCATCCAGATTTCATTGGAGGTTGTTTTCAAAATTTGGGTTGATTTGTTGAGATTCATCATTAATGAAAGTAAGACAAAATGCATTTCATCATGTGTCTGCTAGAATTTCCCTATAGATAAGGTATTCCAGTGAATTACTAACTTCTAGAACCTGTTTTCCTTCTCTCAGGACAAACTGGTGAGGCCCTCAATGCATGTAATAGATCTGGTCAGAGCATACATTGGCAATGATATCTGGCAGGCCTGCACTCCCTGAGGCTACATTCTCATGTTTCCACAGTGGGTCTGCTGCCAGTGTAGTAAAAGCTTTCAAACAGATGAGAATTGAGCTTTGTATGATGCATGTCCATTTATTTTAAATTAAAAGTTGCTTACTAACTGCCCTGATTTACTCCTGTTAAGCAGGGTCTTACAATACAATTATTCTGAGTTCTGAGAAAAATGTTGATTTGTATGATTTCAGTGGCAAAATTCCATCATGGTCCCTGTGTATTTTTCACCTTTATTTTTTCAATTCCAAGTGATGTTTTATTGTTGTGACCAGCCTTTAGAATAATTATTGCAAATTGCCTTCGAACAAGTTAACTAACAACTCAGCATATTTGCCACTTATATGACATTTTCATTTTGCAAATTTGGTAAGAAACTCTTGGGATTTTTTCCTGGGAAAGATCTTTTAAGAGGATTTTTTTTTTTAACTTACATATGTAATAAGTGAGCAAATGGAATATTTTCTAATTTCCAAGAGCAGGCTGAATGGGGCTTTGAGCAGCTGGGTCCAGTGGAAGGTGTCCCAACCCATGGCAAGGTGTTCAAACTGAATTATCTTTACATTCTCTTCTAACCAAACCATTCTATCAATCTACGATCACTAACTGAATTCTCTGATAATGAACTGAATTCTATAATAATCCAATCCTGTGTTAATCATCTGATTCTGTGATGATCTTTCTGGATCTTTCAGACCAACCATTTTCATAATCTCTATTGGCACTGCCCTTTCTGATGCTCAGCCAGAATCCATCTGCCAGACACTGTCTTCTCCAAAGACTGGCTCCAGAAAAGGGAATCTTTTTGGAGACAGTTTTACTGTTATTCTATTGCTGAAGAACTTCACTGTGTGAGACCAGATGTCTGCACTAGTTTTTATGCTGTTTGTTCCCTCTGGATGGGGATCTGTTTTCTGCCCTCCTTGCTGAGGGCAGGTAAGATTCCCATGGAACAGGTTCCCTTTCTAAGGGAAAATGATCAAGTAGGCCCCCAACGTGACTAAAGCTTTCATCCCTTGAAATATAATCATGTTTGGAAAAGAATGGTATCTAAACCATAAAATTCATTGTCTGTTCACAGTCCTTGTTTTGTCCCCCCAGTTAAGTTGCTTCTTTAGATAACTGTGTTTGAAAGACTTAAGCCAGATTGAAATCATCCTGAGATGCCTCATGGGCTTCTGACCTGCCATCTAGAAATGTCCTCAGTCAAGCCCCTGTCTTCCTAAACACCCAAGTAGTACCAGACTGAATAAATAACAAGTCTGTTTTTCTTGCTCTGCGGACTTTGCAGAGAATGACCTAAAATATGTAAAATTATCATTATCATTTTAGTCATTCTCTGAGTAACTCTTGCTCTTACTATTATTTGTAGATAGCTCATGGTATGTTTTCAGCCAAACAGGATATCAGCATTTGATGTGAATCTGTCAATTTAATCTGACATGCAGACTTAATCTAATAAAGGACAATATTGTCTAAAAAAAAAAACAACACATTATTGTTCCTTAAATTTAGGTGATTTTGGGTTGAAATATGCATTTGAACCTGTAAGAGGAATGGAGATCTAAAAATTTTCTCCTGATCCATTTTAAATAAACCTGAACAAGTACTATTTAGAGTCAAGCATTATTTTTCAAATATTTTTCAATAAAATGATGAAGATGCATTAAAAGAAATATGTAAGAAATATCTCAGAGTGACATGAAGGAAAGCCTTATTTCTGACATTCTGGATTAGAATTTCTGCCCTAACTAAATCCTGGACTGCATGAGAGAGAGCTCTTGGAAAAGAGCACCGTTGACAGGCAGAGACGGAAGTTTTCATTCTTCCATTCAGAGCTCAGATCACTTCTATATCCTTTGCAACAAAATCTTGTATGGGTTTTTCCTAGCAGCTGCCATCTGTGTTTTGGATTTTATTAAGTGAATTTGTTTCCCTGAATGAAACAAAACATCATTCAGGCTACAAAAATAAGTAGACAGGTGGTCTACATAAAAGATATTTTTCCCATTGTGATATATGCCACGATTTAGTCTAATTATCCCTATCATCTCACCCCTTATAGTGTGATTTTTTTTTTCCCTCAGAGGAAAGAAATAATGGCACTACTTTTTGGGAACAAAGAATTAACTTGGAAATCATGCAAAAAAGCAACACTGCCCATTGGTAGCCTTGCAGAAGTGCTTTGGCAACAAAATAAAGAACATAAAAGGACATCTAAAATCTAGTAAATCTGGGGGGAAAAATAAGTAAATTATTTTCAGGTTCTGTGCCTGTCCTTGAGTTTCTCTGCTAGTTCATATTCATTTTTTACGACCATTTGTGTTAGAAGTCTGAATAGAAGATAAAGGCTCATTCAGTTGTGGGGACTACTGCTCTTTGTGGGGCTGTGGTACAGTGCTATAAGTTAGGAAACAAGAAACAAAAAGTGTATTTCCAACTTCTTTGAAAGGAGGGAGATTATTCTGTTGTTAAATCTTTGCTTAGCTTTTAATACTTCTTTAATTTTCACTACTTCCCTCCCCATCCCACCCCAAGACTACCAAAATAATACATTTAGTATTATCAGTGCCTGGCCAAACTAGAAGTAATCAGCTCCAGAAGCGTAATTCTATTAAACATATCCATTACCATGCATCCCCCAAAAAAATTTTATAGCCCATTACAGCCCACTCCCTTGTATGAAATGGTGAGAA
>JAYDZK010000113.1:102887830-102909133 GCA_034509185.1 Euphonia xanthogaster
AGCAACCACTGGGATGAATTATTGTCAAGTGTTTAATTTGGCTTTTAAAGTAAAAGGTAAAGAAAGCTTGGGCCAAGTTCTTAGACATTTGATAGCTTTCATGCATTTAGGTAAAAAATAAGTTGAGGAGTCAGGTGTTCTGTCCTCAAATACTAAATGAAATACAACACTCAATGCATGTTCCCACATTCTAAAAATCTACATTTTTCAAGTGTTGATGCTTATATTGGTTTTGTGACTGTTAACAAAAGAAAGAAAATTCTGTCAATTAAATGTGCGCAAAAAGCCCAATCTTAGAGCACCTAAGCATTGTTAGAATGACCCAGAATAAATAAATGTGTAAATGTATTGCCTGTGTCCAAGTCCTCTTGGACATTTTCACCACTAGTAATTAGAACAATCTCTCAACTCAGTGTCTCAGTGGAGTGGCTAAGAAATGAGAATGACATTTCTAACAGAGCTTGGGGTGTTATTATGTGGGAAATGCTGAGAAACAAGCTGGGATTAAAACCAGAACAATTGCAGCGGGAGTTCAAGTCCCTCTTTAGTGAATTGATCAGCTTTGCCATCTACTTAGGTATACCAGTGAAGGAAGAGAGCGCTGCACAGCCCTTTTGGTCACAGGACAGCATCTTTGCTCCATTAGAAGACAGGCAATTATCAGTGCCTTTGGTAAAAAATGTGATCCTATGGCAAAGAAGGGGAGGGGCAGACTGAAATCCTTCTGCTATGAGGTGATTTCAGAGGGTTGAGATACATAACTAGAAAACCTATAGGTATTACACTGACACCTTAAAGATGTAGAAATAACACACTTTCGAGACAATATTAGTATAGGAGGTAATAAAAAGGGTGGTCTTTATTGGGGGGCTGGCTCTAAGGAGCAGATATGGAAAAATGCCCACCCCACATGGGGTGTACACCATTTTATAAATTTAGAAAATTAGCATAATTGATAAGAATCCCCAGTTAGAAGCACAGGTGATGAAGTAATTCCCGCTTTTAGGTCCCACCTCTTCTGTAGCCCCCCTTTAGATAGGAACTTAGCTTTGTTTATGAAAACCTGTCTCAAAGAGCTGCTTTCAACCTCTGCTCCCAGCAACAACCAAGATAGGACAGGGGCTTGAAGCCTCTGGAATGTGTTTTGTCTTTCTGCCTATCAGGGCAGGGAAAAGGTAGGGAAAATTACTGGAGCTAGCTAGGAGTTGTGCATTACTATACAACAATAGTCTGCAGTGCTACAACTATATATGAAGGAAATATAAAAGCAAAAATCATTCTGGCATTATATAAACCCTCTCTCTTCAAAGGGCATTGCAGAGGTGGGATATGATAAAGTTCTGCTTCCAGCATAGCCTGACTTCCACAGTTCAGGTACAGTTGCCAGTACAACTGAATTTGAGCTCAAATTCCATTGAATCTGCACAATGGATCAGAGAAACTGGCTGCAAGTGTTGATGTGTTAGACCCTGATAAAATGGGGTGGGGGGTTCTCAATAACATCATGAAAAATTTATTAGGTCACAGCAGGGCTTTGTCTAATTATTTCATTTAGTCCTCATTTCTCAAAAAATGGCAAATATGGGAATATCTGGATATTCATGGTGTTGAAAGCTCTTTCCTGAGAAACATGTAAGGCTAAATTAATGAACTGCATAAAGAAAGGCAAAGCTAGAGAGAAGCCAGGGCCAGATCTTGCTTCTGGCCTTTCTGTCAGTGACTGAGAGAATGTACTGTATTGCCCTCTAGAAAGACCTCTCGAGTACATCATAGCTGAGACCATATTGACTAAGATGAAGATCACACAAAAGCACAATTTATTTTCTGTCTCTGTTTCACCCAATATTTAGAATTTTGATTGTAACAAGTGAGAAAAATGTGAGAGAAACAGCCCTACAGAACCAAGGTCAGCAAGGGAGGAGGTGAGGATGTGCTTCAGGCGCTGGAGCAGAGATTCCCCTGCAGCTGGTGGTGCAGACCATGGTGAGGCAGCTGTGCCCCCACAGCCCATGGAGGTCCCCAGGGGAGCAGAGATCCTCCTGCAGCCCGTGGAGGGCCCCACACTGCAGGAGACAGATATGCCCTGGGGGAAGCTGCAGCCCATGGAAAGAAGCCTGTGCAGGATCATGTTTCTTGGAGCAGTCTGTGCCTGAAGGACTTTACCCTGTGGAAAGGAGAGGGTTGGAGCAGTTCTTGTACGACTGCAGCCTGTGGGAATGACCCACGAGGGAAGAGTGTGAGGAGGCAGAGAAAACCAATACAAACTGACCACAGGCCCCATTCCCCTTCCCTCTGAGCAAGTGGGGAGCAAATAGAAAAGTTGGGACTGAAGGACTGAAGCTAAGACCACGGTTTTTTCTTTTTTTAAAAAAAGAAAAATATTTTCACTAGTTTTGTTTATAGTGGGATTCTTTTGGCTGAAATTTTTAAATAATATTTCAAAGGAAAGCTCCCAGTAACAGAAAATGTCAGCCCATATGCACAGAGGTGTGTTAAGGTTATAAGGAAGATTTATAAGGTATTTGGCAGTCTTCAGAGTAAGTGGTGCTATATGCTCATGTATAAAACATACCAGAGTGATGCATAGAGCTTTAGTACCACCATTTGGTATGATGGCAAACTTAATGAAGTCAGCTGTAGTTCATACTGCATTCTTGCCACTATTTCCGAGCAAGCTCTTGAGCTGTGTGGAAGCCAGGGCAAATTGTGCCCATGTCTAATTCCCTCAAGTTCAACAGGAGTCACTGAGGAAACGTGGCACAGCTGAGAGCACACTGCTGCAACCTCTTCCCACAAGCAGTCTGCAAGTAACTGAAAAATTCAGCAACCTGCTGTTATCATCTGTCACAGTTCACTTCTCCTTCCTTTCCATTTATTCCTCAGTTGCAGCTGATAACATATCAAGATTTTTTTTTCTCACAAAACACCAGACTGGTTTTAGGCACTATAAATATGCTTATGGAAGTCTGGCATTTTTTTTGTAGGGTGAAAACGTAAGTCATTGTGGGGGTTGCAGTAATTTACATGCAAACATAGTTTTCCACAGCATTAAAATATGATTAATAGATTCATTTTTAGCCTAATCTCATAACATTGATACAAATATTTTAGTGATATAAATGTACTACGCTATTTTTTTGTCTCACTTGAAAAGGATGTTCTCTTTTCTTTTTCTTTTACACAAAGATTTTTTTTGAATTTTTTTTACCTTAAATGTAGTCTCCAGAAGTTGTAAAAAAAATCCTTTTTTTTCCTTCTGTTTTACTTGAGAGTTATAATATTGCAGATTCATTCCTATTGTACATTCCAACTGTTGAAACACAATAGCAGGTTACAGGCAATGGCACATTGCATTGCACAAGCAGACATAATCCAACAATATATAACTTTTCAACAGTGAGATTTTCTTCCTTGCAGTGCAAGAATGGGAATTTTAAAGCAGCCTTCCAAAATACTAGCTGCCAGTTCTTATTAGACTCCTTCATATGGGGACATTCCCCTGTGTCACAATTTGCTCCACAGGAGGCCACGGTGTTCCTCACGACTGCATTGCACCACTGCTGTTTGAAAGTTGCCATGTCAGGGTTAGGGGGAGAACACATGGGCAGCACAGAGTGCAATGAACAGTGTGTAAGAAACTGTGAATCCCATTCTTGGTCTGTGCGCCGTCTTGGCAATCACGGGGAGCCCCTTTGATATATGTTACATGGTGAAGGGATCTGGTATTCTATCAATAATTTTGGATTCAGGACAGAAATTAGTTGAGCAATAAGTCCTTACTTAGGAAAATCTTCCATAAACATAGAATAACATACTTTATTGAATAATGAATAGCTGTAAGAGAATGCTGAGCTCACATTTCATTTCATTTTTATTTACACAGAGATTATGGTGGTCTTGAATGAAGGATGAATTTGATCACTGATCACTGACTACTGTCTAAGGAAAAAGACTATTTCCATTTCAGAATGCAAAATTGTCTGAAGGATTATCTAACGCTTAGAAAAACAGCACTTCCACATCAGTTGGGTGAATTAATATTTATGAAAAGGATGAGTAAGAACACATGTGAATGCGTTTGCATTGTCATGAATATGGCAAGCAGATTTTTTCAAAATAATGTAATGCATAAACCACAATTATCTCTGCCTCGTGTGAATACAGTATATGTGTACATTCTTAGGTTAATAATTGTTAATGAGTTAAATCCATGTCCAGGGGGTTAGAAAAAGATGATTTTTAGGCCCCTTCCAATCCAAACCATTGTATGAATTTTGTAGTTCTTAGAAATTGTGATATCTGTAATTCTTCCAGTGGCTTGCAATTTATCATGCGTGGTCATAACACCTTAAACCCTCAAGAAATTCCCAGTGGCATCAATTACATGTTCTTTTATAGGCTTACAACTTCATTCAGTACATTGAAAGATTAGTGTAAACGAACCATAAAGAAGCTGGCAGTATAATTCATTTAATTCCGTGGTCTGGTTTCAGCAGTGGAGCTGCATGGAAGTACCTTTGTTATAAATGATAAAATTGTGCTTGAGAACACAATACCCAGCATAGCAAGGAGCTGTTAGGAAAATGTGTGTGTACAAAGTCAGAGTTTATAAAAGTGGTTACTCAGTCCCTACCAAGAGCATCTTGCTATGACCTATTTAAACATACCTATTTTTGTGCACTCAATCTGGAGTGATCTTCATTCCAATATTTCCTTGTGCAAGCAGTGACTAAGTTTTATGTGTAGGAACAAACAAGAGGGATGTGAAGGAGTGCCAGAACAGTTAGTTTCCTATAATTAATATGTTAAATTACAAATGTGTATTTTCATATTTGTAGATTATAAAGAGAATGCTTCCAGAGGATATTTTAAAGGTATTTTACTTGGAATAACTTTTGTTATGTAAAATTCCTAATAGTTGACAACATTGAATAATATCTTTAGAGAGGAATGTGATCAGTTTTGCAGGATGCTGTACATGGCAATTTTTTGCTGAAGAGCAAGTCTACATAGGGATGTGTAGTTTCTTTTTTTAACTCTGTCCTGAGAGTTTATAAGGGGGGTGAGATAATTAGAAATACTCTTTTACTGAAATTCTACATAGGTAATTGTTATTTTCAGTTTTACAATATATTCAAGTATTAAGAAAAACATACACTGGTACCTGACATGAACATTACCTAGCTTTAAAAAGACATTTTTCTGTATTAATTGGAAAGACATCTAATTATACTATGTTGGGTAATAATGGTTTTGGCCTGCAAGAGAGGCCACAATAGTATTATGCCAGAAATAAACATTGCATGTGTTTGCATTTACATTACAACTAACAATATTCTTTCCTCTGAGGATGCTCTGGCTCATTGCTAATATTTAAAGAGCTCTTGATAGAATCATTCCCGTATGGTGCCAGTACAAAAGAAAATTCAATTAATATGCCAAAAAACGAAGGCAAAGATGAAAAGAAGGTTTTAAGCCCTGTATTCAACTGTGTGTTTGGCAGGAATGTCCTCTGTTTCACAAATATTTAGTATTATGAATTTTTATTTGCAAATACATTAATGTGCATATGATTATTCAAGCTAGTATAATTGATGTGTGTTTGCAGAATGACAGATGTGTATATTAACCAATATTTAACTTGCTATTTAACTGTTTTCCAGTTTTTTGTTTTGCTTCTTGTCTCAAGTGAAACAAATGTACAGGTATATTATGTTATCTACGTAGCATATTAGTTGGAACCCTTCCTAGATCTCAGATTTGTAGTACAAGTTATAAACAGGGATATAAATAACATGTCAGCTTCAAAAGGAAAATATATTATAATATTACAATATTTTAAATATATTTAAATATAATTAAATTACTTAATTAAATTATTTAATTAAATTATTTAATTAAATATAATATATTTTAAATATATTTAAATATATTTTGTATAACCCTATTTCTAGCTCATTCAGGTCTGGTGAAAGTCAGCTACTTTAGCCAACTGCAACACAGGATAGTATATTCTATTTTTCTTTATTTTGTCAGTATACTGCAAATTTCAACACTAAATTTTTGCTGGAATAATCTTCCATAAGGAAATATAGTAATGTTCCATGTTCCATACATGAAATTGTAGTAAATGACTTGGTCATATGCAAACAGAGACTACAGCCCTCCCAACCATACCAGAATCTGCTACTGAAGAGACCAAAATTTGGTAATCCACCATCTTATTCACACAGAGGATTTTCTGTGGCTTGGGTTTAATGTTTTTCTAAAGAAAATGCCTGAAATATCCAATTCCATCAGACTTGAAGTTTTCTCTTTCAAATTATACAGAACACTTTTTCACTGAATGTTCTGGGGGTATCTTTCACTGGGTATGTCTTTCACTAAAGCCCTCTTGCCTGGAGAGGCTGTTGAGAGCAGCCTTTGCACAAATTGCTGCCGTGCAGCCTGCGTGAGTTGTAACAGAATAAAAATCCCTGGTAGTGTCATCTGCTGGAGGGATTTTGCAGAGCTGTCAGTCATGCTTGCTCTACAGAAGGGAAGGGTATTCTTGTTTCACACCTCAGTTCATGGTCTCAGGGGTGTAATCACACAAAGGGTCTCTCCAGGGAGGTACCACAGAACCTGATGAATGCCGCAGGCTTTTTCCATGGACGTTTCCCAAGAACCAGCCCTTGTTCTTAGGTCCAGTAGGCTATGTGTAGCAGAAATTCTTTTTTCCACTGACACAAAGCTAGACTAGATATGCATGAAGCATGTGCTTCACTAATCCAGTCTAATGGCAGGAAGCCTAAACTATCCATATGCTCGCTGTGGTCTGGCATTGCAGAGGCATGCTGACAATTTGGCGATGGTGACTGTGCCTGTGGGCGTCACTGAGACATTCCTGTTTCACTTCTTCTCTTCAGTATCATATGATGTTCTGGGAAGCTGTGTACATTCCGTTTCTTCATGCTTCAAGGAGAATGATATTACATACCCTAAAGTCCAAGAAGTTAAGAAATATATACCACAAGCTGTAACAGACCAGGAGGTGAAACATGAAAGGTTTTCTTCAGGCAGTGGTTTAATACCACCAGCCAGTTTCTTTGCTTATGATTGTCTTCTTTGTCTCCAAAGCAGCCAAGCTCTGTTTATCATAGAGTATTTCATATTCCTCTCACTCCTCTTCATGTTTCTTATCATACTTGGTTATATCTTCTCTTTCAACCAGAGCATTAATCTTTAGAAACACAGCGCTGTTTACGTGTCCCTGAGAATGTACTTCTGAGGCCAAATCTTCTTAAAGCCAGGGAAGATTATCTGTGAAGTTATCCTTGGAAGAAAATGGAAGAATAATATCCCTCGTGTCATTTAAACAAACAAACAAACAATAAAAAAAAAAATACCTGTGGTGTTCATTTAGGAATGCAACTAGCTTGAAAAAAAAGTCCTAACATTAAGTGTTCAACAAAAAATATTCAGTTACTGACAATTTGGCAATTATTCTAGCTTCACGAAGGGCATCTAGTTGGTCATTCCAAGAGATCTGAAACATTTGTGTTAAGTTCGTTGTTGAATATTCTTCCAGAGTGATTGCATTCCAGGTAAATTTCATCCATGACTTCGTGCTTTTAGCCATGCTGTTGATGACCAACGGCATGAAAATTGCCAGCTTAGGAGAATAAATCTAACTTCGGTACTCTGTGCATTTTTGCAACCTGTTTTCTAATCACAACTAGTGCTGAGGAAAACCAACATGAACAATTTCTGGGGACTTCAGGCCGTGGGAGAGTGGCAACCACAAAGTCTGGTAACAACAGTTTTGTGTGCCATGTGAGAAGGAGTAGGCAGGAGCCTATGACTGTCTTGTCTAAGATTCCACAGTTTGCCTATTAAAAGTGAGTACAACCCCACCAAATTAATGAGAGCAGGATGCTACAGAAAACCTGTCACTTTGAGAAGGGGGTGTCATAACCTCCAGGAGAAGGTCAAAGGTTTTGCTGAGGAACACAGGCATCACCCAGAGCAGAATCACTCCAGTCTGAGCAGAGCAAGACAATATTACAGGCTTCAGAATTTCTCCTTTTGGATGAGATTTAGAATGTGTGAAACAAGGACTGATAAATTTTGACAGCTTGCATTTCCAGATGTCAGGTATTGGTTTAGCTGCTTATAAAAATATGAGTGAACTAGAATTGAAAGTACAAAAGATTTTTTTCTTTTATTACCTGCATGACTGTGGGATATTCAGACCTGCTATAATAACATGCTCTTTAAGTAGAAGATTAACAGATATGTTAACAGAAATGTTTCTATTAGTACAATTTTGAATTTAGAACATCCATTTAAAAAATTTACTGTAGAATTCTAATCCAAAAAACTTTCTACTACAACACATTCCAGTTTCTTGAGCTTCTGTCTATGAAAAGAAACAGAAACATTAATGAAACGGAGATAGACATAATGTTTTTTACCATTGTCATAATTCATAGAATCATAGAATGATTTCAATCGGGAGGAACCTTAAAAATCACTTACTTCAACCCTTTGCCTCAGTCAGGGACACCTTCCATCAGACTAGGTTGCTCAGAGGCCCATCCAGCCTGCCCTCCAGCACCTCCAAGGATAGGACATCCACAACCTCTCTGGACAGTGTTCCAGTGCCTCCCCGTCCTCACAGTAAATAATGTCTTCCTAATACCTAATCTAAACCTACCCTCTTTGAATTTTCACCTTTGTTCTATCACTCCATGCCCTTGTAAAAAGTCACACTTCAGCTTCCTTGTCAACCTCTTTTAGGTACTGTGATCTTCTCCAGGCTGAACAACCACAACTCTCAGCGTGTCTTCACAGAAGAGGTGTTTCAGCCCTCTGTCCATCTACATTGCCCACCTTTGGACTCACTCCAACAGGTCTATGTCCTTCTTAATTTGGGGTGCCCAGAGCTGGCTGCAGTACTGCAGGTGGGGACTCATCAGAGCAGAGCAGAAGGGGAGAATCATCTCCCTCATCTTGCTGCCCCTGATGCTTTGGATGCAGCCCAGGATGTGGGTTGGCCTCCTAATCGGCAGATGCACATTGCTGAGTCTTGTTGAGCTTCTCATCAACCAACACTTCCAAGTTCTCTCCAGGGCTGCTCACAATCAATTCTTCACCCAGCCTGTATTTGTTCTTGGAATTACCCTGACACACGTTCAGGATCTTGTCCTGAGCAAGACAGGACATAGGAATTAAAAGGACACAGGAATGAAAAAGTTGTAAGAAGTGAACTTCTAAATGTTCAGATCTGGTGTGACTTCCTATTTTTTATGAGACTTGTAAGAATGTAACCATCTTTACAGGTACTATGGTTGTCTCAATCAGATTTGGGTTCAAAATTTTATGAGAAAATGGCAGAAAATATAGCTGCATACTCAGTCCCAATAATCACACATTCTTCAAAACTAAAGAGAAAAAGTGTTCTTTTTCACACTTCCCAGTAAGGTGAGAATTAATTGAGGTCAAATAAACCTGTGCACATGGAGGAGCTTTCCCAGGTCTGCTGTAAGAGTAAATTAGGAAGTGCTCAGGCAGCTGAGAGGATTCAAACTGCAGGACCAATGGGAGCAAAGCAGGTGCCCACATCTGACTCTGGCACCAGGCACACCTTGAGGGCTGATTGCAGGAAACCTGAGATGGGATCAATCCACTGAGCTCCTTGGCTTTCCCAGGTTCCCAAACAGTGTACTTGGGCGGCCAGTGGATACTGAAAGAAAAAGGGAGAGCTTGGAGGATGCATGATGCTTTCTTTTCTTGTGTCTTTTGCTCTTATTATTTATCTTCAGATGCCACTATTTCCAGCACTGTGTGGCTTGACAAGGTCCTGTTGGTGGATTGTGTCCATGGTATCTTGTGCCACTGGAGTCAAAAAAGTTCCAAGTATAATTCATTTCTAGCAAAAAATTCAGCTTCTTTTATGTTTTTTTTTTTCCCACTGTCAGGAAACAGGTGGGATTTGCTTCTCTTCCTAAAACTTCCAGGGGTCATACAAATCTTGTATTTCAACCCCTGCCAGTTTAAATTTGAAGCAGGGAGGCAGGGCAGGAGGTAGGGTGGTGGGTGGAAAACTGGGCATGCACAGATGGGGGATTGTATAAACCGTATTACTGAGGGAGCCTGACAAATAATGCTTAACAGATCATTATTATTGCTGTGCACCATCTCTTCTGTAGCCTTCAAAGTTGCACTTTGTCTGAGATCATACTCTTAACTGCCCTATAAAAACCATAAAAACTCCCTTTTAAATCACAGTCTTATGGAACTAAAGCAATGTTAACAGGCTTAGCAGGCCTGGCAGGTTTCTTCCTATTCACTTAGGGTAGAAGAGATCACAGACCTCTTCATGCTGCTTCCAGAGTTTTATTCTGAACTTTCTCTATGTATGCACTTGACCTGCAAGTCTCTTCATTTAGGAAAAGAGAGGAATTACTTTTTCAAAGTATGCAAGGCTCTTCTAAACACAGCTTTATCATCATCCACTAAAGTACTTATCCTAATAATGAAAAAAAAAAAAAAAAAAAAGTAGGATCATTCCTTTTAAACTTTCAGCATATTCACTGTTTTGAGTCTGGCTGAAATGGAGTTCATTTTTCCATAGCAGCTCTCAAAGTGCTGTGCTTTGCATTGGTAATTAGAAAGGTGTTGATAACACCATTATATGTTCTCTCCCCTGCCCAGTTGCAAAGGGAAGCAATAGGGAAGCTTTGGTGGTGTCTGGCATCCAGACAGGGTCAACCCACTAGAGGGTTTTAGTGCCAAAACATGGGGTCATGAGGATTTTGAGATAAAGATAGTAATTTGGAGAAGTAATGGGCAAAACAAATCGTGAACTACATCAAAGAGTGGATTGATCATGGGGAATTTTTGTCATAATTGTGGTGAATGGACAAGGGTTGAATTTTGTGTAAATTGTCCTTTTTTTGTCTGTGTTGGGATGATGTTGTTTTGGGTTTTGTGCGGGGAATTTTGTTTTGTTAATTTGGTTGCATTTGTTGATACAAGAGCAGGTTGTGTGGTGAATGTGGGTTTTAGTGATAATTCTGAAATACATGATTTTCAGAGGTGAAGGGTGGAATGTATTGGGTGGAATGTATTGGGTTTGCATGGCCAGGTAGCGGCGGGGGGGGGATTGCTACAGAGGTGGCTTCTCTGAGAAGCTGCTGGGAGTTTCTTACATATCCAGCAGGGCCAATCCCTGGCATCTCCCAAGATAGGCGTGCCACTGGCCAAGGCTAACCCAATCAGAAATGGTGCTAACACCTCTGTGATAGCATATTTAAGAAGAAGAAAAGGACATTATTGCACAGCTGTAATTACAACCAGAGAAGATCAGGGTGAGAATTTGTGAGAGGAACAACACTGCAGACACCAAGGGCAGTGGAGAAGGAGGGGAAGGATAAGCCAGAGCAGAGATTCCCCTGCAGCTGATGGTGCAGACCATGGAGTGGCAGCTGTGTCCCCACAGCCTGTGGAGGAGCACAGGGATGCTGAGATCCACCTGCAGCCCATGGAGGAGATCAGTTCTGGAACAGATGGATGCCTGAGAGGAGGTTGTGAACCCATGGGAGGCCTGTGCTGGAGCAGGGTCCTGGCCAGGGCCTGCAGAGCCATGGAGAGAGGAGCTCATGCTAAAACACATCTCATGGCAGGATTTCTGACCCAGTACCCACGCTGGAACAGTCTGTGCCTGAGGAATGGCAAAACTGCACCCTGTGGAAAAGTGACCTGTGTGGCAGCATGTTGTGAAGAACTGTTTCCCACGGGACAGGCTCATTTTGGAGAGGATCATGGAGAACTTTGTCCCATGAGAGGGATCCCACGCTGGAGCAGGGAATCCTCTCCCTAAGCAGCATCAGGAACAATGTGTGAAGAACTGACCATAACCCTCATTTCCCATCTCCCTGCGCCACTGAGGGGACAAGCTAGAGCTGGGAAGGAAAGAGGAGTAAAGGGAAGGTGTTTTTAAGGTCTTATTTTACTTCTTATTTTCCTGCTCTCATTTTATTAGTGATAAATTCACCCTTCATTCTATTTTGTCTCCCCTGTCCAGTTCTAGAGGGGAGTGTTAGTGAGGCTTTGGGCATCCAGCCAGGCTCAAGCCATTACATTCACTCATGTAAAGATTAACTATGTTTGTTGGATCTAAACGTGTGTTCTTATTTGGTGTGATTTCAGGGAGTTTGTAGAGTGTACAAGTTTTGTTCCATCTTCTAATAGTTTACTAATTTGTTTACTAATATCTTTCAAGCAGTTGTCATCTACAAGCTAAAAGAAGTTTTTTTTATTAAAGCTAAAATATTTGGATTTTAAATAAAAGTCACACTCAAATAGTTTCAAAATGGGTACTACTGAAACCAGTGTTCTTCATTCGTGCTGGAAAGTAGCACTACCAAAATCATACATTTCTGAAAGCAACCATCCATGTTATCTGACAAAACTCCTTTGGTGCCTTAAAATGTACATTCTGAAAGTACACTGAACATTTCAGTTGCAGCTGTACAGTTTTTCTAAGCGCTGTGTCCTGTTACTTTGCCAGTGCTCACATGCATTGCTGTTTCAGCAGCGGTCAGCCTGACTGTCAGAGCAGATAACCATCAATGAGTCTGGCTTTACTGGGAGCTTCCCAAGAGAGAGTGTGGGCATGCAACTTTAGATTCAGCTACTGTTTTATGGGCATAGTGTAATTTTGTTTCTGCAGTACAGATTTAACATTGCTAAAAAGTAGTCGAAAATACGAAAGAAAAATAAAATTAGTTTACTTGAACACTGGGCGTGATTCTGAGTTGCATTTGTGAAAACACATGGTAATGTGTCTAATCTCAGTTAAATACTTTGTAGACTGAGGAATTCACAGGAACAAATCTGCAGTTACTGATACAGCCTAACAATTTCCTTGAATATCTGATAAGAACTGTATCTGATATAAAAGGTATGAAGTAGCCAAAGGCTAGATGGGAGAAAGATTTTCAGGCCTTTAGTAACTCCAGAAGCTACCTTCAGATGTGATTGAGAAACACAGTCACTTTAGGTTAAGATATAGAAGAGCATGAAATAATTCTGTCTCACAGCAGCAGGAGGGAATGTGGCTCATGGTAAGGGCTTCTGAAAGGCTTATTGAAAAATCTCCAGAGCTATTAGCTGGAAGTGGATACTCACACATTTAGCTACAGCTATGTATCAGTGGCTAATTACCAGAACAACTTTCTTGGAAATGAGGCAGATTCTGTTACTTCATAGCTTTAAAATCAGACCTGCCATCTTTTCACAAGGTGTACTCTATGTCAGCAATAAATTGTAGCTCCACAGTAGTAGTTATGGATGGTTTTTATAATGCTTTTTATTCAGGTTTAAGGGAGTATGTCTTTTTAGTACACAAATTAAAGTAGATTGTAGAAAGCACTTACCCTTCAGCTTGAAATTAAATTAGAATAAATTTGGAGGAGTAAGCAACAAGGAATTAACAAGACGTTCTGTATATATTACCAGTTTGATATATATATATGGTAGCCTGCTTATGGTGTTACTCTTCTAAAGAAACATTTTTCTAAGTATTTTCAATGCTATAGAAATATTTATTGCACATTTTCATATTACTCTGCAGGTATTTTCTGCAGAATATTAGAACTTCTTTTAATTAAAAAAAAAACTTCAAATGCACTGCTTCTGTGTTGTTTTTTTTTAAATACTCATGACAAGATGCTTTGCAGTAGAACCTAGAGATAAAGCTCTTCACTTTAAAGTGTATGGTATTCCAATATATGAACACTCTGTCATTTGCAATTGCATGTAAGATACATTTCAGGAGTTTCTTAAAGTGTATTTCATTGATGGTAGTTTTATGTGATAAAGCAATGAGTTACCCATAACATTCTCTTTTAAAGTGCATTATTAATGGTTTTAAAATTCTACCTACTTAATATTATGGAGAATACTTACTCTATCCTATTACTTTAAGCCATCAAATATTAAAAGCAGAAATTAAGTTCATTTCATTATATTCATGTTGGTCTCAGGAGCAATTCCATTGAGATCTGTGAAGTTACATCAATTGGGGCATTGCTGGAAATAGAAACATGCAAAAAAAGGGAATTAAGCTTATACTTCCTCCTTTTCCTTTAGTGCTCTCTCCTTCACTCCCTCCTTCACTTCAATTTTTCTGTATCAATGAAGGCTTATAAATACAGCAAAGTTCAAGTGAAATGAAAATATTCTTGAGTATATTTTCCTTGATTTTGACTTCTTTACTCTCAATATATAAATAAAAGTTTTAATTCCCTTCTTTATTATTGTGTTTCATGTCAGCAATGTGTGAAGTTCAGTCAAGGCTAGTATAAAATAACAGAGTCCAGTGCTTTGGTATTCCCTCTGAGCCCCCAAGAGTGAAATATGCACTGTATAAATGCCAAATGTGCTCACGAAGTCAAACATCCTTCAGGAGTAAGAAGTTCATTCACCATTTTGTGTATCTCAACACAGTGATTTGTGATGGACTTCTGTATAGCATGCACATAGTGAAGAGAAATTGTCTTCATATCTGCCTTTCTTACAAACATGGATGTGAAGTTCATGCCCAAGCATTTTAGGTGGCACCTAATATGAGGGTACCACCACCATATTCCTCACGGTGTCAAAGCCTCAGAGTGAATCCTGTGTGGTTTCATCAATGTGATAAAAGATCAGTCACAAACTGTGGAAGTAAAGTCACAGTTCAATTCTGTGGCATTGCAAATCTGACCTGTGCAATTCAAGATGAAAAGCATGGTTTATTCATTTTTCGTGTTTGGTCATCCAACATCAGATTATTATTCATCATAATTCATTTAATCAAATAATTTTTTCAGTTATTTTTGCCTCTTCATGATTTAAAAGCTATTCTGAAAGACTTTTCTGAAATGTTTAAGCCATGTTCACTGTTTAGAAAATATCATTTCTCTGAATAGTTTTTAGCCTGCTTGCAGGGGTTCATTAGCTTGTATGCAGTAATTAAGTTTTGTTTTGATTTTACTTGTATATTAATAGAATCCTTTTCTGATTCTTTATTGGATAAACATAGTTCCTACAATCAAATTCTTATCATGTGCCATTTGTATGCATAACTAAACATAAACAAAAGAAGTTCAAGATAAACTTCTCAAAAGTATTCCCTAATCTTTAAATCAACTTGTTTCTAGGTATGTGCAGACCATTGGTTCTGTTTATTGGAAAATGCACCAAAAAAAAAGAGGCGTGAGTACGATAGAAGCAAATTCCATGTGCATAAACAATAGCAGAAAAGTCTGAGATATTCTTTTTTACTTTTTTTATGTTTACAATCAGAATCATATCCAAAAATTAAATTTACTGTTACAGTAAATTTTGTAAAACTTTTAAGTTATTTCTGTTGTAAATTAATAGATAAAATGTAGCTGGGGGTTTGGTGTTTTAGGTGGAACTGAATGAAGGCTCAAAGCAGAAGAGAAGTTGTATCCTCTGTTCAAGGGCAGAATTGTCTCCCAGACAAGATGCAGCCACTATCTTGTGCTGTGCCTGGGGAAGAACATTTTGCCCACAGACTTTCTCTTCCTTTTGCTGTCACATTTTACTCTATGACATACTTGATAAGCAGCTTTTTGAAAGTACCAGTAATTTTTTTCAGACATTCTTCGTAAATTAAGATTTATTTCCCAGTTTGCCGTAGCTCAAAATCATTTTATGGAATTCTGTGAAAAAAAGTCCTCCTTAAAAATAGTTGCTATTTCAATTTCTTCATAATTAAAATCGCTTCAGAAAATACTTGTGGTAAATGTTTCCCTCTGAAAAGAAGATTTTAAGGTTTCTTATTATTTTTTATGCCACTAGAGGTGAAATGAGACAAGTCGATTTGAGCAAGCAGCTTAAGAGTTCTGCCAAATCTAACTATATTTCATAGCATTGCTATAAAACTGGAAAGTATTTCCATTTCATCTATTGTCTAATAACAAATATTGATCAGTTACTGATCAATCAAAGATAAGGCAGTTAACACGATTGCATTTCTATACCACAGCTAATGTGAGGATTTGGTTCAGGTTTTCATTGTTTGTGGGCTTTTTTAACCTTAAATTCATGAAGTTCAGTGCTATAGCCATGTTTTAGGCAATAAAGAATCCTGTTACTGTCTGCCTTTTAATCAGGTGTTTCATATTCAGTGCCTGAGCTCACAATTACTGGTTTTTACTTTTAGATTGAGCTGAGAGGAACAGGTTGAAATGAAAAAGATTATGTTTTGATCTAAGCATGACTGTTTTCTACAACCCAATGAATTTTCTGCCCTGCTGGCTGAGCTCTTTTATCTCACACCTTTAGAGAGGGCTTTTTCTTGTTTATCCCAGGAGTCAGTTTTCTCCCATGTAGAAGTTAGCTGGTCTTGCATATGAGCAGAACATTCTTGGCATTGTGTGCCTCTCCTCTTTTCCTATTGCCTCACTGGAGAAACCTGGCTTGGGCACACAGAGCTTGGAACATATCCATGACCAAGCAGGGTGATCATAGTGGTGACATTTGTTGTTACAGTTAAAGCTCCATAATACCAAAATGACAATGAAGTGAATTTTCCAGGATGTTCTTACTCATAGTTATGATGTGGGACAGTTTCTCTGAGGCTTTGCAGGTTCTTTCTGGTGGCTAGTGGGGGTTACCAGTGGGCTAGTGTGGTGATTAATATGGCCTGTATAGTCATTCTGTGAAAAGCAGTGTCTTCACAACTCTTACCCTTGGTCTTCACAGAGCTTCTGTAGCGTTTCCTTGGAGTTTCTCCACTAAGACACTTTTTCATTAGTTTCTGGGCTCACAACAGGTATTTAGGCAAGGCACCATTCAAACAGAGCTATGGATTGAAAGCCAAGATAGGAGACCATCTGCAAGCATAGAGATTCTGGTGCTTGTATGTTTTTGTAGCATCCGCTTTTGCTTGGACTTAAAATATTACAGTGTACGTGGAAGAGTATTTTCTCAAAGAAATCATCACTATTTCTGCTGAATGAGGTCAGAATTTATAAGTCTGAAGCTGTAGACAGAGTCTTGTAAAACTATGTTTCATTAAATAGAGTTGAGTGATTTTTCATGGAGCAAGAAATATTTAACATAATGTTTCACTTGATCTCTAAATAGCAAGGGATACAAAGCTTAGAGACAGTTTGAATCATGAGATTTGCTGGTCAAGACCAGCAAAGTCATGTAATTATGCAATCACACTGTCAATGCCATCATAGAAGTAAAAGTATGGATTCTCAGGTGTCTTGAGTGGAGTGTAATGCATAGGAGTAAGGTCAGTTCCCTGGCTTTACAGTGAATATGGTTCTGTCAATGTATGTGTAGAAAAGCTCTAGAGAGCATGAAAACCTGTAGCTCAGGCAATAATTTAACTGTGATACCTGTCACATTGCCATGCTACAGAATTGCAAAACACTTAAAAACTGGTAGAAAATGAGTTAATGACCTGTGCAGATGGGATTTATGTAATGTTGGTGCAAGCCCTGATTAGCAGCTTCCATTTGATCCCTGTCAGTCACTAGTAGCTCCTAGACTCAGACATGCTGGTGTCCTTGCAATGAGGATCAAGAGCTTGTTTTAGTACAAAAATGTCCATTTTCACTGTGTGAAAGACACATTGAAGACTATGAATTTATCTGCCTTTGACAGGAAAAGTGCACATTTAATTTTTAGGTTTTGTCCGCTGATCACCTCATTCCTACTAGAAAAATAAACCTTTGACATTCATAAATGACTGGCTTGCAAGAATCTAGATACATACCTGATATCTCTGTATCTGTATTAGTCATTTAATGGTGTCTGTTTTATGCCACTGTGATAGCCCCTCTATTTTTATCAGATGCCAGTGCTGTAGGAATGTTTGACCTGTCTCTCCCTCATAGCTGCTTCCTTTTGTTATCCAGAGACAGTAGAAGACACCCATATCTTATTGATTATTTACAATTGATAGAAATTAGTGACTGTAATCCTTTCATTTTAAGAATTCTTCTGAAGATAGCAAGCAAAAGAGAGTTGCAAACTTAGATGCAACAATAAGGTACCTAAAAGAGAGCAGCCCAGGTAAGTACATGTCAACCTCATTCCCAATTCTGATGTATCTTCCTTTTCAATCCCTTTTGCTCTTTCCCTAGACAAAGCATTCTGGAAATGCATTGCAAATTCTGCTTAAAAAAAAAAAATATTAAGGTCATAAAGCTCATCATCCCCCAGATTGAGGAGGTTAAAATGCAACATCTAAATTTGGATGTGAGGTTTATGCTTCAACACTGCCTATATGACATTTATTCAATGATTCCATTTAATATATTATTTTACTTGAACATTATACAGACATAATATCCTGTTTGTTTTCTTTCTGGGAGAAGAAAATGTCCATTGGCAGTTCTGAATTCACAACAGGCTCTCCAACTGATGTTCTGTACCTTATCGAGTCAGACTCTGTCCTACACCACAGGAAAGTAATGAGTAGTCTAATTGCACTGTATATTATTACTCACTGAAGCAGATCAGAATTTTTTAGAAGTTGACTCTTAATTTGTGTGCAAATCAGGAGAGTGGAAGAGCAGACAATCGCAGTTTAGTACTTCTTTTTGTAGAGCCAAGATGTTTCCATGCAATCCTGTGTATTGCCATCCACACTCCTGAGAGGATTGAAAAAATTGGTCTCTTTGTGTCCAAATTTTGCTGACATATTACTGGTTAGAATCTTGCAGACTTTGTAGTGTATTTAGATATGACTCAGAGGTTAATTATGTGTTAGGTTACCTTAGTGACTACAGATTTTATGACACTCCAAGTGGCAAATCAACTTGCTTTTAGCAACAGAGATGAAGAAAGTAAAGCCAAGCCCAAAACTTTTAGGCACATACTGTCCTGGTACTGAGCAGTACAGCTGCTCACCAAGCACACATGGATGGAAACAGTAGCCAAATTTAAATATGATACCTGATACCACAAATATATGCAAACTAAAAATTGTTGGATGCAGACAGAAAAAAACCCCACCAATTTTTATGGTGCCATTGGTGGGATGCCTCTCTTCTTGTTTTTTTTCTGATATGCATACCATTCACAAGGGCCTCCTCGAGATCAGCTGAAGCTTAATTATGGGGTTTTTTTTTCCCTAGTTACTCCCACTTATTGATCTCCCCATGCACTTGGGATGGATTGACTGGCCAATATATTTCTCTTTATGACTCCCTGTCCACTGTTCAAGATTAAATTATACTGTAAATATCACTTGCCTGGTGTGATTGCTGACACACAAGAAAAAATTAGATGTTCTCTTGAGAGTTTTACCCAAGGCACTGAATTGTGCATATTACATGCCAAAATGTATTAGGGAGATAATTTGAGACCTCATTTTCTTTCGAACACCTTTAATAAAATATGTGGATAGATGAATTTTAGAATATGTATCCTTTTATTGATGTCTAGATTTTCATTAAGGTGATGCAATGTAACAAAAAGGCCCCACATAATGGCAAAATATCAAGACCTTTGCAAAAAAGCAAATTTCTGCATGAAGAGCATCTGGAAGTTTATTACCATAATCGTATTTTCCATTTGTTTGTAAGTTTTGAGACCTGGGGAAAGGAATTTCACTGAGAACATTCCATAGTGTGGGATTAAATAAATAAGCAAATTCTGAGAATCTTGGAAGTTTAGTTTGGAAATCAGAACCTATCTTTGTTTACCACAGAGCATAAAATGAGAGCACAACTATAAACAGTACTGCTAAGAAGCATCACTCGTTCAGTTTGTGCTCATGATTAAATGCCCTACTCGCTCAGAGCTGAATATACGCGTAAACACATTATGTGTTTACACATTATGTCTTCCACCTCTGTCCCAGTGCTTCAATTTCTGGACCTGGAAGACACAGAAGGTTCAGAGGTGTCATCTGACTCTTGGAATGCTATCTTAGAAGAAACACACTCATCAAACAATAAAAAAATCAACGTCACTCATTCCTTGGTCTCTGAACAGCCAAAGATAGTACACTCAAGGTGCTGTGGCCCTGATTATGCCTAATTAGGGGGTCTCTGTTGGTGACTTCTCTGTTGGAGAAAAGAAGACTTCCCCATGGTTGAGGAGGATTGGGTTAGAGACCATGGAGTCAAACTTGACATCCAGAAGTCCATAGGTCCTGATGGGATGCAATGCACCCATGAGCATTGAAGGAACCGGTGGACATCATTGTTAGACCACTCTCAATCATCTTAGAAAGGTCATGGCAGTCAGGAGAGGTACCTGAGGACTGGAGGAAAGCAAATGTTATTCTGCCTTCAAAAAGGGGCAAGAAGGAGGACCCAGGCAAGTACAGATCCATCATCCTGTGGGGTGTTAACCCTGGCAGGATGTCAGGTGCCCACCAGAGTTGTTCTATCACTCCCTTCCATGACTGGACTGGGGAGAGAAAAACAAAAGTCTCATGAGTTGAGATAAGGACAGGGTGAGTTCACAAAACAATTACCATCATGGGTAACAGTGAAAACAGATTCAGCTCGGGGAAACTAATTGAATTTGTTACCAGTCAAAATCAGAACAGGTTAATGAGAACTAAAACACCATCCTCCCACCCCTCCCTCCTTCTTGGGCTCTACCTCTTCCCCCCCCAAGTGGCACAGGGCAACAGGGAATATTGCTGCTCAAGAAGAGGAGTCCTTCCTTGCCCCAGCATACTCTGCATTCTGCAGTCTTGGATGAAGTTGGAGGGGCTCAGGGGCATATCAGTAAATCTTTTCTAAGGCAGAAGGTTGAACATATGTCTTAGGGAAAGAATACGTTTCTCAAATATGTATTTTATGAGTAAATTTGGAACACATGAGTAGACAATATAGTTAAATGAAATTTGTATAAAAATAAGGTGATTTCTGCATTCAGGTTTTGTTATTTTGCATTCATTTTCATTTTAATTACATGGGATTTAAATAGGCATTTTTCTATCCAATAGGTTATTCCAGGAAATTGTTATGCAGTAGGGACACCACATTAGGGACAAGGATGAATATATTTGTATTGTTCTTACCAAAGGCATCCTCAAGAAAACAAAAGCAAATGTAACATGAATGTTGAAAGTAGTAAGCATTCTTCATCCTTACAGTGCTGTATCTCTTTAACATCTCCTTTATTCCTATGCCATCAAGTAGTTTTGGTCTGCTGTCTATAGAATTGCTATTTGCACTGTTTATTAACGTGTTCATCAATTGTCTTGCCCTATTTCATGAATAATTAAATGTTTCTATTTTGGCCAAAAAAAAACAAAAACAA
>JAYDZK010000113.1:102918722-102929293 GCA_034509185.1 Euphonia xanthogaster
TTATTTACAAAATGTGTATTACTAACAGATAATTCCATTAAACTGGCATCTTCGTTACTTGGTCTACCTGCAAACCCACCCAAGATGTAATTGGTATACTGACAGAAATATGTTGGAGAGTATTTTAATATACTTATCTTCCTCATCTTTGCAGTCCTTTAATTTAGCTAAAAAACAAAACAAACAAAAAAAAATTGTCAGCTGTGTTGGTGATCATGATCTTACCACTCATTTTGCCTTAACTAGTGTGTTCTTATTTGCTTAGTTGAAAGCTGTGCTGACCTTTGGTGTCTTGACTCACGGGGGCCTCCTAAGTACAAAGAGAGCTCTTCAACAGCAATTTCAGCTGCCACTTTATCTGCCAGTGTTCTGTAATTTTATGTCCTTTTGTTTTCTTGCCATCCTGTAACTTTTAAGTATTGAATGTACTGGCACCGACCTTATTTTTTCCAGATTAACTTGAATTACTGTCAGTTCATTCTGTTAGCATCCTTACCTTCTAACAGTGCATCCATTAATGAACACAATTCTGACAACTGGAACCTGTTGCTGGCATACCATTTATAGGATTTAGCAACCTACTTGGGTGACACAACATTACATAAATTGTTAGGTCAGAAATGTTTACTAAAATTATGGCTGCACATTACAGGTGGCATTTGGTAACTATTTCAGTTCCATCATGGATAAGGCTTGTTTCAGTCATGAATCTGCTTCCTTTCTGTAGCCTTAAATATATGGAGTTTTCCAATCTTATTCTTTTCAGTAATTTCACTGTAAAAAAAAAACAAAACCAAAAGTAAAACAGAAAATCTTCAAGACAAGTCAAGTCCAGCAAAGAGGATCATTTCAATCTGCCTCTGAGTTTGAAACCTTAACTTTTATTGTGGAAACACGTGAAAAATGTGGGGAAGAAAACACTGAGCAATGATATATTTTCTTCAGTCAGTGCAAAGTTATAAAGAGTATTTCCCTTCATCCAGTTATTGGGTTGGGGTTTTGTGCTTGTTTCAAGAATGGAATTCACAGTACAGATCTTGAGTGAGGAAATACTACAGTGCCAGAAGAGTGGTTTGAGCTGGGTTATCTGGCCACAGTTTTTGTTCTGCTTTACAAATGCTTTACTAATTCTCTGCACAGGTGAGCTTCTGTCACTAGTGAATTAATCAATATGAGCATCAATCTGATGTATATTGCTTGTCCTTTCATCCTCTTACCCTGAAACTGTGCAATGAACTGTCTTTGGGCTTCTGATAGATGTGTTTCTCTCGCCAAAGACTAAGCAATGTGTCATATAGTTGGATAAGGCTTTGTGACAGCTCTGAAGGGCCAGGGCTTCCAAATGCAGGCTCTGAATTGTGTCCAGGAGTCTTTTATGCAAATAAGTTTGTGTCTAATTTTGCTTTGCTGACATAACCCCAACCTGCTAACCAGTTTGTTGGGAAATTTTTGAGGTTTCCTGATCTGTAGCAATTCAGTTTCCAGCAGATGAAAGTCAGGACTATGACCTTGATTTCATATCCTATGGGACACTACTGTAGAACACAGGTGACCATTTGGTGACCATTTGGAGTTGCTGAGAAGACACACTATGATGTTCTGGAACCAGGACAGTTTCCTTGCAGCCAAATGAAAGCTTATTTCACAGGTGTATAGCATTGCTGTAATCTGAAAGAAATCATTGTAAAAGTGTCAGTGAAGTGTGTCTGCTGGCCACTAAAATGTGGCAGAAGCCAACAGCCAGCAGGAGATGGCATTTTAAGGGCATCACTTAAAGCTGCTGCCTGTGAGAGCACATTAGCAAAGCACCAGAGATTACTGAGTTGCAGTCAGCTAAAAGAAATAGCATAAGGGCTGCTTCTCAAAATGCTCTCCCCACCACATCTGTTTTCTTCCAAGGATACAGATTCAGCTACATGTTCTCCACCCACTAGCCAGTTCCCTGCTGTCTGCTTCATAGCAGACTTGTGCCTGTGTGCAGAGAAAGGAAGGTAAAATGGCATCTCATCTAACAGTATTGCTTTGGATGCCAACCAGTCACTGTATGCAGCTGTTGAAGTGACTCATCCCAAAAGAAGATATAAAGAAGAAATGAACATTTCTCTACTGCTGGTCATTGAAAGTGTCCTTTCAAGGATTGGTATTTGTGTTAGCAGTCGTCCTGTCATCCTTAACTGGCCAAGAAAACCATATGTCATTATAACCAATGGCACTGAATGCTTCAAGGGTACTGCAAAAGATGAGAACGAATGTCTGCCCTCTGCCACTGGAGAATATCATCCATGAGTATCACTGAAGCAGCTCTAGTTTGAGGTCCTGGCCAAGAGCCCTGCTCTGTGACCTTCAGTCAAGTTCACCTCAGCTAATGGACATGCTAGTTGCTGTTTGGCTTCCTTTCTGCAGAAGGTGTTTACGGGTGGCAAACGTGCGAGGCAGTGGATGGAATCATTGTATCGGCGTGCCCCTCATCGTGGTTGGTTGGACTTTTACACATAAAGCAGAAGGAGAAATATTTATCTGGAATCAAGACATGGTAATTTCATTTAGAAGACACGCATTCCTCATCATAAAATAGAATGTGAATCAGATTGACGAGCCAATGGTCAAGACATCTTTTGGTGAATGGGCATCATAAACTGGAGTGGTGCTTGAAGAATTTTGTCTATTGACTCTTTCAAGATTCATACTGGTTTAGAAGACTTTCCAAACTACTGTTATGTGAAGGAAGATTTCAGTTCTTCACCCTGTTCGTCCAGGTTTGATGCAAGGAGTGGGCACAGGATAGAGGAAGTAATGCTCTATTTTGGACAGGTCTTTGTTCTGGGTTAATTCCTTTCTTGTAAAAAAATATGGAGATAAGTCAGCTAAATTAAATTAATTTATAATAGAACATGACTGCTCAAATAGCACAAGCTAAAGCAAACGTTGCTGCAGATACTGAGCCTATTAAATTTATCCTAAATAAAGGCAACCCTCTTAACTGCCTTTTTGAAAACACTTAAGGCTCATTAAACATATATTTTTCTTTCTGCTTTCTGAGGCTTCCTTTTTCTTTCTTTTTTTTTTTTTTTTTGTATACTTCAATGATTCTTAATATATGAACACTGATAGAAAGAAATGCTACTCATCCTTATTGGTCTGATTAATTCAATATTCATGACTGCTGGGAGTAGGCTCAGTAAATAGAAGATGGCAATTGAAACTTCCTTTACAGCATGCAGAAGAGGCATAGTAATGGCTAAGAAGACCAAATTGCATGGGTTTGAAAAATCTACACTGAGCAGTCATTAGGCATTGTTCTTCAGTTGTGAGATTTCATTTCATTAAGTATTTGCATACTAATGGAAAGCTAAAGTTACAAGTCTACTGCTGTGAGTGATGGTTAGCCACTCCTTCCAGTCCTTTTGTTTACTTCTATAGTCATCCACATTGCTTTGGCAAAGCACAGGGAGAAGCTTTAATGATTTCAGCTGCAATAAACCAAAGCAAACTAGAGATCAATAATGAACTTAATTTGCTATAGAGACAGTCTGTTTGCTATTTCATCCAGCAAGGTAAGTTAATAACTATTTGGGGGGGAAAAAATTTAAATTTAAAAAGTAAAGGAAATTAGATATTCTAATTTAATTGGTTAGAAATTTAATTTTAAAAAAATGTTTTCTTTACCCTTGTCTTTACAATCTGGGCTTATTTCACATACTACTACATGTGAGCTTATGAATATTTGAAAGCTGTGGGGCCAGTATGCCAGTTTGTTTTGTTTCTTTATTGGGGGTCCTAGGCTGTCTATTAAAAATCCAGTTCCTTTATATCAAAAAATGCATTAAAGGAAGTGACAAGTCAGTACAACCTGGCTGATGACAAAGAGAACACTTGCACAGCAGCATAAATTTAGTTAGAGATTGGGACAGGTAATCTATACACTAAATGATGCTAAATCCAGGTAAGATGTTGGCCATTAGCAGAACTTCATCTTTATAGTCTGCTCTGTTTACAAAAGAATGTTTTATCAGCCACTTAATCAAAAGAAAGAAATTGTTGTCAGGCTTAGTGTTCATACGTGTAGCAATTTATTGCCAGGGGTTTGCCGAAGTTTTAAGTTTCAGTAAGCTGCGTGGCTCAGAGGCCTTTGCTGAATATTTTCTATCTCTATCAAATAGTAATGTTGTTCTGTTTCACTATGCCTTTTGTATAAGTGAAGTACATTCTTAATTTTTAGGCTTGTAAAGATTTGTACATGAGCTTAAAAATTTAGAGAATGAAATGTTTCCAGGATCATTATTACTTTGATAGTGTGAATAATAATAGTTCAATTTTAATAAAAACAATGTTCATTGTTATATCTGAATTTAGCTCTTCCCCCTTTTTCATGAGAGTTAAAACAATCATGCAAGTTATGTTCTCTCTTGATATTCTGATACTGAAAAAATGGTATTGCCAAGGTAATTGGATAATATGATTTTCTTAAAAGCATGAAACAGCTTTATCTCAAGTATGTCAATCTTAATCCCATTAATCCCCTAAGGCAGAAGATACAGTGCATTTGCACTTGTGTGACCTTGCAAGGCATAATATTGGCCATTCAAATAGAGTAAGAGCCTGTGGGAACATTTGTGCAGACCCCCTGACTTGAAAAAAATAAGAGAGCTGAGGGTTCACATAGACATTTCTCCCAGCATTTTTTCCAGACCAACAAAAGAAATCACACTGCAGGATGTGTAGTACCATATGTGTAGAAACAGAATGTATGAAACAATCTGATTGATTTTATTCTTGCAGTTTGCGTTTTGGAGAGGGCTTTATGTTTTACTTTTTTCTCACAATATGAAACACTTCGTTGCGACAGTGAACTCCACTGTCTGCATGAGCTGTTACAGCCACGTCTGTTACAGCCAATACTTTTTAGGGACCATAAAAGCACCCTGAAAATCAGGTCACTTCTTTTAGTAGGTATTGCTTGAGGTATTTGACTACAGGCACAGCAGTGTTGGAATGATGACATTATTTTATCTGCCTAAAATGAAAGTAAATGCTGAGCTTTAAGGGTTGTTTGTCCTACTCAAGTAAGACACAAAGAGACACTCTTTCATAAAAGGTATTGCAACTGTTAATAACTTCTGAAGTGTTTCTTTACCCTGCAAATGCTCTTTATCAGTTATATGATGCCTAAACCAAATTTCGAAATCAGGGTTTCTTACTCTTGTGAATGTAGTATAAGAAATATGAAAAAATAAAATAAAGGGGAGCTGGACCCAAATTTTCGTCTACAAAATCAATTATATACTGAAATTTTACTGTAAAAAAACAAACAATAAAAAGAGTAAAAACAATATTTAGGGAAAAAAAACAGACTTAAATACCTGCAAAAAACTTCATGGTCAAACTTTAACTAAAATAGCTTTTTAATCAAATTTCCATTACAATCTTGTGTTGCAGCTTTGTCTAGGCAGGTAAGGTAGTTTGTACAAACACTCTGGATTCGTCAGTGAGTTCTGTGACATTAGAAGCATGTCTGGGTTGGCATTTTAGTCTGTTCTCTGAATCTGGATGGCTTTTTAACCACAGCCATTCTTTTCTCTTTGGCACATACAGGGTTTACCCTTAAACCCATAATATGGAAATGGGAGTTGGGTCACTTTTTTGTTATTTCCTTTGGTTTTGCACATGCAGGTGACTTCCAATACCCAAACCAGCCAGTGGGTTTGTGGCACTCACTGAGGCTGCTTTGTCCTGATGTCTGTGTGAGCAGCTCGGCTTTCTTTCTCTGCAGCTAGTTTTTTAAAAAGTGGAAAAGCTACTGAAAAACATAGCTGTTGTTTTTCAGTGATTGCTCCCCTCACTGATAGGAGCAGAGTTCAAACTGGCAACTTCCAATCACATCATACAAATTGAGGGACTAGAGCAATGCACTCAAACCTCATCATGGTTCACAGTGTTTGCATGTGTAAATAGAAAGTTTTGGAGTAAATCCATTGCAACCAGCATTCAAAACCTGGCCTGTTGCATCTGAATAATTTTGAGAAGCTTTGGGATAAAAGGTCTTGTACTTATACGTGGGGTTATTGATAACAGAACTCAACAATTCCAAAGTAAGGGCTTCCACAGTAATTATATCTCCTCACTTGTGTTGCACCTATAAACTGTGGCATCAAATTTAACAGTGGATCTATTATTTAATAAAACTACAAGTGTTCAGCTTACCTGAATTATGGGTGCTTTATGAACATTGACAGTATACTAACATGGTTTGTTTAGTGCTTTAAAGAATAATTCACAGATTTATCTTAATGAGAAAAAGCAAAGATCTTCAATTAAAGCATAATGAATAAAATATTAAACAGATCAAAGTTCATATCCTCTGAGAATTCACAGATTGTCTACATACTCTGACTTCGATATCCAGTAGCTGCCTAAAAACTTATTGGAAATACACCAGTAGAGGTTTTAAACTGCTGACTGAAGTCTGAGCATGCCATCAAAATGTCAGCAGAGCTTGATTTTACTAAACCTGTCTTAAACTCTTTTTTGTATGAGTGATTTGAAAAGTCAAGGTTTTACACTGACAAGCAGAAGCTGTAGGTTCTAAAATGTGTGGGAGGGGTGGTATGAGTATAGATTGTATACTCACTGTTTGATGATGTTCTAGGTCTAGAACTAATGCAAGAGTAAGACCTGAAAAAAATGTTATACTCTGTCTGTTGTAAGTGGCTAAGAGAGGAATGCAAACACTCTGTATTCTTCTATAGCAAAAATCAAAATTGCCACTGGGTGTTACCTTCATTTTGAACTCATCAGCTGTCCAGACCTGTTGTCGAGGCATAAACTTAGAAGCCACAGAATGGAAACATTTCTTCTTCTTCCTTTTATTTTTTAATTTTTTTTTTTAATGTGGGAAAATGTTAGAGCTGTTCATTCAATGCTGTTCTTCCAGTAGATTTTGTTAGTACTTGGTACTCTTAGTCTTAGTTAAAGCTTTATCCTTTCCTAGAAGAATATTTCAAGTGTTGCTATGAGTATTTATTCAGTAATATCCTATAGATGCAGAATTCTGCATGCCATCATTCAGTAAGAAAACTGGACTTAGAACTACATTCCTGCCTAAAGGATCTTAGATTCTTGTAGCCCAGGAAAAAGAATTTTAAAGTAAGTGAAACAAAAAAAAAACCACACAGAGTAAAAAAATCCCAAACCCACAACAACAAACTTTGCATGCTGATGGAAGATAAGAATTGTAGAGCCATTAACTGAAGGATATTTAAAGACAACATGGAAATTTACTTTTAAAAGGCACAAGGAAAGAATTAGTTAAATAAAGCATGGAGCATTTGAGAACAACTAAGTCCTGAAAAGGAAGAGTGGGTCTTAAGAAAGAATATTGATAACAGTGCAATCTAGAGTAGATCTGCAGGATTAATCCTCAGTCCTTTGAGGAAAATAATGAAGGTCCAAGTGAGTTTCAAGGCTGGACTTGACCAAGAGAGAATGGGGAGAGCAGAACACAAGAGGAAAGAAAGACTGTTTGAGCCTGGCAGCTTAAGGAAGATCCTAAATCATTATGTCAGAAGCAGGAAAAGAAAAATCAATGAAGGAAGAAGGTTGGCATGGTCTTGGGTTTTGAAATCATCAGGAAACAAATCAAAGACACAGGCTGTGAATAGTTTAATTAATAAAATAATATAATTAATTAATTATAACTAGTAATAAGCCTATATGTGCTTAGGACCATTAAATATCTTTGTTCCTTTGTATAGAAGAATGGATTTAGGGTTGCAGTTTATAGCATTGTGGATTGACAAAAGGCCATAAAAATGTATTTGCATTAACAGTAGCATTTGAAAGGCCTTACAGCCTCTGGACTTACACTCATGTTTGTAGTGGGAATCAACAGCAAAGCCATTAGCAAGCATTCCGATGTTTTAGTTTTGATTGTCTAAACAAACTGGCACGTACATGCTCTAGCTGAAATCTGCAGTGGGATTCACAAGATCCTCAGGTGAAGGTAAATGTTGATGAAAAACAAGCTTCTCATAGAAAAGATTATTCTGGTAGGTGAGTGTATTTGTAAGTTGCAAGATAAATTTAGTAACCTAGATTCATGCCTCCTTATTTAATGTGGCTTGTAAGGTTTTCTGAGCATTATAGCTAAGGCTGTTTTATAGAATTGATTCACTGAGAAGAATCAGAGAAGCAGCAAACTAAAAATTCACAACTACTTGTATTTAAGTCTAACACAATATTTGTTTAACTAAAAAACCCTTTTGCAGATTCACCTTTAGATAAAAACAGTGTTTCTGCAAAACAGCTTCAAAGACCCTGCTCCACTGCCTGATGTTTCTGCAGTTACAGGAGGAGGATGCTGGCTTAAGTGGTCAGAAGCCCTGGGAGCAAAGGAAAGGAGACAAAGGGAGGGCAAGAGCACTCTGCTCTTGGACTGTCTTTTGTCATGTCTCAAAATCTCATGAATGCACATTCCCACTGTTACAGATTTGCAATACAAAGAAGGGACAGCACTGACTTCAGATCAAGAGAAATAATGCACATCATTGAGGAGAAGAAAAATAAGGGAGTAAAGGGTTGTAGGACTCAGACACTCAGAATTCAAAAGGAGGCTCACTGCATGCTGCAGGTGTGCAGTTGCACCAATTAAGCTATAGAAGCAATACTAGTAAAATTTCACACTTGCAAACCTACTTTTGTGATAATTAGTGCATAGCTCCACTAATTTGAAATGTATCTTGAGCCAAAATCATCCTGGTGAGTGTTCCTGTGTACATTCTGTCAGAAAAGATTGTCATATAGGGATTTGTATTTCAGCTTTAGTGCCTCCCCAAAGATGTTCAATATGTTGAGCTGAACTAAAAATATTCTGATCTGGTTTATAAAGGCTTTGAATGAAAATAGCTGAAAACACCCAAGATTTTTCCAGTCTGGTATTATACCTAACCAAGCCTTCTATGTCAGCATATTTGCTAGAAGCTTCCCAGATAAGGAATGGAAAATAGCAGAGAACTCCAGAGGGGCTTGTGCCTCTGCAGGGTGAGAAGTGGGCCTCCATTGCAACAGCAGCCCATGGTCAAATGAGACAAGAAAAGGCCTTTGGCCATCAGAGTTTTTGTTATGGCTCTGTTGTGGCTTACCAATAACATCAGGGAGGAGTGTTCTAACAAGAGAATTGTGTTCATCATTTCAGGTTCCTCAAGATGAATGGACTGGCTACACTCCACGAGGAAAAGATGACGAGATTCCCTGCCGCCGGATGCGCAGCGGCAGTTACATCAAAGCCATGGGGGACGATGACAGCGGAGACTCAGACACAAGTCCGAAGCCATCTCCAAAGATTGCTGCACGGAGAGAGAGTTATCTCAAGGCCACCCAGCCATCCCTTACCGAGCTCACCACCCTCAAGTAAGTCCAGGTTCTGCTGTATCACCTACAGCTCTCCTTTAAGACATACATTTTCTATGTTTGCTTCTTCTCTTTACATTTCCTGTGTTTCCTATGTTTGTTTCTTCTCTTATTTCTAACTACTAGTTCAGGAACGTATTTGAGCAAGTGTGTTCCATCATGCTTATTTTTGCATGGTTATTTTTCTTAACGAGAGTGAATCTGGGAGTGTATTTCAATGTTATTCTGAAAAGGATCCTGCACTATGAATTTGCAAAGTATTTTAACCTGCTAGTGTTAAGTGAGCATCCAGGTATGTGCAGTAGGTGCGCTCTTTGAATGCTTTGCTAAAATACAGCTTTGGCCTGCAAAACCTTTGTGTAATTGTGTATTTATATATACTCAGCATTTGAAATTAGACCTAAGATAGTTTTTGCAACTCCAGAGAGAGCCTGACATTTAATTAAAAAGAACGAAGACCGTCTGAAAGTGGACAAACCCATGTTTTCCACTCAGAATTGCACTGTATTTTGTAGCGAACCAAAATTGGATTTTTTTAATTGTTTATGAAAGCTTTAGCCAAAAGGAATCATGAGTTTGTGGGGTTTTTTAAATGTCACTATTTGTTTTTCCTTTATTTGGGCCTTTAAAAAAGCCACCCAAATTGTCAGGAAAATTGCACAAATGGACAATTTTGTATTAACATTTTATTTTAATTGATTCTAAAATGGAAAGGTCCCTTAAACCAACAAAATAAATTATATCCATAAAAGAAAATAGTGTGGATTTAAAATCAACAATTGTCTCTGTCTTTTTTAAAATTCTTAGCTATAATCATGATTCATAGTTCACTGGACCAAAAATAACCCAATCTTAGTATAACTCGCCTAAGGCTGTAGCTTTAAAATGGGGGGAAAAAACAAAAAGGATCTCTATCTCTTCTAGTATCCATGATCAGTGACAAAAGACTCCTTCTGCATTTCCCTGATTAATTTCTTCTCCTTCCTTGTCCTACTCTACCCCATTTTTTTGCAGAGACCTTATCTGAGAAACAGATTTTAGAGAAAACTCTTTGATCCTTGTTAAGAATGTCATGCTCTTGACATCAGTGATGAATAGGCCAGCAGAAAAAAGCAAGCTTATTGCAGCTCCCCATAGCAGCCTGCCTGAATTTGTCTCAAGGGAAG
>JAYDZK010000113.1:102929393-102957005 GCA_034509185.1 Euphonia xanthogaster
ATTTGTCTCAAGGGAAGCCTGGGATTGCTTCTTCTCTGTCTTTCTATTAGTGACCAAAGGAGAAAAAAATCTCATTTTGTGCAGGGATTTTCATAATCTAGCTGGCTTTTGCTCAAGGGATCCAATGATTCCTTTCATCATCCAGAAGAATTTACCACATCCTTTCCTGAGCCAAAACTCCTCCTGTGAAATCAGTTATTGCAACCTCTGCAAGGTGAACATGAATATTATTTACCACCACAAACTGCATCCAGCCAGGATTCATGCATGGGCACACTTTTAGACACAGAGCTTATTCTTTTTGAGTTTTTAGAAGCATGCTTTCCAGAGTTCCATAGTATATGTGAAGCTCAATGCATCACAATGAGTGTATTTGCTTTTGGTCATTTCTGTTCTCTGTAGATACAAGATTTGCAATAAAAAGATAGATTTATGAAAAATCAAAAGTCCTGCATGTCACTGTTCACCCATGGAGGATGTCAGACCAGAGGCACCAGGCAGCAGAAGCTTTTAGCTTTCAAGTCATTTTATTTCAGCAAAGTGCTTGTATGAATACTTAATTTCCCATGTTTTTTAATCCCTTCCTATTTGGGAAAGCTTTTAGGAATGTGCCAAACTTTAAGCTGCACTGTGTAAAATTCATGTAAGTTTAGGAGCTGTGCAGAAGTAGGATGTAAATCATGGGGCAGAAGAAGGAAGGGAAAATGGTAAATGGCAGTAAAACAAAAAAGAGGAGAAAGCATGGAATAACTTCTCTTTTTCAATGGCTTTTCATCATAAATTGGGTTGAAATGGAATTATTTCTTTTAATCTATGCTGATATTTTAAAGAAATATATCTTCCTGAGAAACCTTTCACTTTCAGAGACAATTTGTATAATACATAATTATGCAGTGCTTTCATTACTTTCTGCAGAACATGGTAATTTCTGGGGGTTTTATGAGAAACAGCTGAATGCTTGCTCTGGGAATTTAAGTCTTCTGTTAAGCTAGGTCTTTGTTTGCAGACTTCTTCATATTTTCTTAATAGTGTGACTTGACCTTCACAATGACATTAGTTTTTCATCCCATGGTTACCCTGATTACCCCAAGAGTTGTGTCAGAGTTTTGCAGGTGTGTTAGACAGCCACTAAACTAGGGCCCCTAACTCACTGAATATAGGTCATCAAGCAATTGTGTGATGTGTGATAACAAGTTATTTCCACAGCTTGCTGTTGACTTGAGTTCAATTTGCACCTGAATAAGAGCTTTGTGGAAATGAGCCAAAGCCTGCTCTAGGCAGCAGGCAGCCTTTTACTGTCACTAGTGGACCTTCTAGTTGACCTCGAAGGGTATTATTAACACCCTAAAGCTGAGTGGTATTTCACTCCTTTAATTATGGGTTTTTTCTGTCCGTGAAGAACAAAGCACGCTGTGAAATCAGCATTTCTACAGCAGGAATTGTCAGGGATCTTCCTGATGCATTTCTTTCTGCTATTCCCTTTCTCAGTTTGCTGTATGCAGTCTCTAGTTGGCTGCACTTTCATCTCTGGCAGAGCAAACAACTTAAAAACATGTTCCCTTTTGCTTTCACTCTTGTTCTTGATGTGATTTTTTCATCTTTTGGGACTTTTCCTCTCTGACTCCTTGAAGTCTAATATTGGTCTCACAACCCACGCTGTTCCTCCCACCTACCTACCTACCATTGCTCATGCGCCTACTCTTCCAAGAAAGTATTTTCATTATTACCAGTGTTTCTTTTTATATAAGGAATAACCTTTGAACAGAACAACTGTGTCATATCTCCTTTACATAATACAAATTTATTTTCTTGCTTTTGCTGAGGATTTTTCCCTGCCATACTGTACAATCTCCCTCCTACCATTTTCCTCCATTGCCATGGTTTCCATGTGGTTACAGCACATGTGTCAAATGCTGTGGTACCATTCTGGATAAAGCGCAGCTTGCTGTGATTTTGAAATACACACCTCCGCTGCTGCATTCTCATTATCCTATCAGGAAATAAGCAGATTTTTTTTTTCTCTTTGCTGGCAGTATGCTCTTGGTGTTTAAGATTTCACAGTCTAGATAAACTGATTCAGCTGGAAAAAAAAAAAAAAGGTGGTATTTTCTTGCCATTCCTAATAAGTGTCAAAAGTTTATCTTTCACTTGTAGGCAGATTGAAAATGGACTGGTCAGCAAACTTCCAAAGAAGGTGCAGGTGGCAGATAACTGACAATTCTGTTACAGCTGAGCTCGATTCAGGACATAATCCCTCACTGTTTATATGTACCTTGCTTATGTTTAGCATGGCTTTTTTGTTGGGATAAAAAGTATGCAATTACATTGCTGTCCACATGCCAACCTGTTACCTCCAGCTGCCAGTAACTCTTAAATCCATTGGACAACTGTAACCAAGTTTTCTAGAGAGACTATACTCTGAAAGATATGAAGTTCCAGAAAGCTTTACCAAGATCTGTAGCTGGATAAGGCAAAGGACCTGAAGCCATCACTTTTGAAGGGCTATAGGCAAGGTAGTTGGTGGGTCAGCACAAGGAATAACATGGCAGCATTTTCCCAGCCTAAAAAAATAGGGAATATGAAAGGGACTGCAAAACTCTGTTGAAGACAAGAGGGCTGAGAGATGGATCCTGTCACCACAGGTTTTCTTCTTCATTTTCCCCCTTTCCTCTTCTCCAATGCAGGCATACTCACTGCTTAGAAGACAGATTCAAATTCTGCTTCTTAACTCATTATTGCTGCTATTGTGGGGACTCCATCCATTTGAATCTTTTATTTGAAGTTTTTGTTTGTTTCTTTGGAGGGGGTTTTTGTAACATATTACCAAACTTAACAGTAATTTATTTCTAGACATGGATTTTGGGTTAAATACAATTGCAGAATTTTTCTTTTGAACTCATATTTGATTGCATAAAGTTTTTCTGAGACAAGTTGTACTCTGTGATCACTAGTGAATTGAAAATTTTAATGATCTTGATACTTTGTAGATGCATTTGTAGAACTTCCGTAAAAAGGATAGAAGAACAGAAATTAGGCTTTTTTTCTTAGCAAATCTATATTTTCTAGGCATTTTACTAGGCATGTGGTCTTTTTCAAGTCAACTGCAATTAGGAGAAACTTATAAACACCAAAATCTCTTTTCAATGCACACCAATTTTCACCACTGATGATGAAGAGAGTATGTAAGCATATAATCATTAGACTTTTCTCCTTTTTATCCCATGGTAAAGAATTTTTCTAAATAAATTTAGAATTTAGAATCTAAATAAATTTAAATTTAGAATTCCATCATAGCTGCATCTGTTTCTATGATTTACTGCATAGATGACTTAAAATACAATTCCTGCCTTTAAAGTTTATCAGAGACATTCCAAAAAAATATCTCAAAATAGGGGCATGTTATTTGTCTACACCTACATTTATATTTTTATGTGTTAATACAAATAGTGTAAGTACTTTCTACTTGTATGTTTCTGGGAATCTGGAGACAAAATTGTTTTGAAAACCAAATCACAATGAATTATCAAGCTCAATTAAGTGGTATAATCTGTTAGCAAGCTTAGTAGCAGTGACAAGAGCAAGGAGAAAGAGAGAGATCTGATTTATACATCCTGAACTCAAACTTTCACATCACCTCCCTGAGAATTGATCTAGTCAGTTCCTGGAGGACAAACCACCAAGCTAGAGTCAACCTGCATTACTAACCAAATCCTGACAGAGTTGCAGCACCAACTCTGCTAAGATGACTTGGAAGGAAAATCAAACCACTCCATTGTTACTTAGTATAAGACATATTTCAAGATAGGAAATCCCCTGGTCCTTCTAAAAGTGATCCTTGGGAAGTGCCTGCACTAAGGGAAATTACAAGTGTTGCCTGGATAATTTTAGCCTGAAACAGTGCCCAGGCTGTTCTGTCATTTGAGCAGATATCCTTACACTACACTTCACCATACGGCACATCATAAATCCCTAGGTATGGAAACTATCCCGGTCCTGGGAAGGACTGCCTATTTACTTGGAGGTGTTTCTATATTACTATAATATACTCCAGAATATCCAGGAAAAAAAAAAAAAAAGTGTCATATAAACAAAAGCACACTTCATTTTTCTTTCCTTTTTCTTTCCTTTTTCTTTCCTTTTTCTTTCCTTTTTCTTTCCTTTTTCTTTCCTTTTTCTTTGCTTTTCCTTTTCTTTTCCTTTTTCTTTTTTTTTTTAAATGAGGTGGTGTCCTCATTCTGCTAAAGTGATCCAATCCAGATCACAGGCAGGGGGAAGGGAGAGGTGGTGCAATACCACATTTTCATTACGGTGAATATTTTTAGACACATGCAGGGAAGATTGTTAATTTTCTTTCTTGCTGAGTGACTTCCAATTAGGGAACAATGACTTTGCTAATTAGTACAAAAGGAATAAGTCTGATTAATCTTTTACTAGTGTTTTACAGTATGTTTTCAGTACGGTTGGTGTAATTGTTTCATGTTGCACTCTCTTTCATTTTTATCAAACCTGTAGCTAGCAAAGGAATTGTTTCCATGTGCCTTGAGGTGTGTTTTGTTTCTTTTTCTTGAACAGGGATTTTCTTTTAATTTTGCATTAAAGAGACAGAAGCATCTCCATGAGCCTTGGACATGCACCCTAAGGAACATAAGTATTCTGGAGCTATTACTGGCCTAGGTAGTAACTTTCCCAGCACACATTCAGTGATGCGTGATTATTGATGATACTAATTTGATTATATTATTCACTGATGCATGATTATTGATTACTGATGATATTAACTTTTTATTCATACTATTGCAATCCCTTCTCTCTGAAACTAGGCAGAAGCTGTTTGACATATTTCTCACTTTTAAAGCTTGTGGGTCAAGTATGATTAAGTTTGGTCAATAATTTATAAGTCAGAAAAAAATTTAGAGGCAAGACAATGAAAAATATATTTATTTTGAGGTAGTAGGTGGACATACTTCAGGAGCCAATGGTTTCCTTATGGCAGCTGACATCTGTTTTGTGTTTATGATATTTAAGGAGGAGAGGATATTGATTTATTGGAGGAACTTAGAGCTTGGATCTTTTAATGAACAGTTATGGATTTGTAAAACACATTCAGGCAGTTATGGGCATGAGAGAGATCTTGTGCTCCATGGCAGCTTCCCTTCAGGGTTTTGTGTCCCCTATACACAGAGGTATGGATGCCTTTACATCCCTGCATTTCACTACCCAGGACATGGGTAGGATGAACAGTCCTCCTCTCTACTTCCGTGATGATCCCCCCCAGTTTATCTTGCAATGAAACAGATTCCCTAGATATCACAGTCTCACTGGGAGCAGTCATTGCTTATCTCATTGTAAAGCCTAACTTTCTATTAGTCCACACCTAGCTACATACAATCTGTTAGGTCAGTATTACCATATTTATATAAATATTATTTCTTGTTTCTCTGAGATGAGAAGTGAAAATTTTGTTGTAATCCATGGTGTACTCTATTGTTATTGTCCCACTTGTACTTTTACCTTTGCTTGCTGAAATTTGAGCAATTATAATGTCACAATAAACTTGCAAAAGAGTATCCATAGAATCATAGAATGGTTTGGGTTAGATGGGACTTTAAAGATCATCTAGTTCCAACCCCCACACTATATACAGGGACACCTTTCACTAGACCAGACAGCTCAGAACCCTGTTCAACCAGGCCTTAAACACTTCCAGGAATGTGGCATCCACAACCTCTTCCCATGTCTCACTACAGGCATAGTTAAGAATTTCTTCCTAATATCCAATCTAATCTCTAAACTTGCTTTCCTTTTTTTCAGTCTGAAGCCATTCCCCCTTGTCCTGTCGCTACATGCTCTGGTAAAAAGTCCCTCTCCAGGTCTCTTGTAGGCCCCCTTCAGATACTGAAAGGCTGCAATAAGGTCACCCCAGAGGATTCTCTTCTCCAGGCATAAACATTGGCAAAAAAAGGAAAAGCCTATAATTTTCTAGCCAAAATGTGATTTTTTGGTTTTTTGCAATGTTATAGAAAAAATTTGGAAGTCAGTAATCTGTAAAAGAAAAGCACCAACCTCATTTAGATGATTGTCTTATTTGCAGACATGAAAATCCTTGTCCTGTGTGTAGTCATCTGTTTCAGTTTTACACAAGATTTAGCTTTATATGGAACATAGCCACAGATGAAAGTTAGGACTTCCAACATCCTAGCTTCACAATTAAATCCTAGAAACATTTATACATTTTACAGCAAATGAGCAAATGATGTTTATGAATGCAGAGTAACACTGTTGTCTCTTAAGAAGCAAAGCCTATCATTGCACTTTATGTATCAAATGGACACGTCTAGGGCTTGTGTTAAGAAAAGCAATTATAATAACTGAACCAAAATGTGTTTTTCAGCCATCTCTTTCAGTATGTAGTCCTTACAGAGCCAACATGCATGTTTGTCTGCAAATGTGTTTGGTCTTCTTTATTTTTAGCCCTACTTCTTCCCACATACTTAAAATGCTGCCTCAGAAAGGGAGTTAATAATGTCCAGTGGAGGCAGGGAGAAAAAAAAGACTGTATGCCAAGGCATGCACAGGCTATATCTTGTGAACATTTTCCTAGCAATAATGATAGTTAAGCGTGGGAGTTAATTGCCAAAAGAAATCACTTCACTGGGCATTTTCAAGAAAAGGGTAAAAAATGTCTGTCAGAACAAATTTAGGTGTTGCTGATCCTGCTTTAGGGTGGAAGGAGGGACCAAATGACCTCTTGAAGACCCCTCCAGACCTATCTTTTTTGATTCTCTGTCTTCTTTCTCAGGATGTTGAATAAACCCGCTGTCACTGTTCTTACTTCTTTTCCTTAACTTATTTTTTAAATGTAAAAATAAAACTCTCATCAGGACCAAATTATTCCTGAAGGCCTGCTGCTGAAAAGTAAATATAGATATCCCACCCACAGCAGGGCTGTGCAATTCTTTCATGTTCTTTAAATGTTATTTCACTGCTAGCATTTTGAAATCATGTTCCCAGCGCTGCCAGCCATACCATGCTTGACCCTTGGTATGTGATCTTGTACTATCTGCTTTAGTTTGCTGAGGGGAGCTCAGCTGATATATTAAACCTGCCATGCAGAAAATGCACAGGCATAAAAAGAGATGTGCTTTTGCAAAAAAAAAAAAAAATCAGTCTGGAGTCCTTAATGTTCTACATAGCAAGACAAGCAAACAGGCAACAATAATTAAGTTAATTACTCATAATAATTTTCTATTCTGATCAGCTAGAAGTGCAATCATTTTTCACTGTGAAATGGTGGAGCTCTTTCAGATTAAAAATAGAAAAAGTTAAAATAGTGTTGCTTTAGTTTTAATGTGAAAGTACAAGACAGTATTTCTGCTGACATGCTTTGGGATCTTCTGCTAATCTGTATCATATTAGGGTGAGAGAAAGAGAGATTAAGATGAAAACTTGTTCTGCCCTTATGAATAAAAGATACTATTACCATCTAAGTCATGTTGATATCCAGTTATTTGTTTCTTCAATTTTCTTGTGCTTGTATTACTATTAAGATAGAGCAACTTTCATCTTAATTTAGTCATTCTCTGCTGGCTTGGGTGCAGGGAAGAGTGGGAGCATGGGGCAGCAAAGAAAGTGTATGGCCCCTGTAATAGGTGCAGCATCAAATACCACTCTTCTCCCCATGACATATGTAAATGAAAGTTCATCTGAAGAGACTTGACTTTTTAAAATCTCCTCTCCTCCTAAAGAAGGTATAAACCTTTTTAGAAGTGTGGAAATGAGGGAAAATCCTTAAGGGCTTTTTTACATTGTGCCGGCTCTCTTACTAATTGTGCACCACAAGGGCAGAGAATCACCCTACAATCACTGTTTAATTTGCTGGTGTGGGAAAAAAAATGTTGAAAGCACCTTTGAAGGAGCTACTGAGTTCTTGTGAGAGATTTCTGTGGTTCCATCTGCAGCTGAGCTACACAGCAATTTCCCATTCCCCTCCAGAAGGGCTGTGCTACCAAGCAGCCTGCACCCCAGCTGCCCAGCAGCTTTGCCTCCAGCAAGCCCAATGCCTGCAGATAGCACTAACTGGTTTTGTCATCCCCAAATGCCAGCAGCCACATCCACAGCACCCAAATCCTTCTCTTTCTTCAAGTGGTTTTGGGCTGGCAGACATATTTGAGCTGTGTCTCTGCAGCTCTGCACTCTGACAGTGATGTATCATGCTGAAGGCAATCTCAGGAGATTTCAGGACTAGTATGTAAATTTTTCTTGTTTTATATGTGACAATTGCAATAGCAAATCTGTGCTAAGCCTTCATTACTCCATGCTTGAAAGGAAACCTCGAGAAGCTACTTTTGGGAGGTAGCCCTCCTTCGGTTAGTCCTAAAAATGTTCACAGTTATTTATTACTTTAAAAGTAATAATTTGGTTCTGAACTTAGCATAAATCTCAAAAACAAGGATAAATACTTAATGCAGAAAACTGAGAAACACTCCAGGTGAAATGCTGTCTATGTCATCAGCTGAGTTGTAGCTTCATCACGTAATAGTTATGTTTGTAGAAGTGATAAATTTATATTTATAAAAGATGAAATTTTAAGGGAAGACAATTTCTATTTTGAATAGGTATTTTCTTCTCTATTATACTGGGTGTAACCAAAATGTCATTAAACCATCCTCATGAAGTTGAAAAGAAAAAACATTAGAAATCTCAGAAACACTGGCAATGCCTTGTCAATAAGGTCCAATCTAAATCTCTAGCCAAGGATTCCAGCCTTGTGCAGGATCTGTTGGACTCATGTCAGCCATGTGGCTGCAAGAGCTGTGAGACAGCAGGGCTTTGGCAGAGATGTGTTGCTCAGACTTGTTTGAAATTCTGGTGAGTCAGGCTGTTCCACTGCAGTTGTTCAGTCATTTGCTGTTGGGTAGGATGACATTTCTGGCAGAGGTAGCTCTCTATCTATTGCTTCCTGTTCTCCATCACTTCCCTGCCCCCATTGACCAAAAAGACCATTTGACTTAGGGCACAAATTAGTTGTTGTTTACATGTGATGAACAAGTTTGAATTGAGAGAGAGTGGATGATGCCTTATTCATAAAGAAGATGTTAGACGGACAGTGGCTGGAATGAATGTCAGCTCTATGTCACTATTTCTACTGTCCCTTTTCTTTTCTCTTTTTTTTTTTTTTTGGTATGTGATTCCTTAATATTCTTATAAACCTCAATGCTTAGCTGTGTCCTTTCTCCATTAAAAGAGACAAGATTTGCATGAAGAATAGCACAATAGCAGCCACTGTCCCTTCATTCGGTGAATGAATGTCCTATCAACTATTTCTATATTTCCACCTTCCCACTGCCTATATTATTTCCTTTTATTATGAGTTTCACGCTTTGAAAATAATCAGGACATAGCAGCTTCTTCTGCTTTCATTTATTATAACCCTGATCCTTACCCATCCTCCTGCTAGAATTTCATCAGTGGTCATTTAATTATTTTATTTCTTTTTCATTAGTGCAGTTACTAACATCATTCTTATCAGTCTTTCACAGCTCTTGTCCTGTCCTTTCTAGTCCTGACTAGAGCCAGTCTGTTGTATGCACTCCTGGATCCCTCTCTATACATCCTTTCTCACTGGGGAGGTGTGCAGCTTGTGTTGAAAACAGCTCTGTCTTCCTTCAGTTTTGGGGCTCCATTGCTGCTGCCATACACATGGTGGGTAGCTGCACTCAGTCGCGCTTCAAGCTGTCTTTGGAGTGATTTCCTCAGCAACTGGGTTTGCTCCCTGCTCCATTTCTCCAGACAGAAGTGGCTGCAGTGGCTCAGGATCACAGCAGCTGAGGTGCCCTTGTCACTGGCCAGCGGTCAGGTGGTGCTTGCACACTGATCCCTGTGCACACACACGTGAGCGCCAAGGAGCCTTTATCCTATCAGCTCTAATTGTTCCTTCTCCAGAAAAGCTAATCAGATTCCTTATATCTCTGTGATGACTGTGGTATCCTTCTAAGTGCTTTGCCTCTGGCAGAATATGGACAAGCCCTCATTTTCTACTGAAATTGCCTGTTATGACTATATTTCTTCCCCTGTTCTCGGAATCAGTATGTCCATATAATGGTAGTTTGTTATTTAATGTAACTAGTTTCCCTAAGGGCAACAGCCCAAAGAAAAATAAAATAATCCATTTGAAGTTCATACAAACAATGAATCCCCTGAACAGCTGTCTCTTTAAAAACAGGTCTGTAGCTTGATGCTGATGTTGTAGAGATTCTTCTTCTTTTGAATATGTTCCCAGATTATGTATTTTATTTTATGTAAGTCCTTTAAAACAGGTACAAAATAGAGAATAGTAAATAATACATAGAGGAGGGTTCTTTATTTTTAAGGAGTATGTTTAAAGAAGAGGATGAAATAAAATTGATAAGTAAAGTAAAACTTAGAACTCTGCATTAAATTTTTTTGAGATTTATTTGCAAGCCTCTTTTGCAACATTTTCAACTATCAATTTTTTTAAAATCTAAACCTTTGTCATAATATTTATATTTCTTGAGATGAAAAGTAAAATTTATCTTGTTTAGTAGCCAGACAGATGTAAAAGTTTACTTCTAGCTTGACTCCTACAGTTTCTAGTGTGCTATCCTATATTTCATAGTTACTCCCTCAATGCCTCTATGATGGGCAGCACTGCAGCCAGCCAGAATGGGAAGGTTAGATGTGATCCAGGTTAGATCTGAGATGAATGTAAATCTCTTACCCTTCTCTTGGGGCTACCCACTGCCCCCAGTAAAGGCCTGAGATATCCATTGGGATGGCTTCGTGCTCCATGGGGAGGTATGCACCATTCATGAAATAAACACTAGCTTTTCTCCCCAAGGCATGAGACTTTATAGGAATAAGACAGATGAAAATGGTTGTTGACTGTTTCTCTGATAGCCCATGGGAATTCTATGCAATTGGGATATGGGTCCTCAGTGCTGGATTCTGCAGTGGGTTGTTTATAAGTCTCAAGTGTAGCATTTAAAATCTGATCTATGGAGGATTTTTTCTCCCCTGGACAAAGTTGATAAGAGGCTTTAAATGTCTGCCTCCTACCCAATACAATGGGATGATAACTTCTGCCATGAATTAATCAAGCTGCTTGTTAAAAAAACATTATCTTGCCACTCTTCTTCCAAGTCCTTTTGAATTCAGACAAATTTAACTGCTTTCTCTTCCATAAAAATGATACACTAAGGTTAATTACAGTTCAGGAGCACTCTAAGGTATGATTTTGCTGCGTGGTGTTTCTCAGGTCGAAAAAGAGACGGAGGGGTGCACCTGGAACGAGAGCCTGGCTTGAATTGTTCCCCTAGGGAAGGGGCGGATCAGTTGAGCAATTAAAATGAAGGACTGAAATTGCAAGGCTCTCAGATGTCGTGCCCCTTTCTGTGCCAGAGGGGAGCAGAGAGGTGGGAGAGTGTGGCCCCCACACCGGCGTGCTGTGCCTCCATGGCAGGAGGCTGTGTTCAGGAGCAGGGGCCAAGGACATCCCACTGCTGCTGTTCCCTGCCTGGCCCCTTTCCAGGCACTGCTGTCCGTGTGCCTCCAGTTCTGGGCAAAAAGGCGTGACGGCGCTCACCTCCTGTATGTCAGGTTGTCACGAGGATTGATTCATCAGAGTGAGTGCAACAATTAGAGAACCTTCTAATGAGGCTGTAGAGATGGTATTCAGTCAATGTTAGTCATTGTCCCCTTGCTCTTGGCTCTTGTTTTGTGCTCCTGTAGAGAGGCTTGTGGCAGCATTTCCTAGTGCTCACTGAGATGCCTGGGAAGAGCCCCACCATACTGCGTGAGCAGTGAGGCACAGCATGGGGAGAAGAAGTTAAATCATCCTCATGCTTCCCTGCCAGAGGAAGAACTGCAGAGGCTGGCAAGACCCCACCAAGGAGTAAAAGGGTCAGTTCTTGTAGTTCCTCCTCAGCTGTTCTTCCCTTCTCTCCTTCCACCTGCAGCACATCTCATGGAATTATTCCCTTAGTTTAGCTACTGTAAACTTATTTTTTCAGGCTAGCATCCTCCATCTCCCTGCCTGCTGGGTAATCCATGGCACCTCTGTGTACGCACCCTTTGCCATGTGAAAGCCCAGAGGGGAGCAAGCTACTCCCAGCAGTAACACTAAGTAACGCTGCATTTTGCTGTGCCTGTTGAAATTCATAGGTCTGATCTTTTCCTGACTTGACAGACCTCCCATCTCTTACCACCATGCAGCCCACAGCCACTGCTAACATATATCCTAGAGGTGGCTCAGATGCTCTCACAGGGGGCTTGCTGCCCTTCAGCTGCCTGTACATCTCTTTCCTCCATGACCTGCCCACGCACCCTAACACACAGCTTCCCACTCACTTCTCTATAAATTTTCTTTGTATTTGTTACACTTCACACTATAGCAGAAGGGAATCTTAAAATGCCTTTTTTCTTTTTCTTTTTTTTTTTTTCCATAGGGAAGGCCTTTAGAGCTAGGAAAAGATATTTTAGTACTTTTCAGAGCCTGAGCTGCCATGGTGTGTGCTGAAAGAAAAGCAAGCACACCACACACTGAAAATCACAGTCTGGTTGAGTGGAGAGGGTTCCCACTGTTTGCTCTGTGCAGGACTATTCCTGGAAAACCTGTGAATTTTCTGAGGAAAAACCATTTGGAAGGCTGTGGGAAAGATTTGTCTCTGACATATTGTCTCCTGATTTCCCTTCTTTGAAGAGGGTAGACAGCAGCACCAATGGTTCTACACTGATGACAGCCTAATTATCTAACAAGAGCCAGGCACAGTAAATCCCACAAGGGCTAGGGGAGGAGCAGTTTTCTACTTACATCCCAAACTCTTAGTGTACTCAAAACTAGATTTTCCATGAGCTTTCCGCAGTCTTTTTATGAAAAAGTTTTTCTGCTTAGTTTAAGCTTGGCTTCTTCCTGTTTGGAAAGACAGAACTGGGCCTGCTAACTTAGCAGAATTTGCCTAAGTTGAGGAAAAAATGTGACTCAGACTTTTCCATTGACAGACCTCTAGCAAAACTCTTAAGATTTGACCTGCTAAACATCTTGCAATTACCTATCTCATTAACTACTTTCTTTTCTTCAGATAAAAGCAACTTTTTAATTTTACTTAGCATTTTCCTGTTACTGAATATCTTCTTATCAGTGAATGGTGAATAGCTCTACACACAAAACCCTGCTTCACATATCCAAATTGCTTCCTTCCTGCTATAAATGGATGTTTAGCATAGTAATCTGGAGTGAAAGGCACAAGATTAGCAATGCAGCCACTGAGAATGTGTTATTGTGTTGGGCTTTTCTTTGGTTTCTATTTTCAAATAGCTTTATTCCTAAAGAATATGAAAGTTACATTTTTAGCAAGTTGCTGGTTTCTGTACAGAAGGAAAATACCTTTTTCAACCCCAATACTGACCTGCCCTTTCTAGGCGCCAAGAAAAGTACTTTGAATCACAAAAGGCACATAAAAAACTTTTCAATCCTACAATTTTTGTTAATGACATGCTGAATGCTATGAAATTAAGTTGCCCTATGAATCGTAATTAATTGAAAATCAGGTCCGCAATTCAACTGAGCTATGAAAATCAGACTATACTGCTAAGGAGACATGCAGAATCTTTTTTTTTTTTTTTTTTTGGTATGTTTTCTGTTTCTTGAGCCCTTGAACTTTGTGGTCTTGTGCTTTCTTCACCAACTGTGAAAGCTCGATTTTTTTTTTCCTTTAACTGGAAAGGTTTTGCAAGCCTCATGAGATGAGCTTTAAGAAAAACATAACGAGTTGCAGAAGCGTAATAAATAGCAGTCATTGGCAGCACTAGATCATTCCTCCCTCTAGTGGCTGGCTGGCTCCAGTGACTGTAAGTGGAGCTCTTTATTAACATCTCATGGAATTATTCCCTTAGTTTAGCTACTGTGAACTTTTTTTTTCAGGCTAGCATCCTGCAGCTCCCTGCCTGCTGGGTAATCCATGATGCCTCTGTGTACACATTCGTGCCTGTGTTATTTGACCAGACTTTCAGTTTTTCAAGGTCACCTCTACAGTGTTCTCAAGCTTTTCCAATCCCTTCTGTACATTTTATTATATGATTCTCAGTAGCAGTCAGGTAAAAGAGGTTGACCCAGTTCTATTGCATTTCTGTGGTCCAACACGGTGATTTATCACAGCTGATTTCTGATGTATGCTAAATTGAAAAAGTGATGAATTTGAAGCAGTTTAGCTTGGTGCAACATTGTGTTTAAACAGTGAGCAGGAGACCAGTGCTTCTTCCATCTCCTTGGATGTGTCAGTGCATGCCCATACAACAGCAGGCAGCTCAGGTGTGCTCATGTCATTAACAACTTACCCATCCCTTCTTGGGTAATTCCAGAAAATGTAAAGCTGCTGCAGAGTTGAAATACTCAACCAAATTTTGCTTAGCTTCAACCCCCAAATATATATTTAGTTGGAGGGACAGAATTCAATGGATTGACAAATTGGCCCTTACCTGACACATCACAAGAGAAATCAGAGTGCCAGGACACTGAGAAGCCCTTCAAAGGTGCCATCCCACCTGCACACAAAGACATACATCAAAAGTATGATTTTGAACATCATACTTTGATGAAGTTCAAACATCATCACACAGGTCTCTGCCCTGGTGATCCTGAAAATAAGAAATGGATTAGTGTTATCATAATGCTGTTGTTTTCCTAATCAAGGTGACAGAGCAGTAAAAATACCTGCTGCATATACAACAGCCATTTAAGGAGGAGATCATCTGAGGAAGAGGGTACTTACTCATGTAACAAAATTAAATTATGTACGTTCAGGGCAAAATTTTGTCTTTCCTCATAAGAGTTGTGAGGCTTTAGGAAGTAATACAGGTTTCATTACAATTTACTTAAAATTGACATTTTAGGCATTAAACTTTTCAATAGGTTACTGAAGTTTTATTAGACTGGAGAGCTTTTCAAGCAGTTGTGTCATACCTCAGCAAAGCCATTGACTTGAAATGATATCATATCCATACCAATCACCATCCACAGTCAGTAATGGTTTTAATCAGAAAATAGACTTCTTCTCAAGTATCTTTTGACCATCATTCCAAACATTCTTTAGTCCTGATTAACCAGGTATTCTGCTTTATATACAATATCAGGCTCTGGAGCTGAAGTGGTTCAGTATCAGTCTCTGGGGCTATTTCAGTTGTTCTGTGACCTTAGCTTCCAGTAATACAATAAAAATTTGGTGCTGCTATTCATTTCCATCAAAGAAGCTCAGTTATGCTTGCTGACTTTAGTTCATCATCACAAAGCCAGCTACAGCCACAGAGGTGTGGTAGGGATGTATTAACATATGTAGTATATTTTCTGAGACTGAGGGGTTTATATGACTTCTCCTCCAGGTCACACAGCAAATTTCAGTCCCCAATGAAATCTGAACTCATGAACAACTGTCAATTGCCAGTCGTTTTAAATGTCAGCAGATGATATTTATCCAGAAAAATTTAGATGGGTTTTTGGGAGATTTTGTTTTTGTTATGGTTGGGTTTTTTTCTGTTATGATGTTTTAATCAAAAGCATAGATATCCAAGTATTTTCATCTTCTGAGCAGAACCAAAGGCCATCTGCAGCTTCACCATGTAAATAATGTTCTATTATGGTATATTATGAAAAGAAGAGGGGTTGTTCTCTTAAGTCCTTCACCAAGTGTTTGTTTGTTTTGTGGTTTAGATGGGATTGAGAGAACACTAGAAATCAGTAAGGAACTAGCTTTATCCCCTTCAATGCAAGCGCAGACATTTGCACTTTTTTAATCTTTTTTTTTTCTCTTTATTTTTTCATTGGAAAAGAGTAGTGTACGAATTCAGTAAACCACGTTTTCATTCCAAGTATGGAAATCAAACTCAAAAAAATATTTGGAAATACTTAAGAATGCCTACTTTTACAGGTCAAGAAGCTACCTGAATTCTTCAGGAGTTAAGGCTCCCTTCCTTTAAAATGAGCTGCACAACCCTTCTGGAGTTCCACAGCCCTGAAAGGCATCCACTCTTTGGAAGTACTTTTTACATTCTCATTGCCTCCATCTGAGTCATTGTGCTTGACACTGACAGTGTGATGAATGACATGACAACCAGTTGTCTGTTCCTTTACTAACAGACCCAAATAAAGGTTTCAGAGTATTTCTGGTTCAGGGGATTAAAGAATACTTATTTTAAAGAATTGCAAAAAAAAGATCCCCTTCAGTGCCAAGCAGGATTTTGCATTATTATGAAGATTTCTTAAGACATTTTTTTCTTTGGTTCTCTCATGCTCAAAAATAAAATCAGTTCTACTTTATCAGGATTTATTCTGTACAAGTTTGGCCGAGACAACAGCCTATAACGCAGAAAGTATATGTTGGGATTTTTTAATAAGGAGGCAAAAAAGTCTGAAAATGTGTGTTAAGCATTATTTCACATTTTTTCAACAAACTTCTATTCATCAGAAGATTTTCAAAATGGGTATCAGACTTTGACCTTGAAATATTTAGTCCTTTGGCCCTGTTTATAAGAGCATTATCAACACAACTTGCCCAGACCACTATATATATATATATATATATACACACCTGAAATAACAGGTTATAACCTTATGTTGTATCTCAGAACAGCAAACAGGTCCTTTTGTAGTTACTACAGAACAAAACTGGAAAGACTTTGGAATGGAAAGAGAGAATATTAAAATATATGTGGATAACTGTAGGTTTGGAATTAGCTGGGCTTGTTTTGAGGAATTTCTTTTGATGTAAAAGCATCTGAAGGGAAAGTGATTGCTTCTTCTTTTCCTCTGAGGAATAGCTCTCATAAAGTTACATGGAGAGAAATTCTCCCTGCTCCTGGGGTATTGCTTTTACTTTGTAAGATCAGCAAGAAAAGGGAAAATCCCCCAGAGCAGCAGACTGCTGCCCGGATTATCAGTAAAGAATTTTCCAGAAACCCTACTGCATGCCATCATTTTCTTGTATTACTTGCAATCCAGACATTACTTAAAAAAAAACCATAGGTTAAAAGTTACTATTTATAGCTTTTTTGGTACAACAGGAGAAATTGCAGGGTTTTATCTTAGTCAGTTTCCCCAAAAATCTTTGCTTGTTTTATCAAGAAGAGACAGCTGCAAGTCATATCTGAGCTCCAACCTGTACTTACCCAGACACACCTCGAAAAAATGGCTGTAGAGTTATCCAGGAGCTCATTGCTCTGTCTTATCATACCCCCAGCCCCTGTGCCTCAGGAGCAGCTGGATCTTATTTCAAGTCACCATCTTCCAGGTGTCTGCAGGGAAACAAAATGTACCAAACGAGAAGCACTTGCTTATAAAAGAAGAAAAGGCAGGCTTCTCTTCAGGCATTTTGAACTGCTTGGTGTTCTTCAAACACAAAACAGCTAAAATGGAGAATACTGAAGTAGCCACTTAGTAAGAGGGCATATATGATCATTCAAAGTTACCCCATCAAGAGGGAACAGGAGAGAAAATCCATGGTCACTACCAGCACACATTGTACTCACAGCACTGGGTGGGTAGCGTGCTTTGCCTTGTGTTGAATCTTGCTGCCTCAAATTTTCATTTGGACATAGGGCTGTTATTCACAGAAGTAAGAAGGTGAGCTCACCCCCTTAGCTTAGTTGGATTTAGAATTATTCCCTTCTCCCTGGCAGAGTTACTAGCCTACCCTCCTCGTTGCTTTAAAATGTGCTTGCTTTTCAGTTTCTCCAGTAGTTTGGCTTGTGTTGCACATCTGTACAGATGGTATTGAATCTGCTGCTTTTGCTCTTTTTTGTTTCTCTTTACTAGGTAGCCAAAAGTTTTGAAATGGCAGAATACTGAATAGGAAGTGAAAAATTGCTGCATATGTAAAACACATTTTTTGGAAAATGCAGGTGGCTGTTTATGTATGTGAAGGTTTTGGAGTAATGTTGCAAGTTGTTGACTTGCAAAACTAAGATATTTCCCTACTCTCACTGGGAGCTGTTTATGCAGATCTAATCTGGATGTTTGAGAGTGTCTTTCTGAAGGAGGTGACTCAAATGCAGATACATGACAGGGCTTGCAGGCACATGGCCATGCAGTGATCACTGCCTGGTTTCAAGTCCAGGAGGACCTGTGGAGTTGAAGACCCTGAAAGCTCAAAATGCATTGCAAGTCTTCACCAAAAAAATTGCTCTTTAAATAAATACTGCAGTGACATTCACCAGAGCAAATACTTTCTTAGTATTTACCTAGAAAAAATTATTTGTAGGTAAATACTGCTCAATTTTGTAACTTGGTGTAGCATGGGAGGGCCTTTCAGTTACGGGAAGTCTGCCCAGAAGATGCCTTTTAGTGAGCTGGAGCTCCATCCTCCCACTCCCAGGAGCAAGCCAGAGCTCCTGCATAAATCCTGATGCTAAGCAGGCAGAGCTGGTTGTGCTGCCAGCTCAGCACACAGCCAGGTGACATTCCTGAAAAGTAGCTGCTTTCCTCTTGTGGTTTGGCAGAGAGCTGTAACTCTTTGGTGTTCCCACTGGCAGAATTAATCAAACTCTTAACATATGAATGGGAGAGACCTGAAAATTTAGCTAAACAGGTGAGGTCTGAGCTTGTGGAGACTGATTTTACAAGGACTGCAACAGGGAATATCTTCTTTATATTCTGTAGGCCTTCCAGTATCTAAAGGGAGGCTACAAGAGAGATGGAGAAGGACTTTTTACCAGGGCATGTAGAGATAGGACAAGGGGGAATGCTCGAATTCCAAAAATAAGAATTAATCTGAGCAGACTGCAGATGACTTTTAAGTTTCGCTAGTGAAGTAGCCAAGAATGGAAAGTGATGTGGAATCAGATACATAACCCAGGCCTTGATGAGGAGAACTGAAAGAGTGGCTTCTGCAGGAAGGAAGGTATAACTTTTGTGCTGACAAAGAGTTCATCAAAGCAGTGGTGGAGGGCTTCCTTCTCACCCCAGCAAGGTCCAAAGGGCTCCAGGCAAGGCTGTGAGTATGGCTGACCTGCTCAGACCCTCAGGCAGTCTGCATTCTCAGTCCATTTTACCTGATGCAAGGCAAGATCTTTTCCAGTTTGGGTAAATATGTTTCTCTGTGCTGAGCAGCACTGGTTCCTGGGATCACTAGTGCCCATTCAAAGGAGAGTTGAGCAGAAAAAGGCAAGAGCTTTTGTCATGCATTGTCATGCATTGTCTAGGCTCAGACCTAGATCAAATTGCCTCCAGCAAGGACCTCCAAAAACCCCTTTGAGCATGTACCCAGTAAGATTGGCAGTAGGGGGACATTAAGGCCTACAGCTTTCCTCAAAGGGTCTTCTGAGAGGAGAACTGTTCTTAAGCTGTCTGCCCTTGACAATGTCACATCTTCCCCTGCTTCTGGTGACAAGATAGGGTGGATTTGTCTTCTAGTGTAAACAGAAAATAGTTTTGCACAGAAGCAGCTTACCCTGGCATCACTGGATTGAGCTGGTTCATCTGGGTGGAACTATTTCTGCCTTTCAGAATCTCTTTTTGCTCTCTGGGATGGAAGAGTGCTCACAACTATTCCCACGCACACACACGCACATGGCAATCAGAACCAGCCTGGAGACCAGATTTCTGATTAAAGAGAATTGTATAATGTCTGTCCTCATCATCTTCCATCTGCTTTTCTTGCCAACTCAATTGCATAGGTGCCACTTTCGTGCTGTGCTCTATCCTTTCACTATGTCTAGAAAGCAAGGAGAAAATACAGTATGTCAAAGACAAGGGAAATGTTCCCTAAATACATTAGCCTGTGGTATTTTTTGATTGTACAAAGGACCTGAGAGGATCTTTGAGATAAAATGGAAGATTTGTTTTAATGTATACATGATTTTTTTTTAATAGTCATCTTTGTTTGCTAATATTTTAATAACTAAAGATTGCTCGTGAAATACATTCATACAACCTCAATACCTCCACATCCCAAAAACAGAAAAAGAACCTCAAAGCTTCTGTGTCCTTTGAGAGGAAAGCAAGATTTTAACAAAATCACAAAGTGGTCCCATGATTGATTCTGAAGCTGGCAGTTGTCAGACGTGGAGGGTTTTAAAAGGGACTGGGCTTTTTAGAAACATTTTCTACCATAAAACATTGATCCAGTTCCTGCTGCCCTCAAACAAACAGACAGGACACCATGTACTCACTCAAAAACTACACAACAGCTGGAGATAGAGATGCATAACACCAAGCTGTGGGGGCTTTTGGATTGGGTTTATTTTGGTTTTTTTTTCTCCTTTTTGAGTGCTTTCTTCTATTTCCCAAGAGAATCTGAAAAATCAGACAGAGACAAATGCACCATACTGTAATTTCTGCCTCTTCTCAGCATCGGAAAAACTCTGTGTCACACGAAACTGTCCATGCAACTTTGTGGTATGTGTTGGCTTGTCCAAGCAGCAAGGACAATTTCTGGCTGGTAGTAGAAGCAAAAGGAAGAAATGCCATTTTTGTGTTGATGGCATTGTTTTGCTCTTCAGCAGATAAGCTTTTTCTGGATTTCTCCAAGTTTTAGTATTTTCTTCCTCACACTTAACCCTTTAGTTGGGTCTGGACTTAAAGAGAGGTTTTATTGGGATTTTTTTTTGTAGCTTCGAGGCAAGAACTCCCCATGAAGAGGTTCACTTGTTTATAAACAAGAAAGCAAAAGGAGATCTTCAAACCCAGAAAAATCTGGATGGGGGAGGGCATATACTAAAAACTGTTTATGTGCTGCCCTTGTCTCCATCAGTGACACGACAGCCCCCTGTTCACTGCACCAAAAAGCAGCAGAACATGGATGCTAACACAGAAAAATCACCCCAGCCTGGTTGACCCATGTCATGACCAGGATCAGACAGATGCACATAAGTAAATTGTTCTCTGCATCTTCCTCTCTGGTTCCCTTCAGTGTTCACCTTGTGTCAGGCTGCACTGGATTATTCTACCTTCTAGCAACACTAAAATGCAAATAAAATTAAGCAGAGAAATGTATGTTGGATGTGCCCACCAGCCACACCAGAGGTGGAGCATTCAGCAGAGGGTAATTTATCCCCATGGAACCAAGCTGTCAGTTGTATGCAGCAAAATTGAGAGCTGGGATGCTTAACAGTAGTGGTGGCTTTGAGATTTATTTTTTTCTTAGTTTCATGTTGCATGTGGTGTATTTTTTGACGCCTTGTTCTTTGTTTGAAGGCAAATTTTAGCACTGCTAGCTTACAGAAGCATTTGGGACATGTTTCTGGACTTTTACTTTACTCTGCTTTGTCATTTTCTGTTGGCAGAACACGATACCCATCTGGCACAACACTGTACTTTGTGCTATGATTCTGACTGCTGAACTTGCAGAAGACAATACAGTCTCAGGACTACATTTTATTATATTGTGTCTGGCCTAAAGGGAAAAAACAGCAGTCATCACAAGGCTTGGTTTTCCCTTTCTTCATTCAGAAATGAAATGTGATAACTGAAAGTGCTTTTTATAACGAGCACGTATATGACAGAGTGCATTGTGCATTCCTAAATTAAAAGGAAATATTTGAAACTGAAATTGCCTGCTTATGTAAATCCCTGTTGTCTATCTTCTCTCTGTCATTTGAAAGACATTTTCAAGGCATAGGAACTCTTCCAAGAATATATTCAAAGTTATTTCACTGTTAATTGCTAACACTGCATTTTGAACCCTTTGATATAGAATCACAGAATCATAGAGTGTTAAGGGCTTGGAATGGACCTTAAAAATCATCTAGCCCCCTCCCCCACTGCCATGGGCAGGGACACCTCCCACTAGACTAGGTTGTTCAAGGCCTTATCCAAATTGGTTTTGGAGACTGCCAGGGTTAGGGCATTCACAACCTCCCTGGGCAACCTGTTCCAATGTTTAATCATCCTCTCAGTAAATAATTTCTTCGTAATATCTAACCTAATTTTTCCTTTGTTCAGTTTGTAGCTTTTACTCCTTGTCCTTTCACTACAATTCCTGAAGAAGGGTCCCTCTCCAGCTTCCCCGAAGCCTCCAGAGCAAAGCAACTGAGTCTAGCTGCTCTCACAAATGCCTATACCAACCAACTCCTTACTCTGTAAATAATCAGTGAGGGACCAGAATGTGTTTTCATCTGAATTATGTCATGTAAATCATGTTAATATAGTGTAAATATAAACACATCTCTAACAGTGAGTTAGAAGTATTTCTTACCATGCATGTTGCAACAGTGGTAGGGTGATTAGATGTGTGTGTTTTAAATACTTTCTTTTCTCTATTTGAATGAAAACAAGAGAATAGGCTTCAGTGTGTTTAAAATGTGCAGAGCAGAAATCTCAGTGCAGTATGCTAAGATTTCCTTTACACACCTACATGATCTTCTGGTTCAGATGCTTCACTAGAACGTGTTTTCTGATTAAATGAGCATTCTCCTGCCCCTCAGAGCTTCTCATGGAATTTCTGTAGCATTTTGTCCTCATCGGCAGGGTACCTTGATCTTCTCTGATGCACAGTGTAGATCAGAGGCACTTGCCTTCCTCTACCCAGGGGAGTATTTATTCATCTGCTGGGACTCAGCAGAATCCATTTCCACCCACTTCAGCTCAGGGCTGGCTCCTTCTCTTGCAAATCCCATCGGGAAACCCATAATGGCAATCAGCAGAGCAGCAGCAACACAGAGCCCTTAAAGCTCCTCCTGGTGCCTCTTGCTGTGCTTTTTGGGAAGCACATCCAGTAGTGCTGTGCCTCTCACCCTGTGTGGCATCAGTGTGATGCTGTTGTGGCTGTGCTCCCATCCTCTGGGGTCAGGCCTGGGGCAAGGGCAGCAGTGTGGGGAAAAAGCATGGTGCAGCCAGTGTGAGGACCTGCCACTTGTGGGTGCAGCACAGAAATGATGGACCATGCTTGAGGAGCTTGTTTAAGAATCTAAATAATTCATATCCCACTTCTGCCAATTAATACATTCAATGCAGTGAATGGAGCTAGAAGACCATTTTGTACTGGCCAAAGAGCTGTCCCAAAGTCTCAGTCCTTGGCACATTGTACTTATTGTAGAAATTACAATGGCAAAAAGAGAAATTTAGGTAGTGCAGGATAAATAAGAGATGGACTTGAACCCTCAAGGAAGAAAAAAGTATTTTCATTTACACGTTACTGTTAATAGTAATGCCAGTAAAATTAATTATACATTCGGATCTTGCACATCATACATAGCCAGATTTATTCCTAAGTGGCATATTATCAAAATTTCCAGTGGCATTTTAGCTGTTCATTAAACTTTACTGTAGGACATAGTGACAATTTATTACACAGCTATAAAAGCAGCAGTAATCACTATAAATGCAAGCTTTCAATGTTTCTTTCTCTAGGTTTAAATCCCTTTTATTCTTCTTTTTCCCCCACCACTACATCTAATGAAACAGAGATCGTAGCAATCAGTAAGCAAGGAGCCACCTCCTTCAACAGCAGCCAGTTACCTCCTCTGGTTTACACAGGAGAAGGAGGTGTGCGCAGGTTAAGATAAGTAGCCCCCTGTAAAATATGGTTCTGGATTTGTGTCAAACTAGCCAGTTGAATAGTGAGGAACAAAAACAAAAAAAAAGGCAGCTGTGCTGAGGATCCACATCTGAAAAAAAAAAGGGGAACATCTACTTTTATGAGGAATTCCTTTGTTTCAATCAGAGTTGTGAAAACAATATGCAACACTAATGCATACAGTACTCTTTGTGGTGGTTTTCCATGCCACTTCCATGAGTATCTTAGATAATCTTTACTCTGGCTGCCACAGCAAAATCTTTGTGCTGTGGATACTTGCTATATTGGTTCCACTCTTTAAAGGGCATGTGCCTCAGCAATTGCAGATTTCTGTCTGGCAATATCTGTGCATTGAATCTTGTGATGTGCTGCAGTCTTCTTGCAAGCTCAGCTAATCAGTGGGCAGCAACAAGCCCCAGGTGACGTATTTGACTAACTGGCAGCTAATCAAGCTGATTTGAATTTTGCATGTCACATATTGGCAGCAAACTGTTCACATCATAATCATAAAATACGTTTTGAACCAATCTAGGAAATGCATTTCAGTGACACTGATCAGTTTGCAGATCTGCAGCGTGGTGAAGTAGCTCACATACATCAGAAAAATTATGTCTGCTAACTTATTAATTCAATTTTTTTTTAATCCAATAACAGGCAATAATTTTTTTTCCAAGACTTACATGGTTATTGTTAGTAACCAAAATGCAGTAAACAAATGTAACCATTAGTAACAGTTGACTTTTCATCACTTTTTCTGCTTTTTTTTTGAGTTGCCTGGAGCACCACATTCCGATATCTAAACAGGTTTTGTCATGTGGAATCAAGTGGTGTAAGGAGTCAAAGAGTATGGAAATGGCTGTTGTATTGCACTGTATGCACAGTGAAAATGGCAGGCAAAGGCTTTCTCTTCATCCTGTGACAGAAGTATCGGGTAATTAGCATAAGTTTACGTATTTTTATTAGGAAGTAGTTAGCAGCCAGAGAATATGGTATTGTAGAGATGGCCTAGGTTTTATTACAGTATTGGATGATTCAGAAATAGACCCAGTTTCTGAACTACTTAGGTGAGTGATTACACAATGGAATCATCCTCCCAAATGCATTGACAACTACCAGAATTGTGCATGCCACTGGGAAATTGCTGATATTAATTACCATCATTAGATACTTGAATACAAAATATCTGCAAATGCTTCAGGAATTAGACATAAAATGGATTCTCTTCTTTCAGGTCAGCTGTGCACGTATTTCTAAAGACTAGGAGACAAAGATTAAGCCTGTAATTAGGTTACAGATTTTTCTTTCATATACCTGTGAACATCTCTATGAGATTTACATTTTAAAAAGGAAAATTTAGTTAATATTTTACTTACTTTGCTTTGTGATACATGAAGAATATTTAAAACTCAAAAAATGCATCGAAGACTCACCCTTTTGATACTTTATTCATTGATAAATTCTTTCAAAAGACGTATCCCCCAAATTAATTGTATTTCGTACAAGTGAATTTCACTCTCTTTTTGGGACTCACATCTTTGTAGGATGCCTCAGGTTGTGAAGACAGCACTTAGCCAGCACATGCAGAGGATAAAGCATCTCCCAGGTGGAGGATTGTTCTAGCTGACTCTTAGCACATAGGGCAAGAAAGTAGCAGAAGTACAAATTCCCTGGGGAACAAGGGGAGAGGGGGAGTTGGGGGGAGGAGTTTTTGTTTGGTTTTGATTCCTTGTACATCTCACCTGTCGCTTGTATTGAAACACTAGGCAAAGTTATCACTTCAGAAATACAACTGTGCCTTTTAAACTTCTAATTTGACATTGATATTTAGAGCTACTTCCCTAGCATGCATTTTGTTAAGTTGTGGCTTAAGCCAGGTCTAAAATAAAATTTAAAGCACATCAAACCTTATCAGGTGGCCTATGCTGTTGGAGTGATTTCCCAGGTTAAGGCATACTATGAGTGCGTTTTACGTGGTTTATATGATCTGCCTGCCCTATTGGCCCATACACCCTTGAATGCCCCATGAGAAACAGTCCTATTTCATGAATACATACATGAGAACATGTCAGAGTCACATGTCTAGCAGCATTTCGAGGTGTGGATGTTCAGTTAATAAATTTAGGATCATCCAGCTGATCGAACTATCAGGCCTCTTCCTTCTTTACCTGCCTCCTCAGTTGGTTTTGATGGTTGCTGCATTCATCTCTGTGAGGCCACAGGGCTTTCTCTGCTGCTCATCTCAGTGGCTTCTCATGCTCTTTTAAAATCAACTCATGAAGTCATTTTAGTGTTCTCACTTCAAAAGTCCCTCATAGTGGGGGGGTTGCTGGAGCTGGATGCTGTCATTGTCAGTACAGTGTAAAATTTTTCCATTCTGCTGTCAGTAAAGAAAATGAATGTGATTTTGCCATTATGCTTAGACATGGTTTACAAAACATTAAAAGAAATCCTTTCCATCCTTTTCTCTTCCTTCCACCAAATAAAAGTACTGGCATAGCCTTTATTTTATAAATATACAAGAACTGTGTCATGACTTGTACAAGTCATGCTGTTCCAGTGAAAAACATCTGGTTATTCTCACTCCTGGTGAGGCCATTCAGATTTGATGGAATCTCTTTTTTCTTCCTTTCTTTTTCTTTTTTCCCCACCCAAAACTCCCAGGATATCCAGTGAACACTCGCCAAAGCTCCAGATCCGGAGCCACAGTTACCTGAGGGCAGTGAGCGAAGTCTCCATCAACAGGAGCCTGGACAGCCTGGACCCCGCAGGGCTGCTGACCTCCCCCAAGTTCCGCTCCCGCAACGAGAGCTACATGAGAGCCATGAGCACCATCAGCCAGGTGAGTGACCTGCACCTGGGGCAGCCTGGAGAGCAGGTGTCACGCTGGACACTGCTTGCAGTAGGAGAAACTGGATTTTGCTTTAAGTGGTGCTCACCAGCACTTGCACTGAACAGGGTTCTTAAGGATCTTGTGCTTAGTACCTCCAATCAAAAATTTTCGAATGCCTCTAAAGAAAGTTTGTATGCTGACTGAGGTGCTAATTTAAAATTAGGCTGTTAATAGTTTGTATTCCACAATTTTAATAGAGATCTTATTTTATTTATGCTATTTTATGCATTCTTTACTTTGTGCACCTCCAAAAGTTTCACCTAAATAGTACAAATATTACAGGATATGTATTAAGTGAAAAAATCTGTCTGTATTTTGCCCTGAAATCCTGTAAGAGATCTTCGTGCTCCTAAACAAGAGGAAAAATTAATTCCACCATGACAGGTTCAATTTATGTGTTTTAGTGTTGTAAAGTAGTCTGTCCTTGCATTCAGCATGCTTGTACAGTTGAGTTCATAGGGAACAGATCTGAAAGAAGTGCAAAAGTGCCAGTACACCACGGGGCAGAGGGCCAGTAGTTTATCTGCTACATCCTCTAGCTCCTTGGTATGATTTTTGGCTTGTTAGCTTAAATGGATCATTTGGGTAAATCACTTGGATGAAAGAACTTCCTTACACAGTCCAGAAGTGCAGCAGGCAGGATTTGTGGTGCCAGATACTGATCCCTAATGACTGGCATACCAAGTCATCACCATGTCAAAAAAAGTGTCTGACATCAGTGACACCAGGACTTCAGCTGTGGCCATAACAAATACACATGCCATACAATATGGAGCTGTAGCTTACCTTTCTGCTGTATATTATATTTAGACACTTCAGAGTATTTACCTGGGTATTTCGAAGTGAGGCACTTTGCATAGGGCATGGGCTGATGCTCTAGAAGGAGGGTCAGGATGTATCTGGCAGAAAACAGCACAGAAATTCGGGTCTCAGAGGCAACTACCTGAACATTAGGTCAGGTTACTTGTTTAGCTGCACACCTAACACACAAAGCTGTCAGTCAAGGAGTGGTTATCCTTTGCCAAGGTGAACAAGTTTTTTTTGTTTAAAAGCACATTAATTCAGAGATATTTACTTGAGGATTAGATATTCTCTGCTATAGTAAGATTATTCTTTTTGTTGCCCTGCCTACCACTCTTCCATGCTTTATTAAATAGTTTTCCTTTGAAAAAAATATATTTTGCTTTCTGAGATTTTTCAGTT
>JAYDZK010000113.1:102958722-102980913 GCA_034509185.1 Euphonia xanthogaster
CAGGCCGTGGAAGCGCTGGATCTGCCCATGCCGGGCTGCTTCCGCATGAGGAGCCACAGCTACGTGCGGGCCATCGAGAAGGGCTGCTCCCAGGATGATGAGTGCATATCGCTGCGCTCCTCGTCTCCCCCGCGTACCACCACCACGGTGAGGACCATCCAGAGCAGTACTGGTGAGTAACACAGAGGGAAATCCAGAGGGGGGTGGAAAGGGAAGGTACTTCCAGTGCATTTCCATCAGATCAAGCTTTTCTCTGCCAGGTGCCAAGCCCTTAATGGAGTCTTGTGTTTCACCAGGGAGCTGGACAGACTAATCAGCCTCAAACCACACACAGACCAAGGCTGATGCCTTTGATATGGTTCCTTCTGTGTTCGAGCTAATTTATTCTGAGCTAAAAGCACATAGAAGGGAAGTCCAAGGTCATGTCTCATCTTGCTATCCTCCCCAAAAGAACAATCACAATTTGGCACGGCTGAACAAAGAAGGCTCTGGGTTGGCAGTTCTGCTGGCTGTGACCAGCAGAAAAGGGTACCTCTGATGAGGTCTTCTACAAAGATGTGATTGTATAAGTTACTGGATGTGAAGTGATTGTATAAGTTACTGGATGTGGTTTTTACTGGCTTGAAGAGACTGTTCCAGCTCTCTAGGCCCCATGTAAGATACGAAAATGAAGAAAGGAAAGAAGAAGCAGTCTGCAGGTCAAACATGCATGTTCACATTTTGCTGTTACATTCTTTCTGCAGTTCAAACTATTCAAGCCTTGCTAGAGGAAGAGGTTTTGGTGTAAACATGAGACTTCTAACCTTCCTTTTAATGTTTGAGGTTGCTTTTCTTTTGGAAATAACCATGATGAATTTCAGATTTTGTAACCAAAATAGTGCTTAAGGGGAAGAAAAACCAAGTAAAACCAAATTCCAAATCTGCCTCTCTCATTCAGGAAAGCAAGAGGCAGGAGCCATTACATGTGTGTGCTCTTCCCTGTGGCAGGATGAGAGAAAGCCTCTTTCTTTTGACTTCTGTGCAACCATTCCAGTGTTTCACACAAGCTTCATTTACTATTCATATACTGTTCATATACTAATCATGTTCTTGACTAATACTGACTATTATACGTATTTCACTGTACCTGCTATCTCTTTTGCGGTATTTTTTCATTTCTGTTTTCTGTAAACTTTTGTCCTTTTGTGTGTTATCTCACAGGTGCAGTTGTTTGTTCCTTGTAAGTCTTTTTTAAAGCTGCTTGTCAATTGTTCCGTGTCATCAAAGAACACTTTAAATCCTTTTACCAAAAATGTTCAGCTAAATTAAAGGTTTTTCTAAAAGTAGCAAGTTTAAGTACTGTGGGAAATATATTGGCAGTACATCACAAACATAAAAGCATTTTTAACAAATGCTGCAGAGAAGTTCTCATCTAAATCACTAAAGAAATAGTATTCACATGACAGCATTTCTGCTATAGAAATTTCCCTTGTGAGCACACAGAGTTTGCACCAAACCACGAAGACAGGATTTGCATTAGGGTGTGCTACTTCACTGTGTGATATTAGTTTGTGTCAAACATATTCTGAGGCAAAAGCTGAAGGATGGGAGTTTTCAAGGATTTTTCAGTATGCACTCATCTTTGTCAAATCAGCTTGGATTGATCCCAAAGAGGAGTTTCTGTTCTGTGAGAATGGCTTTGGTAACTCTTTTCCTTTATGAAAATAACTGTGATCATTAATACAGAAGATAATAACTATTTTTTCATTATCTCTATGTAAGAGGTTGTTTCTGTCACTTAGGAAAATTATGCCTGTGTCTGGGGATGATGGTGTATAAATGGAGAAGGTTGGCTGTGTGTCCCAGCCAAAAACGCTGGAAAACACAAAAGGAAAATCTGTACTGTAAACTATCTCTCGTTTATGGTCCCTTTTTTGTAGTGAAACCATGGAGGCCTGATCCCTTCACTGGGTAGCTGGCTTTATTTAAAAAATCATATGAACAAAACTGTGATATTGAAAAACATAATCCAGTGAGTATGTCTTGGGTTATTGCTTCTGTAGTCAGGGTGTTAAAAGCAGAGAGGAATGATTTGCAGTGCTCTCTTTGGATGTACATACAAGCATTTGAAGATTGCTGTAGATGCCTGTTTTCTGCTGTGGGAGTTTTACTGAGTTATTTTTTTCATTTTCTAATTCTTGGGCTCCAAGGGCCCATCCTTTCCACTGGTAGCATTTCATACAGTTTGTCTCTTTTAGTACCTGACTTACATACCACTATCTGCTTAATGGGTATTAGAATTGAATTAATTCTATTCAAAAGCGTCTGCATTGACTACCTTGGTATTGCCTGTGCCTGGCTCACAGAAGAGAAATATGAAAGGCAATGTTGATGGTTTCTATTTATATCTGCTTCAATAAAATGGGAAATGGAACAACAACTAGGCAGACATGAAGAAAGGAGTACAGTATCTCAGGTTTATCTCCACTGAGGTGATGTTGCAAATGTTTTTGTGGAGACACGGGAGCAGTTATGATCTAAAAATGGTTTTAACATTCCCAAATCAGAGAACGGTCCTCCTGCCTCTAAAGCATCTCCGCCTGTTCAACCAAGAAAGATTCCTCTCATCAACATTAGCAATACCCTCAAGAACATGGCTTTTAACTCACTAATACCAAAGCTGTGATCATACACTGATATTGAGAATCTCTTTGACAGCTGAAAGTCCAGGAAAATGCCAGCTTGATGGTGGAAAAGACAGGAGAGCTGTCAGTTTACTGGATTCAAATTTGTTCCTCTAGAGCTGTGATCCACAGCTTTCTAGGGCATCTGGATAAAGCAAGAACTATGGACAAAAATCACACTTTGCCTGTTAGCCTTTGCTGTTGGGGTGGCAGCCTCAGGTTTTCATTTCCTTTCTCCACACAGTGTTGGCAGTTTAGTTCTGCAGTCAGGAATTGCAGCTCTAGCTCACTTCCTGAGGGTGTGCCCAGTCTGACTACAAATCTGGGCACTGGCTATGGCACAGAGCTCAGCTAAGGGTGGCTGCCCACCTGGTGACTTCTGCAGCCTGCACTGACCTTAGTGCTGCTGTGGGGACACTGAGGCGTGGCTGCAGCTCGATGAAACTGAACCCAAATGTAAAAATGGAGGTGGAGGCACAAACCTGATGGGGTGAAATGTTACACTATGAGTGGGGCGGAAAATCCTAACCTCACCAAAGTCTGCCACCAAAGTTCTTCCTAATGTCCAACCTAAACCTTCCCAGGCACAGCTTAGGACTAAGTCCTCTCATGCTGTCACAGTTTGCTTGGGAGAAGGAGTCAATCCCCATGTGTGAGTCAACACATACAGGTAATGATGGCAACCACCAAACCACAGCTGAAATGCAAAGAGTAGAATTATTTCATTACCTCACCAACATGGCTGGGCAGCAGAGCACACTGGGACACGGGCTCTGTTGGGCTTAGTTCATCTTAGTGAAAAGGCACAGGCTCCATTAGGCTTGGTTCATCCTAGCACACAGTGATGAGGGGAACCACTGCCTGCCCCAGACGTCAAAGGCCTTACACACGTGTAATTTATCACAAGGCTGTGCTTTCATGATATCTCACCTCCAGCAGAAGGCTCAAGCATGTCTGTGAGTGTGTTGTCTCTACACTGGAATTCTACTTCTCAAAACCAGCAGAGGATGAACAATGCTGGGCACAATAAATGGACACTCTTCACACTCTGACATTCTTAGCATTCCCAGCTGCAAGGTCACTTTGAGCAACAACTACTCCCTCCTTGCCAAATCTTCGGTTTTAACCCTTTCCTCCCAACACCACATCTGGCTACAAACTCCCTTTATCCTTGCTTTTAGATGAAGGGTTTTGGAATGAGGAAGAGACAATGCAATCTTGGCATTTTATGTGAAATTATAAATCACACACAGAATCACTGGGTTGGAAGAGATCTTTAAGATCATCGAGTCCAACCCAGCCCTAAAACCTCAATTAGACCATGGCACAGAGTGCCACATCCAGTCTTTTTTTAAACACATCCAGGGATGGTGACTCCACCACCTCCCCAGGCAGACCATTCCAGTATTTTATCACCCTTTATGTAAAAAACTTTTTCCTAATATCCAACCTATATTTCCTTTGACACAGCTTGAGACTGTGTCCTCTGGTTCTGTCAGCTGCTGCCTGGAGAAAGAGACCAACCCCCACCTGACTACAACCACCTTCCAGGAAGTTGTAGAGAGTGACAAGGTCACCTCTGAGTTTCCTTTTCTCCAGGCTAAACACCCCCAGCTTCCTCAGCCGCTCCTCACAGGGCTTGTGTTCCAAGCTGCTCACCAGCCTTGTTGCCTCCTCTGGATGCACTCAGGAGTTCTATGTAGTAAGTTGTATGTCACAACTGCGTCATGCCTTGAAAGCTAATCAGCTGAAAAGCTCTGTTCACCCTCATATCTGCTCTCTCAGTATCAGAGGTACCCATGGAGGCATCCTGACTGGGGCCGTCCCTGGGAGCAGGGCTGTGCAGGCTGGGAGGCAGAGCAGCCCTGAAGTGCTGACATATGTTATACACCATAGGCTGCACTAAAAATTAACACCCAGGTCATTTGAGCTCTTCAAAGGAGTTTAATGAGCTGTGAGTTATTACATAATTTGATCCCAGGTTAATTGCAGATGCAACTATTGTAACTGAAGCGCTTCAGCCAACAAATCCAGTCACTAAATAAGAAGCCTTTTAACAATTTTAAGACTGTGAATCATTTCAGTGAGCTAGAAGAATGCAGTAATTAAGAAACAATTAAATGTTAAAGTAGTCTAAAGAACATCTTTCTCCCACATCTATTGTGTCTATGTTTCTAAACTTTCCCAATGTAGCCATGCATGATCCTTTGCTGTAAACAAACCTTATGACATTGTGAGGGCTCAGGCATGGGCACACACGCATACAAATATATAATATGGTATAATATACAAATATGTAATGACATGTGTCTAACAGAGCTCAAGTTGTAACATCAGGGGAAACTGCACTAGATTTTAATTCAGTTCCTATCCTCTGTAGAGTTAGGCAAAGAGAAATATCAGAGTTATCTGCAGCAATGCCATCTGGTGATTCTCAGTAATATTACACTTCTGCTTAAAAGCAAAATAAATAAAAATCCCAAGGAAATCATGCTGTGTAGCCAGCAGGTTAGAGAAGGACTGAGAGTTACCACAGTATATGCTAATTACAGTCTTTCAGCTGAGCAAACAATTTTCCTTCCATTCATTGGAACATCTGATCAAGACAAGTCAGGTATTTTGTAGAAAATCTCTACGAGGCTGCCTAGCCAATTAAAAAAAAAAAAAGGCATATAAAATGCAAACAAGTCTAAAACCTGGCTTGTGCCAGGCAGAATTCAAAAATAAAATCAAATCCTGTGGATAAGGAAGCTGTAACTGAGTGTATGCCAGATGCAAGTACTTTGAATTCCTCAGAGCTGTCCTTTAAGAGACTGCTCTGTTCAAAAGGAAACAACAAATTAGGATTTCACATGTGATTTCCAGTTGAAGCTAAGGTTGGTTTCTGGATCTGTACCAAAATTAGGACATTTCCACAGAAGGTCTGAAGAAATATAACTGTGTTAAGGCCTTCATGCAGATGTTGAAACTTAAAATAAATCTGAGGATTGTAGAAGACTGTTTGACAACGAATTTATATGGTTCATTTCCTCTCTTCCCTTGAGTAATCCTAAAATGTGTTCTGCCTTTGGATCTGCTATCAAATTGCTCAAATCAGCACTTTAAAATGTTTTCCTTTGCTAACGAGGATCTGACCTTGGAGGAGAACATTATTTCCAATTTCAGAGGTGTCTGGCTGTAGCTAGTACGAGTTTCATCTCTTCTATCCTAGTAGTCAACTTGATGAATGTTGAGCTCCACATCACACCAAAAACCAGCATTTTTATGAAGCCAGTGAAGGTTTTTAATGAGAAACTCAGAAAGGGTGAGAAAAGGATTTTATTTTGTAGGACATGGCCTAATTATTTTTTTATGCATTTGAAAACTTAATTTGGAGAAATTTACAGCAGTCTCCAAAGTTATAAATGTATTTCAAATACAGGGAATAAAAAAATGGTATTACCCTTTGGTACTCCATCTTTGCTTACTATTCTTACTCTTTATTTCCTTGATATGCTTCTAAACATTTGGGCTAAGGCTCATAGTGAGGTAAGAATGTGAGAAAAACCTTAATTATTCAAAACCGCGAGCTTAAAATGTCTTGAAGGAATATGTTGTCTTACTCTGCGAACACTTCCAGAAACACAGAACTCTGCTATATTGTTGAGACAGCACTTTTTCGGTTGACTTCTCCAGCTGTCCAAACAACTTGGGCATCTCCAAGGTTGAAAATGGGTGACTCTGCCCTTGGCCAACTCTGCCAATGTCCGTATTTCTCTCATGCTGGGGAGTGCCATGCTGGGCACACACTTGAGATGTGGCTTCACCAGGACTACACCTCCCCCAAACCTCCAGCTGTGCTTTGGCAAAGCCTGGAATGCAGTCAGCAGTCCTCAGTGCAAGGATTTACTGCTGTGTGCTACTCTGTGAGACCCTGGTGGCCTTTTGAGATGCTGGGAGTAAGATGGCCATCAGACCTGTGAGCTGATAGTCTCAAATGAAATGGGATGATTTTAGAGGAGAAGGAGAACTTTAACAGAAATCCCTATTGTTCTATGCAAAGAACTATTAAGTGTATTTCTCATCAAGTGAAGCACAAATAAAGAGGACGCAGGGATTAGTTACTTAAAATGTAATGTTTTGTTATCTGTTAGTCTTGCATTAATTTTGATACAGATAGGAAAATTTTTGTGGAAGCCCTTTGCATATATTTGTATGGAATGTGCTTAAATTCATTTTTCCATTAATCCATTTTGATTTTGCTGAACACACAAAAAGTGATAATCTTTTCAGGTGTTCAGATTTACACAGCTCTCCCTAAAGGTGTACAGAGCATGTTTGGATTTGAACTCTGCTTTAGTTTCAGGCTAGGTAGGTGTATTATCAAATGCACCACTTCTGGAGATTTTTGTAGGGATGTTCAGGACCCCAGTCTCATGGAGACCTCCCAGTGTGCTAATGCAGTGAGAGAGTCCTGATCCCATGATTGTATGCCCCACTCCTGCTGGTGTGCATGTTCTTGTAGGAGTGCCCCGATGGAGCCTGCAGCCATGCCCATGTATTACAGCACCTGAATGCCCAGCACCTAGCTGAGAAAAAATGCCACTTGATGTACCATAACAAATGTACAGGAAGTCATTACAAGCAAAACAGTAATTTAAAAGTTGTTCTGCTGACTGAGCACTGCATGCCTCACGTCTCATTAGCTGAGAATTAACATTTTTCTAAGCCCATAAACAAGCGTGAAACCTCAGTAATTTTGCCACAATCCAAGAAGCAAAGGATTATGGCAAACAGTTTCTCCTGCTCACTCCTGCAAGGCAAGTCTGCCCTTTGCCAGTAGCTTGGGCTGGCTGACAGGTCTGCATCAGACAGGGGCAGCAGTTTAGCTCAGGTCTGGTGTCCTAAGAGCAAACTCAGGACAAGGCTGATGTGATTTCAGCAGCTCTGACTCAGCAGCCTTGTGTATCTGTGGTTTTGGGGACAGTTACCTGACTTGAACACAAGGGTAGGAACCAACCTTCTTTGAAATATGCCTGGAATCACATCACAAGGAAGCATGTTTCCCATAGCAGCACCAGCTTATAATTGCAAACTAATGGGTGGAATATGCAGCAGGATATAAAATAAAACAACAGTCCTTTTTCATGTGTAAATTGTGAGAGGGCAATATAACTGTTATCCCAAAATGTTGTTGTTAGGAGCTGGTCATTGCTCTAATTCTCACAACTCTGAGAACTAGAGATACACCATTCCTTAGCTCAAGAGCAAATAATTAAATTTTCCCTTTATGGAAAAGTACAACAAAGACCGGAATCTTTCTTTGTTCCAGCTTATTTCCATTGCAATGTTTTTGTGATGAAAGTGACAGAAATGAGCTGAATCAGTCACTAACAGCATGCCCCAATTTATATAATGAGATCACATTTTGAGTGATAATTCCTGCCATTTTCCTAAAATAGATTCATGTGCTTTTAACTACAGCTGTCTTTTGGAAAGCAGGACTTAGGCCTCTTTCCTGAAGAGGCTGTGCTTAATTAATACAGCCAGCGTGTAAAAATAACTCAGGTTTTTCTTTTTAGTTTGCGCTACTGTCCAATCTCCAGCCAGGTTCTGCCACTCACCTTCACTAAGTTCCACATCATTCCTTTAAGACAAACCTCAATATTTTCATTTTCCCTCAATATAATACTTGCAAAGCTCTCTTGAGCCATAGGATTTTGCAAGAAGTTACAGATGAAATACTTGGTGATGATGAGCTTTTTAAAGTGTCTGAGTGATTTTGGATTTCAAAAAACTAAGAATTTTTAATAAGTGTGTTTAATGAGTACAGCTCTACAGGGCCCCTCTTGTAGTAGAGCAATTTGTTTGGAGCCATTATATTTCATCATGTCAGTAATTCCCATTTTGGAGCTCAAATATGATGTATTAGGTACTGAATAGTGTAAATAATTGCACATTTTCATGCTTCCTAAATATGTGTTTATGCAACAGTCTAACAGTAATTGGCTCTTTGAAGCTACGGTAGACTATGGGGTGCATACATTATTAACCACTTTTTGAAACAAACACTGCTTTGTTTCTTTAACAATATGACAGACAAACCCAAAGGAAATGTGGCAGCAAAGAAAACTGCACATTAAAAAAGTTGCAGAACCTCTGAAGTATACACAGAGATACGATTTACTCTTTTTATTTCTTGCTATTACACCAGTCTCACTGCACTGCTTCTTACAATGCTCAATAAAAAGCACAATGCAACCAAAATACTGGGATCTGGAAAACACCTAATGCTATTTTGCAAAGAGGGACTGTCTCACTGCCATCAGAGTCTAACAGTTCCCTTTATCAAAAGCACACCGTAGGCAGATGCTGGTAATCTGTTCAAATGCCACAACCTTTGTCTGGCCTCCCAAGGGGCAAATGGATGTGTTGGTCTTTGGAAATTGTTTTCCCATACTGAATTTAGCTTTGGTCAGATGGGAGAGGGCTAAATTGCATCCCACTTAAAATGCACTAAGCCATCTGAGCAGAACAATTCCTGGTTGCTTTGATCAAGGATTTGAGCTAAGCTATCAGAGGAGGGAAAAAAACCCTAAAAAACAATAAATAATCCCACAGAACCCTCTGCTGTGACAGATCTCTTGCCTGTACTGTTGAGGAAGATGCGTACATTTTGTCTCTGCACAGTCAAGATGATGGTGTCTTGATAACCATTCTCTTTCTTGTAACAATTTTCAAATTAATTCTGTCTTTAGCTAAAGTAAAATGTAGATATGTATCCCACTGGGAAGGTTTAGATGAAAGTCAGAATATTGTAATAGGATAGCAAAACAAATGCTGGCAGTCTATTTCTGTTTTGAAATTTTTTTCTCTCAATTTCTTTTAACTTCCTTCTGAACTTCACAAAGAATCAAATAAAATTATGAATATTTGTGGCAGAAAAAAATCAGGGTCTACTAGACCAAAATAACCAAGCTATGAATAAAACCCAACTCCTCCACAAGCCTCAATCTGACTGCCTCACAAAGTCCTGAGAAAACCTGCTGCTTTCCATTTTGCATGATGGGTAATTTGCACCCAAGTAACAGAATGAGTTGTTACCTGGTGCCATGGCCTTACACTGTCTTATCTCACACAGCCTCCTGAATGCTCATGTGACATTTTACCATTTGCCTCTTTTATTTAAAAAGGGGGAAGCAAATGTAGAATGATTCCAGAAAGATAGAGAAGGGGTGAAGGGAAGTATTGCATCTGTCTTGGAAGCTCTGACAGTGGGGTTGGTAGGGCTGCATGCTCTGATCTAGGTGAAATCAGTTCCCATCTTGTTACATACTTCCAAGGAAGCTTGTCTTGCCCTATTTGAGATGTGGCTGTGAGGGAGTTAGATCATGTTAGAAGTTAGATTAATGCACAGCTAAGACCAAAATGCTTATTCTCCTTTCAAGGGAAAAAAAAAAAAAAAAGGAAATAAGTAAGGACAAGGGCATCATTAGTTAAGATTTCTGATACCAACACCATCATTCAGCCTTCCTAGGTCTTCCTCTAGGATTTTGCCCACAGCCAAAAAGCTGCATCACGTTCACCCAGATGCATACAGTGTCATTTTTCATAAATAGGCAGTTGTGTTTAACCTCACATGAGCTACCTGCAGGGTTAATCCTTAAACGGGCACTCCTGGTCCACACAGACTCTGCAGCCTGCGGCACACCACCATCTGTTCCGGTGTCGCGTACTTCCACAGATTGCACTTGGCATTAGGAGTAAGAGCTCCCTCCCATAATCCGCTTTATATTGCCAGTTGTCCCCTTTTCTGGGCTTCAGATATGTGCTGCAGTCCTGAGAGCCTTTTTCTATTTCTGTCATTGCTTGCTGAGAGCAGAAGTGTGTATCTCCCTTCTGGAGGGTGCTTACTGCTACTTTAGCCGAGGAAACTCTCACTGAGTGCTCTCAAAGGTTGCTCTCATGTCCTATGAGTTTGGGTGGCACAGTCAAGGAATACCTGTAGGGTGAACTGAACCTGGGTGGTCATTTTTTTTTTATTTAATAGAATACAATAGCCCACCCTACAGGTGACATGCACCACTGGAGAAAATGCCTATCTGTAAATAAGTAGCAGTTAAAGCAGTTTTTACTCTTAGCACTTTTTTTTTCCCTAATTCAACATATCTGCTTTCATTGAAAAGCAAAGAGTTTGATGGTTAAGTAAAAAAAGGTGAGAAGAATTGACAAAAGGGGAAGGAGAAGGACAAAGGAAAAATACAGATTTTGAGTAGCAAATTTGGTCCAGAAGAGTTTTATAAAACGAAATTATGGCCTGCACTTCAAAAATCATTCATTATGTAGAATCAGTAACACCTTTCTCTGTGTGAATAGTTTATGGTGAGACAGAGATGCATGGAGCTTTGAACCTGAATTTTTCCAAAATACTTTTTCTTCTCCTTATTCCTTCATCATGTATGAATTGGTGTGTAGACTAGGTGGAGATGAAGTGCTGTCTAGCAGGTTTTATTGATGCTGTTTGAACTCCCAATGTAGACAGTTTTTGACATTTATTGTAGAACATATTTTCTGGTTGTGAAGAGATTCCAGTTTTCCTGCAGGCAGGAGATATAGAGGGATATGAAATGGTCATCAAGTTAATAGTGTCCAGAATCCCTTTATTGCCTTCAAAGGGCTGGCAAAACTAGTGCATGGAAAATAACAAACATGACAGATAAGTAGGCACTGTATAGAAAGCTTGAATAGCTGTGGGAATTTTTGGGACTGCAGCAGCAGTGTTGGAATTTCATCAAATGAAGGGGAATGCTTTCCCCCATCTGTTCTGCAGATACATGTCTTAATATTTTAAGTACAATATTGCAGACCAGGGCAGTCTGTTAAGTTACAAACTGAGACATGTCTTTCTTTTCCTGCAAAATTTGCTCACTGAGGGTCTAGTTGTGCAAGGTGCTGAGTGTCCTCAGCTGCCACCATCATAGCATCAGTTCATGATTTCTGTATGCCTGGTGTCCCAGAAACATCTGGCTCCTCTATTTCACTCCCAGTACCTTTACAGCCAGAGGACTCTGGGCAAGAGCGTGAATCTGTTGGAATCCAGTGTAGGATATTTTTTTAGCAGAAACAAATGTAAGATTTTCTAGTCCTTTTGCTGTTGAAATCTTAAACTGGACAATGAGATTCTCTAGGGCTTAATACAGACATGGCTTGCAAAACAATTTCCAGGGAATCTTTTCAGATTTTGGGGTTGGGGTTTTTTTCCATTTTGCTGCTAAAAAAGATTAGATCCTGAGAAGTGACAGTGGGGTAAATTTACACTTCCCCTATCCTGCAGTAGCAGGCAAATTTGAGGCAGAATAAAAACTGATTTTATTACCCAATGTCAGGATTGTTTCTTTCACATCCATAATGGAAGAGATTGAATGGGCAGCTGTATCTTTCCTTCTTCATGATTAACAAGGAGATCATGCTCAGCAGAATAAGATGGAGGAATACTGGGTGCCCTGTTGTCCATAACACCATGTCAGGAATTGACCACTGCCACAATATTTCGTACATGGGTGCTAAACAAAGATAAAAAAAGACCACCCATTGCAAACTAGCATGACTCCATTGAAGGGGTTGTTTCTATCTGCACTGCAATAATGTGCACTTCTCCCAGACCATTTGCTATTTCCTCCTCTGCGCATTAAGTTTGGTGCATAAGTGTCCTTTGAAGAACTGGCCAACAACTAACTTTGCCAGCTATTGCTGATGTGGAAAGGAATCCTCACTCCATCTTCAGACAACTGCCTCTCCAGCAGGCATGGAAAAGTGTCAGGAACTCTTTTAGGGTGCCATTCTGGCCAATGCCTATGCAGATGCACAAGAACAAAGTATTTTTTATCGAAGCCAAAATGTATGTAATTGAAATTGTCAATTACCACCACTAATTTCCAAAAATCCCCCAGTGTGTTTATTGAACAACGTAAGTGTGGTAATTGGGAACATGTGACATTAATTATGGGTGCAGGATTAGGCATACCCACCTGGTCTAGGCTTCCTTTTTCTCACTTCCAGCATGACATTAACTAATTTGGGGCCTGAGGCATAGTCAGCTTCTGACACTGAAGTGTGCTGGCTGTATCAGCATAATCTGGCATCATCTTTTACATCTAATTTTATTCTCCTGAAAAGTCTATTATTATTATTATTGGAGCATGACAATATGCTTCTTAGGAGACAGAAAAAGCCCAGGGAAATTATGAATTCAAACTGTCAGCAATATCTAGCTCATTCATATTGTTATGAAAAACATTTCACTTGTAAAGTAAAACTGGTCCATGTTTGCTTTTTGATAAAGTATCAGGAGCAAGTGGGTATCTTTCTACCGGGGCAGTTTGTAGAAATTTTGCAAAATCCAAATTAGCATACATCTTCCTAAAATTGCAGTAAGGTATAAAATTATGGCTTTTCATCAAAAAAAGGAAAGTGTTGCATTTCTCAAATTAGATTAAGTGAAAATAAGTTCACATTGCAAAAGTGGTAATGTCATTAAATAATTTTATAGGACAAGGCCTGTTAATGCCTTGTGTGCTGCTGATGCATGTCATCTGCCAGCTTTCCACTTACCCTTCAGCTGCTTTGCTGATTCTTATCAGTTTGTCCGCTTAAAATGTGTTTTATAAAAAACTTTTTATTTCATACACTATTTTCATACACTATTTCATACACTTGATTAATCACTACTCTCAATGAAGATTTCCTATTTAACTCCATTGAATTAATATTTTAATACTTGAAGGTGACTGGCATGTCTTCTCCTGGAGTTGTATTTACACTGATTTCTCTGGTGCAGTCCCTGATGACTTCCCACAATAATCAAGACTGAGCTGTTTGCTGTGCTTCACAGAAGTGGTTAGTTAATGAAGATTTGTTTGGGGACAGGCTGAAGCTAACAGCATGGCTCATTTCCTCAATAAAAATTGCTGTTTAGTAAACTGTATCTGATGACCTCATGACACTCAAGTCAGTCGCTGTTTTTCCTAGGACATTTATTCTGATTTTTACAGATAATGGCTCTCCAACCATTCTTTAATACTGTTTTAGAGAAAGCTAATGATGTGTTCTTAATTAATCTAGTCTCATAGATTTTTATCTTTCATCTTTTGCTGCCTATGAAAAATGTAGATATCTTTTAGTTTGTCAGCCAGCAACACCCCTCCAGAACTCAGACTATGGACTCTTCAGATGCCCATCATTTTATATCGTCATATCTGCTGAAAGCATTATGGCATAATGTAACTGCTGTGCAACATTCCCCACTGTGCACATGCATATTAATCACCCATGGCTGAAACAGTCATTTCCTCTAAATTTTGCCTATATTTTAATTTTTTGGTTTCCCCCAGTTGCACTGTTCTGGTTAGCTTGAAGAAGAACTCTCTTTCAATTCCCAGTCCAATGTGTTGTTGGACAAACAGGGCAGGTCCCGCAGACAAGTGTCATTCCTGTCTGAAGAAAGGGAATGGGTTACAAGCAGGAAGTGAAGAGGAGATGACAGTGTTTCAGCTCTGGCAAGCTGAGAGATTTTTCTGGGTCCCTACTAGGAAATCAAATTTCCTTTTTCCTTTTTTTTTCCTTTTTGTGTTTTAATTAGTAGAATTATAGTGAGGCCATCTTAGCAGACCAGATATGGTGGCTTATAGAAATACAGCAGCTAAGGTCACCCACCCAGCCATGAGCTATGAAACCATCATGTTTGCAGCTTCTGAAGTGGAAGAAATGGGGATAACTAGCACAGACTGCATTTAAAGAAAGATCATTGCTAATCTGTAAGCATACAATACTAGTGCTTTTTTCCTAGTTCTTTTTAACTGCATATAATTATCTTTCAGACAAGCTGTCCTTTTTCACAGCTTCTTTCTTTTGTTTCCTGTTCCTCTGATTCTGTTTCATGTTGCTAGTTTGAATAATTATGTAACTGTTTTTGATTTTTGGAAAGGATAAGCACTGAGGTGGATTCCACTTGTGTAGCTTGGCTCTCAATCCCTCTGTCACCAAACTCAGCTGTTGGCCCATGGGCCAGCAGTGCCCACCTCTCACCATTCTGTTGTTGCTGTTTCACTGCACTCAAGAGCACTCAGGTAGCATCAAGGGCAATCCCCACCTTCTTGCTAAGCTATATATCCTATTCCCTGTTGTGTAAATGAATCTTCTGTATCTTTTCTGAATTCTTATTTCCTCTTATTAGCACCATTTCCACTTGCACAAGGCAGCAATGAGAAAGCTCCAAGCCGTGTGTTCTTTGCGAAAACAGAAATTTGCAATCAGTCCTGTTGTGTTAGTAAAAACATGAGAATTTGAGTCACAGCAATGTGAGGAGGCAGAGTTCAGGTCAGGCTGGCAATGAACCATCACAAAGATGTGTCCTTTCCTGAATAGCATTTGAGGTGAGGCTATCCTGCATTGCATGTGTGAAATTCATGATTTTAATTCTTAAAACGAAAATTTTAAGAAATTTTTAAACAAAAGTTAGCTGGCTATTGGAGAAGTGCTGGTAAGGCAATCCCAATATCCCTTTCCACTGTCTAACCTTTAGGGGAAAAACTTACCAGCTTTATAGAACTTGGTCAGCCGCATCTCCATTTTTCTTAGCTTGATCTTCATTTTACATGGACTAGATTAAAAAAGCAGATTGTGCAAGAATGTTTCTTCTGGCCACTTGAGGGTTTTAACAGCAGAATAATAACTAATTCCCCATCCTGCATATAATTATGGCAAATTCTGCTGAGAGGATCAATTTTCTCCAGTCTCCATTCTCCCTTTATCTAATCATATTCAGCAGGAAGCTTTGCCAGTAATCTGGCTGGCTCAGTTCCACTTCATGATAGTTCTTTTACAAAAATCTCTTCTTGAACAAGCTGTTACAAATACAGGACCATTACAGTATATTGTGTTCTTCCAACTTACAGATTTTAAAATGTAACATTCATGGTGAGAGCAAGGCCTATGGTTCATTCAGATGCATGAACTGTGTGGCAGTTTTTTATTAACTGCATTTGCACGTGGTGATTTATCTCATTTGATGCTTTCAGGGAACCCTCCTGTTGCTAATGGGTCAGAATTGATCATAAGGATCTCCTCCAGCACAAGATACAAAACTCTTAACTAGGTTTGGAACAAATACAGTTCCTTTTACAAGAATTAGGTTAATAATAACAGCAGTAGTTTGAATTGAGTGTAGTTCTGATATCCAAAACATTATGGGCTAATTACTTTTTGCTTTCAATGTACCCTAACTGAAATGTTAAAAACTCTTACTGCACGCTGGAGGCAAAGCTACTTCCATAGCCAAAATGAATTTTGCCCTAAAATAAATACATCCTAGATAATTATCTTTGTATATCAGAAGTAAGCCCATTAATCTCATGGCTTTTGAAGCTGAGCAGCTGAGGAGACCTGTGAAATCACAACAAAATGGTGCAGGTGTGCTTAGTGCTAGTTCCTCCACGGCCTGAGTGCCTGACAGGCTGCCATGTGTGACCGTGCCTTGCTGGAGCTCGCAGCAGCCAAGGCACAGCTCTGGATTTCACAGCTGCAGGCAGCACTGAGGACAGACAGTTCTGAGGAGTGCAGTTCAGCTGAGTGTGAACTGCAACGCAGCCTCAACTGCGCCAGGGTGCCCTTTGTCTTTCACTTTTCTGGAAGTCATGTAGCTGCCTTGATACCATCACCCCCCTCTTGTGCAAAAATGGAAACTGTTCTCACAATGTTTAGAAAAACGGGAATAGTGGAATGCTTGGAAAATCACAATGAGCCAGTGCTGTTGAAAGTGAAACAGTGGATGATAGCGGCTGCACCTCCTGCTTCCAAGGAGACTGACATCTGATCCTGGAAACAAGGAATGTGACATGATGGTTTTGACTTGGAAGGCTATTAAAATACTTTAACAGGTGCTCTACCTGATATGTGCCTGTTCTAGTGTAGAGCTTTGCAAATCTGGTATTAATAATGCTTATTTTCTTGAAAGCTGTTGTTGTGCCTCAGTTTTGTGAATTTTTAATTTGTCAGCTTTATTCACTCTTGAAAGATTTCTAAACGGATTTTCCTGTCTACATTCCTTGCATCAACAACTTGCATTACTTCCACCCCAATTTAGTGAACAAATTGGTCCCAGGCAGAAAGTTGCAGTATGAATCCACATTTCCCTGAAGGATACCTGCTTATGCTTTTGACAAAGGATCATCTCAAACTGGAAATGGATAAAATGAGAACGTTCTTGGAAGTAACTGCAAATGTGGGTCACAGCTTTCCAGCAGACCAGTGATGAAAATGAGATGTGTCTGCTTCCTCCTCTGACCCAATTGTTCTTCATTAGCATCAGCAATAAGCCCTACTAAGCAGTGCTGCAGCTCTCTGGCCTTTTAAATTCACACAGAGAAAGATCACTTTTGTGAGGCCTGAGAACAGCTGGTTTTACTTATGCATATATGATCCTGTGGGAACAAAGGGAATCACTTAAAGCAAAGAGCTAATAATTTCTTCCAGAGATCTTCACTTAATGTATGGATGCCTGATTTCCTTAAAGTCCTGCTTGTAGCAAGCATTGCTTCCTAATAAAGAGACTAGAGCAGAATGTAAGCACTTGCTGTCTTTCATGGTCATCTTTAAAAGAGAAAGATAATGCATAACATGTTCAACAAGATATTTTTCTTACAAAAACGAAAGCTTTCTCACTTGCTGAAGGGAAAAAACCCTCTCAAGTACCAGTCCATGGTGATGTACTTTGTTTTCAAAAAAAAAAATTTGGAAAACAGATGTTTAATTCCAGGGCCAAGTGTTTGCCTAAGCCAACTCTCTTGAGGAGCTGCAAGAGCAAATATCAGGAAAACAAAGTAGTCACCCTGTAGGATACCTATAAACTGCTTGACTCTTGAGACAGACAAGGAGAATGGCATTTTTGTAAGCCTTGGACTAAAAAATGAGATGGTAGTGACAGACAAGGCAAGAAGACTTAGGTGGCAAGCCACAGCAGGAAGAGTGTTAAACTGTGGTCTCTAAGAGGACCACCATGATCACAGGGAGATTCAGCTGGGACCAGCTGGGAGAGAACCTCGAGTCTGTTATGTTTTGAGGTAGATCATTTTCATCCTATTCTTTATAGTGAGTTTCCCAAAAAGACCCAGAAGAGCTTTTAAACTTGAAAAGATAAATTTTACTAGACTTTGACCTGAAGTAGTTGGCTTTCAAAATAAAATTCAAAGGAAATTCAAAGTGACTCAACAAGAAGGGATAGAAATTAATAAGACTGGAGAACATTTTGATGAAGAAGCTGTGAGTGAAAATTGCTCAGGAAGGCAGACAAAAGCTGCCCTGCAGAGCTGGATTGTCCCCTGCATTTGACACAAAGCTCCTGTGTGGTGTTAAACAAGCAATTTTCTGCAGGTATCAGAGCGACACAGAATCACAGATTGGGCTGGAAGGGATGTTTAAAGATCAGTTAGTTCCAGCCCCCTGCCATGGGCAGGAGCATGTCTGCCTGCTTTGAACTTGTTTCATAGGTCTCTGGCTGGAGAGGCTTATTTGGTTGGTTTTATTGCTGGGATAGAAGTGAAGTCACAGGGAGCTCTCCTTTGCATGTAGGAGGTGATCACCTCCTGCACCCAATCTCTACTGAATTAGTAGCCATTATTTGAAGAAGTAGCCAAATGGGCTGAGTTAAGGCTTATAAAGGCTGTGGGGTTTTTTTACAGGTTGAGTACAGGGCATGTATTGAGAGCATCCTTGAGGAAAACTTATGTATTATGTGCAGATAGATGGCTATATTGATTATACAGAAAAATATATAATATAGACTTCATAACTAATCTTCTGTCCTCTGATTTCTCCCCGGCTTCAATCCAGTTTAAATTGTAGCTTATGCCTCTCTGTGTGTGGTTTTCTCTGGGATCTTCAGTGTTTGGATTTTGTAGCAATTTGTGTTAATAATGAGACTCTAAGTCATTTCCACCTTCATATGGAGTTTGTTTATAGGCAGAAAATGCAAATGCAGCCATGTACTGTTGGGAATCCTATAGCACCCGACTAGCTCTCAGAGAGGTTCCCCAGTTTTTCCAGTATCCAATGTTGGTACATGTAGAGCACTTTTTATGCTCTCTGTGCAGTATTTAATGGTCTACAGATTTAACCAATCATCCTAATAAAATCTCAAATATAGAAAAGCTATTCTTTAAAACAAATGCAGAGACTGAAAAACGCTGGAATAAAGTTGATCCCATAAGCTGTTACCATTTTTGCGTTGAGTTGCAAGCCTTATCACACACAAATTCACTAGAACACAGTGTAAACAAGGTTAAAAATCAAGTATTTTTGGGAAAGTAGAAGTAGTGATAAGTAATGTGTAAAAAAAAAGCTTAAACTTTGTTCTTTCAAGCATGTTTGCCATTTCAAAGAGCTTCCAGCTTTTGCTTTAATATCCTCCCAAAATGTTTCCTCTTTAAATTTGGCTCTACCCCCAGAAATAATTTCCTTCTTGAAACTGAAAACAGCAGTGACAGCTCTTCTGCATGTTAAGACGTCACTGCTTAAAATCTGATATCGCATATCCCTGCAGGCTCAGAAACTGGAGCTTTATATTGCTGCAGAAGGTTGATCTCCAGCTGCCTAATTATTCTGTGCAGCTGCTTCTTTCAAATCCTGTAAGAGCCTGATGTATCAAAGTTGAAATTATCAATTTCTGCCATGAAAAGCTTTCATAAGTCTTATATATATATATATATATATATATATATGGTTTTATGATTTCAAATGGATCCATAGAGAGTTGCGTATGTAGCAACTGTACAAGAAATTCTTTAATTCTTTGAAAACTGAAATTCAGGTTTTTTGTTTCATTTTTCTTGTAATATGCCTTCATTCAGGAAAGATGCAGTTGCAGAAGACTTGAGACAGTGAAAACTTACACACCCTGACATTCACTGAGTGCCTTTTGATAGTATGGTGTAATACAATACAGTGTTGGCTACAAAATTATGTTTCTTGCACAGCTGTCCTTTGCATTCAGTTACTTGATTTCAGTAATAATGAAAAATAGCCTGTCCAAAGTAGTGTTTCATAACACACTGTAAACAATATAATTTGATCTCAACAGCATTAGGATGGTCAATTAAACAGAAAGTCGAGCCACCAGCCACCTGTTAAATCCCTTCACTGTTGCTCCATCACCAAGAAAGCTTGCCCTGTGCTCAAGCTCTCCCGGAGTGTTTTAGAGAAGATGAAAAGCCCAGAAGGTCACCCCAAGGGACTTCGGAGAGCAGAAGGAGACAGGGAGGCTTGGAACCCTGTGACAAGTCCCACTATAGCCAACCAGCTGTGACAACAGTGTGCTGCTACTACATTTAATATCTGCTGAAGTTGTTGAATTTTGACAGATCTGACAACACTAATCATGTGTTTGGTGTTAAAAGCTCAGGGTTTGACATAGTGACAGACTGCATATCTTAACTGAAGGTTTTAACAGTGCTTTGAAATGGAAAGGAAAACATCCTCATGGATGAGGAAAAGGCCAAGCTACCTAATACCTTCTTAGTCTCAATCTTTGTAGGATCAGTTGTTCTCCAGGTACCCAGCCCCTGAGCTGGAAGCCTGGAACAGAGAGCAGAGTGAACCCCCATATTCCAAGGGGAAATGGTCAGTAACCTCCTGCACCACTTAGACACACACAGGTCCATGGGGCTGGCTGGAATCACCCAGGGGTACTGAGAGAGCTGGTGGAGCCATCTTCCATCTCTTATCAGCAGTCATGGCTGGTACATAAGCACTTGTGGTATCGTGGTATCATGGACATCATACTTTTGATGTCCAGCTGGTTCACTTTAACATTCTTCCACATTTTAATTGGGACAGAAAGGTGTAGCACCATGCAGGTAAGCATGCCAGCATGCAAAATCTAATAGTTTTAGAGTCACTTTTAAAATTCTGTCATTTTGGTCTTATCCTCTTACATCATGTACAGAGGGATCATCAGCTCACAAAAAGCATTGACACATCCATAGCATATAGTGTATGCAGTTCATACACTTTGCTGCAGGTTACCCATGCTGTATTCCAGATTCACTTCATTGCTTCTAAATGCTTTTTTTAAGAACAAAATTTAGAATGACCTTGAGTTTATTTTTGAAAGAATAACTACATCAGTGCCTGTTTCTGCAACCTAAACATAAAGATCACATGGGAGTTTAAGCCTTCATATTGATTTAGAAATACCTAGAACATGAGTTGAGTTGGAATTTCTGTGTTTCAGCCATAAATGGAAATGTAGGATTAATTTTGAGTGAAAGGAAACTTGCCAAAGGCCACTAAGTAACATTGTTTTGAATGATAAGCAGGTGCTTGCTGCTGTGAAGTTTAGGAGTGGAAAAGTTAAAGGGACAGAGTTTCCAAAGCATTTCACTCCCATGTTTGTCAGTGGAGTGAATCCTAAAAATCCACTCAGAGAAACAGCTGATGTCTCTGATTCAAAAAATGAAGCCAGACCTTTGCCTGATATATAGACATACACTTTTATAGGGCAATATGGCTAAACTATTTTATATGCAACTGATAAATTGCTGTAATTTGTGAGGTTTGTCATCCGTCTTGTTCTACTGACTGCCTGGACAAATAATAAGCCAATTATTATTGTCATGTGTTATCTTAAACTGATGACTTCTGCTTACATTGATTTTAATATTTTAAGGAGGTTTTTTCTTCTTCTGTGGTTAGTTCTACTACTATGCTATTGGTGTCTTCTGTGAATTCTCCAGGTGAGAACAGTTATTTTTTTTTAATACAGAGAGATAATTAAAAAGGGCTTTGTCATTTCCTTTTTCAAGTATCACTAGCTGCTTTGGAATTCACTTAACTACAAAATTTTACTAGTTACATAATCCTGTTCTTTGTCAATGCAACCACTCTTCTGTAAAGTGAAAATCTCAGACTCTACCCATACATGCATCAAAAGATACTTGCACTTATGATAGTATTAATTTTCAAAAATTGTTCCACAAGCATTTTTCAGAATGGACCTCCTTAGTCGGAAATATGTGGGGAAAAAATCATATGGTGATTTGAGAAATTTGGCTTCATTACCAGGAAAAAAAAAAGATTCATGTCTATACATCACCAGACTATTTCCTGATGAGTTCAATGTTGTGCATTTATGGTTTCAAATACCCAATTTCTTTACTTTTATGATATATCTTCACGATTCCATTCCCACTTATAAAACTAATTTATGATAGTACTCAACACTGACATTGTATTTTTCATCCTTGCAACAATTCACAAATGAGAAAAGTAAGGATTATTTGCCCTGTATCACTGATGAAAAAAACTGAAATAAGAAGGGGAATTGGAGCTTGAATTTTACTCTAGACCTTCTGATTCTTGTCTTGTGAGTGCTGATTACATTAAGCTTCCCAACTGAATACTAAAGTTTTCTTCTTCTCATAGTATTAGCATCTATGCCATGGTTTTAAATTTGCCTCTATTTTAATTTCTGTTCATTTAAGATTTTTAATTTTTTAAT
>JAYDZK010000113.1:102981013-103017816 GCA_034509185.1 Euphonia xanthogaster
TCTGTTCATTTAAGATTTTTAATTTTTTAATATATATATATATATATATATATATAGTTACCTCAATAAATTGTTTTTCAATCAACATTAAAAGTGATTTAGGAGTGAACTCATGGATTTTAAAAGTTCAGAAACTGAACAAAGCAACATATTTCAAAATGTAATAGTTATGCTATGTCTAATCAATACACTGCTAACAAAGATTGGGAAAGTGGTTACCTAATTAAGGTTTGGCAGAATAGAGTTGTTTGTTGTCACCCCGATGAGGACTAAAGAAAGCAAGTATGCTCCCTGTGATAGCTGGACTTTTGATCCTCCTTAGAGAGAGAAATGGAAGAGATGAGGTTCCTTTATTTATATTGGTACATCTGCATGAAAAATTTTGTTCAGCATCTTCCTAGGGATCTTGTTTGTAACCTTGGTGTTATACTTCATTTTTTTTTCTGCTCACCAGATTAACTTCTATCTGAAGTTTCTGGATTTCATGTGAGATGGGAAGATTAGCACTTATAGTTGATAAGTTAACTTCATTTCCTAAAAATGGATTAAATGCTTGAGTTTCTTATTTTTTGCAACACAAATGTTTGCACTCATGAGAAAATTCAGCTGACATCGTTTTGGGAAATCAAGGAAATAAATGGCGAAAACAGCTGTAAGGAAATTAATATTTGGCTAGTTTGCTTGGAGTACAGTGAATTTCTCAGTCAGAGCAGAGTTTCTATCTTCTACAACCATTAATTTTGCTGATTTACTGTAAACATTTGAAATGGCATAAGAGAGCCTAATTTCCTGCCTTTCTTTTCGAAATAGAACTGCCTGATTCCCACATGCAGCCCCACTTCAGCTTGGAGTGTTTATTGGTACAATTTATTGTTCTTGTTAAGCCTGGGTAGCATTCTTTGAGCTCACACTGTTCACTGCAAAGAGAGACCTGCAGGTCTGTGAGGCATCCCTGAACACTGAAAGTTCAAAGCTGCTTAGGTTGAGAAACCAAGATCCCTTTTCCTAGCATCTCGAAATTGGGAAGTTTGTGTTCTGGTTTGTGACTCGAGAGGTGTAGGTTATAATCTATAGGAAGGAAGTGCAAAATTACCTTGATTTTGTCCAAGAATGAGAGTTTCACAGAACTTCAGGAGCCACTTTAAGCCTCTTGTAGTGACAAGATCAGATAACAAGCAGAGTGAAACACTAACTCCAGTTAGTGACGACAGAGAGCTGTGCTGTTCAGCTGGAGTCTGTGTATCCATCACCGCCGGGGCAGCTGCCGTGAGTCAGCAGCTGACCCAGAGCCCAGGACTGATCCCTCCCTCTGATGGCTCAGGAGAAGGGGGATAACATGTCTGTGTAGGACAGATCATCGCAGAGGGGTTATGGATGGGGAAATTCCCATGCCCAGGGATGGGGGGAAGCACCTTCCAACAAGGGCAAAAAAGTAAAATGCTCCTAGATATCAGGAGTAGAGCCAGGATCTACCCTGCTGACAGAACAGCAGACCCTGCTCTCTGTAAAAAGCAAACCTGGAGAAATTTCTCTACTTGGTCTTTTGGGGAGTGAGTGAGGCAAACTGGCTGGGCTTGGACAGACAAGATGAGGTGATCTGGTCAGCCTGGTCAACAGTAGATTGTGCTGTTGTATCATTGGAAGCTGTGCCTCAGCACTCCTCCCAGCTTGCCACAAATTCCTTATGGCAATGTGCACATTTATCAACAAATAAAAAAGATCTTCTAAGACCTTTTAAAAGATCTCTCTCTTTGAACTCTTAGGCTCATATTCATCATGTCCTGCAATTAATGCAGTTTATGTCATTTGGAATATTACATCTGACCTGATGAAACTTCCATTCTAATCATCACCTTTTGTCATTGTGAGATCATTTAAATCTACATGCTGATCTGATTAAGTAATTCTAGTCTCAACCTCTACCTCTGATTTAAGGCGGCAATATCTAAAAATATTTAACCTTACAGTAATGAAACTTTGAGTAACCAGCATCATGTTTGTAAGTGTCCAGGAGCCAGGGCTAGGAGGCTTGATTATTACTGCTCAGGAGGTGAGAATTCTTCTTTTACTAGCTTGTTTCAACAGTCCAGGAGAACATGTTCTTCAAGCATTCTAAACAACTAAACTTCATTTTCTGTTTTATAACCCAAATAAAAATGTCATTTTACTTGTTTCCTGTTAACTCTCCCAAACATCTTGTGCCTCTGCCTTGGCCAAACAAACAGTCCGCACACTGTGGTTCTGTTGGACAGCTAGAAACCGTTTGCTCATTTTGTTGACCCAGTTCCAGCCAAGCAGTAAATGTGGAATACAAAAAATTCCAATTGTCTTGGTCAAAGTCAGAAGAATCAGGTTGTCTGTAATATTTAGTTGCCAGTGCCCAGAAAAATGGGTGTGAATACTTTCCAAAAGAAAAGCTTTAAAGAGCATATGTGATTTTAAGGATTACCATGAGCAAGAGGATTATTATTTGAGAGACAAAGGGAATAAGAGATTACAGCACATTAAAAGAGAGTTGTTTTACATCAAAGGTGTAGGATGGTTACTCACTTTGGATAATACAAGGCATTGGCCAGAGAGCCAGACAGTTGGGATTTAGATTGAGCTCTCAAGCTCTTTTAGCTTTTCTGATTTCAGCTCTATATAGCAGTGTCTGAAATATGCAAAGATGTTTGCATTCAGAAGAGAATTAAGCAACAATAATCAGCTTACAGATTTTTGTTCTGTGATATGCTGAAGAAAAGAGAAAAAATCCAGACATTTAGGTCAAATATAAAAAGCCTCTGGACTGTTTGGAGTGAGCATCCAGTTGAATGATCACAGGAAGAAATTTCTATAAAACATCCCATCAAAATAGCCTCTTCTTTTTGGCAAAATGCATAACTCAAACATTTAGTGTCTTTCATCTTGTCTTGAGATTTGTTTCCATCATCTGATCGCATCTGAAATCTGAAAAAAAAAATTTGAGTGTGTACTTAAAAATTATTGTGCAATATATATTTAAGACTAAAAGTTTTGATTTTCTTACAAATTTTAGATTAAGAAAATTTACAATCAGCATTATTATGGCAATAGATCGATATGGTCTAGCCCAAAGGGCAGGAGCTTAATTCTCTTGCATCTCATTTTTCTTCCTCTGCCTGCAGATGTAGCTTCTAACTTACTTGTAGGTCAGATTTGAGCATCAAAGCTGTGACAGTATTCCTGTAAATATGTTTGCAGCTGAATGACAGTTCCACATTGTCTGTCCCAAGAGCTGAGCACAGCAATTCATTAACTCTGAACTATCATCCAGCCATTTGACATATCCCTATGTGTATCCCAACCCTCTTGGGACTGGATTGGTAAGTTCCAGCATTCATCAAATAAAGCATCCAGACACACTGCAGTAAGCCTACTGTTCATGTAATTAAATAAATGCGGGGAGCATGTAAATGAGTCTTTGGCAGCATGAGCCCTCGGCAGCAGCGGAGTCCGGCATTCCACTTTTCCCGATGTAATGATGTTCCCGGACCTGCGTGCCCCTGGGGCCAGCCCGGTGGAAGCAGTGGCCTTTCTGCCCAAGGTGTAAAATGCCATCGGTTAAGGAAAGAATGTTTATAGTTCATATATCATCTGACAGGGTTTCCTTCCTCTGGCAGGGTTTCCCTGGGCTGTGGCGGAGGCAGTAACAATAGCAGGCAAACACCAGAGGGAGTTATTGTCCTACTGGAGAAAGGAGTGCCTCAGGACACAGTGCTTTAAGTAGTGTGAGGCTTCTACCCAACGAAAAATGTTCAGGCGACATGACTCCACAAAATGTAAATGGTGAAACCATTAATTCTAATCATGTTTGAAAGAGTTGGTGTTCTTCACCAGTTTTCAGTGCTGATTTCAATGTACTGCTTCTTTATACTAAGCAGTTGCTGCATAACACCCACTCACCCTCCAGTCAGTTTTTTACATCTCTTCTCAATACTAGAGCCTTGCAGTTCAGTGTCAAGAGCCAGATAAGCAGGCAATAAACTTGTTTATTAAAGGAGTCTTTTCTCCTGGTCCATCCACACAGACTGATACTTGGTCAGAGTGCCTGTGTTTTGACTGGTAAAGTCCATGTACCCTGAGTCCTGGTTCCTCAGAATCCTGCTTGTGGAAAATGACCAGGCTGCAACCATCTCCCCAGCTGACCTAGACTTCCGTGGAAGCAAATCTGGATACACAGATAGGAAAGAAGCAAGTGGGTTATCTACATACTGGAAATGGGCTGCCCTTTCAGCAGCTATACCTGCATTTTACACCTGCTGAAAGTCTGGCTGCCTTCTGCTCATGAAGTTTCAGCTGGCCACGACCAGGAAAATTGCATCCCCTGGGCTCTCCATAGAGAGGCTCTTGCAACTGCTCAATTTGCAGTAACTGATTGAAAGAAAACACAGTCAGCCCCAAGGTGAATCTATGCCAGTATCTTTTAGAGGAACATTTCAGTGAGCAAACTGACCCAATTCCATTACACTTCACACAATGCTGGGGCAGGTGGAAAGCTTCTCCAATTCACTGCTGAACTTCCAAGACAAAGGACTAAAGTGGAGAGTCACTGTCTGCTTTTTCTGTGCATGTAATGAATGCTTCTGCTCTGACTGCTTTTAGTTTCTGTTGTTGAAACGGTGCTTAACTTTCCACAGCCATTACACTGTCACCTGTGGAATATGAAGCAAAGATCAGCTCACCTGTCTTTTCAGCAGAAGACTTCAAAGCTCTGTTTTCTATTCTCAAAAGGGTATTCTGTAAAAATCACCCTTTCATTGATGAATATCAAAGTAAATCCCAGCTGAGCCCAATGTTAAATTGTATACCCCTGGCTTTCACAATGCTGCCAAGGTGAAGGATTCTGCAACAAAACTATTTCTCCTAACAGTTTTATTGCAGGTGTGTAAGATCTAATGGAGATGAGCCTATTCTCTTCTTAGGTGTGTCAGCTTTACAGAGCTCACCAGCACAAAAAGAGGATCTTGGCATTCTTACACTGGCGAACCTAGAAGACGCTTCATACATCCGGGTGGATGACTTGCATTGTCAAGATCTTTTAAAAGATCTGGGCGTTATTAGAGGTGGGTGTTTAATTGTTGATTCATTAAAACAGAACCATACATGAATTATCCAGGCAGTCAAACTTTTTCTTCTGACGGGTAAAAAAGAACTCTGACAGAACTGGGATCACACTCTTGCCTCAACTACACCAATGTGAATGTAGAGGAGAAGAACTGTATTTAGGTATTTGATGGCGTAGATAGGCAAAATTCTCAGAAATCTCTATGCAGACCAGATGTTCAAGTAGTTTTGATTTTACAAATCTGTTTAAATATCAGTATCTCTGTGAAGTCAGGTATGATTCCTTGGTGTCAAAGTAATTAATTGCTCCTCATTTTGAAAGTAAAAATCAATATAAATCAGTATAAATTTGATACTTCTTACAATATTAAATAAAAGTTCTCATAAAACCAACTTCAGATAGGGAAAATAAAACTCCCTGGTCAAAACTCTCATAGTCAGCGTGAAGTCAGAGGTTCTCTGCACACCTTAAGTTAGACTTTAGTGGTAGCATGCTGTCTTCAGAAATGATATTGTCATACAGTATCCCTGGTCCTGTTTCAGTTTCTTTCTCCCTCCAACTCTGCTAATACAGCTGTTTTCTGGACCCGTGCTGTGAATATGGACTTAAATTAAAAAAAAAAAATAAAAAAGGAAACAGAGAGAAAGCAGGGAGGGGACAGGGGAAACTGCTACCGGTGAAGACAACTGCCATCAGATCTTGTCCTTAATACATGCTCTGGAAGGAGCTGAAGTGATCCTTTGTGAACAGCCCATTCACTGGGGACCCTTCCATTACAGACTTTCAAACACTTCTGTGTGTCATTTCTCTGTGACTTGATCACAGCTCCTGAGCAGTGCATGAGTTTCTTCTTCTAGCAGTGAAGTGGTGGGAAATAACCTTTTTTCTACAGCAGCTTTTATAATGAATACTGATGTTTGGACTGGAGAACATTGGCTTGCTGGGGAATGGATAGAAGCTGCATAGGAACTTGTGGCTGCAGTAACTGTCCTGTATTAAGTACAGATATCCAAAACAAACAGTTTTATAGACCTGAAACACTATTTTATCATCACCTAAAACATAAAATGATGGTGAACAGCTCTTTAGACAAAAGTGCCACAGCAAACATTGGAACTGTCATATCTGTGTAAACCCAAGAGAACTATAAACAGTTAAAATCTGAAATGCCAAGCATGACTTACATTCAAAACTATTCACTGTAATATTAACTTAAAGCTCAAAAGACTCTGCCAGGCAGGTTGCAGGGACAGCAGAGGAGGCATTTGTAACATGAAGAGTCATTTCTCACTAGGATCTTTCAGGATCTGGGTCTGTGAAAAGAAATCTTCAATTGTGAGAACAAGAAAAAAAAAAAGATTAGTTTGCCCTTGGGAAAATATGGCTTGTAAAGCTCATATAGCTCTCCTTTAATAACACATTTTTAGATACCTGTGCTTTTGAATGCCTACTTTAAAAAACACCCACCCTTTGGAGCCCTTTCATGAGGACATATAATCTATGATTAAAATTTATTTTACTCACGTCAGTGTGTGTGTCCATATGTCAGACCTCAAACAGGGAAGAGAAGCACTGGATAGTAGTCCCAATGGCAACACAGAGACTGATTCCCAAGAGTAAAACTCTGAATGACTCTTACAGCTGTCTTTTATGTTTTCTTCATTTCTATCTGAAGTTGTTACATCAAGGTATTAAGACACTTCATTTGATGTTTGTGGTCTTCTGAAACTGAAGCCTTCCCACCTCATCTGAAATACAATGTCTACCTTTCTGCTACAGCATATTTTCCTTATCTCAGCTGTGTTAAAACCCATTTACCAAGGTAAATCTAAATTATTTACATATTTAAAAATTCATCACTCCTTTGAATCCCCCCTCTCATTTCAGTAAAGGATATTTCTTTAGCAAGTTTACTGGATGCCTTCCGAACTTGTTGGAAATTTATCACTCTTAGCCTGTCATCAAAGTCATTGAAGTGTTTAATCAGTGTTTGCCAATGCTGAGTTGTTAGCATCCACTTGTCCCCTTTACTACAACACCTTAGTTTGATTTGTGCAGCTGAATTTGCATCAGGAAAGTTTCATAGGCCTCAGCCCAGGATTTCCATGAGGTTACAAACTCAAACCATGTTCAGGTTCGTCAGGAGGAGCCCCAGAGCCAGCTCTGTTTTGCCTCTGCTGTGTCCAGTCTAATCACTGTTTCTCACTGGAGCCTGGATTCACGATGGGTCCTTTGGGAACCCAAACTCTGTCTAGCCTCTTTTGCTAAATTAGAGAAGCAAAGGTTTAAGTGGTCCATCCTGAATCCTGTTTTACTTCCACTTTCCGGGATCCTTTGGGAGTATATTTCTCACCGTAGTTCTGGTGTTGGCTACAGAAAAGACAAAATGTAAGCAGGACACACTTTTGTATATAAGTTTAAGGGACCTCTTTATAATAATGTGACGGTACTGTGATGGCAGTAACAATGTCCATTTCCATCATTCTATTTTCTTTCATCCCTAAAATGGCACACAAAACACACCCACTCCAGAATGTACTGTCATTCATATGAAAGCCTTGGCCAAGCCTGTACCTGACAGCTCTTGTGCTTTGCTGAGGATTATTTCAGGGGGCGGTCGAGGAGAGAACAACTGAAGACTGAAACTGTTTGTACACACACAGATGTGTATTCCTGGACTAACATTTCCCTGCCTGACCTCAGGAAGACTAAATGAAACACAGCACTAGCTGCTGAGTCAGTGAGGCTCTTTGAACTGATAACTGTGGCATGTTCTGTGATGTGGTTTGCCTGGAAACATATTTGTTTCTTTTGAAAATACAAAATGACATCAGTTGTAGTGTGCATTGAGAAACCTAAGCTGAGATGGCAAGCTGTTTTAGTCCATAAATGAATGCAGATGTTTGGGTGAGGCTCCAAAACACGAGGCTTTTCAAGCGTGTACATTTGGGGAAGGAAGCTAGGGACACATATAAACATGAACATAATTGTTATATATTGCAGCCTGTCAGCTGGTCCCATTTTGGAATGGCTATTATTAAAGATGTGCAAAAGTAACTGGAAACTATGATAGCTGCAATGCATCTGGTTTAGTGAGTGTTTTCTATTTCTGACCCTATAGGCTTTCTTCCCTTTGTCTGATGCCAGTTACATGCTAAACACATAGAACTATCAACAGGCTGAAAAAGAGGCCTAGGAGGTATACTGCTGGTTCTTATTATCACCAGATTGCAAAAGCATATAGCCTGAGCTGGTTTTCAAGCAGGCTAAGTTGCAGCTCTATGTCCCAGGAGCCTGCTTTGCAGAGCAGGATCTGGATGGTACCAATTTAGGAAGCTCTCTAAGTTTGTGATGCCCTTTAAGTGAATGAGTTGTTTGCCAGGCACAGGCCAGGGAACAGGATAGAAAGAAGAGCTACTAGGTAAAGAACTATTGGAATTAGGTCTTCCTCCTGATCTTTGAATTTGGGCTGTTTGGCCCTGAGTTCCAGAAGGAAGGTCCAAGTGGTTCTTGCTGACACAGACAGCATCAAGAAGGGTGAACATGGACATCTTCTTCCCAGCCATAAGAAAAAACAAGTCATTGTGTGCCTTCACCTTCAAAAAGCCAATGGCAGGCAAAATCTGTCATGAATTTTTTTTTTTTTTTTTTTTGTGTCACCTCTTTGGGCCAAATTGCAGCCTTTTAATAGCTTGCCATGTGATAATTCTAACTAATCCTTCATCTGACTTGTTCAGCCTTACCCTCTATGCAGCTGTGGGCAGAGTGAGGAGGGCCTTGCTGCAGTGTGTTTGCAGCTGTTCTGCAGCATTATCTCTAGTTATGTGTTGAGTTCCTGTAAACCCAGCTACTGACATCCCTGCTCTCCTGTGTTTATTACTGATAAGAAATTTAAAATAAAGCTTCAAGTATTAACATAGCAGAAAATCTCATCCTTCAGTTCTCTTAAAAATTAAACTGTCAACTACTTTTTCAAAGTTGTCCTTTTTAGGAAACTGCAACTTTTGCAATGTGCAGTTGGAAGATGGATAACATAATTTCTTTCCTGATCGGTGTTGTTCTTTTCTATTTGACAGACATTTTATTTTAAAGTGTGGGTTTGATATAAGTGTGCCAAAAGTGCTAAAATTGAAGTGCAGAAGCCTAGGGAAGAAAATCGGGAGTTTTTATGAAATGTCCAAAACTATTTAGATGTTTTGTTTTTACTCTATGGGTTCAAGATGCAGTGATGCAAATAAATCAGAATCTTTTTTTTCATTAAAATAAATTAAAATCTACTAAGGAATTGCAAAGGATGTCACATCAGACTCGTAAGTAATTGCATGTAATTGAGACTCACCAGTGAAAAAAATGGGTTTCAGGTACATATATTCAAAAAAAGTATGTAAATATTGATTGTGTGTGCTAGAATGCAAAATTTAGTCAGTGATTTCAAAATTCATTGCTGATATTTGGTTGTTTGTTCTTTTCTCAGTACCCCCAACTTCATAAATATGTTTCTGTTTAAAATGTCTTCTCAGTGTCTGAAAGGTTCAGTAAAACTTAGCAGCTGGGAGGAGAAAAATGCGCAAAGTCGTTGCAGGTTCTGTCCACATGAACAGCAGCAGACAGCAATTTAGAATGAAACTGGTGCCCCAAGTGGCACCAGGGACTAAGGGTTTCATCAAGAGCAGAGTTATTCATAGGAATAACTGAAAAATGGTGGGACAGCTCAAATGACTGGAGGATTGTGATGAATGGCTACAGGCTGTTTCAAAAAGACAGGCAGGGCAAAACTGGAGGAGTCTTGCTCTTTATCAAGGGGAAGCTCTGATACATAGAAGTCAACCACAGCAACTGTGGAAGCCCTACAGAATGCCCTTAAGATCAGAGAAGTCATCTTCAAGGGGAATGTTTCAGTAGGCAAATTCTACTGACCTCCAAACCAAGACAATAAGACCAACAAAGCCATATTCAGGGCACTTAAGCAAGCTGTGGAAGGTTCACCTGTTTCATGTGGGTGACTTCAGCTGTCCAGACGTGTTGGAAGAACAGTACAGCAGCTCATGTTATCCATCAAGTTCCAGGAGTGTCTAGGAGGACTACTTCCTCATACAAATATTAGAGATGTGCCAAGCAGGATTGAGGCACTGCTGGACTAACAAACCGAGGAAACCTGCTTTGAAATACCTGCTTTGATAGCCTTGGCTGTAGTGATCACAGTATTGTGGAGTTTGGGATTTGGCTGGGCACGCTGAAGGTTAGTACTAAACCAACGGTTTTAGACTTCAGAAGAGCAAACTTCAGCTCACTCAAAGCTCAGGTGGCAGGAGAGGCAGGTGGAAAGGGAGGATGGTAGTGTCCTCTGGAACCTTCCATGGAGTATAAACATGGAAACAGGCTGGAAAGCTTCCAGAGAAGGGAAACAAGGACAATCAAAGGACTTGAAAGTCTGCCAGATGAGGAAAGGGCTGGGTTCATTTGCCCTTGAGAAAAGAAGGCTTAGAGGAGACCTATCTTGCAGGGGACCCCATCTAAGAGAAGCTGCCACTGCCATGCTAATAACATTAACACAAAGCAACAAGTACCTGATAGCAAGATGGAAGCATTATTGAGACAACAGAAGTGCTTGGTTGCATTAACTTTATGGCACCATCCAAGCTCCTGAGTCAGTACTTCCAGTGTCTTGCAAGGCTGTACTCTCAGCAGTGATGGTGAGCACCAAAAGAAAGGGGAGACAACACTGCAAAAGCTGTTGTGCTGCGAAGAAGGTGAAGTGAATTTTTGGTTACATCATGCAAAAGCATACGATTCTGCTTCCTAGAACATAGCATGTTTCTGTGCTTCAAGTGATGAGACTTTCACATTCTGGCTGGTTCTGGGGTAGGATGTAAGCCTGGGTCATGTCCAAGCAGAATTTACCTGCAGTGATGGCAATAGTATGTTACACCAGCAAGGACAAAAGACATTCTGGTGCTGAAGAAAATTCTCTATACTCTGGTTGTTTTGGTCTGAGGGCTGAGGAGCACAGTTGCCTTCATGTTCTCCTTTCTTGGGCAGCAGCACATACCAAGCAGACTGATCTCCACATCACTCTAAACTAAACATTGCTGGCAATTACGCCTCATTCTTTAGGAAATGCCATCTTGATAACATTATTTGAGGTATTGGTCTAGAAGAAGGTTAGGTCTGGAATCTGTATTCCTATTTAAATCTCCCAGTCACAAGAGGTAATGGCACATAGACAATTGGAGAAGGGTTTGCTTGGCCAAGGTGCTATGCAGCACAGGTAGTTCCTCTGTAAAACCAGTGGCTTTGCTTAATCCCCCAGTATGCCAGAATGGGTTTTATTAGGCTTTGCAAAATGTAATCCAGAGGACCTCACGGGTTTTTTCTTCTTTTTGTTCTGCTTTGGACAAGAAGATAATTTCAGATTGAGGCATCTGTAGCATATGTTTTCTGCAGAGCTGGTAATAATAGAAACATTTCAGTGAGGTCCCTGTTTGAGTTACGTCACTTGTTTTTGGACTGGGCAATCAGAGGAGCTAGCAAGGAAGCCTGCTGTCAGTGCTGGAGAAAGGATGTAGGTCCTGGCAGCAAGCCCAGGCCTGCTCAGCACATCAAAGGCTCTTCCCTTGGCTCCCATAGCAGCCGGAAAAGCAGCTGCCCAGTACCCTTTCAGCATCCTTCGTTCCTTTCTCCTCTGCCAGCAAATAACTTCTTTTTGCTCCACACCTCAGCAATAGTCCCATTTTTCCCCCTCAGTATCTGCCAAGCAAGATCCTTTTATGGAAAGTGCTTGTGTTTACTACCTGCAGATCTCAGGGCCAGCCAGTGGCAACGCACTGGGAATACTCTGGTTCTTACATGCTCCTCCCTTTCCCCATATATGCTCCCAGCTGAGACTTTAACCTGGAAGATGAGGCAAAGCTGAAAGGAGCAAGCCATGGTTCTAAACCACATGCCATTTTCCAAGCCAGCCTGATGGAAGATTTGAATTTGGAAAAGTACTTTTTGTGCCAAAATAGCAAAACAGCCATGCTTTGAAACCCTTCCCACTCACCTCCCAGAAAAATAAATAATGTGGGTTTTTTGTGGGCTTCTTCGTGGTGGTTTTTCCTTTTTAAACACACAACTGCCTTCCTCCAAAGCTGCTGCTTGTCAGTGCTGCTCCTGGCTGTCCCTGTTAACTGGTTCCTGACGGGAAGTTTGTCGGCCATGAAAGGACAGTCAAGCAGAGGTGTCAGAGAACTGCAGACTCTGCAAGAAGAATACTGTGTCTGCTATTACACTGCTGTTTCTGCTTCAGTTACACTATGGGCTGGCTGATGGGAGCCTTTAAAAACAGCAGCACTGAGCTTCAAAGGCTCATGCAGCCTTACATACCAAATTACTGCTAAATAGGGGATGAAAGCCTGACCCTTGAGTGCCCCGCTGGCAGTGTCTGCATCACCAGCACCTTTTCTCCTCCCCGGTTTTGAGAGTTGATCAGCCCAGTAGTGGTAGGTGAATAAGCTGTCCTGCACGAGTCTGCTAAAGGTCTTGAAAATATTTTTGTAGTTGCTTTTGTAAGCACTGTGAGGCACTCCAGCCTGCAGTCACAGCTGCACGGTGCATATGAGGTTTTCCTTGCTCAGTTAGCAGTCCCCGAGCCTGGGTTTGCTGATTAATTATCTGCCATCATCAAGATTAGTATGGGAGCAAAGTCTTAAAAGATCGTTGTTCTCAATGTGAGCTTTTAATGGCTATTAAAACTGTGAATGTTTGGAAGCTCCTCTGGGGAGCTCTTCTCCCTGTCTTCACACACTGCTAATAGCACCTTCATACGGGTTTGCCTGCTACAAATTGCCAGTAATTAATAATATTCTATATAGAAGCATCAGAAACTGTTAATGCATGTGACTACAGGCTGGCCCAGTGCCTAGCCCAGATGCTTTGCAGACAAGTTTTTCTTTGCCTCAGTTTCTCCTTCAATAAAATCAAGAGAATATTAGACTTAGTAATGCTTGTCAAATGTTTATGGGTGAGTGGGGGAAATCATTGAAAGTGACAGGTGCAGAAGCGTAACAGGTTATTTCCCATAGCTTTCCTTATGCTTTTTTAATGGCATCTAATTTTCTAACTCATCTTTTGCATAAATATGCCATATTAGAGAGCAGTGGCACTGTGGGGAGAGTTGGAATAAGTGGAGAGAGTGAACTTCAGGATCATTATCACCAGAAATACATATCATTGTTTATTATCACACCTCTAATGAGGCACAATTATTCCTGTAAATTTTTTTCTCATTGTTGTCCTTAATTGTTCTTCTCCACGTGTCTCCTACCACCGTTTCTTTATTATGTGTATTGCAAAACTCCTCATGGGTCCAGTGAGGCACCAGTATCACAGAGAAGCAGTGGAGCCCCTTGAGTATGTGCAGACTTTTCTCTCTATCTCCATTTTCTGTCTTCTCTGCCTTTATTGGCATCTTCCCACTTGCCTCTTCTTTCCTCTCTGTGAACCTGGTTTCCTCTTTACTACGACTGAAACAAATAATTTTGATGAAACAAATATAAAGAAGGAGGGCAAAACACTCTCTTGTGTTTTGTTTAGTAGTGAAACATGCAGCATTATAAAATACCAAAACCCCAATGACTCTGTAGGGAAATTCAGGTAACAAGTAAAACATGGATACTCAGAGTAAATACGTGGATGCACCAGGCAGGATTCAATTCAAGACCATGATGTGCCTTTATCCCAGGAGGGATATGAGATAGTCCCTGGACTTCAACACTTTCTGGAAAATTAATCATTACAGTAAGTTTTTGAAGGATTTCAAGGAGTGGGTGAAGAAAGTAATTTGTCTTGAAAGGACAGCTCAGCGCTTTCTTGATCTTTTTACTGTCCCGGTAAAATCATTTATCAGGGAAAACTTTCAGAAAACTCCCACACAAACTATGCTAGACAGAGTCTCCCAAAAGTAATATTACTCCTCCTTTATGCTTTCCAGACCTAAAAAAAAGAGAGACTGTAATACCAGGGTGGTACAGGCCCCTGCTTGATAGTGTGAGGGCTTCAAAGCTTCCCTTTTCTGAAATATTAAGTGAATTGTTCAAGACGATTTCAGGATGTGCATTTCTCATTTAACCTTGTTTTATGTATTTTCTTTCTGTGATACCTGACACAAAATTCAAAATGGTACGACAGTGTGAGATCTTTTCTCTTTTGAATTATTAAAATGGAATATAAGCTTTATTTTTTCCCCCCATTTAATTGTTCTTGTTGATTTCCCTAACTTAGAGCAGAGGTGTGGTTTGGAAGGCTCAGATTTTAAAATATTAAGAGAAAAGAGGAAAAAAAAAAGCAAAAAGGAGGAATGTCTCCCTGCACATTAGAGGCTCCCAGAAAATCTGGGATCACATACATGACTTCTGGAAGGATACATTTTAACTTGTGTTCATCAGTTATGAGGTTTTCTCTGGTCTAAAATATCCCAAACTATTCACTGTCATTTGTATGCAGCATCAACTCCAATCTACAGTAAGGAGGTATTAAAAGGGAATTTCTCCCTATTTATATTTTGAGTTTCAAACAACTAAAATTGATTTATTACAGGAATATTAATTTAATTCAAGGACCAGAGCTTTGAGAGCTTTCTAACAAAATGTTAAGACTGGCAATGCAAATGGGACTATGAGGACTAATGGATAATTTCTATTATTGTTTTCTCCATGGCCATAACCTTTTCCCCATCACAGATATTAGCACATTGTGAAAGGAAATAGTGTAAGAGTGTAAGAGGCATGAGGAAGAACTCTGTGTTAATTTTCAGCAAGAAAAACAAAAGCAGGTGTTGAAAAAGTTTTGTGTCAATGAAAAGTGTATGCATAGAGAAAGTAGCTATACATGCAAGAGAAATGTACCTTTTTTAATTATTATTATTTGCACCTAGCATGAACTCATAGATTTTAATAAAACTCCTTCATCCTAATTATTTAATTAGCCATGCTTCCCATGGGCTGTGAGAAACCTGGAGAAACTGAAAAGGGGTGAAACAATGGGGTAGGTGGAGATTATAGAGAGAGAAAGGGCTGAAGTGAGAAAGAAGTAGTCCAGGGGAAAACAGGCTTCATCTGCTGTGTTTCTCATGGAAAAATTGTCCTCACCCTTGCCAGCCTTGAAACTTGGAGGCTTTAATTGTGGACTCAAAATAAGAAACCTGTGGTTTTCTCATTCAGATGGGCTCCGTCTGCCTAACCGCAACATCTGTGAAGCAACTATGGTGTTCTGAGCTCTCCCAAACCTAGAATTTTACAACTAATTTTCTGAAAGAGCTACTTGAAACAAAGTGACAAGGGCCTGTATTAAATGCTCGGTAACATGTAATTCATGAGTGTCAAATATGATAAAAATCCCCCTTCCCCCCCACCCCCATACCTATCCATACCCCAGCTCACCAAGAAAACTTGATTCCCCTCACCCCATAGAGCATTTACCTGGCACACAGACCTGTTCCTTGTGCTCTGACTCATCTCTGCTCTTGGACTGTGTCTGTCTCTTCTGCCTCCCTGTCTCAGGAAGACAGTGTTAGCTGTTTGCCTGCATTAAAGCAAACATGGCTGCAAAATCCCTTCCACACAGCAGCTGTTTCCAACAAGCTGCTGTGAAGGAATTTCTGCTAAAAACAGAAGAGAAAAAAAAAAGAGCTGGTGTCTCAAAATACTTTCCTCATTGCAGCAGTCAGCTGAGGAGGCATGTCAGGAGAGAGCAACATAATGCTGTTCTCAGGTGATGTGGGATAAGGGGAAGAGGGTAGGAGACACTGAAATCTGTTCATAAAGGAGAGAAGGAAACCTCCAGACACACAAAGAGGAGAAACTAATGTGCCTTCAAAGTACATTTAACGTGGGATTGCTGACATGTCATCACAAGCACCAGCACAGAGCTATTACATGGGTCACTGCAGGGACAGGGTTACTGTGCCCTTCTGTAATCCTGTTGGATTTATTTTCTATTTAACTTTGCCGTTGAATTCCACCTTGTATAATGTTTGGTTTAGGAAAAAGTGCTACAGTATACCAATTTTTTAATTCTCACCTGGCAATACGACTTCTAACCCCAACTGTCCCCATATAATTTTTGTTTGAAAAGTAATGTAAAGTCTCTTTGAATAGTATCCTTCACTCTTCACAGGTATTTTTCATGGGAAGTTCAAAGAGAACTTTTCATTTCTCAGATACTCATGTTGTTTTTGCAGGTACTTTAAAAAAGTTTCCATTAACAAATAAACAGTAAGAGTCAGGTGTGATTAAAATTGTTCAGGCACAAACCATCAACACTGAATATGCTAAGATACAGTTGAAGTGAGTTGCTTAACAAGTGCTAAAATCTGACCTAGTTCCATAAGACTTCTTATAGAATGATGCTGCACATAGCAAAAAATTACAAACAATCTTTTTCCAAGTTTTGTGAATAGTAAAAGAGGTGACTATGTTCATTATTGGTTACAAACACCCAAGCTTCCTCATAATGCAGTTTCACTGACACACTCACAGCCTTCTATGATCCAAAACACAGAACCATTATCCTTCTGGAAAAAAAAAAAAAGTGGTTTTAAAAGCAAGCGAAAAGAAAGCAAAAAGCAGCCGCACCTCAAACTTGTTACTGATGTCAGAAAACTTGTGGCAAAAAAACAAATATAACAACTTCCAGTTCTCATAGGTGGATTTTGGTATGGACATGGTGGAAGTGTTTTGAGACAAGGTCAGGGTCTAAACTGTATGTGCTCCAAGGGTTTGCATGGAAACTGGTGAGCCCTGGCTTGCCTGGGATCCTAGGAAACAGGACCTTCTAGGGATGTTTCCTTTGAAGGAAGATGCAGCATCAGCCAGTCAACAGCTGCCTTTGCTGAGGACACCTGACCAGCAGCAGTCATTAAGTCCAACCTGTGCCTGAGCTCTGCCTCCCCTGTCTGGGTCACTTGTACATGAGGTGATAACCCTGAGCTGTGCAGGTGGTTCAGGACACACACCCTGAGCAAGACTCACCGACTACAATTGATTAAGCACAGAAGCGATCCCAGTAGCTTCATGTATTTGACAGTGGTGGCCTTGTAGCATTTCAGAGTTTATATACTTCCTCAGAAATCCTCTTACTAATTTTGAAAGTAGTAGAAGTAATGGATATTTCTTTCTGCTTGTTGATAAATACATTGAAGACTGTGAACAAAATCCAGACAAAATGTTGCTTGGGGCAGAAGCCATTATATTTGAAGAAGTCCTTGACATCTTCTGGAACAGAAGATATCTTGCTATTTTTCTTTTTTTATTTTTAATGTGTCAGACTCACGAAAACAAGGATCTATTTACAAACCTATCTGAACAAATAGCTCCGAAGACAAAAGGTAATTGCCTAATGATTGCCACTGTGGTAGCAACAAAAATTTAATTATTAATGGTAAGACTTCATCTCCACCATTTTTGCAGACTAATATGCCTTGTGGGATAGGGAATGTGCTTCATTAGGGGCTTTTCTTAAAAAACAAATGCAAACCATATGCACGTTCTGCTCAAGGTCTTTACCTCAGAAATAATTATGTCCATAGCTACACACTGCCTGTTAGCTAAATGTCATTCAAGGTCTTCCTTGTAATATTAGAAGCATGAGTAATACCAGTTTAACCAAGTTCCTGAAAAGTATTTTGAGGGCTATTCTTTAAAGCAAATTAGCTTGTGGGACGTTGCTCAAGGCAGAGAGAGGGCACTGGAAACCTTAAGGAACGAAGTGCAGTCCTCTTGCTATTTACTGCAGGGTTGTCTGTGTATTGTTAGGCACAGGACTTCTGCATGTGAATAAGAGCCACATGTACATGAAGAGAGAGTAAAAAAATGAAATTTAGGGGAAATTAGTTCAAATGGTGCCTTCACATTTGTGATCTCCAAGGTCAAGGATAGCAAGTGCACAGGCTAAGGTCCAAAGTTCCAATGAGACACAGAGAGGGATCACAATATTCAGAAATACAGCATTTTATTTGGCAGGAAACAAAATACAGAAGCACAAGTGTGTAAGCATATGTACTGTGTTAAGCATATGTATTGTGTATTGTCCTTAAATATAGTTGCTGGTAAAAGGGGATTCTGCTATAAAGAAAGAACCATATCTCTACTCAGTTCTTTGGCAATTTAGCTACCTATGTTTCATCACATAGGAGAGATTTTCACCCTGACAAGGGGTTCCCTCAGATCTGGGGACCTTAACTAACTGCAGTTTAAAGAAACTTAGAGTTGGCATGAATGATTAAAGACAGAAGGAAAAGAGTGTGAGGGACCAGCATGTGTGTGTGAGAGAGAGAGGGAGAGCTGCTCCTTCTTGTAGGAGTTAAGCTGGGAAATGATACCAGTCCTTAGGTATTGTGGTCAGTGAAGCCCAGTGTTGGGTGTGGACCTGCTAGTTTAACCCTCGCAGTATCAGATCTGACCTTCTGATGGCAGCCTCATGGCCCTGAGTCTGTGAAATGGCACAAGGCTGGCAGCTCTGCCTTGCAGTGTAGCAGTCCCAAATGAGATCACTCTGCATACAGGGCAACATTGAGTGGTCCTCAGAGGGACAACAGTGTGTTATGCATCACAAGCTGCTTTGTGTCCTGCCACAGTGACCCTCCCATTCCCAGAAAAGCACCTGCTCATGTCTGGTCAGTGGGGCTATGGCTGTGCTGGAAAAATCATGGTGCGTTCTTGCTACACAATATACTGTACACATTCACCTATCTGGATCTATCTCTTTTCAGTTTATACCTGTCTAGTTCTGTTGACCTTGGTGGATTTATCCAGGTGTATGTCAGGCCAGAATCAAAGCCTCTGCTCTGTCAGTGAAAAGGGAGTCAGAAGCTGAGCTGGTGTGCTAAACACAACACATGATTACCAGGAGAAATTACTTGGCAGGAGTTGAAGCACCAGACATACAGAAAATGTTTGCTTTGAAATTCCAGAGACTTGACTGTCCCTTTGGTTTTTTGGAATGCTTTGATTTAGTCATGTGGGGTGGGAGCTGGCTGTAACCTTGCAAGGGCACTGGGAACAGTACCTCTTGTGCAGCTACAGGAGATGTGAAGGGAATTAACTGTCAGCAAGCTTCAGGGAGACAGCAGATGTATACGTGGTTAACAGAAGTTTGGCTGGCTTGTAAAATTTATTTCCACCACAAGATCAAAAGTGTATAAAATATGTAATCCTTGGATGTGTAATGTATAACAGGACATAGCAGTGTAAGTGAGGGAAGAGCGAATTCATTGCATGCGAATGGCTGAACAGTTTCACTCTTAATTACTTGACAGCAGGAAAAAAGAAGGCTCCTGCAGTTTCCGCGATTACAAATTACACATGCCCACAAGGAACTCAGGATTTGGTGCATTTTAATAATCCATTTCATTATTCATTTTCAGAAGTAAACATTCCAAGCCAACTCTGCTTGCTTTTGGGTGCAATTTACAGAAGAACCCTTGCATCAGCAGAATGAACCATTGACGCAAACCTCCTTGCTGTACTCGAGCGCTCTCCTGATTTACTCATGCGCTCCTCAGTTAAAGGTAGCTTGCGTGCATTTTCTGCTTCTGCTTCTGCCACTAGCTCAAGCGGGAGTGTAGATGGTGCTCCCCCAAAAAAATTTCAGTGTCAAAAAAGCTGCAGTGGGAAAGGATACTGTTCCCATGTTGCCAGGGTCTCCTGCTAGACTCCTACCCCATTATGCATCCGGGACCAAAAGCTGCATTCCTGGTGTACACACTGGACATTGTTAATGAGGTTTGCATGAGAGGAGAGGAAAAAACCACCTGGCTGAAATTTCATCACAATAGCTTCAGTAATTCAGCCCTCTTCTGTAGCTTTTGTATATTGTTAATAAGTGGTTCCATTTATTTTACATTGTTACACTGGCATTTTTTTCCTAGGATGATAATAAAAGTAGGATGATGGGGAAGAAACACTGATTACACACTTTAAAAGTGGATGTAACAAAAGGAAGGAAAAGTTATTACTGCTGTAAAAATATGCTTCTATTCCACTTTCTTAATAACCCAACTATGGAGAAATATTCTGGTTAGATTTTTTTAAAAAATATGTGTTCCCACTGAGAAAGCAGCTGATTCTTTTTGATTTGCCTTAGACTCTGAGAATAGTCACATGCATAAACCTCACAGACGATCTCCGATGAGCAAATTGGAGGACACAAGAAACATGCTGAACAGGGAACCAGCACAAGCCAGACTACCCATGAAAGTTAGATTTTGTCTGTATGGAACCTCTTATCTGATGTAACTAATTTGATGTAATCTAGGAGACTTTTACTGAAGCGAGTTTTGATGGAAAAAAGAATAGGTAGGTTATAATCATTGTTGACTTCTTGACTCTAGGCTTGCTAGTGAGGCATCTGCCCATGGTTTTGAATCTCCTTTGGCTGAGGTTTGGTTTTTTTAGCAGGCATCCTAGGAAGGTGGTTGATGCCCCATCCATGTCAGCATTTAAGAGGCATTTGGGCAATGCCCTTAATAATTTTGCTTTAACTTCTCAGCCCTGAAGTGGTAAGTCAGTTGGACTAGACGATTTTTTTAGGACCTTTCCAATCAAAATATTCTATTCTATTCTACTCTTTGGCATTCTGTTTACTTAACATTGCACTTCACTAAAAGGTTATGTTGAACACTTGGGTGAATAAAACCTACTTTTAGAGCACAATTCTTGTGAAGTGCAGCTGAGGGAGCCTGGGGTTGCTTAGCCTGGGGAAAGGGAGGCTCAAGGAAGACCTTATTGCTCTCTGCAAGTACCTGAAAGGAGGTTATAATGAGGCTCCCCTCCCAGGTAATAAGGACAAGAGGAGGTGGCCACAAGTTGTGCCAGGGGACGTTTATACTAGACATTATGAAAAATTTCTCTGCTTAAAGAGTAGTCAGGCATTGGAATAAGCTGCCCAAGGAAGTGGTGGAATCACCATCCCTGGAAGTGTTCAGAAGACATGTGGATGTGGCATTTGGGCATATGATTTAGTGATGGACTTGACAGTGCTGGGTTAATGGTTGGAAATGATGATCTCAGAGGTCTTTTCTAACCTTAACAATTCCATTATTCTAAGGAAAGGTTTTAAACTGTGTTAGAAAGCAGGATAGGAGTTATAAGAAGCTGATTGCTTTCAAGAATTTGGATTTTAAGGAATGAGATAGAATTTTATTTTAATTGAATATTGACAGTTTCTTTATGGTGAGTTCAGTTGCCGAAGCTGTGTCGCTGAGAACACTGCGAGCCCTCTGACAATGAGTGCTGCAAACAGCAACATGTCCACAGCAGACAGGGAAATTGCATTTCATATATAATTCACAATGTGCTACAGCAATTTCATAAGGTCAATATCTATTGTTAACTTGGAAGAAATCATAGAGAAAAGAAACATGCATTTGTCCTCCTGATCTTAGAAAGAGCTGTCTACAAACTCTTGATTTCCACTGCACAGCACTACACAAACAGCAAAGAGCTCTTCTGCGTAGAGACAAGCAGTGTATCTGAGACAGGTAAACTCTGAGGGTAGAATAGTATCTTTTTGTCTCCAGATTTTCATCTCAGAGCCCCACAAAGATGGAGAAAAGAGACTAAATATAAACAGGGGAAACTTTGTGCAGCAACATGCTGAAGCTGTTTAGCTTTGGGATTCCTCTTGCCTAATTGGCCATCCAAAATTAGTCATCTGGGCTTGATGTTCAGCAAAGGGAGGGAGGCTGACATTGCCAAAGGGTAGTTCATCCCCTTCAAATATACCTCTTATAAGGAGGGTGGGATAAGTTACTTGACAGAGTGCCTGTGGTTTCCAGATATTTATAGGCATTCATACAGGTTCTCCCAGATTTTTCCTCTTTTTGTTTTCTGGATATATTTGCTAATTAGAGTGTGAGGGTGCTTTGTATTTGTTTCAGATTTCCTTTTGCAGCAAGGAACCGAAATTATCCACACTGAAACTGCTCAGCACACAGAAGCTAAGTCATAACTGGGATTTTCAGGCAGACAGTACTGCAACAGGACATAAACAGCATGTTGAAAACTTCAGGCATTTTGTTCATACTCTGTGCATTTAATAGGCACTTAGACAGGGACTTTATCCTTCTGGACAATGAGGGTGACATTTACTGTGTTGTTATAGAAAGCAAAACAGCAGAGGCCCAAGAGGCCAGTGATCAAACGATGCATTGAACTCCAAAGCAAAAATACGGTGTCCTGAGATTCTGTAGGAAAGGAGGAATTCAGCTGTAAGCACACCAGTTTTGGGAGGGCAGTGAGGCTCAGAAAGAGCATCTGCAAGGCTGCAATGTGAGCCTGGGCTGGGGAAGGGGTGGAAAGCTTGGAGAGAGGCCACAGTAGAAAACACAGTGAATATTTGTCCTACAGAGAGATGTGGACACCCCGAGGTAGAGGGCTTCTTTTTCCTACGGGAAGCATGTTTTTGTTTGCCTAGATGCTTGTTAGAATGGAAGACTGTCCAGGAACAGTCAGGACAAAGTCAGGAGAACAACATGTATGTCTGTGTGTGAGCAAGGGAGAAGAGAGTAGTATTTCTGTGAGCAGTGCTCACATGGCCACATCTAGGCTAACAAAAACTGAAAAGACAGCTATTCCTTCTTTGGATGTAATCTGAAAACCATCATTAATTAAATAATGCTGTCCTTTTATTTCCAGACTAGCTTAAGCTGTAACAGAGTGTAATCTGTTGAATAATAAATATCCTTGTGTTTCATGGAATGTTCTTTAACTACATAATGATGCATGTCAAGAAGAAATCTGTGGTTCTCCTTGAGCATCTCCAAAGTTGTTTAGATTTGCCTTTTTAACAAGGTTTTAATGTAATCACTGCAGAGAAATATCATAAGACAATGGTGGTCTGCATGTGGTCTGGACACCATATTAAAATAATAAAATTATAAACCAGAGAGTTAAAACACAGGCAAGAAGAGTGCCAAGCAGGCCACAAATGTGTGGCAGGAATTTCATTTGCAAACACAAGGGATGACCTAAAAAGGCTGCTCACTGATGGAAGTTTCTATGAGTTTTCACTGATTTCTCTGGTGTTTTGCATCCACCAAAACCTTTTGTAAGATGTGAACAGCTGGGAAGGCAGCATGCGTGTCTGTGTGCTTTATCCCATGGGGCAGGGCAGGGATGTGAAAGCATTTTAGCAAAACCAGGATCCCATCAACAGTGGGAGAGTGGAGGTGGTGAGTCACCGAAGCTGCCACTTGTGGTGTGTCAGCTTCCACAAAAAAAACAAGTGTGCTGCATGTGATCTATTACCTATTTACTTTAATGGACAGTAGAGTGGACTCACCTGCCTGTTTCACCTGCAGTTCTGGCAGCACAGGAGGGCTGTGATAGGTGCTGCCCCTTAGGCTGGGTTACAGCTGCTTGGTGGCACTGGAACAGGAGCTCCTGGCATACTGGTGATCTGAGTGTTTCTGAACATACAGTTAAATTTTTACTTAACAAATAGTCTACAAAGAACAAATATCCTCTAATGTTGGTCCTTATTTCAAGTTCAAAGCTGTTATGTTTTCATGAATTCCAAAGGGAAATATCTACTCTGTACAAAATACCTTTCTAACCCATAACCGACTAATACAATATTTATAGTCTTTATATTCTATTCAATAGCACATCAAAAATTACATGGACTTCTGTGTTTCTCCCCTCCAAGGCTGTGCACTAAAATGAACACAAAATGGCTACTTTCCATTATGCTGTAGCCTCCTTAGTGACTCATGGATTCCATCTACAACAGAAAACAGGTCTGTATCTGCATTCTGCAAGCAGCTTTCTTCTGAGCAGCCAGACAAAACCCCCAGCTCTGCATGCCTTCAAACACTGGGATATAAAAACTAGGAAGGTCATTTTATTTTCTAAGAGAAGCTAGCCTGAAAATAATTTGTGATCTTTTTACCCCATGTTAGATGCAGATTATTAGTCTGAAAGGTGAAGAAAATTCTCTTCAAATAAATTAATCTATTCATACTTAGATGAGCTATTCTTCTGCTTTGGCAACCTGTGGAAATGGTAATCTAACCATGCCACTGTATTAGTATCCAATATGCTGAAAACTTGCAATTCATAGCTCAAGGGGAATGTGGAAGATAGTTGAGAATCCAGTAATTATAGGGCTGGTGTTAGACTGAGCAGTGAAATAACGTGCATTATTTTGCTCATAAGCAGAATATTTTTTTAGCCCATAGTGAGCAACTGAGCTGCAGGGATTTTGTTTTTGACAAAAAGCTGTAGGACATCTGGTGCTATTAACTATAATTCCCTCCTTGTTCCAGTAACACCTTTATAAAAATAGATGCACATGTATGTACACTTACCTTAAAGCTGAAGAAAACTTTTTCAAGAAAAAATATTCCTGAGTATCTCCCTATGCTGTTCTGTGAAGTGAAGAGCTGAAGAGCGAACTAAGTTGCATTTGGATCCAAACTGGTTCATGCTGGGGACACTCAGCTCTTTAACCTGTGGTGTTTACCTAGTTTACCTGTCAGAAAGGATCACCTGGGCACATCCATCCTCATCTAGAAAGGCCCAGGTCACTAGCCGAGCCTTTGAAGCTCTTCTGCTCACTTCCCATAGCATTTTAGTTTTGAGGTTTTAACCCTTTTATTACTGCAAGTTCTATGTGTTTTTATTAGTGTTGGGATTTGAGTCTGCACAGTCAGTGTTACAAGATACTTTGGGATTTAACATGAAAGCTGTGGATAGACCAAATAATCCCTCCCTGTGTCATGTGCTGAGGAAGCTGTGAATGCTACCCAAAAGGAGCATCCCATAAAAAAACCCAAAGATACAATTCCAAGTTTGGGAGAAAAGTATGCCTTGAAATTTGTTGCATCATGCAAGATGAGAAGAAAAGCAAAACTCAAAGGCAGAGTTGAAGATGAGCATAGCTTTGCATGTGTGTGCATGGGTGGCTGTATTGATGTGTTCAGGCAGGTACAAGCACACAGGTATTTATTGTCCTCGTGGGCTCCTCTTCCTTGCCCCACACGCGGTGCCTCGCCCACCTGTCACCCTGACACGCGTTTTACAACATGGGGTAAGATTTTCCAAACACGCTTCCAAGAAAAATAATGCCATATTGATTTTATTAGAAAACTGCATGTGCACAGTAACAATTCATCCAGCCTCTGCCTCATCTGGCAAAGTGCAGAAAAGCACTGTGCAGTCAGGAACATGTGTTACTGATGCAACTGATGTTAAAATTGTCACGTAGGATGTATTTCACACATGGCAGGCTGTGGAAGGTCATGGGAAGCTCAGTTCTTGACCAAGTGGCACACAGCAGTTTAAAAAATGTGAAATATAGCCTTTTTAACCCAATTTTTCTTTTGACAGCATGTTTTTTATAAGGGGGAAGGAAGTGATGTGTGCTCAGCTCTCCCTAGTGAGGCTAATACCATAATCTAGGTCTTACTTTTAACTTGTAAAAGTGGAAGTGAGGAAAAGAAGGCTCTGGAACATTTCAGAGCAGCTTAGGACACAAACTAATGCTAACTTAAATTAGAGTGCTTTACATCCTGAAGGACTTTTAATATGCTAAGCAATGGAATGGGCTCCCTAGGGAAGTGGTGGAGTCACCATCCCTGGAAGTGTTCAAAAACCAAGCAGACGTGGCACTTCATGACAGGCTTTTAATGGGTTGGATTCTGTTGAAGGTTGGACTTAATGATCTTGAAGATCTTCTCCAACCTCCATGATTCTGTGCCCAACAGACCACATGCATTCTGTTGTGTAAACATGGCAAGGTTTGAAATTGTTTCTCTCTTGAAAGGTTTTGCATGTTTTTTCCTTTATCATTATAGAGTTGTTCATAAATAGATTTTTTTTTTTGCCTTATAAGAGTCTAAATTCCACTTCATGTGCTTAAAATCACAAAGTGATTCCACACAGGCATGTATAAAGATCATTAAGGGTATGCTTTTCCAACTTCACATTTTAAACTTTTATGTAAAGAAAAGTATTTCTATATTTTTTGAATTATGTAAAAGTATTAGAAAATAAGAAAAAAGGAAAACAATTTCTAGACTGGTGACTTTTTACTTGGCTGTAGAGGATTAAAAAATTGCTCACCAGAAGAAAATAGGGAGAAATAAGAAACAATCTTGTCCTGTTGAGATGACATTTTTTCTTGATAAGCAGGTCAAATCAGCAGGTTCCCAATCTCAAAGAAAACTGCTGCGGTAGCCTACTTGGCTGTTAATACATAGCACATTCAGCACATGTATGGAAAAGTCAACTGAATGGGATAACAAGAAAAATATGACTCACCCACAGGACTAAGCACTAAATTCAGGAAACCTGCTAAAAAAGTTCCTCTTCATTTTTTGAGTATATTACACTTCTGGTGTATGAAAATTAAACAGCAGTCTTAGACACAAAAGAATAGCATTGTATGTGTAATAAGCTGCTTTGAAATTATTAAAATGTATTTGTTCATGCTTTTTCTAAGCATTGTATTGTGCCCTGAGAAACTAGTTCATGCACACACTTCGTTGCCGTTTTCTTCACCCAAGTCACTCAGCCAAAGTATCTTGAATATTGCCCTTTTTAGTCTTTAAAAGCTGAAGGGAGTCAGACCTGCCCGACCTTTGACAGACTCTGAAGAAAACAAAAGTTGTGGGAGAAGACTGCTGGCTTAATGTGCTGTACTGCTCTGTAGCAAAGTCTTTCTAACTCTGGAAATTCTCCAAAAGTACTGAGGTTATTCCACAATAGCTCTTCATCTGGAAGCCCTTAATCTCAAATAAAAAACAGGGGTGTAGTGATTCAGTTTAAACTGCTTCCAAAATGCACAATTACTCCAGAGTAATAGCTCTTCTGGAAAGTGTCCAGCTAGCCTTAGCCCATCCTCTCAGCTGGGTGCAGTGCAGCCCTGGATGATGCTGCTGACCTAGAGCTAGGCACACTCTGTGTATCCTCTTACATCTCCTGTGATAAAAAGTAAATTATATTAATATTGTTAGTAACAAGAGCTGACTGATTTACTCACTGGAACTAATTTTAATCTTGAATTTTATTTTTTTTTTCCAGTTCACAAATTGTTTGTAAACAGTCATCATTATTGCAGATGTATTTGTTTTTCATTTGTTAACAGGCAGTTTAGGAAAAGCAGACCCTGGCCTGTGGATTATTCATCATCTGTCCATTTTAATTATTTGCTTTTTGTGCACAGTGATTGGCATTTGACAGTGATGCTGCTCAGACTCTGTAATCTGATGAGAATAACAAATAATGAGTAACCACATGTTAACCAGGCAGATAAAGGTGCTGGCGTTAAGACAGACATTCTTCAAACATCCATGCAAACAGAAATTGAGGTCATGGAAAGGTTTTCAAGCAAAGCAGAGATGAATGAAGCAGCCTGAGTTGAACCAGGCTGAGTTGCTCTGCTTAGCATCCTTGGTTTTAAGCAACATTCGCAGCTATTTGTATTAGTCTGTTTGTTTGTTTATATATTTATTTCTTTTTAATGGAACTATTTGTACAAGAGGATCCAGACTTGATTTCTTCCCCTTTCCTTCACATCCTGTAAGCCTGTGGTAGCATCCTCAGTCAGAGATTTGGGTTTACCCAGTAAAGTCTCAAAAATGGATTTCCAATCCAAAACAAATACCAAGTCTATATGGGTAATATGGGGGTGTGATAAAGGGGTCTTATGAGAGGGATGACCAAGAAGAGGAAGTTTCAGGCTGGGGCAGGAAACTGTAAGAAGAAAACTCAAAAATTGGAGCCTTGGTTATAAATTTGGTCTTGCATTTCATGCACAGAGGGGTCTGGAGTGTTAGCTCTGTGCGTGTGAAATTGTATGGATTTGTAGGATTCATTTTGTTGGCATGGCAAGGATTTTTCTTTTGGCCTTGTGATCTACAGAAAGCATTTATGTAGTCTAAACATTCAAAAGGTCTAAATAATTAGAAGTGTCAAAATTTGTTTGGGCTTGTTTGCTTTCTCTTCTTGTTTCTCAAACAGGTGTCCTGGGTTTATCTTTTGACTTAGCCAACCCAGAATGTCTGGGTTTATCTTTTAGCTACGTCACTACAAAATGCATTATTCACTTTTTTACGTTTAAGTAAAGGCGAGAAACGGTAAAATTATTTTGCTGTCTAGGGGTTAGAGAAAAGGGAGGTGCTAATGATGAGCACTAATTCCAAAATCTCGTGCTAAAGTAAACTGTAAGTGGAAAATAAAATGAGTGGTTTGGAGGAAGAGTTTATTTTCATGGTTCTATACTGTGACAATGCTTCTTGTCATTGTAGAAACTATGTAAAATATAAACATTATTTTTGCCACTGCAGTGATATGGCGCAAATTCAAGGTTTCAGGATCATGATGGCAAGTTTTAAATTTTCTGCTTCTACTGAATAAAAAATAAATGAACAAAAAATAAGGAAAAAAGCTGTTAGACCATTATCAGGCATGCAGCCTGTGTCTCCAAGGAAGATATGGGGGTTTGTGTCTGACAAACTGTGAATCTCCTTCAAACTGTGAATCTGTATTACAGGCATTTTTTTTATAAATTGAGAAATATGTGGAAAGAAATTGCAATGCCTTTCACTCAAACCTTGCTTAAAAGTCACACAAGACTGGTCTGTCCTCTTTCGTGCATGCCAGGGCTACATGAATCTTTCTGTATCTAAATCTCTTCTGGATGCTAATTCAGGACTCCCAACAATAAGTGATTTTTGTGCTCAGATTTATTGAAATGCTCTTATCTGTACACTATAATGACTGTAAATGAGATGCCAGTATTTTTTGTGCTCAGAGCACTTGGGCTGATCATTAGGAATTTTTCACATTAAGAGTATTTTCAGCTGACTTGTTGCATTATTAAGTAGGACCCTTGTCATAAAAACAAGCAAATAGCTGAAAGGATGAGGTCATTCATGGTGACCTCAGACCTGTCACTGAGCAAGGATGTAACTTGTTCATTAGAATTTAAAATGAGAGGACAGAAATTAGGGTTTGGTGTAGATTTTAATTCCTCTCAACACCAAATGTGTATTTCAAACATATTTTCCATATGCGTTGTTCACTAAACAATTCAATTTTTTCAAGTTAATTCAAGAAAAGTGCAGATATTCTCAAGTCTGTTTTACTATTTTACCTGAAATTAGGCCAAAGAGAAGTATAATTTCTTGTGTAAACACTCTGTCTACATTTCCTCCTTATTTGAGACGGGACTGGATTTTCCCTCACAGTGCTAGAGGATCTGCCCTGACAGGTGACTTTTCGCAGGTCATCTGATAACCCTGTCAACAGAGGCAGAACTTTTGAGCTGGGGCATAATTCTCTCCCTCAGATGACAAGCCACTGTTCAGCCTAGAGCACAGATTTAGCTGTAATTTTCCTTCTTTCCTCCCTTCTTCCTGCAGCAAGCAGCTCTTGCTTTTGGTTTTGTTTTAATTTTTTAGGAAACACATGAGCATAATTTGCTTGTTTTAGACATTCCTGCTTGGATTGGAACACCCCAAAAGTGATAAGCGTGCTGAAAAATGCAGTACTGGCTGCTTAAAAACAAGTCAGTACTTCCCTGTCTGAACAGATGTTCTTGCTCAATAGGCACGTGATACTTTTCTTCCTGAAACCTGGTTTTCTACAGTTATGTTTATAAGGATTTTATCTATGAGAATAGCATGGTGTGCTGTTATACCTGCATAGGTTTTTCAACCCTGTAGTGTTACACTGAAATTCACAGTAAAATAGTTGAATTCAGTTCTTGTGGTGCTTCATAGCACTTCATAGTAGCTAAAAAGTTGTTCCTATTGTTTTTATCAATCACATTCTTCTTTTAGTTGACATTGGCTTTTATTTTCTTGTCTTTGGCACTCGTGGAGTTTCTCCCCAACATCCATCTGATTAAAATATAGCAGCTCTTCATCATCACTGTCATTTGAATAACTTTTAACTCTTAGACAAACTATTTAATAAAATCTTATGTATCAAGTAGCATAAAACAAGATCTTCAAAACTCAAATGTTGACTTTTGAGACCATTTCAAAGAAGTAACACCTTGGCGGCACCAAGTACTGAAAAGAAAAAAAAAACAACATATAGTTTGTTTTTAAGAGTTTAAAGAGATTTGAGTTAGTTGCTGGATCAGGGGACAAAGTGCTTTCTGCTCTGAGGAATCACAACCTATACTCAGCAGCATCATAAAGTAATTTGATTTATAAAGTAGGTGGCTGTTGTACCAAAAATATTAAATCCCACCTCATATAGTCTGTATTAAATGCATTTGAATAGTCTGTATCAGAGCAATGACTTTCTTATTTCTTAAAATCTTCTGAACAGCCTTAGGGTTGAATAGCATGCAAAACTGGTGTACCTACATTTCTGTATTTGCTGTGTATACTAGTCCCCTAATGACTGGAGGAATATAACTGTCCTATACGTGTATGTGTCTTATTTTTATACATATATATATACATATATACACACACACAGCTGTCTCATAGAGAAGAACTTTCCCATTGTGGGTCAGGTTTGAAAATTTCATTAATAACAATACATTAGAACAATGCGTGTTCATTGTGTTCTCTGGTTTAGTGTAGTTTTAAAAAAATCCCAGATATAAAAGTAAGCAAACCATGCAGGCACAAATGAACTCAAATATAGCAACCCTGAAAACTGATTATGGTGCAGAAAATTAAATTTCACAAATTCTTACTGGGTTAAGTGATACTTATACAGTTTTTACTGGATTCAAATGGATATAACTGATAACAATGCACAGCTTGTTTGCACGCCATGGCATAAAAGGAAATCACTTTAAAATCATCAAACTGATGCAGTCAATTGCAATAAATTGTTTGAAAGAATCACTCTTATTGCCTTCATTTTCATTTAAGTTTAAAAATAGACATTAACAGTTATATTCACTTCTAAATATGTCCCCATCAGGGGTGGGTCTGCAGCAATTTAAACTAATTAATTTCTAAGCCAATTTAGATGCATCACTAATCAAATTCTGTGAGACCAGCTTGATACCAATGTGTGCAATAATACAGAATTCTGCTTACCCTACCTTAAGTTTATTAAGTATTCAGAAAACCACTGGGAATACAAACCAGTAGAAACTTGTTTTCTTGCTAACATCAGCAGCAAACAAAGAAAGTACATTTCCAGACTGAGGGAAAGGGAACAACTTTTAGATGTTTTTTCTTATACAGAAATCACACTTTGAAATGTCAATACCCCAGCCAAGTGTTGCCTTTTGAAAGTTAGCTGCAGTGAAGAGCTTAAAAGAAAATCCTTGCCATAATGTTGAAAAGAGTGATGCAACATTAAAACCTAGCTAACTTAAATGCTACATGATCAGATTACTGAGAGATAATTGGCTTGCTTAAGTCCCCTCTAGGCTCACAGGTTGGTTTCTGGGATTCAGAAGGGGAGGATCCTAATTATTCTTTAGTCCAACCTCCTGTGACAAGAACTATACAATTTCAACTTGCAATTTCTCAGTCAAATCTGTGACAAGCTCCTCCTAAAATGACTGACTGGAAAACTTGCTTTATCATCAGTCTGCCACCATGAAAGGATGAGACATTGGCAGCAGAGGCTCAGGAAGGACAAAATGCAGTTCTTCTTAACAAACTGTGAAGGAAGGCACCTCACACTGTACTTGCTTCAGTAAAGATCAGGGGATCATTACTTATATGTGTTTCTGCCCACACATCTGCCTTGATGTATGTCCAGGTGTGATAGGGTTTAAGCCTCCTGGATGCTCAGATATTAACTATTCCCTCTGTAACTGAAGGGACAGCATATATACAAGAGTGTATTAATATGGGCAGCACCAGTGGTTACTACTATATTATATATGGTAATTTCAAGAAACAGCACCTACAGTGACATGCCCAAACAGAGTGGGACGTGTGGGCTCCACTATGGCACATTGACTTCTGGCATGTTGAAAGAGTTACTGATACACTCTGGAAATTAGTTTTTATATCCATATTTTGGGAGAGGTTTTCAAGAATCCAAAGCCAATTTAGAAATGTAATCAAGACACAGGTTTTTGAGTTATTAACACTGGGAACTTGCAATTTGCACTTGTAGACAAAGTCTTTACATTCTACCATTACTCAGTAGGCAAAAGAATAAGTGATGAATTCTTCAGATCATGCTCAATTTGAAAACTTCTAAATATACCTTCTAACTACAGTGGCTAGATACTTGTACACTCTTCAATGCATGTTTCTGAAAATCTTGGGTTTGGTTCTTGTACTGTGTTTTTACATAAATATCTATTTACATAGATATGTCTGTATTTGGTTAGCACCACTACACTTTTTTTTAAATGCACATTTTGTTTTATTAACATTATTGCCAAGGGGAAAATATGCAAATTCTGGAACTCGAAAGTGTTGCAGTAACACATAACAAAGTATTATATCAAAGTGCCAGTGAAGTTGCTTACTGGAAAATATATAGGAAAAGAATCTGATTTCATTAAGCTGAATATTATTACATTTATTTATTGTTACACATTCTTGATCTAAGTGGGATAAACTACCATATTTCACAAGGTTTTCCTTATTTTCCATAAACTCCTTTTATGAAATTAAAGTACTGATATTCAGAAAGCTTATTAATTTTTTACCATGATGATTTTATGGCATATAAGTTCTGAAACATAAAATACTATTAAGTACCCTATTTTATCTAAAAATATAAAGTTCTGTGTTTTCAATTACTGCTCCAATATGGGGGAAAAGAAAGTTTTGGCAAAGTGCAGAAAGCATTTGAATGGTTTGCTAGTCTTAGTTTAAGCAACAGATCAAGCAGTGTTTCCCCAATTTTCTCAGAAAAAGGTGCTGTACTTGTGAAAATATGTTAAATAATTCACATGCTGACTAAAAAAGACTACTCTGCTGTACTGTTTTTCTTTTTTCTTTTCCTTCATCATGTTATGTAAAGGTTGATATTCTGTATCAGAGACCTTCTGCCATGACTGTACTGAAGCATTTGAATCTTCAAATCTATAGGAGAGACTCTGTCCTGAACAGACTCACATCCTTATCCTTGAAGTTCTTGGTGGTGTTTTTCCAGATGCTTTGTTTTCAGCCAAAGGTTAGGGGCAAGGCCAAAACTGTTTCTCTTCTGATTTCTCTCAGCCTGACTGAATTTCAGCAGGTATATATGATACCTGTGTGCATATATCTATAAATAGAGCCAAATGCTAATTGCTTGACACCAGTAAAGTTCACAAGTTTTGGGAGTTAAATATTATAAGCCATCAGTGATTCACTCTGGGTAATAGCTTTCAGTTAATGTGAAATCTTTTGTCCAGAGATTCAGTTGCTTATAGACTCCTGACTTTTGGGCCACAAGAGCTGAATTGCTTAAGTTGTGTGCAGTTAATGTACTGGTCACTTTTATAGAGAGAGAAGTTCAGCAGCAGCTGTGTAGTACAAGGAGTAAAGTGAGTCTCCTAGGAAGCCTACATGCCCTGGATTTTGTCCGTGTAGTACAAGGAGTAAAGTGAGTACAAGGAGTAAAGTGAGTCTCCTAGGAAGCCTACATGCCCTGGATTTTGTCCGTGCATCCATAATTTGTGATAATATCCTAGTGATAAACTGCATTTAGCAGACGCCTTTGGCTGCCTCACCTGTTCTCTGCAACAATAATTCAGCTTCCCTGGGATAGCAATTAAGCTTCTGACTGGCATCAGCAGCTTCCAGCAGAAGAAATTAAAAGGAGAAAAAAATCTGCTGGAGAAATATTCACCTGTCATCCACTGGGTATGCACATGTAGATTTTCCAACTCAATTCATTTGAAATGCAGGATGAGCCATATTTAGTCTCACCTTCAGGAGATCCTTCACTGTATCCAGCTGGGAAGCTGGAGGCACATTACTTGCAAACAAAAATGTCCAAACTTATGAAAAGGTCACCAGCAACAGCTTTAAACCTCCAAGTACATGGGATATTAAGTCTGTGGTGCACCTGTGTGCCATAAAAATAGTTTAAATACTTTGTATAAATTTCTGTCGGATTTTAGGTTTTTTAGTTTTGCCTGCTTCCTAAGCCAGTGAAGCTTAGGCTTTCATCAAATAAGGTATCAGCTTGGCAGTGAGGGAGGTCTGGAAAAAGCATGGCCTTGGCAGAATTCCTGATGGTGTGGTATCTAGATTTCAGTAGTTCTCATTTGGGATAATGACATCCATAACTCACTGTGGTATTATTCCCTCGGGCAGTTTAAAACTTCTTATAAAAATCTTTGCTTCAGTTTTATAATAGTAAATCTCAACATCCTCAGAAACCATCTGCTTAGTTTTTTATTAAGATAATGCATGCTCCTTTTCATACCAATTTTTTGCATGTAAAAATAACTATACAGGATCTGAAACTCTACTTTCAAGCATTCCCCCCAAATCTCAAAAAAAAAAAAGGAAATATGTGTATGGTTTGAGTCCAACAAGCCAAATCAAGCACTGGCCCTCCAAACCCAGAGGCTGCAGTTCTGAAGCTTAGGTGTGCTGAGATCTGCCTGTATCTGTGTTTTGTATGGCAGGTGTGTGGGGTGCAAGGGCAACACTGTTAACACACCCATTCAACAGACAGGAAAGCAGAAGACTGTGGTCCATCTGTGCAGCATGGAAGAACTCCTGCTTTTTATCCTCATACTTAGTTGTGTGCGAGTTAGAATCATTGACTCATAGAATGGTTTGGGTTGAAAGTGGTCTTAAAGATCATCTCATTCCCCGTGCCATGGGCAGGAACACCACCCACTAGACCAGGTTAATCAGGGTCCCATCCAAGTGGCTAGCCTTGAGCACTTCCAGGGGTGGCACATCTGTAAGTTCTCTGGGCATCCTCCAGTGCCTCACCACCCTTGGAGTCAATTCTGCTTTGCATCTAATTTAACCCTGCCCTCTTTCAGTTTAAAACCACTGCCCTTGTTCTGTCACTATCTGCTCATATAAAAAATCCCTCTCCCTCCTTCTTAAGATACTGGAAGGCCACAGTGAGGTCTTTGTGGAGCCTTCTCCAGGCTAAACATCCCCAGCTCTCTGAGCCTGCCTTCACAGGAGAGGTTCTTCAGCCGACTGATCATCTCCATGGCTCTCCCCTGGACCCACTCCAACAGGTCTACATCTTTCTTGTGCTGAGGAGGTTGTGTCCTTTGTTGCTCCTTTCAAACTGTGGGGTTTGTGCTTTTTCTCAGAAGAAACACTATTATTTTACTTGAATTTGTGCATTCATTTATTCTTGTTAATCAAGTTTATATCGGGCTACCAAGTTAGAAAGCTATTACTGATTTGTCTCATCACCTGAACTGTTCAAAGCACTGCATGAATTTGATCCCTTCACAAATACTAATCTGCATTGGGGTTCTCCTGAGCACCCATTCCCTCAGTTAAAAATTTGTGTTTGCATGCTGATGTTTATTCCTGAGGGCTCATCTGCCCTAGTGAGCATGTTTAAACAACTGAAGTACAATGAAACATTCAAATTCAAGCCTTTCTTATTATGCAATCTGGGATTATTTTTTTTATCATTAGACTTCCTTCTGAACTGGGTGGTTGACACTCCCTGTTCCAAATTCCTGTCCCATGAGCTAGTTGTTTGGAAATACTGGCTAGGAAGACAAAAACCATGGCTTCTCCTTTTTTTTTTTTTTAATCTGAAGAAAGTGTTTCTTTTCACTAGGTGTTTGGGATTAAACTGTAACCTGAAGGCAGTACACAGAAATAGGGTAAAGATCAAAAGGAAATGGAGAGCATAACTTGGAGGACTGATGCACTGGAAACAGCCTGATTCAAAGTGGTCTGGCTGTCTGAGGATTCTTGTGCATGACTTAACTAGTTTCTGGATTAAACCTTGCATATGCCCTAGGAGAGGAATGTGTACCTGCTTCAGCAGCTTGTGCTCTCTGGAAAAAACTGTGGAAACTAGTCTATGTTGTGTCAAACTGAGGTTCTTTTGCTATTTAGAACAAGAGATTTCTGATTAACTCCATATCTAAACAATTTTAATGATTCACGAGACTACTTTGACTTGACTCTCCAGTCAGATCAGTTTCCGTACAGAACTTCACTCCTTGATCTACATCCAAGAACATATTTATGAGGGAATTTATACAGCCCTTTAAATTCACTTCCTTATGTGAATTAAACTAGCTTTCATAGTTTGAAAGTTCCCTGTGTGTGAAGCGAGGATTCCTCCAGATTTTTCACGTGTCCCCTGGTCCTGTCGTGCTCTCCCTCGGGGTCCTCCTGCCGGGCAGTCTGTGCCGCAGGAGAGCTGGAGAGATGAGTGCAGGGGAAAACGCCGCATGGATGTGCTCTCCCTGCACCGACTGAATGCTCAGCCTCTCCCGGCTGCACCAGGACAGCGCCAGCCTTTTGACAATTTTCTTGGGGAGGACTCGTTTTATTTTCGGGCAGCTTAGCATTCAAAATACCGTGGCCACTTGAAGAGCCGCAGATGCGTCAGGGTGCCCTGACACAGGCTGCCAGGTACTTGAGCGCACACGAAGAAGAGCGGCTGCCCCGAAAGGCTCTCGCTGCCGTGCCTCAGTGGCTCGGAGGGCCCGGCCAGCTCCAGGGCTCTCATTGCCGTGCCTCAGCGCTCGGAGGGCCCGGCCAGCTCCAGCGCTCTCATTGCCGTGCCTCAGCGGCTCGGAGGGCCCGGCCAACTCCAGGGCTCTCAGTGCCGTGCCTCAGCGGCTCGGAGGGCCC